>JAKSZU010000013.1:51714227-52914852 GCA_026018925.1 Tupaia tana
ATTTGCATGTGAGTGCTATCATTGATAATTTAAAGATAGCAAAATATTGTCATTTTGCAAGGAAAATTAAATACATGTGTTCAATCTAATTTTTAGTTAATGTAACATTTTAAAGTGAGTTGATTTTCCCATGCTTCGTCTTTTAAAAGGACTATTGTAAATTCAAGAAGCTTGCCTAAGTAAAGAATAACAAAAATCTTATTTTATTGTTAAGCATAATACATAAATGTACAGATTTTAGTAAATAACAGTTTCAAACTTTATTATATTGTATATTTTAACATATCTTTCAACCAAAATGTCATTGTTGATTTTATGTACATCATCTTTTTCTCTTTAATTTGCTGAGAAAATTAAGTCATGTTATCATTTTGATTTTGTTTTCTTTCTGGAATTTTATTATCTTTTTAAACATTTACATTAGTTGAAAAATAAAATCTGTTTGTATTTATCATGTACAACACATTGTTTAAAATATGTGTGATTAAACATTCACTTACAAGGCCATCCTGAGTCAGACTACAACAGTTCTGTCCTAGTCCAAGTGATAGAAAAGGAGTTGGGGAGACAGCAGGTGGCATCATGGTTAAGGCGTTGGACTTGCATGTGGCCAACCATGGTTTGAGTCCCAGACCTGACAGCTTGCTTTTTTACTTTCTCTCTCTCTCTCTTGGTGAGCACATGTGCCCTATAACAAATTAAATAATAATATTAATTAATAAATAAAATTTAATAACTCTTTAAAAATCAAATGAAAAAGGGCTGGGGTACAGAGAATAGGTGGGGAGGAACAAAGGGAAGACATGCAACAAACACTAAAACCAAATGTTAGGCCTATCTGCCCATTCAGTCAAGCATGCTACTTGCCTCTTTCTTGCAGGCTGTTATAAAACCATCATAGTCATGTCTGTGCCTGTCTTGGCTGCCTCTTTCTTTTGCATATCCCACTGCTGGTCTTTTTTTTTTAATCATTATTTAATTTTAACTTTATTTATTCATTCATTTGTTTTGACCAGAGAGAGACAGAGAGAGAGGGAGAGAATGTGAGAAAGTAAGCCACCAGGTCCAGGACTTGAACTGTGGCCGGCCATGTGGGAGTGTTGGCAACTGAACCACCACGCCACCTGCTGGCCCCCTTTTGGGAATGCTGATGTGGCACTCAGCAAACTTCTCGCTGCTTGTCGCAGAGCAAGAAACCTCAAGCCTAAGATTGGATCCAGTCGAGCAGCTTCCCATTTATCCTTGGAATCCTGTACTTTGCACAACTGATAGTTTCTGTGCTGGAAAACCAATTTTGGATTTTAATGTCTAGGAAATACACATATAACAGATATAGTCATTAGATTCTTTATTTTTCCTGGGCATGTAATAATTGATATATTAATTATATATATGTATGGAGTACAATGTGATTTTTGTATAAGAATATGATGTGTAATGATTAAATCAGAGTAACAAATATATCCAGCAGATGTCATTACTCTGTGTTGGAAACATTCAAAATAGTCTTCTTTTTAGCTACTCTGAGCTACGCAGTAAAACATTAGCTATATTCACCTTCCTATACTTGATGACAATAGATATTATTCCTCTCATTTATCTGTCATTTTACTCCTGTTAACCAACATCTTTCTATACCCTCTTCCTCTCATCCTTCCAGCATCTAGTAGTCCTTCCGTAACTCTATCAATGAGATCATCCTTTCTAGTTTCTACACATGAGTGAGAACATGTGGGATTTCTTTCTGTACCTGAATTTTTCCACTTAATATAATGGCCCCTAGGCTCACCCATGTTATCTTAAATGACAGGATTTTATTCTTTCTAATGACTGAGTAATTTTCCATTGTATGCATGTACATATGTGTACGTGTGTATATTTGTATACGTGTGTATCACGTTTTCTTTATCCATTCACTTGTTAATAAATACTTGGGTTGTCTAAATCCTTCAACCTAAGTTTCTCCTAACTGCATCCCATATTTTTTCCTCAGGACACCTGCATATATGTAATGGTTTTGTGTTGTTTTTGGCTTATATTCAATTCTCTATGTTGTTACCTTTTTCCTCCTTTTTCATTCTTACTAACCTCCAAATTCTTTCTTTAAAGTCTTTAAAATATAAGACCCACCACAGTTACAAGTAGGAAGATGAAAGATAGTTTTACTCACAAACTCCATGTCCTTTCTGTAAACCTAAAAATTTAACTCACCACACACACACACAAATTATAAGTATGTGATGTAATACATCTGTTAATTATCTTGATTTAGTCATTCTAAAATATATACATATTTCAAAATACCATGTTTTATACCATAAGTATATACATTTCTTGTCAATCTTTAAAAATAAATATTTTTAAAAATTATACTATAAATCAATTTTAATTATAGGTTATTTTTCAATATTTAATTATTGATAATTTCCAATACTTCTTTGTGACAGTATTTATAATTGTGTTATGAGATAATCTTTTTAACAGAGAAACCATTAATCTAGTTAGAGTTAGCAAATATAACCAGCATATAACAGGAATAAAACTGAAGAACACAAGGATCTGTTTTATTTTAGAGCAAGAGTACTCAGATTTTCCATGGTCTAATTGCTTTTCTGAAACTTGAATTTATTTATTTTATAGTATAATAGGTTTTAATATTAAATTAACTTATTATCACTTTTTAAAACATGCCCTTTGAACTTGGACCTACAGGTTTTAATCAGCTAAAGCATTAAACAGATCTATTTATACTTTTCTTCTTTCCTTCTACTTTATAGTACTTTATTTTCTTTTTTATTCAACAAAAACTTTATTGAATTTATTTAGAAAACATTGACAAAATGAAATTGCAACCTCACAGATACAAGCTTGAAAGTGTAAAGTTGTGTGTACCAAAAGTACAGATGATATTTATAACATTAACTTACAGATACAAACTAATGACATTCTACAATTTCACAAAAGATTGTAAATATTTTGCACACTATTCAGTCCTTTCATTTAGGCAATGTGCCCTTTTGATGACAGATAACTTCCAGACAATGCAAAAAAAGTTTTCATTTGTTTTTCTCTTGTAAGTATGAGTTTATCATCTATGGTCTTCAAAAATTATTGCACTTCAGCTTTCATAATTTGATAAAACATTCTTGAAGCAATCTGCAGACTAGTTTAACAGACAAATAATACTTCTAAGCAAACATAACTGTCTTAATTTTTTTCCTTATACTCACCGTCTACCACCCACTCTCTGCAAACCTCTTTTCCTCCTTTCCATCGCTAGCATCCACATCCATCCTCTCCACCATCACATCTTCAGATCTCTCAGCCTCTGCCATAAAGTGCAGACACTCCATACAAATTGATTGGGGATATACAATGTGTATCTTTCAAAGTCTGGCTCACTTTGCTCAACATTAAGTCTTCTGTATTTATCCATTTTGAGTTGAACAACAGGATCTCATTGTTTCTTATAGCTGTGTAATATTCTATAGTGTATAAATGTCACAGTTTTTCAACCCAGTCATCAATTTTTGGACACTTAGATTGGTTCCATGTTTTAGCAATTATAAATAATGCTGCAGATGTCTTTCTGATTAGGTATTTTCTTATTCTTTGGGTAAATACCAAGAGGTAAGATTACTGGGTCATGTGGAAGTTCTATTTGACAGTTTTTGAGAAATCTACATATTGTTTTCCACAGAGGTTGTACTAATTTACATTCCTACCAACAGTGTAAGAGAGTTCCCTTTTCATCACAACCTCACCAACATTTGTCATTCTTTGTTTTTTTGTTTTGTTTTGTTTTGTTTTGTTTTGTTTTTATCCCAGCCATTCTAACTGGGGTTAACTGATATCTCATTATAGTTTTTATTTTACATTTTCCTTATGAAAAGAAACTTTGAACATTTTTTCATATGGCTCTTGGCCATTTATAATTCTTACTTGGAGAGTTGTCTATCCAATTCATTTGCCCTTTTTAAAACTGGATTATTCCTTTTTTTAATGAGTAAGCTGCTTGAGTTCCCTATATGTTCTAGATAACAGTTCCTTATCTGATGGATAATTTGCAAATATATTCTTCCATTCCAAAAGTTGTCTTTTCATTCTAGTTATAGTTTCCTAGTTAAAGTGAGGAAGCTGGGACCAGCAGTTAGCATAATGGCTATGTCGCTGGACTCCCACATAGTCGACCGCGGTTCGCGTCCTGGACCCGGTGGCTTAAAACTCACGCCGGGTGCGTGTGCGTGCGCGTGCGTGCCCAAGATCCCGAGAGGAGAATGGAGGAGAAGGGACTGCGGCATGACCATCCCCCCTGGGGGGTGATTTCTCCCTTTCTATCTCTCTGTCTCTCTCTGTCTGTCTGGCGAGCACACGTGCCCTATAGCAAAAACCTCTCCAAAAAAAAAAAAAAAAAAAGTGAGGAAGCTTTTTAGCTTGATGTAATCCCACTTACCTATTTTAGGGACCATTGCCTGTGCTTTAGAGGTCTTAGTTAAGAAATCTTTGCCTGGGGCCAGCAGATAGCATAGTGGTTAAGGCACTGGACTCCCAAATGGCTAACTGTGGTTCAAATCCTAGATCTGGAGGCTTGAAACACTTGCACAGTGCGTGTGTGTGCATGCGCAAAATCCCTAGAGGAGAACGGATTGCAGGATGGCCATCACCCCTGGGGGGGGGGGGGGGAGTGATTTCTTGCTTTCTCTCTCTGTCTTTCCAGTGAGTACATGCACCCTACAGCAAAAATTTCTCTTAAAAAAAAAAAGAGGGACCAGCAGTTAGCGTAATGGCTATGTCGCTGGACTCCCACGTAGTCGACCGCGGTTTGCGTCCCAGACCCAGTGGCTTAAAACTCACGCCGGGCGCGTGTGCATGCGTACTCAAGATCCCAAGAGGAGAAAGGAGGAGAAGGGATTGCGGCGTGGCCATCCCCCCTGGGGGGTGATTTCTCGCTTTCTGTCTCTCTGTCTCTCTCTGTCTATCTGGCGAGTGCATGCGCCCTATAGCGAAAAAAAACCTCTCAAAAAAAAAAAAAAGACAAATCTTTGCCTACTCCAGTGTCTTCAAAAGTTTCCCGTACATTTTCTACCAGTACTTTTGTAATTATGAGGCTTTATATTTAAATCTTTGATCCATTTTGAGTAATTTAGTAAGAAATAGAGGTCTGGTTTCATTTTTCTGCAGATAGATATCCAGCTCTTCTAACAATTTACTAAAGAGACTTCTTTCTCTCCACTACTTTGTCTTATGTCCTTTATCAAAGATCACTTAACTGTATGATTTGAGGTTTATTTCTGGATTCTCTATTCTGTTCCATTAGTTATGTATCTAATTTTGTGCCAGTTCCATACTGTTTTAATTATTATTGCTTTGTAATATACTTTAAAGTCAGGTAGTGATATGCCTCTTAGTTTATTGTTTTGATATAGTATTGCCTTGGCAATGCAAAATCTTGCTTGAATCTAAGCAATTTTTTTCCCTATTTCTGTGAAGAATGTCTCAGATAATTAGATCAGAATTGCATCGAGTATGTAAATAAATTTTGGACTGACATGGGATGTTCCTCCATTTCTCTAACTAATGCTCAATTTTTTCCCAATTTTTCATAATTTTCCTTGTAAAAATCTTTCATTCATTTGATTAGATTCATTCCTTGGTATATTGTTTGCTTTGTAGCTGTTGTAAATGGGATGCTTTCTTCAATTCTGTCTCAGGTTATTTATTATTGGTGTATGCATATGCTATAAATTTTTGTATATTGACCTTGTATCCTGCAACTTTACTGAATTCATTTTGGAATTCAAACTTCATTCCAATTTTATTCTACATTTTTCTAGTTTTCAGAAAACATCTTTTCTTTTGTAATTCTGCTATGTGCTTCTTTCTCTTTTCTTTTTTCCTGCTATGTTCTGTGGGTATATTATATGTTAGTTCATTGTAATGTTACTTTAACATTATTTATCTGATGCCAGTTATGTATAAGCTGCAATACTCCATGAATGGGACAAGATTTCATAATGTTGACATTTGCTCTCACAGTGTCGTTGAAGGAGAGAGAGAGTGACACCGTAATTACATACAGGATACCATAGATGCAGGAAGAAATCTGTGTGGGTACAGAAAAAGGGGAAATAATTATTTGCCATTTCGGTTGGTTAAATAATTAAATATTTAAAATACCATATTAGAAAACATAAAATATTTACTGCTACTGGGTAAAAATAAATTTTTCAATTTAAAGCAGAAGCAGTGAGAATTGAAAATTATCAAAAACTCGTAAGCAAGTTTAAAACTTCTACACAATGAAAACTAGTAAAAATTATAATTATAATGATGAAATAGCAGGGAAGACTTTTTCCAGTGAAAGAAGAACTCATACTGATGATATATAAAGAATGTATTTACATATATAAAAATATCATAAAGTTTAATAAAAAAAATAAGTAACAAGAATATAAATAAGAGAAAAAGGTTAAAAATATTTTAACAGAGGAAGGTTTTTTGGAGGAGCTGAGATTTGAACTATACCTTAGAGAAAAAGATTTGAGCAAAGCAGAGATAAGAGGAAGGACCTTCCAGATGAAAGGAACAGGATGAACATAGGAGTCTAAGGACTTGGAGTATTTGGGTGATATCAGGTATTTCAATTGGAGCATGGCTTTCTATTATCCTGGGACTGGAAGCAGATCAGGGAGGTCCTTGAATGCCAAGCTGAAGAATTTGGATTTTGTATTTCAATTCAGCCCTCTCTGAATTGTCTATAAATCTGTTAACAGCTCTTCACCTTATTGTCTGGCTCTGGTATAATTATTTTATCTGTGGAGGATGATGTCATGGAAATAGTACTGAACCAAGGGCCTTGGATTTATATATTACACTTGGGTTTAATATACGAATATTACAACCATAATTCAAACCTCAGCAATTAAATTGATAAGTCTCTCTATGTCAAAAAGGGTACAAAAGACAGTTTGTCCATTGCCAGGCATCTATGAAGTGTCATGCCTTACGCATAGTAGGTACTTAATGTTTGTTGACTCTAACATAATCTCAGCAGTGCGTGAAAAGGAAGAAAAGGGACTAGAGGTTCAAGGGTGGTAAATAATTCTATCTTCCCAGTTCAATCCAGTGCTCTGCTATGAATTTTTGTTTTGTTTTGTTTAGGGGAAGACAATAAGGCATCTCACAATTAGAATCTAGATTATGATTCATTTTCCCCAGAATCATATTAGAATTTCCAAACACAGAGATAAGAGAGATGTGTGCAGTGAACACTTATATACCCACCACCCAGAATGGTAAGGATTTACTGCTTCTACTTTGTATTGGTATCTGAGTTAAACACACAAACCCCTCACTCCAACATCTACAACACTGTGGCAGACAGCATTATTTCCATAGTTCAAAGGCTTAAAAGGTAACAAGGAAAAGTTCCTAGGTTCAGAAAGTTTCAGTATTTTTTTCTTTAAAGCTTCTTTGTTCATAAGTGCAACAGGTAGGACTTGAACAATCAGGTCCCAAATCAGAGTTTTTTTCCACTACAGCCAAGCGGCCTTCAGAATTCCTTTGTGTTACTGGCTGGGCTCACAGATTTTAAGTGCCTACAATATGAGGAGCCCAGAATTCAGCATGGGGGGTATAGGTACACAAGTTACGTGGAGGCCTTTGGCACCTTGTGCTAAAGGTGAACCAGTCAAATTGTTATATTTGTTGACTTCCTGAGTAACAGGAGGTGCTAGACACTTTGAGGAAGATGGAAACTGTTGGACCAAGGATTTAGAAACATGGCTTTACCTACGAAACAACCTGTAACAGTGAGTCAGGGTGAGGAAAAGCATATGTCTCACATTTTTCACCTTCTCTCTGCTTTCTCTCTTCTCACTTGTAAAGTCTTTTCTCAAGTTACTTTTCATCTCCTAAAAGTATCCACACATTTCAAGGTCTTCTTCCATTTGGGCACTACTCAAGTCAGCAATGTCCTCTTTTCTCTGAACTTCTATAGCCCCTTGCTCTGCCAAGAGTTTAGCAGTGGTTATGAACACACAGCATCAGCATTCAGATCTTGGCCGTTTGACTCCTGAGTATGCGATTTAGACAAATTCTTTAATTCTCTGTGCCTCAGTGTTCTCCTATTTTAAAGGGGCCAATGTAGGACTTTGTTGCAGAGAACAGAATTCACACTTGCTAGTTTAAACAGAAAGTAATATATAAAGTATTAACTAATGCAAAAAAAATTGAATTACTGGTGAAGAAAACTAATGTGAGCTTTCTGAAGATTCCCATGCTACTTTGCAGAAATCGCCATGGGAGCTGCTACCTCATCTACAACCAGGAAGTCACCTGCTGAATGAAAATGCTGAATATAAATTGAAGACTGTGAAGGCCGTGTCCACTTTTTCTTATTCAGCCAATAAAATGCATGCCTCATGCTTGCCTCTTGACACCCACAAAGTAGCAACTGGTCAGCATGGTGACAGACAAACCACATTGCTCTGTACCCATTCCTATAAGCAGAGAGAAGAAAGGGTGGCCTCTGCCTCACTTCCTTCTTCCAGATCTTACAGCAATGTTTTTGAGTGACTAAATCAAAGTTCTATACAGTACCTTAGCTGCAAGGGAGTCTGGGAAATATAAATTCCAGGCTTCTGGTCTCTGCATTTCAGGAAGGCATGTTCATTTAGGGTAAATGTTGACTTTTAATTCTCTCTGAAAAAGAACATCCATTTGAAGGAAAAATGCATCTTACCCATAGGGTTGTCATAAGGATTACAGTACCCAGCACATGGCATTCTCAGTTATTGTAGTTTTTTCATCAGTCAACTGCTCAGACAGTGATTGGAGGGAAATATCAACAGCCTTAGATAGAACCCCAAATTTTCTCATTTCAAATAATTAACTTCGACAAACCAACTTATTGTATGAGAGCACTAGTTTCCTCATCTGCAAATTGGGGATAAAAAACATTCTCTACCTCATAGAGTTTTGGCTCATATCACATTAGATTATGTGTTAAAGACAATTTGAAAATTGTAATGGTTGCCCTAATGGCTTTGTTATTAAATATTAGGCTGTTGGGAAAGTCATGATGTAGTTTCCTATGTATTTCTATGCAAAAAATGCATCATGATTTTCCCAACAACCCAGTAGATACTAGGTACATTAGAAAGGTACACAGTTGTGCTCAAATTCCAGTTCTGCCTTGAGAATTCCAGGGTGCCTCCTGCAGTTTTATCTTATTCCCTCTCAGACCACTGTTCCCCTTTAGTCTTCAGAATTAGCCAAGGAAAGCAAACAACTTCACCACATCCTAATGAGGACAGCAAGGCTCACATGCTGCCGCAGCCTCCTCCTTAAAAAGGGGAGCTGAGGTCCCACCCCATGCTGCAGAGCCCTCCACCCCTGAGTTTTTTCCAGGTGATCCTCTGTCCTTTATATCCCAGCTACCGCAACTGCAAGGCCGCGCAAAGAGGCTCAACCTCAAGGAAGAGACAAGTGGCTCTGGAGCAGAGACTGTAATGCATTCTCCCCGGGGAGAAAAATTCCGAAAGTTTAGCTCACTCTTTCCTGCCATAAAGCACACTGAATGTTAACAGCTTGCTCCTGTCCAAGCTGGTGTTTTTTAAATTAAGTATTGTTAAATCCATACCATTTGGAATGATGCTTCAGACAGCCCTGACACTCTCTCTTGCTTCTGCTTTCATTTCACCTAATATATTGTGCGTGGAACCAGTAACCAGTAGTACGGCTGCTGCGGCTGCTGCTCAGGCGGCTGCTCAGGCACTGGCAGACGGCTTTAATTTAGATACCTGAAGAGGAAAAAAGGAACTCGGCCAACGCCCTGCTCAGATGCCATAAGAGGCCTTTCCCAGGCTGTGTTAGTCTGGATCTAGATTACCTAGGTTTTATGTTATTTTTCCTCAGCACTGCAAAGTGCTTTAGGAGTGACAAAGTTGGGAGACAGAAAAGCTGTAGACTAAAATAAGATACTTTCCATTGTCAGGTAACATATACCCATAATAAACCCTGCCTTCGGCTCCTTTGCCGTAAACTTCTCCCTTCAACCGCATGACAGCCAGCCTCTGAATGCATGTATATTTCTGTGTATGTATAGATATAAATGTTCATACACAAACACATATACACACACATACCTACACATTATGTATGCAAATGTAAAATTAGAGTAGATCTAGGGTCAGAAATCCTACTGGCCAGTTCTTCTAGCCAGTAGGACCTCAGTCAAGTCACCTGACTTTCCTGAGCCTCAGTCTCCACATACATAAAATGGGGTGAGTACTTAACCTCACAAAGTAGTCATAGAAATCAAATGAGATGTGGATGTAAAATATCACATCAACTTCTAATGATCAAAAATTTGTTCCTTCTGAAAACTGTCCCCAGGCAGCCTAACCCAACTTGATTTTGTGCTTCTTTCTTCTGAAGTTGCAGTAAACTTGGAATGCTCCTTGTACTGTGTAACTCTGGACTGATGGTGCTATTGCTTTTTCTAGTTTCTCTGGGTTTTCCAAATAGAGAAGATGCTATCTATAGAAGCATAGGGGTCAGAAGCATGTGACACTGCAGTGGCCATCCTCAGGCTTTCCACAAAGCACTGAGGTCCTGGCTTCAAAATACTTCATAATTTAGTAACTTCACTGAGATGACCATCTTGCTGTGTATTTGCATGTCCATCAAGACTCCAAAGTGGGAATTCCTGACTCAAGATACCTAGACAGGTATCTTTTCCAAACCAGGAAAAAAAAAAAAATCTAGACCAGCATAGAAGTGGCCACCAGTTATTTTCTAACATTGCTATTTTTTCTGTTCCTCTACAAATAGTATTTTATCATTAGCCTTGTTGCTAGTATTCTCTCCCTTCTCCCTGTTTTCCCCTTTGATCTGCCTGATGAGGGATGCTGATGTGTGAAGAGGGAGGAAGCAGTGAAAGCAGTGCAAGGATAAAATGTCCTGTTTTATAAACTGCTTGGAAACTTTAGCTAATGACCCAATGGGAGGAAAAAACCCTGAAGTAGAACACCCCAATGTGTAAAGTGTGTGTGTGTGTGTGTGTGTGTGTGTGTGTGTGTGTGTATGTATGACACAGCTTCATGAATATAAGTTTAAATCAATTACCCTTCTTTAACATGACGAGGATTTCAGATAACACAGTAGTAAAGCATTTTTTACCTCTACTTGTGAATACTGTTTAGCTTAAGAGCGTTAGCTAGTTTTTGAGAGATTTGTAAAACTAATCTTTCTGACAGGAAAAAGCATATCTCAAGATTAAGACCTCTCTCACGGATTTGTACTATCCATCTTCTTAGGTCCACATATTCAAAACTAAGAGAAAAGTGAATCCTTGTATGCCCTTGACTTTCCTAACAGGTCGAAGAAGGAATTTTTTAAAGCTCTTCTCTCTTTAACTGATCTACCGTATGAAGTCAGTTACCTGAAGTTGAACAACCTGCTTTTCTCTACCTTTTTGAAAAGCAGCACTGCAGGTATGTATAGGCAGACCTGCCTGTATTCACATGCCTATTATGGCTTGATCAGGTTTTCCATATTTGCGTGTTTCATACCTCTCATTAGTATTTTTTTAATAACGAAAGGAAAGAACATTAGTTTTAAGTGTCTTCTAGCTCCACCACAAATATTTCTGAGCTGTCAGGAGATCTGCAAAAGAAAAACGTCCTGGTGACACACCTATGGAAATGTAAGGCCTCGTTTGCTACTTCCTTCTTTCAAAACTTAATGATTTCCTTAGCAGATAAGGGGAAACGTGTCCTTTGACATTTAACTTTTTTTTTTTGAAAATGTAATAAAAGCTTCCTCTGGTAGACTCACATCATGCTTACTGGTGGATTAAACAGCTTCAGAAACTTTCTAACCTTCTCCTTGCCATTGCGGACCCTGTCATCATTTCACTGGTCGTTAGCACATCCTCCAGAGTTGGACTGGACCTGAAACATATCCCTCCAACCCCCTTGGATGGGAAAAGGAGATAAAACTCAGTTCAGCCTTTTCTGTATTATACCAGCTTTGATAAAGGATGTGGGTGAAGTGAGGAGAAGACTAAAATTTTGGGTTAAAAGAAGGTTGGGGATTAACTGAGGATTTCATTCATCCTTTCTTTCCCTCCCCAAGCTAAAGCGGATCCTTGAGAGTTGGCAATGTGTCAAAACCACGCTGTTCCTCAGCCCTAAAATTCAGCCCCACTCATCGTAGTCTTGATAAAAGCTTCTTTTTAAATGAGAGGAATCTCAATTTCTAATTGAGCCTTTAGAATGAGTAAACCTTGGATGTTTTAAATTGTCACTTTACAGAGAAGCAACTTGTTTTCAAGCCCAATACTTAATGCACAAAATAACTTATGTCACTGTGTAGGTTTCATGAAGAGCTTTAAAAACCTTACGTTGTATTCACCTTCCAAGTCAGGAGGGAAAATAAAGAGAAACTTTATGGAAGAGGAATAAAGTAGTTGTACAGAATACATTTAAAGGGCACATTAAGTCAGGTTTTGTCCATGGTTCTTTTCCTTTATGGCATATGTTATATATTGACAGGGATTAAGTTTCTCTCCTGAATGGAACAATACCCAGTCACAGGGAGCTACTGTACTTTACAAAGCAACAGACATCAGCCCAGGCAAATGGCAAATAGAAATGTATCTCACAAAGAACTAACCAGGTTGGTTAAAAGCACAGAGCTTTGCTTCATCTTTTGCAATTCTGCATCTTTCGCATTTCTGTGCTCACTTTGCTGATCGCTCTTTCTTTTTCGTCCTTTTCCCCCTCTTTTGCTTGCACTGTTACACTTTCTCTGTCCCCCTGGCTTTGTTATTCAGCATGTCTGATTAGCAGGAGCCTGATTGGCTGGCTGCCTGCTCCAAGAGAGATTCCATTCAGCTTACCCCCCACCCATCCACCCACCCACCCCTCGGTCAGGAAATGTGAGCGGGGCTGATGGAAGCTGATAGGCAGGACTGGAGTGTTAGCAACAGTACTGGATGTGACAGCAGGCAGAGGAGCACTTAGCAGCTTATTCAGTGTCCGATTCGGATTCCGGCAAGGATCCAAGCATGGAATGCTGCCGTCGGGCAACTCCTGGCACACCGCTCCTCTTTCTGGCGTTCCTGCTCCTGGTAAATGCCTTTTCATTTCAATACGTTGCTATGCCATTTCGTCTGGGTGCTGTTGGAGTGGTGGTGGTGGTGGAGTGTGTGTGTCTTTATCTTAAAACTCCAGGTAAAATCATTTACATGATTTTAAAAAATCGTCCAAAACTTTAACCCCAACTTCCCAAGCAAAGTATGTCTGCAAGACTTTAGTTGCAGGTATATAATAATAGTGATATGGGGCATGAACTTTGGGATATACTGCATAGAGTTTGTGAGCTGAGGATTGTATAAATGGTAGTGTGTGCGCTGGAATTTGGAGAGCAGACGTCCTAAAATCAAACCACGCACTCTGGTGTCCTGGAATTTTTTTGAAGGACAGGCTATAGTGGCTTTCCCTCATGACTTTTATGAATTGTTTTCCCTCTGTTTGCATGTAGGATGGAACCAGGTAGAAGAGGGAATGGGACCCCTTTGCAGACACCCAGATTATAGCTCATAATTACTGCAAGTCATTTATGGATACAAGTTAATGCTAGTATTTATGAATTGAGGATTACAGTCTTTGATCTCAGATCTACTTTTGAAGAAGAAAAAAATGACTTTTCATACGGTTGATTTCCACAGTCACTGCGATAAGATGCTCTGTTCTTGAACATCAGCACACACTGCATTTTTGACTCAAAGTAAATGTTCCGCTGTGACTCATACTTGGTTTTATGGGCAGAAAATGAACATTTACTGTCCAAAAAAAATCTACACTCAAAATATTAATAGCAATGCACATTTTTTTAAACCAGAGTGTTCTGGGCAGGCAGCTTAGTAAACCTCATCTGAAGGTTTGATTCCAAAATTTGCACACACTGACTCCAAACAAACGTGATTGTAGCTCTCCCTGTCACATTTATGGCATGCCAGAACTTCCTCAGAAGGTAACGAGGCAAGAAGGGAACAAGGTAAACAAGCAACGAATGTATAGTTTGCACTGGTTCGTCGATGGGGAAGGAATGTTTTATTCTGATTCGATTCTGACAAGTTTGATCTACACTGTAATTCTCAAGAAGGGAAGCAAGCCATTTGGTACAAATTAAAAAACTCCAGGAAGATTCATCAGATAGAGTAAATAGTACAGTGATTATGTATTCTCATATATATATTCCTCACTTCTTAATGATTTGCATCAACATAGCTAAGAAGTGATAATGCTACATTGCAAATGCTATATAGAAATAGATTTCAATTTTTCATAAAAATCTAAAGACAAACTAACTCTTAGGCGTGAATGGACTGTAAGCTTTAGCTGTGCTGAGGAATAAAAGAGAGCAGAATGTTTAGGTATGCTTTATGACTTGTGCAGCTAGCAATTTATGAAAGGTGTCTCAATTTTTCCATATGGGATGTGTTACTTGTGTACACCATTAGTTCGTCTCATCGTTCCTTCTTTGTGTTTTTCCTTCAAGTGTATTTTTACCCATTAAATTGCATCATGAAGCAAATCATCAGTGCACATTAGTTTTTTTGATATTTTCATATGGAAGTTTCATCTCATTATACCTTAGTAAAACATCCCCATTTGGGAGAGATTATTTTTCTACATATTTCACAAATGCATTGTATTCAACTTTGATATGTCGAATATTCATGTACGTGTTTGAGCGCATAATTAGGCTTACATGGAAGAAGTGTTTGCTTATTTCAGAAGAACTTAAAGCATATTATGTTTAAATCACAATCGTATCATGAGGATAAAATGAAATCAAATCCAGGTTCGTTTTATGCCTCCATTTGAATGAATTGGGAATCTGAGAGTTATGCTAGGAAAAAGAACACTGGTGAGTTCCTACTCCCTGTGCAGAGGGGCTACATGTTGGTAATAGCTGCCATGTACTTAACGTGCCAAACACAGGCCAGTTGCTTGAAAAGCATTACAGTGTGTTCTCACAGCAGTCATGTAAACAAAGATGCACTTTAAACCTATTTTACAGATGAAGACACAAGCTAATATCAAACCCAAAGGCCAAAAAATGGAGAGAACTCAACTCATCTACTCTGTGGTGTGGTTGTAAAACGTTCAGCAGCAATGAACTGGAAGCAATGATGTGGGTTGGAGTGCAGTCTGTTGAAGAAATGTAGTCTTCTTGGATCAACTTGATCTTTAAATATCTGTAAAATATGATGGATACTTGTTGCACTTGCTCATTAATTGCGCCCTTTAGCTTTTCAGTCAAAATTAAATGATTGGCTTAAGAGAAAATGACCTTTAGCCTGGTCTGTAATTGACTTAGAACTGGAGGTGTGATGTCATCAGCTCAGTATTGACAGACAAACTGAATTGGGTGCTTGCTTTCCCTGTTATTCTCTGACACACTACAAATCTATCTGCTCTTAGGATTGATTTAAACAACTTCTAAATATCTTTTTAACTGCATTGGAAAACCTACTATCTGTTTAGTGGCAGACCCAGTCTTTGTTTTGTTTTGTTTTGTTTTTACCTCATTGAAGAGCCTTCATTTCATTGACAGCTGAATCACCTGCATCATGACTTGATTCTTGAGTGTGTACAAACACTGAATGTTTCTCAGCCTCACTTTTGCCAAAATCTTTTCCCCAAGGAACAGTATTCCTGGGAGAATGAGGTCTTTTGTATCTATTTTAGGTACCACTCATATAGTTGTGCATACTGTCTGTATCATAGACTTTGGTTTCATTCTGGACACGACAGGACAGTAGTATTGATCAAGAGATTTCCACATGATATGCAGCTCAAATCAAGCCACAAAGTGCAACTTTCTCAATCTCCCCCCACTGCTCCCCTTTTCTCTCTCCACTTTGCTCCTTTGTCCCAGTTGGATAGCTGAAAAGGAATGTGGCAAAAACCATGACCGGCCACTGACATATGTGTCCATCTACACTTGAAGTCAAGTCACTTCTTGTCAGAAAGGCATTTAATCAAATCTGCATTTGCTTTTTGTTTCTTTTAAGTGGTTTTAAGCTCTCGAGTCTGCTATTGTGAGAGTTGCAAGAGTAACACTAGGAATTATAATAAAGTACATGTGTTTTTCTCTTGAATTTCTTTTTCTTCTCTGCACTAATTTATACATGGAAACTAGTCAAACACAATAGCCCACTCCCTTCAGACCCTCTGGCACTTTCTCCCACTATTATCTAAGTGGATCTATGTTGGATGGCGAGAAGCACCATTAGCTTGTGGAATGAATGTTAAATCCTTTACAGCAGATTGTGGCCTGTCTAATTTGTGTGTGTGCACGCGCGCGTGCGCGTGTATCTGTGCGCATGTGCGTGCATCTTTTTATAATGTTCAATCTACATCTACTTCCTATTCTCATAACCAGATTGTCCTTAAATTAAGCTTAAGGACTTTGCACATAAATCTGCAGAACATAGTGAGGCATTTACTTAATCATTATTTTCTTCGTGTTTTTGTGAAGTTTCTTGTCTAGACTTGGTCAGCTACAGTTTTGTTTTCTCAGGCTTCTGTTTTTGGTGCTTCAGTCTGTTCAGGACTACTTTCTGGCCCCTGCTATTATTTTCATGTGCACCAGTCCTATTGCTTCACATAAGTTGAAAAAAGAATGTCCAATAGTGGCCACTAGTGAACTATGGAAGAATCCTCTTACACAGGAAAGTTTTTTCTCAAAAGATTATATAGATATTGAATACTTTTAAGATTAAGTGAGAATGAGTAGATGAATATATATTTGGTACATACATGTGTGTTAATCTATGTTGGTTCCCATTTATCAATATAAATGAATAAAGTGGAAAGTATTCCTCGAGAACACCTTGGAATAAGTTATTCCTCAAATTTAGGAACTGCACAAATTATTATCTCCTAATAACATAATTAAAGTCAGGGTTTGTGCAATTTATATCAGTAAAATGTGGTTAACTTCTGTATGAGTTACTGAGTTTTTTTTTTGAGAGGTTTTTGCTGTAGGGCGCATGCACTCACCAGAAAGACAGAGAGAGACAGAAAGCAAGAAATCACCCCCAGGGGGGATGGTCACGCTGCAATCCCTTTTCCTCCATTCTCCTCTTGGGATCTTGGGTTCACACACATATGCACCTGGTGTGAATTTAAGCCACTGGTCCGGGACTTGAACCACTGTTGACTACATGGGAATCCAGTGACATAGCCATTATGCCAACTGCTGGTTCCAAGTCACTAAATTTTTAAACTCAGTTTATTTTGGTGCATTTTGCCTAGGAATTATTTTAGAATGAGACACGATCTAGCTGTTTGTCTCTTCCCCTTTACTATGGCATAGTTAATATATCATTTTAGCACATGTTTTTGTCTTATTATTTATTTATTTATTTATTTATTTATTTATTTATTTATTTATTGGATAAAAGAGACAGAGTGAAGGAGGCAGAGATAGACAGTCACCTCCAACAGGGTCTTCACACCAGTGTTAGGTCTATACCAGTGTTAGCCAGCCCAATTCATAGGCATGCACACATGCATGTAGCATGTATAGGGAGGCCCTAGGATATGAGCCCAGGACCCTCCCGTGTGGTCTAGCTTGCAAAGCATTGCATTACTGTTATGCCATAGCCTAACCCTGCAAAGTATAACTTTAATCTTTTCCAGAAAAAATAATGTCCTGTGAATCTCTGCATTTCCTGCAACACCTTGTAGAGTACTTTGTATATACAGGCATCACACTGTCTGTGAACTAAATTAAGATGGAAAACAACTTACAGACTATCACGTAGTTTTCTAATGCCTTACATTTTTGATGTTTCCTAATTTCATATGGATGATTCGGTTTCTATGGTCAAGTTATAACTCTGCCAAGACAAATTAAAATATAGACAGGTCCAGAATGACACTTTTTGGGGTCCAGTCATTGAAGTTTCATTCTGCCCCTCCTCAGTAAGCCTATTCTACTATTTATCTGGGCTCTTGAGTGGAGTGACCCAGAAGTGACCTCTTCATAGCATGAGGACCAGAGTCTTTCTTGAGTGAAGCAGTCCTTGAATCATCATGAATAACCTGGTGAAGTGTGTTGAGATAATCACAGGAAAATGTGTTTAAACCAAGTTTTACAGTCTTGCCGTTGTTACTAATTTACTTCTTCCAGAGAGCTGGCTTCGAACTTTGTGTTTTCACCAGAATGAGACAAGTTCATGTCACTTTCTGTCTACATCATAAAAATCATACCATGTGGTTGAATTTTGGCTTGATTGGCAGTATTGGCTCATGAGCAGCTTAGGACGGGCATACCAGAGGTGATGTAAGTCCTAAAGGATCCTAATTGAAATAGGCCAGCACAGCTGTGTGGGGAGCCTGCCTGCTAACTGGGGTAAGCTGTTGCTATCAACCCCTTCTTTCCATGAGCTCAAAAATAAATGACTAAATCTCCCCGATTCCCGAACTCCAAGATTAAAATCTCCATTGAATAAGGCTTAACTGTTCTCTTTCTCCTCCTAGAGACTTTGTTAAATTGAGCACCCAGTGTTGAGGGCAGTTAGTTTGTTTCCTGGCCATGTCAGGAAGATGCCTCAATTGCTATAATCTGCAGCCAATAGTGATCTCTGGCTTCTCATTTGCTATATTTTCAAGAAGCTCAAGATTTATAAATCAGTTTATGTTTTTCTATATTTACCAATGTTCTCTCCTTTGGCCATAGAAATATGTCTTATCTCATTACCTAATTGTAGCCATCATTAGAAAAGAAAGCATAATTTCTGTATTTGAATATCCTCATCCCAATTTATCAATGTGTAGCTAGATGTATAGTTAACACTTAGTAATTACTTATCAGAAGGCATAAATAATTGGCTGTAATCCCTAGATTTTTTTTTCAGAGTTTTTTGTTTGTTTGTTTGTTTTGTTTTGTTTTTTGTTTGTTTGTTTTTTTGTTTTTGTTTTTGTTTTTGTTTTTTGCTCTAGGGCATGTGCACTCACCAGAAAGACAGAGAGAGACAGAGAGACAGAAAGTGAAAAATCACCTCCCAGGGGGATAGTCACGCCGCAATCCATTCTCCTTTCTTTTCTCGGGATCTTGGGCATGCACATACACGTGCTCAGCATAAGTTTAAGCCACCGGGTCTGGGACTCGAATTGTGGTCGACTCCATGGGAGTCCAGCGATGTAGCCATTACACCAACTGCTGGTCCCTCTCTAAAATATTTTGAAGTATAATTTCTTAAATTTTTAAATTCATGTTAGAGCACATATGTGTGTATGAGAGAAAGAGATAGAGGGAAGGAGAGAGAGAAATACTGTGTACAGGATTCGATTACACCACAATCTTCTTCCTATAGTCCTCCAGTTGACCAGAATCACTAGGTGCCGAGCATGTTTTCAGGCCAACTGGGCTAGGGTTTCAAACTGTGGGCTACATGTGGCTTCCAGCTGCTCAGTCCTGTACACTACCAACTACAGAGGCTGGGCCTAAATATTGTTCTTATTAGTTTTTGTGCTATCTTGCATTTAGCTTTGTCAATGTATTTCTCATACTTCACTTACATTTCTGTTTACCAACAAAGGTGTGGGGGATAGCAGTTATTATAATATCTGGTAATTAGACCTCAATAAATGCTGTTGAGTGAACGAGAAAATGGATAGGTATGAATGACTTGGCAAGAAAGTTAAAAAGAGGGTTAAGTACAAATAGGAAGGGGGAAAATGTGCTCATTCCTTTCACATGTGAAGCATTTCACTATCTCTGGTTTTGATAAGACATAGTCATCCACCTGAATAAATTCAAAGAAGACGACATATATTGTGTATGTGTGTCTCTCTCTCCCTCTCTCTCAAATAGGTACACAGTGAACAACTGAGTAACAATCCTTTTTGCTGTTGTTAATTAGAACAAATCATTTTGCATATTCCGTGTATTTTTTATCCATTTAGCTGTCAAGTATTTTTCCTTTCGCAAAACTTTTCCTCAGGAAGAAAATGATATTTACATTAGCCACCATTTAATAAAACTTGAAAGTACTTATAAACTCTCATTTTAGCAGAGACAATGGCATGGATTTGCCAAAACTCATTTCTACTTATTACTGGGCACAAAGATAAACTGTATTTCCCAGACTTCCCTCTGACCAGATGGAACTATGTGATTGGATTCTGGTCAGTGGAATGTAGTCAGAAGTGACATATGGCACTTCCAGGCTGGACCCCTCCCAGGTGATCCTCCAAACATCAAGCATTCTTTCTTTACCTGCCCACCCAATGCACAGAGTCCAGTAGAGAATTTCAAGACTCCGAGGACGGCGAAGCCACCAGATGGAAGGCTTAGGTCAACGAATGTCTTCATGGAGCATAGCTCCTCACCACTGTTTGCACGGACTTACACTGTGAACATTCTTTAAACCATGGATAAGAAATAAGCCTTTGTAGTGTGAAAACTATGAAATTTAGGGAAACGTAGTTTTTTTTTTTTTTTAAATAACATATGCTTCAGATCTAGATGTTGTGCATGCCAGTACTTGCTCAGAAGTAAGTGCTAAGACCCCTTTGCATGTATTATATGGGAAAAGAGAAATAAGAAGATGCCACATCATCCCAACAGTGGTTTAATCTTTGTAGTTTACAAATTACTGCATATCTAGAGTGTACTAAGTAGCAGGAGTATGTGTAAATACTACAGGAAAAGTAGGAACATGGGCCCATTTTTCAAACATGGAATCCAGGAAGGAGTGTGGGAGTGACATGAATTGAGGAAAGAGTGCCAACACCATAGCCTACTGGTTAAGGGAGATGGATCCCACAAGGCTGACTGCAGTTTGAAATCCAGCCTCAAAGGCTTGATGAACACTGGACATGTGTGCATATGTGCCCCAAATCCCTAGAGAATGGAGAAGGTAAGAGAAGGGATTGTCATGTAACCACATCCCATTAGAAGGTACTTTCTTCCTGTTTCTCTGTCTCAGAGTCTCTCTCTGGTGAGTGTATACATTCTTTGGCAGTTAAAAACTAAGTTAGATAGAGAGATGAGGAAAGAAATAGAGTCAGGACTGTGTTATAAAATGGCTGGAATCTCCTAGAACAGAATAGGATCAAACAACCAGGCCAAGGACACAGAATCACAAGGACAATGGCAAATTAACAGAAAAAGATACTGAAGGCAGAGAGTAAGACCCAGCACTAAAGCTGCTCCAAAGACAGAATGGCAACAAATAAAGGCATGAACAAGTGACAGAGGGGGAACCAGACTTCCAAAGGCATAGAAAAAAATATTTTGTAGGACCAGCAGTTGGCGTAAGGGCTATGTCGCTGGACTCCCATGGAGTCCATCGCAGTTCAAGTCCCAGACCCAGTGGTTTAAACTCACACCAGGTGTGTGTGCATGTGTGCCCAAGATCCTGAGAGGAGAATGGAAGAGAAGGGATTGTGGCGTGGACATCTCCCTTGGGGGAATGATTTCTCACTTTCTTTCTCTCTGTCTCTCTGTCTTTCTGGTGAGTGCATGTGCCCTATAGCAAAAACCTCTAAAAAAAAAGAAAAAGAAAGAAAGAAAGGAAGGAAGGAAGGAAGGAAGGAAGGAAGGAAGGAAGGAAGGAAGGAAGAAAGAAAGAAAGAAAGAAAGAAAGAAAGAAAGAAAGAAAGAAAAAAGAAAGAAAGAAAGAAAGAAAGAAGAAAACAAATATTTTGCACAGCAGTGTCTAAAGCAAAATGGCTTTCTTCAGTATACTTAGTCTCAAGCTATCTTTAACTTATTTTTCTTGGAGGTGTCCCAGTGGCATGAAAGAGTTCTAAAGTATAACTATCTGGGATGTAGCATGGATCCCAGCTCCATGATAGTGGCCGACCCCCATGACTCCCTTTGCCTTCTATCTGCTCCTCCATGCTCTATTGCCCATCCTACCTAACGCTCCAGGATGCCGTGAGTGGCAAAATCACCACTGGATGTTAAAGTGGTGTAAACTCTCAACTGCTGTAAAATTTCAAGGGATTATTTAATTTATTGGTCTATCATTAATTGTTTACCCAACACAGAGACAAGCTCTAATGGAGATAGACAAACACAAGTTCTTGAAATGAACTCATTGGTTGGTCATTAGTTGAACATTTTATTGTCAGAGTTATTTTAATTTTTTTTAAGAAAAACCACTCTCCATAGGTCCCAATTCTGAGATGGAGGTTATTATTATCAATTGCTCCATGACCTGGTTCCTCTCATAATCACCTCTGCATCTGCTTAGCAATTATTTACTTAGCTCTCCTATTCATGCATAAATGTCAATTATAGCTTCCCACAAATTAGTATCACATCATTTTCATGAATATTATCAGTTATTACTTGAATTCAAATGCTAGTAATTATTTTTATCATTTCTACTTTAGAAATCAGTTTGTGAGACAGGGCACACTGGGACAGTTTCTGAGTTAAGATGAATTATTTACGGAAATAAATTCTCAAAGCAAATTGTTATCATTGTGGGAAATAGTATTATGTGTGACTAATATCCAGGCAGTTTTTATCTGTCCCCCTATCACTGGAATATCATACTGTCAGACCATACTCTTGCATAGTTTCCTACTATATTGTGTTTACTCTGAGTAATCAAAACCCATGCAGAAAAAAACATAGTCCATATGGAATTATATTTCAATAAATGCAGCTACTAAGTAGGTTGTGACTCCCATCCTCATTAGATTTTTACTTAAAGTGCTTATTAAAATAATGAATTCCAATAAAGCCAAAATGACTTTGTGCATTGGAAGGGGGGTAGTTGCAAGACAAGGAATAATGGTGTGAGCATATACTATTTATAATACAAGAGATTTATTTCATTTCTGAGGCAAGAAATTGCAGGAATCTAATAGTTTCACCACCTGTGAATTATTTGGGTGCACCTCATAAGCGGGTTCTTTCTTCTATTTGTTTAAAGAAATAAGCGGTATGTTCGCCAATTCTACACTACATTAATTTTCACGGAGTTTCCATTTTCATCTTCATTACTTTCTCAGATTTTTTTCCAAAGCTTCTGCCATTCTCCAACTAAAGCTCTGGGTATTTTCCCCTTCAATTTTTATCCGGGGACTTACTCTAAGTCGATCCAGTCTGTTGGCATAAATGTTGAGACTAAGGAGTGTGATAACCTAAGACATCCTGACATAAATTCCAAGAGCACTAAAGAAATGAGACAGGAAATTGTGAGCAACCTATCATAAATTCAAACTGTCCAATAAAATAAATATACTTCACTTTGTTCCCATAGTAAGGTATGGTAACGTGTCCGATTTCTCAGCCTACGTTGCCGGCTGTAATCCCAGGGCCATTTGAAGTCTGTAAGAGTATTGTTCAAATACTGTACTTCATCAATAGAACCAGAAATGAAAAAGCATACAGGAAACAATAAGAACTCTGACTGTTCAGGTGCTGAAGTGAGATCTGGGGGCAGTTTTTAGAAACAGCCTGTTCTTTCATTAGAGTTGTTATAACCATTTGTTATAACTGAGTCTTCATATCATTTCCTTGGTGTGCCACACACTTTTACTTTTCGTTTGAGGTTTGTTGTTGGTCTGAGATAACAATATGCTTTGAAATAGATGTTGTGGAATAGCTTAATTAGCACGTACATTCCAAGGTCATAGATTCATAGAATTTTAGAATTAAAAGGAGTATTTGGGGTAGATACAAAGCAATTTCAATTGATTGGGGTCTCTTTGAGGACAGGAGTTTATTGGTTTTCTTTTTTTCCCCATGGTTAGCTTTGGATCCCGAGCACTAGACAAAGCATTTAATATTTACAAATGGTGGGCCAGCAGGTGATGTGGAGTTGGGGTGGTTGGATCCCATATGACTGACTGTGGTTTTAGTCCCAGACCCAGCAACTTGAAAACCATGCTGGTTGTGTATGTGTGTGTGTGTTTGTGTGTGTGCTCAAAATCCCAAAAGAGAATGGAAGAAAAGGGATTGCAGTGTGGCCATACCCCTAGGAGGTGATTTCTCTCCCTCTCTCTCTCTCTCTCTCTCTCTCTCTCTCTCTCTCTCTCTCTCTCTCTGCAGTAAACACACACACCCTATAGAAAACTGAAACATGCACACACACACACACACACACACACACAAGTTGATCAGTATAAGTTTTCTGTTTGAATAAATGTGTTAATTACCTATTTCAGCCTTTCATTTTGCAGTTAATATAATTTAAAATGAAAATATTTGCAAGGAGATTAGAGTCTACTTGCCAGGATTATCTAGAAGGTAGAACCCAGATTCTGGAATCTGGATTTCTTTCCTGTGAGTTCATTTTCCTACTGAGTCCATTCTGTTTATGTCATACTATCTGGTCTCTAAGGACCTTAAAAAGAGTCATCAAGTTGGCTTTAGTAGAGCGAGGTTGAAATGGTGAACTGTCACTTGTGGAAGAAAGCAGTGAAGCTACTGCAGAGAGTAATCTTGAATTAAAGTTGAAGGATAGGGGCCAAAAGGTGATGTAGTAGTTAAGGTGCTGAACTCCCACATGGTTGACCATGGTTTGAGTTCTAGACCCTGAGGCTTGAAACTCAAATCTGTATGTGTGCGTGAATGCCCCAAATCCCTAGAGAATGGAGGAGAAGGGATTGGGACTTGGTCATCCTCCTAGGAGTTGGTTTATTTCTTGCTTTCTGTTTCCCTGTCTCCGACTCTTTGGCAAGTGCATGGACCCTATAGCAAAATTGTCTCAAAAATAATTAAAATGCTGAAGGATCTTTTATTTTTATTTATTTATTTATTTATGAATAAACATCAGGATGACCAGGGAGGAACCGAGCAAGAACAGGACTAAAATCTGTAAAGGTTGTCTCTTCCTAAACCTATGTCATATCAATAAGCTTCATTTCTTTTGCTTTTAGGTCAATGAGAAATGTGCATAATTTGGTCATGCATCCAGGACCTTGCACAAGGATCTTCTCCAAGAAGTATTAACTTCTCCTTTTCTCAGTGTAAAATAACATATTTATTGAGAGTCTGTTGTATTTCAGGCATTGTAGTAGGTACTGGGTATACTGTGTTAAAGAAAAACAGACATGTTCTAAAGAAGGATCGTTCCATCAGGAAGGATTTGGGTCAGGGACGGAGAAGACGGGAATTAATTGGCCAGTACTTTACAGTGGTTTAATGTTGCTGTCATGATATTATTTTCTTTAAACTGTATATTTAACTATTGCTGATGTAAGGGGGTCTCCTGCCTAAAGAAATAGACACATTAATTCATTATTTATAGTGATTCAAGAAAGAATGTGCTAGAAAAACCTGAAATCTCTAAAGATTTATATTTAATGTCATTTCTTTGAGTTACACTTTTTCCCCCTGAAATCCTTTCTTTTAGTAATACTGAAACCTAACCTTAATGAGTGTGTTACTTTGTCTCTGTGTTTATTGAATACATAAACACCTGTCTTTTTAATCTTAGAGCTATGCTTAAATAGTGAAACCTTGAAACCAGTTCCTCATTCAAACAAATACAAGGTCAATCAGCCGCATGTAGAATGTAGAATGCTAATGATCGTAGGTTTCCCTCAAAAGTTCATTAACTTGAGTTTGGAGGTGCTAGACTCATATCAGTGCTATTGTTTTCTCTAGGCTCCAGGATTTTGACTTTAAGAAACCCATTCTGTGGTTCATGCCCACTCTAGACTTTCAGATAATTTAAAACAATGATTTCCAGCCTTTTGGACTTCATAGACCATTAAAATTTCAAGTTGGGCCAGCAGGTGGCACGGTAGTTAAGGCACTGCATTCCCACACGGCTGACCATGGTTTGAGTCCTGTACCTAGTGACCTGAAAATCCTGGGCACAAGTACATGCATGACCAAACTCCTGAGAGGAGAATGGAGAAGAAGGAATTGTGGCATGGTCATCTTCCCTGGTGGGTAATTTCTCACTTTGTCTTTCTCTCTGGTGAGCACACATGCCCTAGGGCAAAAATAAAAAAGGAAAATTTCTGAAGCAGAGAATGGTGGGTTTGTTGGTAGGCTGGTGGTATGGAAAACATAGTATTTCTGTTTTTATTTTGTCAGGTGATATTAATAAAATAAGCTATCAAATTGGGTCGCTGGGAAAGTCATGATGCATTTTTGTATAGAAAAACATAGAAAAATATGTTATGATTTCCTGAAAACCTAATAGTTTCATAAATAAATTGATAATTGTTAATACTAAATGTAAGAAATACTTTATATTAAATTATCTAATTCTCATAGCAACTTTATAGAATAGTTATAATTACTTTCTCCATCTTACAGATAGAAAACGGAGACACGGAAAGGTTATATAGTATATGGAAGGCCACTCAGCCAGTAGGGAGAGAGTGCAGAGTCAAACCCAGGCAGAATTCATTCTTGTCCCAACTCCACCATTTTGTTTCACCACTGTGAGAAATAAAAGGCATTTGAAAAAGGCAAAGCTTCCAGGTATATCATTTCAGAAGAAAATAATAACTAAGTCCAATTAGCTTTATAGAAAACCAATCAATATCATCCTTTTTCTATGTAACTATAAAAATGTTATCATAGATTGGCCTGCTCTCTGCCAGTCCCTTTCCTTGGGACATGAAGAAGAACAAAACACAATCATACCTACAGAAATCTCTGAGACACTAAAGGAAGCTTTAGAAATACAACATTCTGAGGCCAAACATGCAAGGACGTGAGATGCTGCAATAACACAAAGAAGAAACAAAGAATAGAAGGGATGCTGGCCTGGGCAGAGGGAAAGACTATGGCAGTTCACAGGCAGGCAAGGGTGTGTGGGCATTCCAGGCAAAGAACCTTACCTGGGCAAAGGCCCAGAGGAAGGGAAACGGCAGTAAATTCTTACAGCTGGAGCCGAGTCAGCTCATCCAGGACCCTGCAGGCCATATCCAGGAGCTTTGACCCAAGTTTATTTTAGAAAGACAGTTACGGTGGCTATATGGAATGAAGAGGCCTGGAGAACGATGCCAAAAGTTACAAGATTATTGCATTTCTCTTGAGAAGTCATGAAGGCAGTGTCAGCAGTAGCAGTAGTGAAATGAAAAAGGACAAAGAGACTGGCTCATAGCACACTGGTTAAAGGAGCTAGATCCCACATGGTTGACCTTGGTTTAAAACCCAGCCCCAGTGGCTTGAAAACCACTGTGAGCACACTTGTGGCATGCATGCCTAAAATCCTGATAGGATGGAAAAATGGAGAGGAAGGGGTTGTGGCATGATCATACTCCACTGGGGGGCGTGCTTTCTCTCTTTCCCTTCCACACCTTCCTAGTGAATGCACATGCCCTCTGGTAAGTTGAAAAAAAGAGAGTGGGGAGAGAGGGAAGACCATTTTCTACTGCAAGGCTACATAGTTATGGTGGAGGGAAAACACTGTGGGCTCCCTTCACTTCATAGTTTGACGCCTCCGGGGCTCTAAAAGCACCAGTGGTGTGCTAGGGCTCCTTAGGCCCCAATACTGAGCCCAGAGCCCAGAACCTGGAATCAAGTAGGTGTTCAACAAATGTTTGTTGAATGAAGGTGTGAAAGAGTGAATAATTTTATTCACAACCTCCCTGTTAAAAATTGTGACTTACAGGCAGGGATTATTTTTTTCCAAATGTTAGAAGCCCTCTGGGAGCAACAAATGTATCAATATCCTAAAAAGTTAAGAACTTTCTGTCACTCAGCAAAGTGTGAATTCAGCCCAGCCTTTCTAGAGCTTGCCACCCAGTTAGGACTTAACCCTGTGTTCACTCTCAGTGGACCTTTCCAAATAAATAGAGGCGGTTTCAAAGGGTAGTCCTGCTTTTTTGAAAAAAACGTTATGATCACCATGTAACATGAAGTCCATAATACAGAGTAATTTTTGTACCCTTGAGTCATTTTGAGTCTGAGGCTGTAGTATTTTGCTGTGTGGTCATTTGCTTCTTTTCTCACCCAGCAGTACCCTATACAACTCTTTAGAATCACTTCAGAATGATGCATCTTTCCATGGGATGCCCACAAACATCTTTGTCCTAATTTTTGCAGCCCTTCAAGTTGTCTAACATGGGTTCCACCTATGGAGTTTGCTCCCTTTGAAACAACCAAAACTCCAGTAAAGGATGTAGCATTCAGAGTCTAAGTTTAAGTTATCTGCTCTGATTAAATATTAGCAGTGGCCTTCAGAAAACAATCAAAAGCTATCTGAAATTCCTAAATTCATCATTTTATACTAAAAACATAATTTGGCTGAAAAAAAAAACCCTACGGGTGTTATTAAAGTGTGATTAAATGTCACACACATCCTTCTCATTTTTTCTTTATGAATCAGATTGCTAAGGCGTCAGATTTTTAATCAGTCACTGGAATCCTATGTGCATATAATTTCTTCTCCTAATTGTAAATGAATAGTTTCCAATATACACATAGATCTTAATGCAGCGTTAGTACAAAATTGATTATAGTCTGGCCTTACCTCATAAAGCAGATTTGCCTTGGAACAACATCAAACAGGTATTCCTGTTTTAAATCCTAAATGGCCCTTCTGCCATCCATTTTAATTTGGGACATCTACCACTTTTACTTTCCTTTCTCTTTCCCCCAATTTTACTGCAAACAGCATAAAATCTCTTCAGATTTAGCAAAGAGAGAAAAAAATGTTTTAAGTGTCCTCCTATGTGTCAAGTCTTGTGCTATTGGTTGACACATGCTATCTCCTATAAGCCTTACCATAACCCATTTTGCAGAGAAGAAAACTGAGTGTGAAAACTTAGAAGGTGATGTGATTTTTCTAACTTTTCGTGTGTGTGTGTGTGTTCAATTTATAGAGCAAACAAATCATATTAAAATATGCAATACAGATTATTTTCCATGTTGTTTGAACTATGCTTTTGGCCTCTGTTGGCAGGAGCCTTCCCAACGTGCTGAGTGATTTCCACAGTGTCAGAACTAAGTTCATTAGAGTTCACTGTTTGTACTGTATTTCACCGATCCCGAGACACACATTATTTTTATGACTTCGGAAACTTGAATGCATCTCATGATAAGTTACAATGTAATGAGTGGCATTATGAAAAATTCCTAATGGTACATAATAATGTGACTTCAACCTATGGTATCTTAGACTCTCTATGATGCTGTATCAGGCTCATTTCAGTATCTAAATGACGGGAGCAAAAGTAGGCTTTAAGAGGTACAGAAATATGGTTGTAGAGCCATTCCATTCACCATCTTCTCTTGCAGATAGCTTCTGCCTTTATTTACTGTTCTCCCCTGATCTGAGGCACTGAAGAGAGTTTATACATTGGTCTTACCTTAGTTCTATTAGGTCCCTCACCAAAATCAAAGCCCCCTTGCCTATAACCTTCTATCTTCTTAATCTGTGTGGGCCTCAGTTTTCTTACCTATACGCAAGCAGAGTGTAGTGCAGTAGTTCTTGCTGTTTGGTCAGCATCAGAATCAGCGGAGCACTTGTGAAAATTACAATGACCCAGCCTCCTCCTGCTTCAGTGAGCCTGAGCCTCTGCGTGTTCCATTAGCACTCTAGATGAATCTGATATACACCCGTTGGACCACAGGAGTAGGAGCTAAGAGCAAGGACTCTTGAGCTGGAGTACATGGATTCAGTTCCCAACTTCACCAGTGTAACTTTTCTGTTATTTTCTGTATCCCTGTTTCCTGCCTGTTCAACAGCATCAATGATAGCAGCTCCCTCAAGCACATTATGAAGATTAATAAAAGCAATTCATGAAACACACTTAGCCCATTACCTCACACACACAGCTAGTGCCCAATAAACATCAGCAATGACCACTAACCCCTCCCTACAAGGCTGACATTTCTCTACCTCATTCCCAGAAACCAGTCTCTTATCTTTTTCTGCATTCAAGGCAGCTGACAGCTTTGCCTAGTAACTACACTCTCCCATGTAATCTCAAAGGAAAGGTCCAAGGAAAAAAATGGGATTTCTACATAATTTGGGAGTAGGCACCAGAAGTCTATTGGAGGCAGGGAATGCAATATAGAATAAAGATTGGCACAAGAAAGCCATCTTGTTAGTTTACTCAGAAATATTGTCTAATCCAGGGTTCACAACCCTTCTCTGCATCAGAATTACCTTGGGAACTCATAACTTAATATGTCTGGGGACTCCCACATAGTCGACTGTGGTTCAAGTCCCAGACTCTGAGGCTTAAAACTCATGTTGGGTCTATGTGCATACATGCCAAAATTCTTAGAGGAGAATGGAGGAGAAGAGACTGTGGCATGGTCAGCCCTCCTGTGAGGTGATTTCTTGCTTTCTATCTCTCTGTCTCTCCAGTGGACACATGCACCCTATAGGGAAAAAAAAAAAGAATAGAAAATTTTGAGGCTGTCAGGTGGCATGGTGGTTGAGGTTGGGGTCCTGTACTACTACATGACTAACTATGGTTTAAATCCCAGACCTGGCAACTTGCTTTCTCTCTCTCTCTCTCTCTCTCTCTCTCTCTCTCTCTCTCTCTCTCTGTGTGTGTGTGTGTGTGTGTGTGTGTGTGTCTGGTAAAATTAAAGAATAATAATAACAAATAAAATTAAATATTTATTTCTATAAAGAAAAAAATGTCAGGACTGCTGACAGCTCTCCTCCCCCAAGAGATCCAGATTCAGTTGGTGGGGAGGGGCCCAGATGTTGCCAACTTTTAAATTCCCAGGTAATTTGAATGTATAGCCATAAGTGATAACCACTGATCTAATTAAAAAGTAATAAAAGTCTCTCACCTGTCAGGGGATATAGCTCTTATTTTGAAGATGCTTTATAAATATCCCCATCACTTCCCCCCACTACATACACAATAGATAGATAGATAGATAGATAACTTAGGAGCCTCTTTTGTCTAAATTAGGGATATCATACCAGTTCCAATAATTCTTACAGTTGACATGAATGAATGTACATTGCAAGTTGCAAATGTGTGTGTGTGTGTGTGAAAGAGAATGAAGGAGAAAAAAAAAGGATTATGGTGTGTGATGTAGAGGATTATTCTATTTTGTTACATAGCATACACAAAAAGATCCAGAACTCTTCTAGTTAGTAGGATGCAGTGCACTTTGAAGTGTAATCTACCATCCATTAAATATGTCAACTTTTTATTAAAAAATAAAAACCATAAACATATCTTTTTTTAAGATAGTAACTAGAATCTTTTTGAGCCTGATTTGAAGATATGAATAAAACAGATACTCTAAAATATCCAATCTTCTACATATACTAGTTATCTAATTTTCCATTTCTTTTATTTTCCTTTTTATGCAAGACCATTGCATCAGACTAAGTATTTGTCTTATGTCCCACTGCAGTTCTCAGACAGCTAAATTTAATTCCTGTCTGGATGACTGACATACTCTTACCCATCCACATCCCACTGACTTAATTAGACTTAGGAGATTCTAAATTCCTCTTATCTGTTGGGGAAATGATTGTACACTGGATTCCTCTCTTATCCCTTTTACATTAACTCTCCATTTCCAAACCATAGGAGTCCTTTATTTCTAAAATGCCCGTAAACCTTAGGTGCCTCAAAGGAATATTATGAAAATCAAATGACTATGTGTAGGTACTTTGAAAACTAAAACCACGGGCCTATCATGCCCTACTCAGAAGCCTTTATTGGCTTCAGGTATCAGTCTACTTAAGGACGAATCCCTCAGCCAGAACTCAAGGCCCTAGCCAAGACCACCGTCTCACTCATATTCCTAGCCCTTTGCTTCATGTGTCCTGGCTCAGTGAGAGCCATTCTGCCAAGAAACTGACCTGGCCAGAGCTGGAGGCAGGCTGGGGAAGAAGTTGTGTATGATGAGATGACAATGTAAAGAGTCCAAATTAGGGCACTAGTCAGTGGAATGAAAAAGAAGGAACCAAAGGGAGACACAATGCAGAAGTGACATGTGCAGAACAGGTAACTGTGTTTGTGTGCATATATATATATGTATAGTGTGGGGCAAGGTGGACATTGGAGGGAAGGGAAATATGCATTTTTGTAGCAATGTTTATGTTTATAACTTTGGTAAGAGAAGGCACTGCTAAAAGATTGGGGCCCCAAATACTGAGTTTGGTTTTGAACATGCTGAGTTTAACAAGGCATTGAGGTAGATGGAAATAGAAGCCTGGAGACTGGAAGAAATGTAGACTTGTAAATTGCCTTCAACGAGAAGAGAGTTCAAGCCAGAGAATGTGAACAAGACAGACAGGAGTAGAGCCCAGAGAGAGGAGCTGGAGCCCAAGGTAAGAACCTTGGAGATTACAACATTGGCCAGCAGGACAAGGAAGAAAAGCAGGGAGGAAGAGACAAGTCCTTGCTGCGGCCAGAGAAGCCGGGAGCCTTTCCACAGCGAGATGTGAGGGACGGTCATAGGATGTGGTGAATTACAGCATCCCGATGAGTTTCTGAGCAGCCACGTCAGTCAAGTGGTGGGCAGAAGCCAGATTGCAAAGCGTTAAGGAATTTGGGGTATTGAGAAAGTGGGTACAGAGGGTGTGGATTAGCCTTTCAAGAAGTTTAGAAATGAAAGGAAGGGAGGCTGGAGACAGTGTAACTCTTTCCACTGACAAAGTGGAGAGTAAAGGCAGTAAGCACAAAGCGGGAGCTATGAGATAAAAGTGAGCTTGGTTTTAATAAAAAGAGGAGAAAATGCTTTTGTCTTAGTAGCTCAAAGAATGCTGATAGCAGCCGTGTGTGAAATTGATTTCTGAGGCCCAGCACCAGAGACGGAGAGGCTGTGAGGCCAATGGGGTAGTAAACCATGATTTAGCACCTTCACCTTCTCTGCTTATTACAAAGCGGGCTTTAAAAAAGATGCCTGTGGTGCGCCTCAGCAATCTTGATATTGTCTGTGGCCAAGATCCACTTTAATATATTCCTGAGGCATTTTAGTCATTCTAACACTACTTTAGACATTAATCTATGAATTTGCACCTTGCTAAGCATGATTAATACCATACATATAAATATCATTCCTCTATTAAATAATAGTAAATGATGCCAAAGGAAGAATTCTTGCTGAAAACAAAAAGACAGAGTCAAAATACTTGCACATTTAAAACAAAGATTAAGCTTTGTAAGTTCTCAAAGTATTTGTTTCTACTTTCCAGGCAGGGAGAGTCAAAGAGGGCTCACAAGAATCACAAACATCATATTATGTGTCATATGCTAATAAACATTTAATAAGTGGTTTTGCTAATGGCTTCATGACATTGTCATTTAATTTCCTAATGAATAGGAGATTGTATTACTTCCCATATACACAATACTGAATAATATTTTTCAATTACGATTTAAATTGCTAACAGTACATGGAATTTAGCCAGAGCAGAACCGTACATACTTCTGTTGAATTTGTCTGGAAGATGGGAAGAGATGACTGGTATGTTTGTCTCTGATCACCAATATAATTCCCCTTCTCAATACATATAGAGCTGTACTGTTTACAGATAATGATGACAAATGATAATAGACCCAAGTCGTCTTTATAGAAAGCCAAAGTCTTTTTTGAATTGATTCAAAATAAGGAAGTTATATTGGGTCGTTGGAAAAGTCATGCATATTTTTCTATGCAAAAATATGTCATGCCGTTCCCAACAAGCCACTATTATAATTTACTCTGCAAAACTGTTTTTTTAAAAATTGTAGGCCATTGTGTTGTGAAATGCTCATTTAACTAGAGAATGTATGGCCTGATTGTTGTAGTTACAACAAAAGTTATACTAAGGCAGTGGTAAAAACTCTCAATCATTATTGTTACAGGACTTAATATGTGGAAAGATGTATCTATAAATCTGTAAAGGACTTGCTATGTGGAAAAAATATATCTAAATATTGTTTAAAAGTATATGGAAAGTGCATATACTTTTTTTAAAAATGTGTGGATTTCAAAATTGTACCAAAACTAATTTTAATGCCACTTTCCACAAACCTTCTGAATTTCTCATGTATTAGTATTTTTATTTTTTCATTAATCTTTATAGTAATTCTGTGAGTCAAACCAACAAGATGCTCACATCCAATTTTACAGATTTGAAAACTGAATCATAAATATGCCTACATAAAACAGGCTAATTTAGAATCCTAGACATTTTTGTGACTAGAGGTATCTTAGAAATTATCTGGGGGCCAGCAGGTGGCATGGTGGTTAAGCGCCGACTCCCACATGATCGACTGTGGTTTGAGTCCCAGACCTGGTAGCTTAAAAATCTTTCCAGATGTGTGTGTGTATGTGTGTGTGTGTGTGTGCGCGCCCCAGAATCCCAAGAAGAGAATGGAGAAGTGATTGTGGCATGACCATCTCCCTGGTGTGTGTAGGAGAGTGATTTCTCACTTTCCCTCTCTTTGTAGCTGTCTTTCTCAAGCAACTGCACAGAGCCTATGATAAACCCGTCCTAAAAAAAGAAAATACCTGGCTTAAATTCCTTCTTGTGGGAGTGACTAAAAGGAGGCACAAAGAACTGAGTTACCTAAAATATCACAATGGCAAAGTCAAGGTATAACAAAAATACCAGAAAGACCAAATCCAATTGCCCATCTATAATATCTAGGTATACTCTTTAAAGCATTTGAAAACGCTAAGTGTTCATGATAGATCAGTTAAGCCCTAAACATCCGTTGAACATTGAATTCTGTATTGATTCCTAATTTAGGTATTAGGGATACGAAGCTGAAGATCGCCTAGTTCCTATCTTCAAGGTGTTCACATGGATATTTTGCCTCCATTAATGTCTTTCAGCTTCAGAGCTCTATTATCGTTAAGTTTATTTTTACATGGAATCTAATGGAAATATATTCTGCCCAGTGCCAAACTGTTACTTTACAACTTGTACCAAAGTTCGCTCTGTCAGGTCATGAATCCTGATCAATTCTGCTCAGTTCTAAATCTTTCTGTGATCTATGAATATCTCTACTGTATAGATTTTTGTACTTTGTAAAGTGCAACTTAATCAGTATTCTTACTTTTTTTTTACCTGTAGAGTCCCGTACCTTTAATTAAGTCAGAAGTCTCTCACCACCTGTGTTGTTCCCATCCCAAGTAGCTCTTCCTCTTTCTAGCACACTCATCTCTAAAAGCACTGCTGCCCTGGCCTTGCTGGCTATTGTTCACTCAGTGATGAAGGCGCATTGGCAAGCAGACATCTAGAATTGGGATGAGGCTAGATGAAGGCAAGACGTGACCAGTTAATCATCTCATCATCTCTCTGCTTTAAACATTGCGGGGAAATTTTAAGTTGGCATTAAACGACATGTGAATAAGCAGAAATGTGATCATCTTCCTCCCCCACTCCCCAAGGGTCAGATCCGGTTTTTGTTCTCTTCCATTCCCTTGCTTATCTGCCACTCCTGCACATATATTTTCCCTTCCGTCTTTAGAGAATGTGAACGTATACAAACTAGAGTGAAAACTGACAGCCGTTATGAATTAGGCACTCAATCACAACTTGTCCTAGCCTGCTTTGTGTTCATTATTCATTCAACGAATAGTCAGAGACCCATGACATATCCGGTGTTCTACAAGGCGCTGGGGGTACAAAGGTATATTCATCTTTGTTATGGTCTTTAGAAGCACACGACCTGTTTTGGGGGATAGATTTGTAAACAAGTGACTTCCACAGAGTGGCTGGCAAATGCTAAAATGGCCGTGTGTATTGTGCTCAACATGCACAGGAGGGGTAGGGATTGATTCTAAGTGGAGAATAGAGAAAGATTCAGGGGAGGATAGCATTGGAGCTGCAGCTTCAAGCAGGAGCAGGAGTACAGAAGTCAAAGAAAGGGAAAAGATGTGAGGAAGACGGAGAGAAAGAATCTAGGCAATAGCAAGATCAGGAGCAGAATGCCAGAAGTCCTCGTGGCACCTCGTCTAACTGAGAAGCGGTGCCTGGTTATTTGAGGGTGGAGGACGTGATCGATCACGAGAAGCAAGAATGAACCTTGAATGTTGATTTAGAGTCAGGTTAGGAAGGGTCTTGTGTGCCACACTAATAATCTAGACTTCATAATAAACGCTGTGGTTCTTAATCTTTTTTTTTTTTTTTTTTTTTTTTTTTTTTTTTTTTTTTTTTTTTTTTTGAGAATCTGATGAAAGCTCTGAATCCTCTTTCTGGAAGTATGATAATAACATACATACGCCCTAAAATGTTGCATAGACTTTTTGAGTGTTCTCAGCCCACCTGGAATTCATTACTAGATCCCACCAGCTATAGGCAGTGGAGCCATAGAAAGTCTTTTATCAAAGAATGAACAGTTCAGTTGTACTTTAGCAAGATGACTGGCAACAGCGTGGAGAAAAGACTGCTGGGAGGAGAATTTAGAGGTTGAAAACAATCAGATGGAAAGTCTATTGCAAAATACCAGGTATAAATAGTAGAATCAGAACTAAGGCAATGAAAGTAAGACTGGAAGGTGGCCTGTGTGTGTGTGTGGTGTGGGGGCAGATAGTAGTGCAGGGATAAAATACAATGCTCTGCAGGGCTGACCATTATAGGAAGTTTCCAGGGTCCTGTTTAGAGATCGCCCTGGGTATACCAGGTCCACATGAGCCCATGGATCTGGGGCTGATGAGACGAAGGGTGGATGGCATTATCAGGACCCTGTCTTTCTCTTTCTCTCAAAGAAGAACAAGATTTTTAAAAACTTAATAAAAACAAATTTGAGGCCATGAAATTATTTTGAAAGAAAAAAATTTAGAAGCAGAAAGTAAGATTGGTGGGGATGGAAGTAGAAGAGAGGCATTTTAGAAATGGAATTGATAAAACTTGGTATCTGATTAAATAAGGAGGATTTTGAGCAGTCAAATATTTTTGTTGTTTATCTTTCATACTAAATTCTAAATCTTCTTTTAAAAAAATGTTGCTAAACTAGGCTGGATGCAGGGAAAAGTTAGGCTGCAAGGTTAGAACTTCACATTTACCCAAAAGTAATAGGTCTCTTCAGATGTCAAGAGGCTATGGAGTATTCTGAGCCCTGAGGCTGCTATTGACTCATTGGAAAAGTCATGACACATTTTTGCTTAGGAAAAATGGGAGGCTGTCATTTCAAAGCAGCAAGGAACTTGCTGTTGCCATCTCTACCTTTCATGGCTTCCTGGCCCCACAGCATCTATCTTCTGGATTGTTGCGATACTTGGTTGGTTTTCTTTACATTCATGATGAGGAAAGTATTTCCAGGACCCCCAAAATGATTTACTGCCCAAGACTGCAAAACTTTCAAAGCCAATCCAAGTATCCAACCCCTTACCAAGAGCAACAACTGTGGTTAAAACTAGAAGAAAATGTTATCTATTAAAGATAATTGCTGGTACTATTGCTTTTTAAAATGAATTCCTCTGAGTTACAGGTTCAGAATTTTTTGAAATTCCTCTCCTAGTTTGGAAGACGGAAAGTGGTTTATATTATATTGATAGCTGGAGAACAGAAGAAAGTCCCTGAATTTAACACCTCTTGGAATTTAAAATAATAGATAATTCTCACTCTCATGCTCTCCCTCTCCCTATGCTTTTTCTATGCCCTGTGTACATTTTTGAGAGACAAATGACAAATAAAAATGTAATCATAAATTTAAAACAAAATATACTTCCAAAGCTTTCCATTACCTATTAAATATTTGTCAACTCTCATATTTTCTTCAAATGGTATTTATAATAATTATTTCAATGATTACTCAAAACCAGAAAATATAACCTGTGTCCTCAAAGGATTTACAGTCTAATTGGGAAGAATCGTTATACAGAATGATCATCGAGTAGAGTGATAGTCTTGTTTTAATTTATTCTATATTAATTCTTTGCAAATTGACAATCCGTGAGAGAAAATCAAGTAATTGCAAGTTAAACAGAATATTGCAATTCTAAGATTTCATCATTTTTCTTTTTTCTGAATAAAGAGAATTTATTGTGAGAAATAAGAATATAGAAAAGAAGTAAAACACAGTATTGAGTCAGGGAGAATTGTTTTAGATTTCAGTTGCCAAATATTCATCTCACAATATCTGAATGGTACTTGAAAGAGAAAACATCTGATCGTGAGTATAGGAATAAAACCTAAGGTACACCCTTAGAGTACACCCTTGGAGCTTCCTTCAGAACTATGACACCACAATGTTTGCTTGACTCAGGTGGCACAATGGTCAACAAAGAAAAGTTGGGAAAGTTCTGCTAATGCCAAAAGCCTACTTGCTGGATACCAATAAGAAGCTAACCAGTCATTCCTTTCAGCTTCTCTATTAACAGTTGTAATTTTTTTTTTCGGTCTATCAAACCCTAAACCTTATTAATTTATTAACTTTCCAGTGTCCTCAACAAATATGAGATTTTTCTCCATCAGGAATTCTTTCTCCATGATTCCAAACCCCCAACATGTGCTTTCCAGAGCCTCAGATGTTTCTTAAGTTCTACAGATGTTTTGTAAATTCATTTCAGCAAAATGTGCCAGTGCTGCAGAAAGTATCTATGGCTGATTGGAGTCTCACTTTGGACAGAGTTTGAATTAGATTAGATGGAAATGGAAACTGAAACTGCTAACTGGCTCACTAGGAAGTCAGAAATTCACCAAAAAAGCAGAGAAGGAATTTTGTTTGAGGAGGTGTTTCAAACATGCCTGTTTCAGGGAGTGGTGGGGTGTGGAGGCCCCAGGAGGTGATTCTTCCCTGTTTTCCTTGGTGCTGGGCCTGCATATTATTTTCCACTGCAGATTTTTTTCCTTTTGTAAGTATACAGAAAGAAAACACACACACACACACACACACACACACACACACACACAACAAAAGGGCAGCAACCAGGATGAGTTGCTTCATTTTTAGAACTCCAGGTAAAATAGCTAATGCTTCACAACTAAGGTTAAATAAAGGATCAAAATACCCCTACACTGTCATCACAATAATGGGACAAAATGAATTTTTGAAATGACTGCAGTTTCTACAGGATGTAATTCTCTTTATGTTATCTTTTTCTTTGTTAAAGAAATCAAATTTCTGGTTCAACCTCTCCTAGTTGAGCAGTCCCTGTTCAGGTGTTTGTTATGCTTGTTACTATAAAGCAAATAATTATAGTGGAAAATGAAAACCAGACTGGCAGGTTATTTCTAAAAGAAAATCTCTTTAAGTCTTCCAGACTATATCATATATACATGTATGTATGTGTGTGTGCATGTGTACTTACATGTGTATGTTTAAGTAAATTTATATATATATATATATATATATATATATATATTGAATATATACATATATTTAATCTAAACTTAGAGTTTTTAAAATGAATAATAATATTTTTATTAGCATTCAATTAGTATTGTGACAAAGCAGTTAGTGTGTGTATCTAATTGCTAAGTTTATGCTTTTAATAGAAATTAGCTGTGATAAGATATTTATCTAGATTTCACAAAGACTAAATCAGAAATCATTATGGGTGAATGGCATTATCTATTATCATAAAACTTCAGGTGTTTGTGTCTTACAGAGAAAGATTTAAGTAAAAATGGCATTATCTATTATCATAAAACTTCAGGTGTTTGTGTCTTACAGAGAAAGATTTAAGTAAAAATGATGATCTATAGATTCATTTCTATCTACTGCACTGGTGTTTTGAATTACCTAGAAAAAAATAGGGAAGCACTTTTGTTTTTATTTGGATTCAGGAATAAGGTCATAGCTATTGTTACTATTAGCCTTTATTAAGATTGTTTTATCTAAATTATTTAAGAAATTGCAGAGGATGATTGTCAAATTGGTAGAAAAGATTAAAAACTGTCTTGGGCTAAAAAACAAAATTATCTATGCCTTTCCTTGAGATTAGGTGATTCAAAATGCTCAATGTCTGGTCATCACGTTCTTGATATGAATCTTTGTTCATATCAGCAATTACTGGTTTTAATTCAGCTGGCTGTGAAGTGTGCTCTGGTAGAACTTTTGAAATGCCCAGAGGTTTCTCAGCAGTTTCCTAGATGAGCTGTAACCCAGCCTTGTCCTTGGATAAAATACAAAAAAAAAAATTGAGTTACCATAGTTCTGAAATGAAGATCTTATTGAAGCATTTGACATTGAACAGAGTCAGATTTTTAATCTCTAAAATCTTATAAAACCATCTTAATTCCCTCTCCAGCTTGAGAAGGAGTGCTGAGGATGAAATAATCGTTGTAAGTTTATGCATTTCTCCCATGAGATAGAGAGAGAGTGGGGCACTCCCAACAGTGTCCCCACTCCACTCTCTACCCCCAGCCTCAGCCAGGCAGAATCCTAGACAAATGGGTGTGTGCCCTCTCAGCCTGTATGGGGAGACCCTGGAATGTGATCCCAGGACCTTCTCATGTGGCCTCCACATTGTACTGCCGTGCCACTGCAGCTGGTGCAGAATAATTTTTTTAAAGCAGAGCAATAACATTAGTTTTTGTCACTTTGTAATAAATTTGTGAACTAATAGATGCTATTTGAAAGAGATTGGAAGGTCTAAGTGAAAGGGTAGGCAGCAAAAATATGATCAGAAATGTATATGAAACCTGACTTATCCAAGTATTAGCCATGTGACATGACGGTGTATGTATTTCTGGCATGAGGTGGGAGATAAAATAATTAAGAGTGGACTAGCCCATGGCTCAGTGGTTAAGGTGGATGGATTCCACATAGCCAACTGCAGTTTAAGTCCCAGACCCAGTGGCCTGAAAAACATTCCTGGCACATGTACATGAGTGCCCGAAATCCCTAAAGGGGAGTGGAGGAAGAGGGATATTACGACATGACCATTCCCAATGGGGAGAGCTTTCTCACTTTCTCTGTCTCTCTTGCTCTCTCTCTTTCTGCAGTGAGTGCATACACCTATCAGCAAAAGTGAAAATAGTAATAATTAGCAGTAATATGCCAGAAACCACACTAGGTATTTTACCTATGTTCTCTATGTTAATCTTCACTATCACTCTAGTAAAAGAAGTTTCAGTGTTCCCATTTCATAGATGAACTCAGAAGAACTCTGGCTCTAGGAGACCTGGCCATGCCTATGTTAAGTTTATCTAATTTATAGCTAGTAAAGTCTGTCTGACTTCCAAGTCTATGCTCTTTCAAATCCTGCATCACGATGTCGGTTGTTCAATCTCTCTAGGCTTAAATTTTCTTATTTGGAATTTAGAAAAAATAATTCCCACCTGATCTGCCTTATTGTGAAGATGAAATATAGTCATGCTTTGGTTAACAATGTGTTCTGAGCAATGCATCCTTAGACAATGTCATCTTTGCACAATCAAGTAGAGCGTACTTATGCAAATCTCAGTGGTATAGCCTACGACTACACACCAGGCTGTATGGGATGGCCTATTGCTCCTTGGCTACAAGCCTGTATAGCATGCCACTGTACTGAATACTGTAGGCAATTGTAGCACAACACTAAGGACTTGTGTGTCTAAACATAGAAAAGGCACCATAAAATACAGCATAAAATATTAAAAAATAGTACCTGTGTATAGGGCACTTACCATGAATAGAGCTTCATAGGATTGGAAGTTGCCCTGGGTGAGTGTCAGTGAGTGAATGGTTAGTGATTGTAAAGGCCCCTACATTATTGTACACTACCGTACTCTTTATAAACACTATACACTTAGGCTATACTAAATTTATAACAAATATTTTCTTCTTCAATAGCAAATTAGCTTTCTGTAATTTTTTAAGAATTATTTTATTTATTTATTTCTATTTGAATTATTTTATTTAATTTTATTCATTCATTCGTTTATTTTAATTTGACCAGAGAGAGAGGCAGAGAGAGAAAGAGAGAGAGAGAGAAAGTGAGAAAGCAAGCCACCAGGTCCAGAACTTGAACCATGGTCGGCCATGTGGGAGTGTCCAGCACCTTAACCACCGGGCCACCTGCTGGTCCCCAAAATTACTTTATTTACCTTTTATTCATTCATTTATTTATTTGTTTGTTTGTTTGTCTAAATTTGGCCAAAGAGGGACAGAGTGATAGAGAGAATAAGTGAGAAAGCAAGCCACCAGGTCTGGGACTCAAACTGCTGTTGGCCGTGTCTGAGTCCAGTGCCCTTAACCACCACACCACCTACCAGCTCCTTTGTAATGTTTTTAAATGATAACTTTTTCAATTTTTAAACTTTTTTTAGTTTTTTGCAGTAAGGCAGCTTAAAACACAAACACATTATATACAACTATACAGAAGTATTTTCTTTCTTTATGTTTTTTTTCTATAAGCTTCTTTCTTTTTTTTTTTTTAAAAAAAAGTATCATTCTACCTTTTTTATTGTCAGAGGGCATGTGTGCTCACCAGAGAGAGACAGAGAAAGAGGAAGAGAAAGAAAGCCCTGCCCAGTGGGCTATGGTCATGTGGAAGCCTCCATCTCTCTATCCTGATGAGACATTGTGCATGTATGCACATGAGCTCGTGTGCCAAATCAGCCACATGGAACCTGACCTCCTCAGCCACTAGTCCCTTTTTTTTTTGACATTAAACTTTTTAAGTTTAAAACTAAGAGACAAGCACACGTTAGCCTCAGTCTACACAGTCAGATTCATCAATACCACTGTCTTCCAACTCCATTATCTTTCTCACTGGGAGGGCATGATGAACAAAATCACACAAAATGAAGTCAAGCATAGGAAAAATGATGCAACCAAAAGACACACAAGATGTACCAGGCAGCTGCTGGTGTGACATGGCATACTGTTTCATAGTAACATTGTTTTCATAATCAGGAGTACATTCTAATATTGCAATAAAAAGTATAGTTACATCAACCAGGAATATAATCATTAATGATCATCACCAAGTATTAAGTACTATACATTGTTGTAGGTGCTATACTTTTTTTTTTTTTGAGGTTTTTGCCTTAGGGTGTGTTCACTCGCTAGAGAGAGAGAGACAGACAGACACAGTGAGAGAGAAAGTGAGAAATCACTCCCCAGAGAGGATGGCCATACTGTGATCCCTTCTCTATTCTTCTCCAGGGATTTTAGGCACACATGCACACATGCCCATCATGATTTTCAAGCCACTGTGTCTGAAGCTTGAACCACAGTCGGCCATGTGGGAGTCCAGCAATGTAACTGTTATGCCATCTGCTGGTCCCAGTGCTATACTTTTCTACAACTGGCAGTGCAGCAGGTTTGTTTACACCAGAATCACCACAAACATATGAGTAATGTGTTGCCCTATGGCACTATGACAGCTGAAAATTTTTTTTCACCTCCATTATTATCTTGTAGGACCACAATCACGCATGTGCTCATGTTGTTGACTAAAACACCATTCTGCTGTGCATGACTGTACAATAATTTGTGTAAGTCCTGACACACTTCATGGTACATTGGTACTTAATAACCCTCAGCTCCCCCCCTCCCCATCACTAACACTCCAGGCACAGTTGCAGTTAGGTGCCCTCACAGAAATGTGAAATCAGTGTGCTTGAATGTGTGCCTGGGCACAGTGAAAGAAAAAGGAAGACAGGTACCCCGAAGTCCTCTTTGGCCTGTATAGCTTTTACACCCTGTTACAGAATTGACTTTTTCTCTTCAGTAGCAAGGGACAAGCTTCATGCAGTGGCCTCTGAAAGACCATGCATTGTGTCACTGGCAGTTCATCATATCCCCCAACAGTGCAGCTGTGATAAGAACCAGATGATCTACATTTCCTAAGAAAAGCCAGCAGCAAATATCATCTGGGAAGGCGCATGCCTCAGTATCCACACACCCCGCTCTTTGAGAAAGTACATCAAAAAGCTAATGGACTTTTACAAGAGCCCAGTTACTGCTTAATGTCTGTAAGCTCTCAGGAGCAGAGAATCACAACCCTACCACGTACAGTTGGCAGTTGAACCAGTATTCCAAGCTGTTAAAGAAGCCAAGGATTAGATAAGATTTATGGAGACCTGATTTGTATAGGGGAGCTAAAAATGGAATCTGCAGATTTGTTTCCAAAGCTTCATACATGGACAGGATGTTTCTGTGTATAGATTTCTCCTTTTTGCATGGGCACAGCACCGGAAAAATGGTTCTCTCATTACTGGAGGAGTTGCCCTTATTTTTCATTTAAAGGTGTGTGACATCCATTTTGTATAGCCACATATACAACTCCAGATGGCTTAAGCTAAATGCTGTCTGTCTGGGAGGAGAGGAAAACCAGAGGCTCAGGTACCTTCTGCTGGTCTAACAATTGTAAGCACCGCTCTTTGCCTCCTCCCTAAACCCATTTTGTTACTTTTGAGGATCTGTTGATGTCTGAAAAACACTTTGCTTATAATATAACTTCAGCTGTTATATGATTTCAATTTTACCAAAACCTATCAACCATTTCCTCAGCACCTACTTTCGTTTTCATTTAGTTGTGTATAGCTTGACCTCTTGTTACAACTTGTTACAACATTTGGAAAAAATATTTCCAAGGGTTCTGTATATGTGTGTCTCTGAACAAATATAACTTTAGGATTTTATTGCTAATTTGTGTTTCATTCTAAGTCTTTGATAACCTGTCCAGGTTTCAATGAAAGAGGTTTCTGGATCGAGCTGTACACATGAGGTCGTTCTAAGGTTAAGTGTCTATTGGGCACTGAGATGCAGGGAAAATATTGCTTCATGTGATTACTTGAAACATTTAACTGCTTATATTTGTCAGCCTGGGAGCTGTTCACCTGAGACTTTGTTGCTGTCATTGGCTCTGGAGTCAACCACAAAACTATCAGATGAAAACCACATTTAGATAAGCCAATAAGGGTGAGAAAATGACACCATTCTGAGGTTGATGGATGTAAGAAAGCTCTCCTAATATTTGTAGGAGGTGCATAATGATACATAACTACAATCTATATATCATGCAATTGGCATTTACTGACGCTTTTAGTCTCTTGACTGGCCAGAGCAGTGGATCAATAGGGTTAGGGAGTTAGTTCATTGCTGAGTTTTCCAGCAAAACTCAGTTGATTTAGGAGTCTTCATCACCACTACATTTAAAGGTTAATATGTGGCACCAAAGATTGAGAAATGGCTGGACTTTTTCCCAAATGGAATATCTCAAGGGACATAGTCAATTTTCATAGGATTATGGAATGAATACTCAGGTCTTGTTTTTTTTCAATGTCCCCTGGGCTTCTCCAGTGCTAGCTCAAAACAGGTGCCAGTTATCCATTCTTACCCATCCAATAACTGTAAAGTAAAATAAATGCTTTTATAAGAAAGGGCTTTATAATACCTTTTCCTTCAAGTTCAGTAGCATGTGTATTTTTTACTTCATATAATAAATATCCCAGTAATGATACATTGGCTTACATAACAATTCTAATGATTGTTCTTTATTTCTCTGTCATTGATATTAATAGTTGCTGAAATTTTCAGCAGTGAGATCAGAGATGATTTCTTGATCACATGTTTAATAGTACCCATGACTTTACTTTTTGAGACCTGGAAATTAAAGTATTATTTATGTATTAAAAACCAAATTGAAAAACATTGGTTGAGTTTAATAGACAGCTTAGATTTCTTTTATGGTTCAGAAGCATTGAGCTTCTGTGGCTCAGCCTCTGTGGCACAGTCGGTAACATATTAGAGTGTGGGAGCTGGAAGCCACATGCTGATCATGGTTCAAATCCCTGGCCAGGTTGGCCTGGAAACACTATGTGTACATGCCCAGGATCCTGGTTGGAGCATTGGAGGAAGGGGGATCACGGCATGACCATTTTCCATTCTCTTTTATGAATGGAAAAATAAAGCAATCACTATTGCTTTGGAGCAGGCTATTTTCTCCTGCCTCAGTTTCCCTTGTCTGATGTCGTTCAAAGTTTAAACTTTTTAAAAATGTTGCTGTAAAATCAAAAGGACTTCACATTCAAAAATAAACTTGAGGGACCAGCAGTTAGCGTAATGGCTATGTCGCTGGACTCCCACGTAGTCGACCGCAGTTCGAGTCCCAGACCTGGTGGCTTAAACTCACGCCGGGCGCGTGTGTGTGCCTGCCCAAGATCCTGAGAGGAGAACGGAGGAGAAGGGATTGCGGCATGGCCATCCCCTCTGGGGGGTGATTTTTCACTTTCTATCTCTCTGTCTCTGTCTGGCAAGCGCACGCGCCCTATAGCAAAAAAAACTCTCAAAAAAAAAATAAATAAATAAACTTGAAATAAACACAAATTCTGCCAGGACCAGACACAAAAGTTGTTTATATTGAAGACCATCTTAAACTGCAATAAGTAAATACTTCTAGATTTTAAATGATCTGAAAGACATTGCTAAAATGTTGTTTCTAGTTATAGATGTAAACATCTGACACAGTTCAAGAGGAGGAAAATCACTTTCTCTAACATTAAACATGGATTCAGTTTAAGTAAATTATGTTTATTCCATTTGTTAAAAGAAAAGTTGGAGTTTACTCTATTCCAGTAGGCCCATGACTCACTTCTGAGTTAGTATGAGATCTCCTTCAGGGACAGGTAGGTATTTAATATGTCTAGTTGTGCTGCAGCTTGTAATTTGTGATGAGGTAAGATGTTTAGGCAGTGAAACCTCATTTAAAAGCATTTTTAGTGTCTCTTTAGACAAGGCACATGAAAAATACAAGCAGCATGGAGTTTAAAACCATTTGTTTTTCTAGAGAAATAAAATAATTCCCATAATTTTCTAAATATTTTACCCAGAAAGCAGCTGAGATTTGGACTTTGGACATAAATGCAGTTTTCATGTGAATACTGCATGTGGGTTTTTATTTATTTATTTATTTATTTATTTATTTATTTAGTAGCTGTAGTATTTGGATAACATCAAAGTTTATAATCACTGGGACCAACAGTTGGTTAATGGCTATGTCACTGGACTCCCATGTAGTTAACTGCAGTTCAAGTCCCGTACCTGGTGGCTTAAACTTATGCTGGGTGCGTGTGTATGCGTGCCAAAGATTCCAAGAAGAGAATGGAGGAGAAGGGATTGTGGCTTGGCCATCACCCTGGGGGGTGATTTCTCGCTTTCTGTCTCTCTGTCTCTCTGTGTCTTTCTAGCGAGCATACATGCCCTATAGCAAAAAAAAAAAAAACTCCAAAAAATTAATTAATTAATTAAAATAAAATTTTATAATTGTTAATCTCACTTATTTCCATTACTACATGAATCCTAGCATTTATACTGCTTTGCATCTCAGGCATCTTGAATTCGAATAAATGATGGAAATTGCTTTGAACAAATATATGTTGGTCACAGACACAGAAACTCCCTCAGGCAAATACTGCACCTCCCTTGGCAATCTCATTTTCCAAACATGCAGAGCCTACAAAAAGGGAATGAGGGTGGGGAGACAGAATGATGATGATTAACAGAAATAAAATTACAGATAGGTAAGAGGACTAATTTCTAGTATTATACAGTTTAATAGGGTGGATATAGTTAATGACACTTTACGTCCATCTCACAATTGACTAAAAAGGAGGCATTTGAATGTTCCTAACAAAAGTAATGGCAAGTGCTTGAGATGACAGATATGCACTAATTACTCTGATTCAATCCCAGCAAATTGTATTCTTGTACTGGAAAATCATAGTGTGTCCCACAGATATGTTCAACTGTTACGTTTTTCAGTGTTTGTTGTTATTTATGGTAGAGACTGGGTGTTTATGCATGCAAGAGAAATAGAGAAGCATCCTTGGCAGGTCTTATCATGCCGCAGTCCTCCTTCTTTCCCCCACAGCACACACTGCCTGTAACTCTTCAGGATCTTGAGCATGTATGTGTGTCCAGTGGGTTTCAGGTTGACCCGGGACTCTGAACCTGTTGCAGCCATGTGGCTTCCAGCACTGCAGTTCAGTATGCTACCAACTACTCCTCCAAGACCAAACCACTAGTGTATGTTTATAAAAAACAAACAACTTTTTGTAAAAAGGGAGTGGGAATATGCACAATACATTTTTAAAATATTGAGAATGAATTTATTGGACATATGGAGAAGAGACTCCATGGGTATGTGTACTTAATTAGCATAGGGTCTTTTTCTCTTGCTATTTAATTAAATTCTGAAAACAGAGTACTTTATACTGTAATGATTAGGGATTGATTTTATTAATCTCCAAAATCAGACTTTGGAGTTTAGTAAATCCTTCTTTTAGAAAAAACAGACTTTGGAGTTACCAGTGTGGTTCTGTTTCCCTTGCTGGGCTGTATTCGATAGGAACCTAACAGCACCTACTGGCAGATCCCATTCCCAGGCAGATGCAATATGGCAGGTGGTTGGTAGGTGCTACGGAGTCAGGGATTTCAGGGGGATGATGCCTTATCATGCAGTTTTTCAGTCAAGCTCCACATAAAATGCCCTAGGGTCTTACCAGGATACTTCTTGTAACCTTTCAGAACCCATATATTAGTGATGTTAATAATTAGTAAATAGTGTTAAATAATAATACAATAGCAACAAATGCTTCTACAATGTTTATTATTTAGGGCATAAGAGTCTTTCTATTAAAAAAAAATCTATCTTTTTCTTTCATGAGAGACAGAGAAAAAGAATAAGAGGTAGAGAAAGAAAGAGCAGCATGTCCAACATGCCTCCTACTTTGATCCTCCCGCCAGCTTAACAGCAGCCAGGCAGGATGATGGGCACTCACACGTGTCCTGCATGCACAGGTCCAACCAGGAACCCAGTCCTCAACTTCCATATGGCTCGGCCTTGCAGAGCATAATGCCCCTGTGACTGGGTCCCTATGAAGTTTTCTAAATGCATGTATTTATTTTTGTCGTGGTAAAATATACATAACACAAAACTCACCATTGTAACTATTCGTAAATGGCATTAAGCACATTGTCCTAGTTTTGCAACTGCCACCACCATCCAACTCTAAAACTTTTCTCATCTTCCCACACTGAAACTCTGTACCCACTAAACAACTGCCTATTCCCTTCGTTCCTCCAGCCCCTGGTAACCACCGTTCTGTTTTCTGTATCTGAAAGTCTGACTACTCTATATACCTCATATAACTGGAATCATGCAGTATTTGTCATTGTATAACTAGGTTATTTCACTTAATGTAATGTCTCAGGGTCCTCCATATTGTAGCAGGTGTCAGAATTTCCTTCCTTTTTAAGGCTGAGCAATATTCCATTGTATGTATACAGCACATTATGTTTATCTAATCATCTACTAATGGACATTTGGGTTGTTGCTTCCTCATATGATTTTTATATATTAACTCCTTTAATCCTCACAAGGATTCTGTGGTATAGGTATCTTTATTATCCTAATTTTAGGAAAAGACTAAGCATGAAAAGATTGTGCGTGTGATCACATTTATGCAGTGAGGAACCTCAGTGTTCCACCTCAGGCAGTACAGATCCTTATTCTTGCTCTTAACTGCTATGCTATCCCACCTCCTCTTTCAAATGATTTAGAAGTTGAAAAAAATCCAGTGCCAGTTAAAAATTCATTTCTGTAATACTCTGAGGCCAGGTTCTGACTTGATTTATACAGGTTTTAAAAGTTCCAAGAAATAGTGACTTTAACAACTGAACCCCATAGTAATTGATTTATAAAGGATTCCATTACTGCAAAATAAAAAAAAATTAATGCTCTAGTCTGGTACCAATCCTGGGCTAAGTTCATTTAGTTAATCCTCTCATAATGTGTGTGTGTGTGTGTGTGTGTGTGTGTGTGTGTGTGTAGAAGCATGGCTATATTGCTATCCCTATGTTATAAAAAGAAAAACTGAGGCATAGGTGGTAATAAGTTATTTATTCAAGGACATACAGTGAAAAACAGAATCTATACCCACACCCAAGTACTTTCTAACTCCAGGGCCTCTTCTCTTAACTATAGCCCAAATTTTATGTTTTTCTCATCTCCATGAGGAACATGAAGTGCAATTTTGAGATCAGTATGGAACAATTATCCTTCCTATAGATGCAAATTTTCCTCGGAAGCCTGTAAATAACAAGCAAATTGATCTGTCAGGAGACAAACCTCTGCATTATTGAAGTTATTTCATATAATTATTCCAATTAGCAAATCTGAAACCAGAATGAAATTGCTTTGTTAAAATAAAAAAATCAACTGCATATCATACTTGGGTTTTGGAAAATTGTACTTGTGTGAATGTGCCAAGCTTCTCAGAGCAGAAACATCTCTGACAACAGCAGCTTTCTTTTCACAAAGAGATGAACTTTAGACTTGTGAGCCTTGGGCGAAATTGTGACTTCAACACAATTAATCTTCCTTTTACCCAGATTCTTTTCTGGTTTTCATTTCTACTTGTTCCATGAGTATAATCTCTTGCCCCATTTAGCATTGCTCAGGATCCTTAAACTCAAATGTCCCTCTCCTGAAACAAGTACTCATAATTAAACTGAAAAGACGCTGAGATCTGATGCACACATTTTTTTTTCCCCAGCAAGGCTGCTGTCTACAGATGCACAGGCTGACTGCATTACAGGACACGTTTCAGGGTTGTATGGGAACGTGACATTGACCATCTTCTTGTTTCTCACAGAGCTCCAGGACAGCACGGTCCGAAGAGGACCGGGATGGCCTCTGGGATGCCTGGGGTTCATGGAGTGAGTGCTCACGCACCTGCGGTGGAGGCGCCTCCTATTCACTGAGACGCTGCCTCAGCAGCAAGTAAGTCCTGCCCCCCCTCTGGTGTCTTCACAGGGACCTTAGCCGGCGGGTGTGAGCCATACTTTTGTGATTGGGGTTCTTCAGAGCACTTTGTTGTTCACAAGTCCAAGCACAGAAAAGGAATGGAAGGAAGGTACACAGAGTGAAATCTGTGGCTTTTCTTATGTCCATCTTCAGGTGGCTATTTATATACTCATATAAACATTATAGAATTCATCTCAGTTAACCAAGCTAATTTTATCTGTTTCTATGCTGTTTCTAGGAGGAAAGTGTATTATAAGAAATGGTTCTAGAATCATTACCTTTCTGATAGATATTTATGTCACTTAATAGGCATGCAGTCTGAAAAATGTGTCATTGGCTTATTGCATCATGTGTGAACTCAAAAAAATTATGCAAAGTGGAATTAAAATATGAGTTTATTTTGTTGAAAAAAATTTGAAATTCATGCTTAGTTTTTGTGTCATACACATTTCCATGAACTTTTTGAAGACCCCTTATATCTAAAAATATCTGTGCATAAAAAAGATACCATAAAAATGTGATATAAAAGATGTTACAAATTGGGCCCTGGGCCAGCAGGTGTGTGGTAGTTAAGGTGCTGGACTACCACATGGCTGAGCACTGTTCAAGTCCCAGAACTGGGTACTTGCTTTCTCTCCTCTCTCTCTGTCTCTATCTCTTTTTCTCTCTGGTGAGGTCATGTGTCCTGTAGCATATTCAAAACTAATAATATTGGGTTGTTGGGGAGTCATGACTTTTTTTTCGCTATGTTTTTCTATGCAAAAGTGCTCATGACTTTTCTGACAACCCAAGAATGGGGGCTGGCAGGTGACATGGTGGTTGAGGTGCTGGCCAACCATGAGGTCCTGGACCTGTCAGCTTGCTTGCTTTCTTGTTTTCCCTCCCTCTCTCTCTCTGGTCAAATTAAAAAATTATAATATATATATATATATATATATATATATATATATATATAATTTCTTTAAAAATAATTATAGTAATAATAAATAAAATTAAATAAATAATTCTATTAATTTTTTTTTTTTTTACAAACTGAGCCCAGCTGTTGTGGTCCAGACAGTGGGAGTGATGCCACATGATGGATGCTGGAGCCTTATAGGAAGCCTCCAGGTTCACATCTCACATCTCCCTGAGCAGGAAAGCTGGGCCCTGGCTGGCTACAGGGCTTAGAGGTGGGGTCATGTCTCAGCAGGAAGACCCTGTTAAGCATCTCAGTCAGTTTCGTGCAAGTCCATGCATTCTCTGTCTCTCTCTCATACATACACATATACACAAGAAGTAAATAAACTTAAAAAACAAAACAAAAAACCCATCTGCATAATTACCATAAATGGAGCTTTAAAGACTGGAAGTTCTCTAGGTGAGTTAGTAAATGAATGAATGTCAAGGCCTAGAACATTACTGGATATTACTGTAGACTTCATAAATATTGTACACTTAGGTTACACTAAATTATTAAAAGTTTTCCTTCAGTAACATATTAATCTTAGTTTATCATAACTCTTTTACTCTATAAACATTTAAAGTTTTGACCTTTTGACTCTTTTGCAATAAAACTTATCTTAAAGCATAATATAAACATACAGCTATGCAAAAATTTTTCTTTACATCATTGTTCTATAAACTTTTTTCTACAAGCTTTTTGTGAAAAACTTAAAACACAAACACACACATTAGCCTAGGCCTCCACAATGTCAGGATTGTCAATAATACTGCTTCCATCTCTGTGTCTTATTCCACTTCAAGGACCACAGTGAACAACACAAAGTAAGACTAAACTAAGCACAAGAGGAAATGATACGATTAAGAGACATGGTGAGAGGACAACAGGTGATGATGTGGCTAAAGCACTGGATTCCCACATGGTCAACCATGGTTGCCGTCCCAGATCTGGTGGATTTCTTTCTCACTTTCTCTCTCTCTCTCTGGTCCAATTTTTAAAATAATGATAAATAAATAAAATAAATAATTATTTTTTTAAAGACCTGGTGAACCTGGTATATATGAGGCTATTGCAGTATAACATAGCATATTTTTTTTGGGGGGGATAGGTTTTAGCTATAGAGTGTGTGTGCTTGCCAGAGAGAGAGACAGAGAGATAGAGAGAGACAGAGAGACAGAAAGTGAGAAATCACTCCCCAGGAGGATGGCCACGCCACAATCCCTTCTCCTCTCAGGATCTTGGGCATGCACACATGCGCACTCAGGGTGAGTTTAAGTGACCGGATCTGGGACTTGAACCACGGTCGACTACATGGGAGTCCAGTGACATAGCCATTACACCAACTGCTGGTCCCCCTATAGCATACTGTTTATGGTTTTATGGTAAACTTTTTTTTTGGAGAGGCTTTTGCTATAGGGCATGTGTGCTTACCAGAAAGACAGAGAGAGACAGAGAGACAGAAAGCAAGAAATCACTCCCAGGGGGGATGGCCACTCTGAAACCCCTTCTCCTCCATTCTCCTCTCGGGATCTTGGGCATACATGCACATGCGCCCGACGTGAGTTTAAGCCATGGAGTCCGGGACTCGAACCGCAGTCTACTACATGGGAGTCCAGCGACATAGCCATTATGCCAACTGCTGGTCCCAATGGTAAACGTGTTTTTATAAGTTCAAAGAGTACTCTCAAACAATAACTAGTATAGTCTAGTAGCTACATCAATCAGTAGCACAGCCGTTTATTACATTATTGAGTCTCATGTACTGTACATAGTCATAGGTTCTACACTTTCATACAACTGGCAGCACAATAGGCTTGTTTGCACCAGGATCACTGTAAACACTGAATAATGCATTACGTTGTGATATTACAATGCCTATGACATCACTAGCTGATAGAAATTGCACTCTATTGTAATCCTATGGCACCAGCAACGTTGAATAAAATTTTGTTATATGGGCACCTAACATAGTTTTTACATCATCATAACAATTATGGTGGCAATAATAGACACATGTTGGCATTAATAGTACCTTGCATTTATGTGGGATTACCAAGTACTTACTTTGCAGTGAATGATATATTGGTTTACTTTTATAGATGTTCTAATGGATAGAAGTTTCCTAAGGTGACTCCGTTCAATGAATAATGAATTTTTAATAGAAGAAGGTTTGGAGGATTAGAAACTTCAATGGAACTTGAAACATGAATAGTGAGAGGGTAAGGAGGCAGAGATGAGGGTAGCTAATGGCTTAAAGGAAAAGGCTAGAGGGCTTAGAATGGAGAGTTTTTACTTAGAGTAGTAAAATTTGAGTCAGATTTTGAAAGATACACACTGTACATATATACCGAATATCTGCACTTTATGGAAAAACTGAGAGATGCAAAGGTAAGTGTAGATTCCAGAGACTGAAAGAGGGGGGAGTGTATGGTAGAGATAGGTGGGAAGAGAGAGTAGCCGGAAGGGATAAATGGTGGAATCATTTAACAGACAAAAAATTATAAGGTTTTTTATTGAAAGGACAAAAAAGATCTGTAATTTTTACTTTATAAAAATTAAGATAAAAATAAACATGCAATTTTTTAAAGTAATAATAATTATAAACTACTTCATGAGCTCTGTGGTCTTTGACTAGATTTGCCTCCAAACTACAAAATATAAATTACCATAGTAATAATTTGTTTTAATTTTCCAGGGACATATATACTTTCTGTAGAGAGACGAAAAGAGAGAGAGAGAAAGTGAGAAAGCATTCCCCATGTGGAATGATCATACCACAATCCCTTTTCCTCCATCTTCTTTTCTTTTCAGGATTTTGGGCACACGTTGAATTATACTTGACATGTTTCTCAAGCTCCTGTGTCAAGGCCTGAACAGTGCAGACAGCCATGTGCAATCCAGCTACCTTAATCACCATGCCATGGGCTGGACCAATAATAGTTTTTCTTTCTTTTTCTTTTTCTTTCTCTTTTCCTTTTTTTTTTTTTTTTTTTTAAGTTTTTACTATAAGGCACATGCACTTGCCAGAGAGAGACAGACAGAGACAGCAGAAAGGAAAGTGAGAAATCTTCCTCCAGGGGACCTGACCACACCACAGTCCCTTCTCCTCCATTCGCCTCCTAGAATTTGGGGCATGCTCACACACTTGCCTGGACTGATTTTTAGGTTGCCAGGTCTGGGACTTGAACCACAGTTGGCTATGTGGGAGTCTAACACTGTAACCACTATTCCAACTGCTGGCCCCCAGTAGTAGTTTTTAATAAAATATTTTATTCAACAGTGGAGTGGTACTATGTAGCAAGTAGAAAGATTGATCAAAGTCATTGTATGTAAAAGACCTTTTCTTCTTATGATTCATCTGTTCTCTTACTGTTGATTATAGAAAACTTTCTAAATCTGTAATACACTTCCTAAATCTGTATGCTACAGTGACACTATAAATGATAATAACCATACATCAGTAAAGCCAAAGTATATAGATATGGAATGTTCCTGTTATCTAGTTTTCTTAAATTAGCATTCCTAAACTTCTGTCAAGACGAGACAAAACATGTGTCTCACAAAAGTAGTAAGAAATGTGTACAAACCTACATCTTATCTCAGTGATGTGAATGTTACATAGCAATAGACTCTTATGGAGTGAAAGACTGAGAAACAATTTAAGGAATCAACTTAAATTACAAATAAAATTCTGTCATTCAGAAAATAAATATGTATGCTATGTAAAATTCAGAATTATCAATTTTCCAACCTAGTAAAATAAGTCTTCAATTGTTAGGATTTTATGATTCTGTGAAATATATTGGTTGTCCTTATACTGGAAAGGTGGAAAGTAATTTCTAAAATTGTGAACATAGAGAAGATATTTTTATAACTTTCAAATATTGAAAAAAATATATTTAGTGAATTTATATGAGGCTAGACAAAAAACTAAAACATGAGCGGGTTGGACCACCCATTCTTTAGGAATTTGAAGAAATAAAAGGCCTCTAAATAGAAAGCACTTCCAAATCTAGTAAGAAAATAAATATTAATATGTGTCCTTATTTCTAGAAAGCTGGTCTTTAATGTGGACCAATACATTATACACGTGGATATATTTTATATTCTTAAAGAACGCTAGATGTTCTTTAGCAAACCAAAACTTGCCACTATCACTAAACTCAAGAAGGCAGTAATCAGTTTTTTCTATTTATGCTTTTAGAGCATTGCCTTTACCTGCAGCTCTGATTTGAGCGACAAAGAAAGACTCCGTATAAACATCTTTCACCTTTACCATTAACAGTAGCTGTGAAGTTACATTAGGTTTCATTAAGGAGAACACAGTATCTATTTTTGTTTTTTCTTTATTAATTGGTAAAGAGATTATGCCTACTTGTACTTGATGCTCTTTTATTTAATTTCAAGTGAATTGAACAATGTACCAAATGCATTGTTTTCCTTCTTTTTAATTCTTCTCCCCTCCTGCTAAATATGATCTTACTTTGTCTAGATTTTTTTTTTATATACTACACATCTGTTTCTGAGAGCTCGAAGTTCATCTTCAGCGAGCTAATTTAGTGTTGCCCCTGTGGAGTTCCAGATGCGTAAAGCATTTAATACTGGGTGTAACACCGTCTGTATCCCTGTTGTAGATCAATTCCAAGACCAGTCAAAAGGGGAAATTGTAGCTCAGCTGAGACGGTGGTGACAATATTAAGTATGATGTTAACCTTTGCACTGGTGGCTAAAGAAGATTTCAAGAACTCTTATGAGCTTTTTCACTTTCAGAAATGCCAAAATAATCTAGTTAATAGTATGTTTTAATAGATTAATATTGTATAATCATGTATTAAATTATAAATAATTTATTAAATTTCAATTGATGAAATGATGGATTTGGCTACTTCATATATATGCAACCTACCAAAAAACAAAACAAAACAGTGTACTATATAAAGGATGACAGCACTTATTAAACTTAGTAAGTTTTAAATGTTTTAGAGAGAGTTTTCCTATAGGGCATGTGTACTCGCTAGAGAGAGAGATAGAGAGAGAGAGAGAGAAAGTGAAAAATCAGCCCACCAAGGGGTATGGCCATGTCTCAATCCCTCCTCTTCCAGGGATTTTGGGCACACATGCACAAGCATCCAGAATGAATTTCAAGCCTCCAGGTCTGAGACTTGAACCACTGTTGGCCATGTAGGAGTCCAGCACCTTAACCACTATGCCACCTGCTGACCTCAGTAAATTTTGCCTTAAATCTTTGAATCAAATAAAAATTTTTTGAGATGAACACAGTTAATAGATAAACAACAGATGAAAATCTTCACACCACGATGATTTGTGTCTCACAAAAGTAGTAAGGGTGCCTAAAAAAAGTAAGGTGGTATTATTATTCCAAAGGGGTATGGTTGCCAGAATGGTGTTAACATAAACACAGAAAAATTAAAATAAATAGGTCCAAGAAGTTTTATTCTCCAAATCCCATTTACTTCTATCCCTAGCCTGTCTAGGAATGAGGAAAATCTTTCTAAACTCATTTCCAAATGATTGTGCTAAGGAAAAGTAAGCTAACTTCTCTGATTTTTAATTGTGAACAGATTTTTCTCTCATGAAAATAATGCCACACTAATAGAGGCTTTAGTTTGCAGTTAATGCCTACACAGTATAATAATAAATATCAAAAGAAAGTTTTCAGTGTAAGATGTGACTTCTTAAATAGTTTTATTTTCTTTAAAAGACATCTCATCTCTGTCATAACATCCAATTAAGATTTACAAAACATGTAACGAGGTTTTAGAACTTTCAGCTCAAGTGAGCCCCAAAGCAAGATTTATCTGTTATTTTTCATCTAATATTGTATACTATCAGCCTTGTTTTCCTTGAAAATATTTGAGGTTTTGTTTAAAAGAAAGATATATAAGCTTGGAGTAGGTCTGACTATTTATGTCATTTATGCGAGGTGGTCTTTCTCTTGCATTAGCAGAAATGGGGCATATGTTTAAGAGTTTGTGGTTGCCTTCCTTTTAGTTTTTGGGTCAAAGTTTATTCCAAATGTATTACCAGGACATCTAATGTTCCAGGTCATATATCTTAGGGGGATATATTGTTCCAAAATCTAAACTCTTTTCAGGAGGAAAGTACACAAGGCCAATGACTGAATGTTTAGGATCAATTTATGACTTAATTTACCTCATAAACTAGTTTTCTGGATTGCAAACTGGTTAGAAATGCATTTGGTGTGCATAACCTTTACTTGCCATATTGAAAATATATAACTCTTAGCTGTCCTTTTCTGTTGATTTAGAAATCCTTTTTTAGTTTGTTCAATAACCCTACTAAAGTTATCATTTTTCATAAATTTTAATTCATTCATTTGATAAATACTTATCGAACATTTATTATGTATCAAACAAGTTGCTAAGTATAACTAAGGGGCAAGTGTCTGCACTCAGGAATTTACCAAATTCTTAATTTACCCTTTTGTTTCCATTCATTATAGTGGCAAGTTATTTTAAGAACTAAGAAAAATCATCCCAGTTCTATAAATAATATATCTGTGAAATTTTTTAGCGTGTATGTTTTTAATACTTATTTTATTTTATTCTGGTACCATAATTTTATATATTAATGCTTTATTTACCTAATTAAGTTATAAACATTCCTGTTCTTTTGCTTTTATAGTACTTAGCACTCAGCAGACAGTCAAATGTTAGATAACTGGCTTTTATACAGCATATCCAATAGTGTCGTTTACTTCCTTCTTCTCTACTTCAACTAATGAGGAAAAAATTATGAGATATTAAACTTTTCTATGAAAGGATCACAAGACAAGAAACCTATACCATAGATCCAAGTTAGTAGAAGCAATTGTGCTTTTACAGAATTAAGAAAATATTTCAGATTTACACTAGCCTGAGCAGGGAGGGATCTTAATCTCCTCTCCTTTTTTTGGTATTGCTCCCTTATTTCTTTACTCTTTTTTTTTTTTAATCACATGGTAAGAAAATTTAACATGAGACCTACCCTCTTAAATTTCTAAGTGTACAGGGACCAGCAGATGGCATAATGGTTTCGTCACTGGACTCCCATGTAGTTAACTATGATTCAAGTCACAGACCCAGTGGCTTAAAACTCACTCCAGGTGGATGTGTGTGCATGCCCAAAATCCTAAGAGGAGAGTGAAAAGAAGGGATTACAGCATGGCCATCCCACTTAGGGGGTGATTTCTCACTTTCTATCTCTCTGTCTCTTTTTGTCTGTCCAGTGAGCATGCCCTATACCAAACATCTCTCTTCATAAAAAAAAATTAAGTGTACAATACAGTGTCGTTAACCTTACTGACAATGTTGTATAACAAATCTCAAGAATTTGTCGTGCATAACTGAAACTATACCTGTTGAGTAGCAAATCCCATTTACTTCTATCCCTAGCCTCTGAAAATTCTATTCTACCGTTTACTTACATGTATTAAACAGTTCTAGATAATTTATATAAGTGGAATCATGTAGTATGACTTAATAGTGTTAATATAAAAAATATATAAGGACTTCCTATAACTCAATAGCAAACAAACAACCCGATTTAAAAATGATCAAAAGAGGGCCAGCAGGTGGCATGGTGATTAAGAGCACTGGACTCCCACTTGGCTGACTGCAGTTCAAATCCTGGATCTGGCAGTTTGCTTTCTCACTCTCTCTCTCTCAGTCTCACTCTGTTCATCTCTGATCAAATTTAAATAAATAAGAAGTAATTAATTAATTAAATAAAAAGTTAAATAAAATAATTCTTTTTTTTTTTTTTGAGAGGTTTTTGCTATAGGGCGCGTGCGCTCGCCAGAGAGAGACAGAGAGACAGAAAGTGAGAAATCACCCCCTAGGGGGGATGGCCACGCCACAATCCCTTCTCTCCCATTCTCCTCTTGGGATCTTAGGCACGCACGGACACGCACCCAGTGTGAGTTTAAGCCACTGGATCCAGGACTCGAACTGCAGTCGACTACATGGGAGTCCAGCGACATAGCCATTATGCTAACTGCTGGTCCCAAATAATTCTTTTTAAAAAGGAAAAAGGTGGTCAGAAGATCTGAATAGACATTTCTCAAAAAAAAAATAAAAATCCCAACAACAATGCATTGGATTGTTAGAAAAGTCATGACACATTTTTACATAGAAAAACAGAAATAATACATCATGACTTTTCCAACAACCCAATACAAGTGACTGACAAGTATATAAAAACGATGCTCAACATTACTAATTATCAGGAAAATTCTATCAAAACTACAATGAGATGTCACCACATGCCTATTATTTAAAAAACAATAGATAACAAGCATTGGCAAGGTAGAAAAATTGGAACCCTTGAATACTATTAGTGGGAATATAAAATAGTACAATCACTATACAAAACAGTAAGGAGGTACCTTCAAATATTAAAAATAGAAATATATGACCCAAGGGACCAGCACTTAGTGTAATGGCTATGTCACTGGACTCCCATGTAGTCGACAGTGGTTCGAGTCCTGGACCCGGCGGCTTAAACTCACACCAGGCGCATGTGCATGCGTGTCCAAGATCCCGAGACGAGAATGGAGAAGGGATTGTGGCATGGCCATCCCCCCTGGGGAGGAAGTGATTTCTCGCTTTCTGTCTCTCTGTCTTTCTGTGGGAATCCAGTGCCTTTAACCACCATACCACCTGCTGGTCCCAGTATAGATAATTCAATAATATTTACTTTTCCCACTCTGTGTATATGAAATGTTTTTTTGATTATTTGTTTTGTTTATAATTTCTTTTATCTTTTTTAAACTTTCAGTGTACAAGTCTTTTAACTCCTTTCTAAGTTTATTTCTAAATATTTTATTCTTTTTGATGCTATTATAAATGGTATAATTGTCTTAGTTTCATTTTTTGGACAGTTTGTTGTCAGTATATAGAAACACTAATCTTTGTATGTTTATTTTGTATCTTGCAGTATTATTGAATTTTTATATTAATGTTAACAGGTTTTTTGTGGAGTCTTTAGACATGTTACCAATAAAGATAGATAAATTTACTTCTTTTTTTCCTATTTAGATGTCTTTTATTTCTTTTTCTTGCTATTTTCCCTGGCTAGGACTTCTAGTACTATATTAGATAGAAGTGACAAGAATAAATACCCTTACTTTGTTCTTTGTCTTGAAGGAACAGTCATTGAGTATGATGTTAGCTGTGGACTTTCTCAGATGACCTTTAATATGTGAGAAAATTTCATTGCATTCCTAGTTTTTTGAGCATTATTTTTTCATGAAAGGTATTGAATTTTGTCAAATGTTTTCCTGCATATATTGAGAAAATTTTGTGGTTTTTATTCCTCTTTCTGTTATGGAAGTAGTTGAAAACCGTAGCTGTACTTTAAGATCACCTGGAAAGATTTTTAAAAATACAAATATATGAATCCCACCAAAAATCAATTGAATTATAACCGGGGGGGGGGGGGGTGCTGCTACCATCAGTAATGTTTCAAAAGCTCTCCAAATACTTCTTTTTTTTTTAGATTTTGCCATAGAGTGTATGTGCAAAATCACCCCCTGAGGGCTAGGAGATGACCATGTCACAATCCTTTCTCCATTCTCTTCTCAGGATTTTGGGCATGCATGTACATATGCCAGGCCTATATTCAAGCTGCTGGGTCCAGGACTCAATCCTTGCTCCACCACGTGGGAATCCAGCCACCTTAACCACCATGTCATCTGCTGGCCTTGCTCTCCAAATAATTTTAATGTACATCTGGGATTGGAATACTGCTCTGTTGAAGGATCTGATAGTGAAATGATGAGGTTCATTTTCAGATTCCTGAGAATTTAAAGACTGAGAAAATGAAGAAAAGAAGAAATTTTCTGATAAAAATGACTTTTTTTTTTTTTTTTCGATTTTTGCCATAGGACGGGTGCACTCACCAGAAAGAGAGACAGAAAGAGGGGAGATGGTCACTCACAATCCCTTCTCCTCCATTCCCCTCTTGGTATTTTGGACCTGCACACATGCACATCTGGCATGGTTTTTAAGCCTCAGGTCTGGGATTCAAATCACAGTCGGCCATATGGGAATCCAACACCTTAACCACCACACTATCTGCTGACCCCTAAAAAAGACTTTAATACAAGACCATCCAGGGGCATGGTGGTTAAGGTAGCTGGATTCCATATGGCCAACCTTGCAATTCAAGTCCTGGATCTGGTGGCTTAACAAACATACTAGGCACATGTGCATGCATACAAAAATCCCATAAAAGAGAGAAATAGAGGAGAAGGAATTGTGGCTTGGCCATTCTCCTGGGGAGGACTTTCTTACTTTCCCTCTCTCTCACTTTCTGCCTCTCTCTTCAGCAAGTGCATGCATGCTCTGGACAAATGATAATAATAATAATAATAATAATAATAATAATAATAACACTAACTTCTTTGTGTTATAATTCCTCCATCAAGTTTCTTTTTTTTCTTTTTAAAAAAATTTCATTTATTATCACAATCTTGTTTATATTACATTGAATCACATATATCTTTACAGTGTGTTACATTTCTTTTTCCAGAAGGAATACCATGTATATCGGTCAAGACAAAGATATTATTATCCACATAATCATCATCATCAAATAGTTTTTCATCATTTTTTTCAGATTATTATTATTATTTTTATCCTCACTACTTTTTTTTGGGGGGGGAGAGGTTTTTGCTATAGGGCGCGTGCGCTCGCCAGAAAGACAGAGAGAGACAGAGACAGAAAGCGAGAAGTCACCCCCCAGGGAGGAAGGCCACACTGCAATCCCTTCTCCTCCTTTCTCCTCTTGGGATCTTGGGCACGCACACACACATGCCCGGCGTGAGTTTAAGCCACCAGGTCCGGGACTTGAACCACGGTCAACTACGTGGGAGTCCAGCAACATAGCCATTATGCTAACTGCTGGTCCCATATCCTCACTATTTTTTAAAACATTCAATCACTATATATCATTTTGCTTGTAAAAAGAATTTACTCAACATGAAATACTTAAGTTTCTTTTTTTTAAGATTTATTATTAAAAATTTATTATTATTAATATTTAATTTTTTTCCAGAGAGAGATAGATGGAAAGAAAGGGAGTGTAAGAAAGCAAGCCACTTGCTGTTCAGGATTTGAACTGTGATTGGCCATGTGAGAGTCTAGCGTCTCAAACACCCACCACCTGCCGCCTCCCCCCGCCTTAAGTTTCTATGAAATGACTTAAGTCTGTAGAGAAGACATGAGTTATCAGTATATCAAGACATAAAAGTGGCAATTACCCCAGGACCTAGTGTGAGCCACAGGAATCCTCTTTCTGGGTAGTTTTACGGTTGTCCAGTATTAGTCAAGATCAGCCTCACTCGAAGTGGTAAGTGTACTAAATGATGGCTGGCATATTTTTCCATTCCATTATTGTTCCTTTTTTTTCTTTCATTCCATAATATATAGGCTTTTAAGCTTTCATTTTGTTAATATATGACCACATTACTATCTTTGTTATTTTTGAGTGGTTTATGCCAATTCTCTGTGATTCACCAACCCCCTTTCAATCATTTATTCATAGAGATGAGTTTAACTTTCCATTGTTAATTCAACATCCATCCCATTAGTCCCTACTTCCCCACTTTCCCACTAACAACACAAAAAAAAAAAAAAAAAGAAAAAGAAAAAGAAAAGAAAAGATAGAAAGAAAGAGAAAGACTTCCTAATACAATTTGAATTTTATTATCTTCTCTGTTTGGACCCAATTTGTAGAAAATAGAAAAAGGGGAGTTATCTAATCCTGACTGGTTAATTTCAGTCACTGAGAAAGACAGAGTTAGACAGTGGTGTTAGGGAGAAAGACAGAGTTAGACAGGGATGTTAGGGAGAAACAAAGAGATGTGAGAATCTCATACATTGGGAAACTGATGTACACATGAAGCAGAAAGAATCACTACAGAACATCATATTCACGACATCATATTCATAAGTGATCATCAGCCAAAACACAGAGCTACATGTAAAAACTTCAAAAAGCTATACAATATTTGGGTTTAGGAGTAAGACTCCCTGGTTAAGATAAAGATTCTTTCCTAGTGGGAAGAGTCACTTATATGGGAATAAGAGCTTGTGATAGCAGTTTTCTTTCCTTTTTTTCCCTTTTATTTTGCACTTTTGGCTAAAATTAAATGACTGTGGAGGGTCAGCAGGTGGCATGGTGGTTAAGGGCGCTGGACCCCCACATGTTAGACTGTGGTTCGAGTCCTAAAACCTGGGGGCTTGCTTTCTCATTTTCCTTCTCTTGCTCTATCCCTCTCTGGTCAAATTAAAATAAGTAAATAAATTGATAAAGTTAAATAAAATAATTCTTTTTAAAAATTAAATGCCTATGGTAAGGATTTTGTGACTTAGAATTGCCCAGTGACCACAAATGAGATTGATTCCATTTCTTTGTTTTGCTTTGCTTATTGATGGGGGCATGGACACTTGCCAAAGAGTGTGTGTGAGAGAGAAAAACTTGTAAAAAGTTTTTCATTTTCATTGACTTTGAGAGAATATTCTCTCTTTTATTTTTTATCAAACTATTGATTTCTAACCTTGGTCCCACTATTTTCTGGATTATGACATTAGGCTAGATTATAGTTTGTCTAGCATTTTATTTGATCATCTATGAAGTCAAGTGGGCAGTGCCTGGGATAAAATAAGTGTTCAATAAATATTTGTTGAATGAACATCCCCAATACCCCTTCGTTCCAAAATTGAAAGGTGAGACGCTGAAAAAGAGACCATTCTCCATGAGAAATGCAGCCCAAGACCATCTTGTTGTTAGATAAGAAGCAAAAGCTGCTCTTAATATTAATGGTTTAAAGAAAAATGTTGTGATTCTCCAGGCCCCCATTTTGCAGTGGACATCTGGTAACATGGAAGGATTGGAGAACTTTTGTCTCTGGCCAAAATAATTCATAAATTCCCAACTCAAGGGTTGTACTGGGTAAGATTGTTAGAGTCCTAGAGTTTCATAATATACATTTTCCTCATGGGGAAGATGGAAAAGTTGGACTTGATGTTGCTAAAACACATTTGCTTTTATTCTCATTCTTTGCCTCTTTTGGCTACTGAGCAAATATAAGATCATTTGCAAACCTTATGGCCTGTGTGTATGTATAATCAAGTGCACGTCCTTCCTGCTAGCGGATCTCAAGCCAAAGGCAGCCATCCCCCGGCCCCCACCTCTAACTGTCTCTCAGAGAGAGCCAATGCACTACAATGACAAACACGATGTAGAGTACATATGTGAAAATAAACATGCCCGTAAACAAAGGGCTGAAAGTTTCCTTCCTTTGATAGCTTTTTAGTTTCACTTTAAACTTTTCATCTTCAACTTATTATAGAAAGATTTTAATTAGGTTTCACAGTTCAGCAATGAGCCAAAGTTCTTTATGATTTGAAATGATCTTTATCACATTTGCTTCTGTTGTATTCCTTTTCTCATCCTTTAGCCACTAGTTCCTTTCTTTTCTCCTTCCTTTCTTCCTTCCTCTGCCTTTCCTTATTTCTCGGAGGGTGCTAAGGAGAGAGTGCCAGGCACCTCAGTAGGCACTGCAGCTCAGAGATCAAACACATGGACCACAGAGGAGAAGAGAAATACAGAGAGAAAACATGGTGTTCTGAAAGAGGCTGAGCAACCACAAGACTGTGTCCTAGTCCCTCGGAATGCTAGGCCCTTTGCTGCCTCTATGCCACCTCTCCTGAAGACCCTTTCACTTACAGTGCCCCACCTGCCCACCTTTCAAAATCCTGAGCGTTATTAAGGCCACCTTCAGTGGTGTCTCTCCATCTTCCTGTGCTATATTAATGAGGTGTTGGTACCACATTTAGTCACCTCCGCAGAGTCAGCCTGGGTTGTGGTTAATTGCTGACATGGTTTTATGTATACTTACTTATAAAAAGTTCATAGTTTCCTTCTGAATAACTAAGAGTTATCATATGTAGTTGAACTGTCCTATTTTAAAAGTCTTTCTCTAGGGGGACCAACAGATGTCATAATGGTAATATCACTGGACTCCCACGTAGTTGACTACGGTTTGAGTCCCAGACCCAACAGCTTAAAACTCACACTGGGTGTGTGCATACATGCCCAAAATCTCGGGAAGACAATGGAGGAGGAATTGTGGCATGACCATCTCCTCTGGGGGTTGATTTCTCACTTTCTGTCTTTCTGTCTCTCTCTCTATCTCCAGTGAGCACACATGCCCTATAGCGAAAATCTCTCTAACACATACACACAAAAAAAAATCTTTCCCTATGAATCCATATTTAAAAGGTGAACTTCTTCCATTAGACTGTTGGTCCTATGCTATGGTCCTAGATTTTATCTTGCTTTGCTTTGCTTTGCTTTTTTTTTTTTTTTTTTTTTTTTTTTTTTTTTTTTTTGACAAGTTTTTGCTATAGGGCTCATGGTGCTCACCAGAGAGACAGAAAGCAAGGAATCTCACACACACACACCACCCCGAGGGGATAACCACATCACAATCTCCTCCATTCTCCTTCTGGGATCTTGGGCATGCGTACTCAAACTACAGTCGGACATGGGAATCCATTGACATAACCACTATACCATCTGCTGGCCTCTATCTTGGTTTTCTTTACATCTTCCCGCCTTGTACGTTGTAGGTACTTACTCAGTATTGGATAAATTTACTGAATTGAGTAGAGAGCAGGAGTCTATTGTACTTTGAGAAGCAGGAGGAGGGAAGGAGGCTGATTCTCTAATTCTCCTTCATATTCACATTCTTGGAACTCCTATGGCCCATATAGGACAGACCGCCCAAGATAATCTCCTTTGCAAGTTATTTTCCTTTTTTGGATATTTCTATATTTAATGTTCAGACCATATCCAGTAGTTGCTGATGAGGTGCTATACTTACTGTTGTGTATTTCTTATTCTGATTAATGTGTATTTGTTTAAACTAAATTATAACTTTGATGACAGTCAAGGAAGTCATCATTTTCATTTCTTTCACGATGCCTTGCTCAGTACAATTTAGATTGGGTGCTCAGTAACTGTGTTAAGTGACTGTAAATCAGCAAGTATTATACAAAAGCTTGTTAACCAGGAAGCACTGCCCAGGGGCTCATTTTCCCTGTCGGAGTGCTCATTGCACATTGTCTCATTAGGTTGTCTGAGCAATATTGCTCAGAGCAGTTTCTGGTTTCGTTAGGAGCTGGGTATGATCATTATGGTTTACAATGTCATTGTTCTTGCTTTTTTCTTTTCTGGTTACATGAGCATACTCCTCATTTTCCTAACCCCAGCCCATATTTGTAAAAACTTGATGCTTTGCTGTAGCATGTTTTTCTTTGAAGAACAGGCAGAGATATGTAAAATCATACTTGCTTGGGAAAAAAAAAATTGGCAATGATGTTTCTAGTTGTAATTTAGAACATGCCAAACACTCATAATAGCAAATAAACCAATCTGAAACTCATGGGAAAAACTCCAAAATGCAGTCTCTAATATTCTCATATGGGTCTAAATTGTATTTTATCTTAGCAGCTCTGTAGCCTCCTAATTGTTGCTTAAGCCTCTGTAAAAGTACAGAGAGACTTTCCTGCATTCCCTCTAGTCAAGAGAACATCAAACATCCAAAGGAGATGTCATCTTAGAACGTTTTCCCCAATCCTACATAATTTCCATTTGTATCGAATTCAGCCTCCACATTAGCTTTTAGTAACTCTCTCTGTATACATAAATCAGGATCTACAAGTTGGCACTACCTTTAGAACATTTTTATAATAAGAGATTAGTATATAGCACAGTGTTGAATTATACAACTGAGGTCACAAAATATGTGTGTTATTTATGCCAGAGAAACACTTTTAAGTCTGGTCTGCAATTTACAACACCATTTTAAAATCTGGGCCTCTGCTATCCCCTAGTCAGTTTTAAATTGCTTTGCAAATGCCTCTTTCAGGCTGGCTCTTCTTTGGGCTCACTAGGCCACATGAGCGCCTCTGGCGGACTGTGAAGGATGGGTGTCAGGATGGCGTGGTGCTTGTTCCCCGCCCGCTCACCTACTGATGGATGACGCCTGGCAGCGTGCCTCCTTCTTGTTTGTTATATTATGACAACAGCAAGCATTTTCAAAAGCTACATTTATCAAGTTGTCATAATAGTTTGGCTTGCCTATCTGTCTATTGAAAAAAAATAAATTAATCTCTCCCTTAGCGCTAATCTGTTTGGACCATGTGATGTATCACATGCAAAAAAAAAAAAAAAAAAAAAAACAATGGAAAACAAACAGGCATCCTGCATGGGATTCAGGGGTCTTCCCACCAAATGCTTAAGGGAAAGAGGTATTTTTAACATGTGTTCTTAGAAGTCCCAAAGCACCGGGGACATCTGTCTCCTCCTTACTTCCCAATGGTGGCTGTGGGTGTCCGGGATGCATGACTTCTTGAATCTTAGTGGCTGTGTCTAAAAAAGGATTAGGAAGGGCATTTAACCTCCATTGAGGGGTGGGTGGGTAACAAACTATGGAAATCAGCCACAAAGATGGTCAAAGACACTCTTTTTTGTTTTGTTTTGTTTTGTTTTGTTTTGTTTTGTGTGAAGTTTATTAAAAAAAAATGTACAGAGAAGACTTCTCCATAGGTGGAGCTTCCCCGTGAGAGGGAGATGGGTAAAAAGTTTCATTCCTTCCTCTTAGAGAAAGGAAGAACTGTTACCCGAAAAGGACATTTTATTTTAGCAGGGTGGCCCAAAGACACCTCTTAATATGTAAGATCAGGTGGTACCAGATTCAACCTTACTCATTACTAAAAGTGTGCGGACAAATCTTACTGTTTGAGATAGATGACCATCTGGAATTACATGGCAGTGGCGGGGCAGGACTTGGGGGTTAGTGAGGAAAATTCAAAATCATCATCCAGTAAATATATACTCACTGAATGTTTGTTTAAAGCAATTGAATCTATTAGTAGCAATGAAGTACCGCTAGGGATGCATGCCAGAACATTTCCAGTTATTTAGAAACATAATATAGAATGAAGATACAACATAAGCACAGTTACTTGTACATAGAATTGAAGAAGAGATCCTGTGCATTGACTCCTCTTGTTTGGGACAAGGAACTCCTAAATGTTTCCAAGTGCATAAGGCTCATTTTGATTCTTGTTTAAGATGTTGTAAACTAGAATTATTTTAGACATTAAATAAAATGTAGAACATTAGGGCATCATTTATTTTTTTTAAGCACAAAAACAAAATAGAGCCAAGGCAAAGATTAGCATGTGGGACTTCTGAAACCCACAGAGATGCCTTGTTGTCTCTCTCTACTTTTTCCCACATGCAGAATAAGAACCACAATGAACCATCTGTTATGTACAGACTCCAGTCTAGTCCCTAGGTTTTCAGCATCCAGTCTGCTCCATGGATGCAGAGTGAGCATCTAAGGAAAGCTTTACACACAGGGTCTGGAGGTTCACATAGCTTCCTGTTTGAATGGCAGAGTTGGTTTGTATCAAGTGTTGCTTCTTGTAAGAACTTCTTATAGTGGTGTCTGTGGAAAATGAAAAGAAGCCCAATAGTATCTGGTATCTGGTACTAAGAGACCTTTAAAAGCATGCTTTAAACATACCTCTTTCCCTTATGCATTATGAACATCAGATGTTCTCAGAATTTATTCCTCTTGAGGCCTTTGTAGAAAGCCCCAGAAGGTAGAAGTGCTCTCACTACCCCCTTGGGACAAGCTCCTGTTAAATAGCTCCAGTGATCATTGAATGTAAAATGAAGAAGGAGGGCCAGCTCGCGGCTGATGGTGAAGCAGCTGGGCCCCATGTGGCTGAACACGCAGCTGAGTTCTGGGTCCCACAGCTTGCAGAAACACTGGGTATGTGTGTATGTGCCCAAAATCCCAAAAGGAGAGATGGAGGAGAAGGGATTGCGCCATGGCTGTTTCCCAATAGCGTGTACTTTCCTAGTGTTGTGTTCTCTCTGCCTTTTCCCTGAGAGTGCACATGCACTCTGACCAAATTTTAAAAGCAAGAAAGGAAGGAGGGAGGGAGGGGAGAGGGGTGCGCCCACACTGCATGAAATCCTTGCTGTGCCTGCTAATCTGCTTGTCTCATATAGTCCGTGGTCATCTGGGACTCACAGCCCAAGTCTTTCGGGTTTGATTGGTGACATGGTTTTGTGTCTATTTATTTATAAAACATTCGTAGTTTCCTTTTGAATAATTAAAAGAGTTATTTTAAGTAGTCAAACTGTCCTATTTTAAAAGTCTTTGCCTATGAATTCTTATTTGAAAGGCAGGTGAAATTCAGGGAAAATCAGTAATTTGTTCTAACAATTATCACTCTTCATTTTTTGGAAATCAAATATAAAGATAAAGTCTGGGATTCCACAAGCCTTATATAGTACAGTTGTTCTTAAGATGCTGAAGTTTTGGGGCTGGCAAGTGGCATGGCGCTTAAGGGCACCACATGGCTGACCACGGTTGGCTTCCCAGACCTGGCAGCTTGCTTTCTCACTTTCCCTCTCTCTCTCTCTCACTCTATCCCTCTCTGGTCAAATTTAAATAAATAAAGTTAAATAAAATAATTCTTTTTTAAAAAGATGCTGAAATTTTAAATATATAATCACCAGATTTTATTTCAACTATTCACTGATACCAAGTATAAGTCTGAGTATGTCATTAGAAGGCTCTGTTTGATTAGAGAAGAGAAGAATTTTAGAGTTCAAAATATATATATATATATATATAATCAAATACAAACACATCTTTTTTAAAGACTTTGATGAGGGATTGGGCAAGTTGAAGGAATGAAGAGCATCTAAGAAGTTGCTAAAGCCCAGAAAGAAAGCTGCTAATTCTGCATGGCAGTATATCTCTTTTAAGGTTGTTAATTAAACTATGATAATGAAAAAACTAAGATAACATCAAGATTAGTCTGGATTTTTTTGGGGGTTTGGGGGAGGTTTTTGCTATAGGGTGTGTGCGCTCGCCAGAAAGAGAGAAACAGAGAGACAGAAAGCAAGAAATCACCTCCCAGGGGGATGGCCACGCCGCAGTCCCTTCTTCTCCATTCTCCTCTTGGGATCTTGGGCACACACGCGCACGCGCCTGGAGTGAGTTTAAGCCACTGGGTCCAGGACTTGAACTATGGTTGACTACATGGGAGTCCAGCAACATAGCCAGTACGCTAACTGCTGGTCCCCTGGATGGTTTTTATGTGTTAATGAGAGACAAATAAAATATGTCTCAGTATATACTAATCTCATAAGTGAATTAAAGTCTGAATAATCAACAAATAATAGCTTACAATTGAGATGATTTCCATTTTCAGGAGAAGGAATTAAGTCACAATTAGTAAATGACTAGGAGCAAAATGCTAAAACAAACAAAAAACTTCCTGTAATAAATTAAGAATGAAATATAAACTATCGACAATATTTATATTTTGTTCTCCTTTTACTTGAACCAATTTCTCAGTCTCTTATTGGTACAGTACTTAACTCACTAACACAGTTCCAGAACTATTTCATAGTTTGCATTGACAAGATCCATTACTTAAATTTTCTAGTATCAGTGGTCTGTAACTTTTCTCAGAACATCTTTGGACTGAAATTTCTAATATTTTTAACTCAAAGGTGAATTTTACTATATTTAAATGTGAAGGGAGCCACTGTGCTATTTTATATTATTAAACTGAAAAAAAAAAGACAGTCAAGGAAGGAAAAAAGGAGAGAGAGAGAGAGAAGAAAGAAGAAATAAATATTTCTTATGGCTTAATACGCAGACGAGGCTTTTGTGCCCAAAATAATACCTTGGATGAAAAAATTCACACCTGGCAAGAATAAAATTCTTACAGCGGGATATTAACTTTGTAACTGAGGTAAAATTTATATTCAAATTTAATAAATTTAAACTTTGGGGGAAAAAAACCTTAGCTTCTCTGAAGTTCTCACACTGGTGAGTGTAGTTCTCTTGGAGATGTTCCAAAGTGTGCCCAGGCATGCTTCACTCAGAGTGGCTTTCCCGGAACTGAGGAGCAGCTGATAAGCTGCATGGTTACAATAAAGTGCAATGAACCCTCAGGCCAACTCCCGGCTCAGCTTCCCAGATTTTTAGTTTAGCATTAATATACTGCACATCTTAAGTATCTCATTCCTTTTCTTTCTGTGTTATATACTTTTAGTTAGTCAAGCCTGGGTTCCAGTAGTTCTCTCTTTTCTGTGTTTCGTTTGTTTTTAATTTGGTAGTGGGTGTGTATACTCTCCAGAGACAGACAGAGGGGAGAGAGAGAAAGCACCCCGCAGTGGGGCATGGTCACACTGCAGTCCCTTCTCCATTTTCCCTCCCTGTAAAGATTTTGGACACACACACACACACACCCTGCATGTTTTCAAGTTGCTGGGGCCAGGATTCAAACCATGATTTGGATCCAGGTCACTTAACCACTAGGCCACGGTGCCGATCCCTTTTCTGTGCTTTTAGCATTAAGCTTTCTTGGTCTCAGTTTTCTCATCTTTTAAATAGGAACAATAAAATCTCACAGAGATATTGGAAGATTAAATATATGTACAAAGAATACTTAACACTGGGCCAAAAACCTATAGCGGGCACTGAATATATAATCAAGGCTAGTATTTCTATTATTATGTAATCTAGGCTAGTGCTCCCATTAGTATCCACAACTTGACAGTGTCTTTCAATAACAAGCACCTTGGCAAATGTATCCATTATTACTTTAAAATTATATTTCAGTCAAATTATATAAGTTCTAAATAAATAAAAAGTAATACAGTAAAGGGAAAACAGTTCAGGGCATAACTTTTTTTGGGGGGGCAGCTCAGTATAAGATATTCTTTGGTAATTATGATAGGTATTTTTTCTTTGCCTTGTTTTTTGTTTTCATTTTGTTTTTCCTAATAAGAAATATTTAACTAAATCTTTTACATGATAAACTTATATCTCCTATTATCCAAAGATCCTTGTAAAATCTGTGTAGATAATTATAACTAAAAATATCTGGGGAAAAGTTTATTTAAATTCTTGAAGCAGGTATTTTTCTTCTTTGCTTTGTTTTTGTTTTTAGTAACAATATCTCTGTAATAATCCCTTGCTGATGGGAGACTTTTCGCACATCACCTCGGTATGTGACCAGAACTTTATGCACTGACATTTACACATCCATTTGACAGATGAGGAAACTAAGACCCTCAGAGGGCTAGAGGCTATGCAAGCAGAAGAGCTAAATCTGTAACCTAGAACTTCAAACTCCCAGTTTTAAATTACTTTCATTATCCTTTTCGTGGACATAAGGTTAAAAAAAGAAAATCGGAGGGGAATCTTCAAAAAGGTCATGGAAAACACATACTATGAAACAAATTATGTATGGGTTTCAAAAACTGTTTATGTTAAATAAACTCATACTTTAACTCCATTTTTATTTTTAGTTCTTTTATAGGATGCGTACGTACACTCACGAGAGAGAGAATGTGCAAAATCATCCCCAAGGCAGTGGCTAGGCCACAATCCCTTGTCCTGTGATTTCAAGATTTTAGGACATGCATGCACACCCAGTCAGTGTAATTTTCAAGCTTCTGGATCTCTGATTTGAATCACACAGTTGGCCATATGGCAACTTACCGCCTTAACCTCTATACCACCTAATTCGGTATTTCTGTGAACTTTGTGAAGTCACCCTGTACTAAGAGGATAAAAAACAGACTATTAAGGTATCAATGTTAATACCAGAGTTCACTTGTTTAAAGCAAGAAGTTAACATTATATCTCTTCTGTTTTAAAACAATATTCAGTACTTCCCCTGTGCCTACTGTGAAAATTAAAAGGTTTTCTTGTCATTTAGTGCAATTTCTTTTTTTTTTTTTTTTTGGAGAGGTTTTTTTTTTTTTTTTTTTTTTTTTTTTTTTTCACTATAGGGCACGTGCGCTCGCCAGACATAGAGACTGAAAGCGAGAAATCACCCCCCAGGGGGGATGGTCACGCCGCAATCCTTATCCTCCATTCTCCTCTCGGGATCTTGGGCACGCACACACACGCGCCTGACGTGAGTTTAAGCCACCGGGTCCGGGACGCGAACCACGGTCGACTATGTGGGAATCCAGCGACATAGCCATTACACTAACTGCTGGTTCCCTCATTTAGTGCAATTTCTCAAGTAAACTCCCAAGTTTCAAAATTACAAAAATACGTACCTTCTTGTATGTCCTTGTATGTTTGCTTACAGTTTCTTCTCTATGTATCTTTAATCTCTTTACAATCGCTGTATTTTACATCTATTATGCACTAAATTGATTTATCAAATGCCCATGTGATGCTTACTATGTGGTAAGCACTGTTTGAAGTGATTCACAAATGTTAACTCACTAATCTTCATAACAATGCCATGAGATAAGTATTATTATCCCATTTTACAGTTTACATTTGATAAAACTGAGGTATAGAACAGGTCGCTTAGATTCCAGAAAGAGGAATATAGTTTCAAAATGGATCGTCTTAACCACTACACTATGTCACAGGAATTTCAAACTGAAAAAACATTACATTTAGCACATACTGATGTCCAAATGGCATGCTACCAAAGGCCTTCCAGTTGTAGAATTCATTACCTTGTGAATTAGCATCATCTGGTCTAGCACTCATCTTTTCAGACTCAGAAACCTGGTAATATTTTTTAGCAATAGTACCAACAGTAGACACTTCTCTTGGGGGTGGACTTACAATGGCTCAGCCCCTGAGATTAATGTCTCAAACTATTAGGTGTCAGGAAAGTCACGACATTCTTTTCTGTGCAAAAATGCATCGTGACTTTCCCAATAACCCAAAAGAATCCCATTTTATTAACTTACAAGGAGTAGAATTATCCATCACATGGACCAAAATACTAGCATCAGTATGGCTAGAATTCTCTTCCTCTCAGCAGTCATGGAAGTCCAGATCGCTCTTGGAAAGGAGCCAAGTCAACATGGCATCATAACCAGGAGAGTTCCTCAGACAAGCAGAAAGTCCATTGATATCAGATAATCAGCACGAGTCCTCTATAGCAAGATAGCAACAGCTTTGCCAATGGGATGCGAAGTACTTGAAGTTCATTGGTAGTCTGGGACATTGCTGGACTGGGACTGACACATGTATTGCTGTCATGCTCCCCCCCCCCTTTTTTTTTTCTTAGTCTAATGCCTAACCAGCCCTTCTCTTTTTGTTTTTCATGCATATCAGTGTCAGTCTGCTTATAGTCAAGTCCTTAGGCTTAAGACTCCTTCTATCTTTTTAAGTAGGCTTTTTTTTTTAATAATTCTTTTTTTTTTTGATAGGTTTTTGCTATAGGGCGCGTGCGCTCGCCAGACAGACAGAGACAGAGAGATAGAAAGCGAGAAATCACCCCCCAGGTGGGATGGCCACGCCGCAATCCCTTCTCCTCCATTCTCCTCTCGGGATCTTGGGCACGCACGCACATGCACCTGGCGTGAGTTTAAGCCACCGGGTCTGGGACTCAAACCGTGGTCAACTAACATGGGACTCCAGCGACATAGCCATTACGCTAACTGCTGGTCCCTTAAGTAGGCTTTTATAAAAGTCTATTTTCAGATGATATTTTCTTCTTGTTAACATTCTTGTCACAAATACTGTATAGCATTTTTTTACACTAAATTATGATCATGTGACCAATTTTCTTCATAGCAAGACCAAAGCATATTCATTCTTCTTTGTGTTTCCCAAAGTGAGCTTTTTGGCCAGCACAAAACAGGAGCTCTAGGAAGTTTGTTGCACACAAAAGTGAAGTAGAAGGTATTAAAGCCTTGTGACTGTGGATGTGAGTTCTGAAGCCACATGGCCTAGTTTCAAATCTCAGCTCTACAACTTGATAATTGTGTGATTTAGGCAAGTTACTTAACCTTCTAAAGATTCATTCTTCTCATAGATAAAGTGGATATAATAATAGTAACCTATCTCTCAGGGATTTTGAGAAAATTTAATACATTTATCAACATTAGAAATGTACCTGGAAGGCCATAACTCTTAGTTATTAGCATAATAATTCTCTCAGAATTCCATGATATATTTTTTACTTAGTTTTTTTAAATGTGTGATATAGGGTCAGCCTGGGGCATGGTGGTTAAGGTGGCTGGATACAACATGCCAGCTGCACAGTTCAAGTCCTGGACCTTGCTTGAAAAACAGGCTTGGCACATGTGCATGTGTGTCTATAATCCCCAAAGGAGGAAGAACTAGAGAAGGGATTGTAACATGAACAGTCCCTAGAAGGGATACTGTCTCTCTCTCTCTCTCTCTCTCTCTCTGTCTGTCTCGCATACACATACCCTCTAGCAAATTTTTTTTTTAAAGTGTGACTTATTTTGAAAAGAGCAGAGTACTGTTTGTCAAGGTTTAAGTGTCATCATTTAGTGTTTTAACAAAAATCAATTCTTTTTTCCTCAAGAATTCAGTAAAATGGAACCTCCCATGTATTGCTGGTGGGAGGTAATAATGGTACAACCTTTATGCAATGTAATTTGGCAATATTTATCAAGGGTCTTACAAAAGTTCATTCCCTTTAGTAATTCCCCTTCTAGAAATTTGTTCTAAAAAACAGTCAGAAACTTGAATAAAATACATGCACGGAGATGGTTTATCACACTACTATTTATCAAACCCTAAATTGCAAATTACTTAAATGACAAGTAAGAGAAGAATTATTATACAAATTATAGCATTTAATGGAATATTATGTAGCTCTCAAAAAAGTGTGTTTATAGTTATTTAATAGTGTGGGAACATACCTTCAAAAATTTTAAGTGGAAAAAGAATAGACTACAAAATTATGTAAGTGGTATGGTTTCCACTACACTGGAAAGGAATAAGTAGATCATAATAATAGTAATTATCTTTAGATGAGGAAACTACAGAGAACTTTTTTTTTTTCCTTTTTGGTATTTCGTCTTTCCAGAGCCTCTATAATGAGCATGTACTTTCAGGATAAAAATAGTTTTATAAGAATTTTAACTTTTTATATACTTAGAAGTGAGATTTTTTAAAAGACATTACATGTAAGTTACATTTTTATCACATTGAAAATCTGTTTTTTCAGTATAATATCTCTTCATTTTTATATCAGAAATAAGAAAATGGGATTAATAAATATTTTTCAGAAAAATGCACTAATATTTATTTGGTTGAATAGATACTAAGTACTTATTTTTAAAAAATACTAGAAGGCAATCACTGCTTAGTTTCAGCTGCTATAAAGAAGTAAATTTAAATGTATAACTTTTTTTATACCTTCTCAATTTAACATTTAACAGTAACTCCTCTAAGCCCCTACTTAGAAGAAAAGACAAACCCTTACACTAGTATAAAGAGGAAATTGTTTTTTAGGAGTCCAAATTTTAAGCTTTTCATAGTAGTAATGAGACGTTTTTCCTTTTGTGACCTAGGAGCTGTGAAGGAAGAAATATCCGGTATAGAACATGCAGTAATGTGGTAAGTACGAGGTTCTGTGATTGTGATTATGCGTTTTTGTTTTTTTTTTTTTTTTTTTTTAGCACAGTAGAGTGCTAGGCAGTTTTATGTATCCTCAGCAGTATATCAATCATTTAGTATTTCACTAAGAGTTTTTTATCTTATACTGTACTGATTATGTAGTATTAAATGCTATTTTCAATATTTAGTATTACCTTCTAATTATTTAACCAGACTGAAACTATCTAGACCATTTCAAAACGAGGACTCTGCATTTCCTCTCTGCTTTCTGCTTTTTCACAAATCGGTCTCATAGAAATGAGTAAAAGGGATGATAAAATGAGTAAAAGGGGAAGTTCTTGGGAGATCATGAAATAAATATTCCTTAACCAAACTCAGATTTGACAAACTCATTCATTCATTCATTCATTCAACAAATATTCTATGCCAACTGAGTGTGAGGTACTACACTTGCATAAGAATAAATAACATGTGGCCACTGTCTTAAAACATCTGTAGTAAAGCAAGGGTGTAAAAAGAGAAGACAGACGTGTACATAACCACATTCTAGGGAAAAAATTGACAAATAAATAAAAAAAAAAAAGAATAAAGTTCTTTGTGGGTTAAAACTGAAAAATCTAAAGGATCTTAAGGAAAAGATTATTTGAGGTATGGCTTGGAGAGTTATAGGACTGACCCATATTGGGTGCAAGGGGATGACATTCAGGCCAAGTGGAGGGGATGCAGTGAAAAACATTGGGGACAGGAATGTTGAAAGTGTGTTCTGATGGGGCCGGCAGGTGGCATGGTGGTTAAGGGTGCTGAACTCCCACATGGCCAACTCCGATTCAAGTCCCGGACCTCGTGGCTTACTTTCTCCTTCCCTCTCTCTCTCTCTCCCTCCCTTTCCCCCACCCCCCACCCCCATCAAATTAAAGTAAACAAATAAATAAAGTTAAATAAAATAATTCTTAAAAAAAATGTGTTTTGAACACTAACTGCCATAGGATTATGTATAGCAGTGTGGAAGAGAAGTAGTGAAAGAAATTTTGAGGTTACACCATGAAGGTGATTTGAATGTTTGGCTTCCAAGTTTATATTGATTCAGCAAATAATGGGGGTCACTTACAGTTTGGGAACAAGAATGCAATGTTGCAGAATTTCACATTAGGAAAGTTAATTCCAGGGTGATAAGAGCCTGGAACAGGGATTGGATGGGAGAAAGAAGTAACGAGGTATATGCTGGTAGGAAGTAGGTACAAGAGAGAACCACATTAAGGTCCCTCTTCAAGATCTGACATGCATTTGATATTAGATTGAGGGGCTGGAGTGGCAATGAAGTACACAAAGACGTATATGCATATTGAGAGATTTTGTACTTGCTGATCTCTTTGTTCGAAAATTTCATTCCTCAATATGTACATAATTGGCATTTTCATTATCCCAGTCTTGGCTCAAATGTCACTTTCTCAAAGAGGCTTCCTTGACTGCCTTATCTAATGTATTACCATACTGCCCCCCCAATCTGTCGTAATAGTTATTTGCTTTTTACTTTCCTTATAGCACTTAGCACTACCAAAACTTATTGTATTTCAGGATTTCTTTGTATTGTGTTTCTCCACACTATGATATACTCCATAAACGTCCAGAGTCTCGTTCATCTCATTCACTCCTTAATCCCCAGTGCCTAGAACTGTTGACACGTATTTATATATTCAGCAAACTGTAGATATTTGTTGAATGTGAAATGAACACTCAGGCTTCTGGAAGAATGGTGAATGCCATTATAAGAAGTAATAAAGTTGGGAGTGGTTTTGGAAAAGAAAAATAATGAATTTGCTTTGAGAACACGCTGAGTTTGACATGTAGACTGGACTGGTCATTAATATATTCAACTAGGTAGTGAGGGGTTTGCTCTGGAAAACAGATCAGGGCCCAAGCCATAGAAACACAAAATAAGAAACACAAAGTTTAAAGATTTAAAAACAGTATGTTATGTACAGAGCATAGGATGAGAACAAGAAACCTTGGAATGTTGCTGAACATTTGCATTAAAATAGAAAGTATAGAGCCAGATAAGCCATAGAAGATATCATAAGAGAGGTAGAAATAGTAAGAGAGAATTCTGAGATGTTCCCAGTTGGATTAAATATTGCCAAGAACTGGAAGACTTAAAAAAGGCCAATGAGGTGCTGGACTCTGACATGGCCGAATGTGTCTCAAATCCTGGACCTGGCAGCTTGCTTTCTCATTTTCCCTCTCTGTCTCTCTCTGGTGAGTTCACATACCCTATAACAAATTAAATAATAATAATAATAATAAAATTAGTAATAAAAATAAAGCATTAAGCAGAAACAAAAAAGATTAACTTTGTCTGAAAAAGAAAAAGCGCCAATGAAAGAGTAGGTTCTATAGAGTATTAGGAACAAAGCAAGATTGCAGGGAGGAAATAAGAATATTAATCGTGAATTTAACTGGAAGAGTAGAAACTACTCTTATAAAGTGTTTAACAGGTATTTCATCATTTGTGAAGTCATAGAAGAGTTGTTTATTTAAAATGAGATACCCTTGGGGAACAAGTTGATATGGAGGAAGAAGCTGACAATAGGAGGAGGAAGAGGTTTACTGATGCCATAGATCCCAGAGGAGACAGTAGGTGACTAAAAGAATAATCTTGGGACCAATAGATGGCATAGTGATTACATCACTGGACTTCTACGTGACTGATCGCAGTTCGCATCCCAGACCCAGTGGCTTGAAAATCACGCTAGGCATGTGTGCGTGTATGTCCAAGATCCCAGAAGGAAAATGGAGAGGGGATTGCGATGTGGCCTTCATCCCTGGGGGGGGGGGGGGGGAGGTGGGGGTGTGATTTCTCACTTTCCCTTTTTCCCTCTCATTGTCTCTGTCTCTGTCTCTCTTCATTGAGTGCACGCACCCTATGGCAAAAACCTCTAAAAAAAAGAATCTTGATAAAAGGGAAGGATATATACTTCATTCTCAGAAGATAGAACAAGCTGAGGAAGGAAAGGAGAAGATACAGAAAGATTTTTATTTATTTATATATTTATTTTTAATTTTTATTTATTTTTTGGGGGGAGTGGAGAGGTTTTTGCTATAGGGCGCGTGTGCTGGCCAGACAGACAGAGAGAGACAGAGAGACAGAAAGTGAGAAATCACCCGCACAGGGGATGACCACGCCGCAATCCCTTCTCCTTCGTTCTCCTCTCCGGATCTTGGGCAAGCACGCACACGCGCCCGGCTTGAGTTTCAAGCCACCAGGTCCAGGACGCGAACCACAGTCAACTACATGGGAGTCCAGCAACACAGCTGTTACACTAACTGCTGGTCCCAAGAATGGTTTTTAAAGAAGAAAAATGTGGAAGTTGCTTATGATAAAAAGCGTCAACCTTCTCTGTAGGGAAGTTTTCTGAGTTATTTGCTAAAAGTAAAGGTATAAGTTGGACTTTGCAAAGTAAACAGGAAGGTCTAGAATGCCACTGGAGAGATTGGGGAGGAGCAAGCAAAGAAAAATGAAAGGAGGGCTAGGCTGGGGTTTGGGGGCTCGATCTCACAGAAAACACAGTCAGCAAGGTTTTAAGACTCAGCAGCATGGCATCACTGAGAAGCACAGAAATAGGAAAAGAGAAAACGGACATCAGGCGACAGAGGCCAGAATATTGATGAGATGAGAAAGATTAAAATTAATATAAATTATATATATTTTAAATGCCTGATCAGAGAAACATTAGGAACTAGAAGCCACAATGACAGGGAATAAGTAATTATTGAATTAAATTTTTTCTAGCTAATTTCTCTATTTATATCTAGGCTTCTAGGTCCCAGATAACACAGTTTATATTCTCCACTGCCATAACTGACTCCAATGCCAATTGATTTAAAAATCAAATAGATACAGTTTTTAAATTAAATAGAGAAGATACCAAGAGTCTGTTTTAAAATCAGATGGAAAGATTTTTTTCATAAGACTATAACCTATTTCATCGATTTTCTCTACCTTTTTATTGTAATGATATGAAGTGTCTTCAAAAAGTTGATAGAAAATGCATATTATGAAAAAGCTATGCATACATTTCAGATGTTTTTGCACCAAAATAAACTCAGACTTTAATTTCTTTTTCTTTTTCTTTTTTTTTTTTTTACAAACTCTCTGAAGTCACCTCATATCTCATATGTCAGGTTGTGGTTTGTTTTTAATTGCAGTATGGCATTAAAGAATTATCTTAACTTGTAATCATTTTCTTCCCGGCTTTTAGAATAGCAGTAGGGACCTACCTATCTATCTATCCTAAGTAGATGAACGCCTAAGCATCATGAGCGATATCTGCCTGCCCTTTCTGTAAAGTTCTTCTGAAGCAACCCCCAACTTCCTTGCTATCATGAGTGTTTCGTGGACAGATGGAGGCTAAGACTGTGACCTAATATTACTTAAAGTCCAGAGCATTACACAAGCCATATCTTTACAGCTTGTAAAATCAAACTGGCACTGAACTTTTTTATGAGAGCCTAGAATCTTCAAATAATTTGAAGCTTTTCTTTTTCCTGGGTTTGGGCCATGACAGAAGCAATATTGCACCCCCCCCCAAAGGAAAAAAAAAAAAAACAGAAAAATCTCTTAAGAAAGAATCTTTTCATAATCACATTCTAATTTTGTAAACTCAGAAGTTCAGGACAATTTAGTTAAAAATTCCACTTGAGATGCTTGTTTTGGAAAAGCTTGGGGGTCTCTTAGCTAAGCCTCCAGAGTCTCTCCTTAATCTCTGGACAGCTTCCTGGGGGCAATTCTGACCTACTTGCCTTCAAATATTCAACCTCTATTCCTATTCTTTATATCATGCTATATATAACATTATCGGGGTCCTCGTTCCCCAAGATGAGACAAGGAGTAGAAAAGGTCTCCCTAACTTCTCTAATTTTTCTGGCATGCCTGAAGAATTAGCTCATGGGCTTATAAAGGTTTATTGCTAATCACTCTATAGACAGAGAATATCAGTATAGGAAATCTAAAATTCCCGTAATCTTTGCATATTTCTCATAGTCTTGCTACCTTCTTATACTATTTTTAATTGATGCAAGGAGAGGTATTTTAATTCCTAAGGACATAGTTTGTCTAATCTTTCCCATTTTGTAATTCTCTGCTCTGAAGAAGCAGCAAGACCCTCTGTCTGTTGATGAAAAGACTAAGGCTATGACTGTTGGGAGAAACAATAGGTTTCACCAACCATATGAGGCATTTGGGTTTTAGAGATTTTACCACAAAACTGAGTGAATCCAGAGAGCCCTGAAAAAGGTGTCCTTAGGTCTTGTCATCATGTTTATACAAATTAAACTTCAAATCTGTACCACTTGCATTTATTTTTAAAAAGAATTATTTTATTTAACTTTATTTATTTATTTATTTATTTATTTATTTATTTATTTATTTATTTATTTTAATTATACTAGAGAGGGACAAAGTGAGAGAGAGAGAGGGAAAGTGAGAAAGCAAGTTGCCAGGTCCAGGACTCGAACCATAGCCAGCCATGTGGGAGTCCAGTGCCTACAGCCATCACGCCACCTGCTGTCCTCGAACTTAATTATTTTTAATTGACTTTCAAAACTTTAGAGTACTGTTATGTTTGTTATGAACTTTTTTCTTCTTCACTACCCTTTATATTCATTTAAGCTGATATTTAGGAGACAGTAATCATAATTAGCAACATAAGAAGACAAGATGCTTGTGGTAGTGGGAAAAATCTTCATTTCTTTAAGATTTTATTGCCCCACTGCAACACTTTACTGTTCTTAAAACAAAAATATGTATTAAGCCCAGAATTTTTCTCATTCCTTGTATACTTTGAGAAATAACACCAATACCCAGTTCTCCTGACGTTTTTGTTCTAATGGAGGAAAACAGATCACAAACATGCAAACAAATCATTTAAAAGAAATGTAAAGGTAAAGTGATGCTATGTAGAGAATTAAGTGATTGGTAGCTATTTTCAAATCTGATGGTCAAGGAAGTCTGCTTGAGAAGTGACATTTAAATGAGGAGAAAGCAGTTATATAAATATCCGAGCAAAAGTGTGTCAGATAGAAGGAACAGCTAGTACAAAGAATATCAAGTGTGAAGAGCTTGGTGTGTTCAACAAAGGATAAAGCCAGGCCAGCCTCGACAGCACGGTGCTAACACAGGGCTTCCCGAGGCTGAAGTCACATGGGAAACTCCTGGGTTTGTGCCCTGTGGTCTCCCTGGACACACCAGGCACATGCACACATGACAGTGATACTGGATGGCTAAAGTGAGGGTAGATCGTGGCCTGGAGGCCCTGTCGGGGGTACCTCTCTCTCTCTCTCTCTCTCCCTCAATAAATAAGTAACCCAAGAAAGTGAAGGGAAGAAGGAAGGGAGGCGGGAGGGAATGAACCAGTATATCTAGAATCTAGTGATCAAGAAGGCTAGAGTGTTGGCAGAAAAGAAAAAATGAAACCAAAAACAGGAAGGAGCTAGATCCTACAGGATATTATACTGTTTAGATTTTATTTGGATTAGAGAGGGAAACTCCTGGAGCATTTTAAACAGGAGAGACTAGAACTAGACTTATGATTTAAAAAGGTAGATTTGGCTCAGACTCCCTCTGGAGAACAGATGGCCAAACAGGGTGTGGCAGAAATGCCCCGGAGGAGACAATGGTGGTAACTCGGGTGGGTGCTGATGATCGGTTGGACTACCGAGCACTGGTAAGATTTGGGGTATGTTTTAGAGACAGAATGGCTTTTTCCTAAACCACTTTGTCTTATCCTTAATCTGATACAATTCACTTTTATGGTTTTCACATTGTTTCTATAGAATGTCTTAGGTGCTATTTCTAACAGGGGACAAAGGCGGTAACTATTAGGGCCAGAGAAAGCAGAATGAGCCTGGGACATTTACAACTTTTCAGGCCTCAATTTCTATACCCAAATAATCTGAAGGTTGGACTGAATGACTTCAAAGATTTCTTCCAGTTCTAAAATCCTATGATTCTTAAAAAGTCCACAGGATTTGGATATGAGTACAGATTAATGAAGACCTCTATGTTGGTTTGGTGACTAGCAATAATATAGTAAAAAGATTTAGTCTGCTCCATGGTATAGTAGAAGTGAAGAGAACCACTGTAGATAGCAGAAGCAGAGTTCTGGTCCTTGCTACAAATTCTGACCATCTTTTTTTTTTTTTTTTTTAAGAGAAATTTTTGCTAGAGGGTGCGTGCACTCACCAGAGAGACAGAGAGACAGAGAGCGAGAAATCACCCCCCCAAGGGGTATGGCCATGCCACAACCCCTTCTCCAGTCTCCTCTCAAGATTTTGGGCATGTGTGTACACATGCCCAATGTGAGTTTTAAGGCCTGAACTGTGGTTGACAGTGAGAGTCCAGCGACATAACCGTTACACCACGTGCTGGTCCCCATGACCATCCTTCCTGACAGGTCATTCTCATCACAGAAATTGTGCAAGCACATGGCTTTCACAGAGTTGCTCGCGTGGTCACCAATGGTGGAGGTAAATTCTCATTTGGCCCGTATGTCCATTTTTCTCATGGGGCCTTTATATGGCATAAAGTCAGAACATTTTCTGCTTTGTATCAGGGTCAGATAGTAACATATGGAAGGAATAATAACATTGCTACAGGTCTTCCTTGGTTAGAATTTAGAAGAAATGGTTAGAATACCGCTCAGAGCAGTGGAAATAGCCCTGACGTCTAGACAGATACTGTACTCAATAACTACAACTGCAGGGTCAGTCAGTGAGCCTGCATAAAGCCATTTCCAGTCACGAAGCACACTAAGAGAGAAAATAGGTTAACTTTCTCATAATGTAGTTCCTAGTCTCGTTGCTAAAAATAAGATACAATGGTACTGGTCAGGGCCACTTTTTACTTGTTTACTTGTTTATTTATTAATTTCTTTAATCATTTGCTTAAACAAACATTTATTGAGTACCCAACTCTTATTCTTAAGCAAAGATATTAAGAGCTGCTGCTATCAATATCAACACTGGATACCTATTCTTGGAGAAATCAAAACCTAGTAGAAAAGACAAATAGCGTAATTGGCTAGCTGCAGGGTGCAGTGGTGACATAGCACTCCACAATACTGAAGCCATCTGGGAAGGTCCTGGATTTGCGTCCCAAGGCTCTCCCTGTGTGCACACACACACACACACGTGCATGCGGCTGATTCTGGATGACTGTGGCTGAAGTAGATTGTGGCGTAAAGTACCTGTTGGGGGTTGCCTCTCATTCCCTTTCTCTCTCTCTTAAAAGAAATAAATACATAAACTTCTTAAAAATACAAAATAGAGGTGGGACCAGCAGTTGGCATAATGGCTACGTAGCTGGACTCCCATGTAGTCGACCGTAGTTCGAGTCCTGGACCCAGTGGCTTAATCTCACACTGGGCACATGTGCGTACATGCCCAAGATCCTGAGAGGAGAATGGAGGAGAAGGGATTGTGGTGTGGTCATCCCCCCTAGGGGGTGATTTCTCACTTTCTGTCTCTCTGTCCCTCTCTTTCTGGTGAGCGCATGTGCCCTATAGCAAAAAATTTCCAAAAAAAAAATACAAAATAGAGGGCCATCCAGGTGGCATGGTAGTTAAGGTAGCTGAATCCCACATGGCTGACTGTGTGGTTTGAGTTCTGTATCCAGAAGCTTGAAAAACATGCCAAACATGTGTGTAGGCATGTCCAAAACTCCCAAAAAAGAGAAGAGCAGAGAAGGGATTGTAGTGTGGCCATTGCCCCAGGAAGGTGATTTCACACTTTCCCTCTCTCTTTTTCCAGTGAGCACATACACCCTATAGTAAAACTCTTTAAAAAAAGCACAATATAATTTTTAAAACTGTGATATATACTACCAGTATACAGAGATAAGCACACATTTTAAGAGTCACATACAGAGGGATCATGTCTGACTCTTTCACTACCGTGTACCCAGTGCCTGGCGTTAAGTTCTGATACAATGCTTCTGAAACTATCCAGGGAATACAACAACTTACTGGACTGCCTGAGAATATTTTTTAATATTCAAGGGAAACATAGCAGTACTTGACAACTATTGGACACAATGCAGACTACTAAATAATGCTATATACCTGTCTACGATGTCTCATCTTTACAAAGTTAGGTTTGCTTTGATAAAAAGTAAGGACTGCAAGAAAATCAAGTCAAAACAGGAAACAAGAGTAACATTGTGCAAACTTATTTTGGATTTTAAAAAGTTGTGCAAGGCCAAACAGGCATCTACATTCTGTTAGTAAATGTGTTTTTTAACGAATGAAATAAAATATCTTTCTTTTGAGTTAGGTGTATTACTTTTTCAAATGGCTGCAAGTTGTTAAGAACACAAACACTTATTAAGTTATTTAGACCTACTTAATAAATGGAACTGTTGGTGTTTCTTTTCATCTATGGCTGGCATTAAAAATGATCAAAATAGTGACCAGCATTTGGCGTAATGGCTATGTCACTGGACTTCCATGTAGTCGATTGTGGTTCGAGTCCCAGACCCAGAGGCTTAAACTCATGCCAGGCACGTGTGCATGCATGCCCAAGATTCCAAGAGGAGAATGGAAGAGAAGGGATTGTGGTGTGGCCATCCCCCCTGGGGGGTGATTTCTTGCTTTCTGTCTTTCCGTCTGTCTCTTTCTGGCGAACGCACATGCCCGATAGCAAAAACCTCTTCAAAAAAAAAAATAAATAAAATTACCAAAATATTGGGTCAGCCAGTGGCATGATGGCTAAGGCACAGAATCCCACATGATCAAATGTGTAGTTCAAGTCCTGGACCCAGTGACTTGTTAAATGCACCCAGGTGCATATGTGTGCATGCCCAAAATCCTAAGAGGAAAATGAAGGAAAAGGGATTGTAATATGGCCATTCCTCCTGGAGTGTACTTTCTCACTCTCCTACTCTGCTTCTTTGGTGAGTGCGTGCTCTCTATAACTAAACTTAAATAAATTAATAATAATTATCAAAACATTAATGGTGCTGTGGACAGTTTGGGAACTAATACATTGTAGCCATTCAGTACATATGCCGGGTGAATGACTGACATCCTAAACAGGTGACATTTGAGCTGAGCTTTGAAAGAAGAGAGATTTTTCCAAGCTACAATGAAAGAGAGTTTGGAAAATGGGATGGAATTCATTCAATGGTTTCTACTTGAATCTACCATGCACCAGATGTGTTTTCTAGGAACTAGGATGTAATATTGACAAAATAAGATAAGATCTCTGTTCTTGTGAAGTGTGTATTCTAGTGGGAGAAGGCAGGTAATAAACAAGGAAGTAAAGAAAAAAATATGACAACTTCAGATAGTAAAAGAATATGAGGACATAGAATAGGGTAATAGGACAGAGAGTGACATGGGGAAGACTGTTCTCCATGAGGTGGTCAACAAAGTCTCTCTGAAGTGACCTTTGAGTTGAGTTAGTGTGTGTGAAAAGTGAGACAAGATGGAGCCCAGTTTATTTTGGGCCCTGTTGAGTCATTTCATGAGATACAGTACAAGCTATGTATATGAAAAGAGGCTGTTTATTAGTGCTAACTAGACTGTACTCACCCCCAGCATTATTTCACACAAGACATTCCTAGCTTCTTCCTCAGGCTACTGAGCTGTGTATGGAAGAACAGAAGGCCGACAGAAAACTGGGTTGCTCCAGCTACCCCTTCTGTGCATTTCTCTTCTCCCAAGCCCAGATCCAGCCAATCCAAGATGAAATGTACAAAAGATAGTAGAGGGATTTCTCAACCTCAGAAAGGAGATCTCTTAAGTGGGAAAGAGATTCTGAGTTTAAAAAAATGTTGGACTCTTCCCCTAAATGTTCAAAATATACCTCCCCCCCAACACATGCACACAGTCAGAGGAAGACTCAAAGGGCACCTGGACATCCCGTTTGGTTCTCCTGGCTTTTGATTTGCTCTCTCCAGCAGTGAGAAGGCCACAGAAATGTGCTACTCATCGGATCCCTCCATGCTTCACTCCTTATTGACATGCCCAACTGAAACACAGGAGTTGTTTCTAACACTCTAATCTTCACTGAGAAAGAGATTGTTTTATGTATTTTTTTAAAATAAGTTTATTTCTTTCATGAACAAAAGACCACAACTCAAAGAGAAGGAGACAACACCTCCCAAAAAGACCTTGAAACCGTGATCCCCTCCCACTTCAGTGAGCATGGGCACACACATGCTTGGTGTACTCAGGGTGGTCTGCCGATGAGGAACCTCCCCTTGTGGGTCAGACTCAGAGATTTGTGCTTTATCACTGTACCACCATCTGGACCCAGGTTACTACCATTTTAATGAAAGGATTGCATTTCATTTTGTGGAAATTATTTTTTTTTTCCAAGTAACTTTATCAAGTTGTCATTTGTACACTGATAGAACAGCAGTGAGATGAGGTATTCCTATTTTTTTAATTATCTTATTTAATTTTATTTATTATTCTTTTTAAAATTTTATATAGGGCATGTGTGCTCACCAGAGGGAGAGAGAGAGAGAAAGTGAGAAAGCAAACTTCCAGCTCCAAGACTTGAACTGTAGTCAGCCATGTGGGAGTCCAACATCATACCACCCACTGGTCCCATGCACTCCTATTCTTAGCACCCACATGCCTTGTGCTAATGAGCAATCTTCAAGAGGCCATCCAGATGTAGAGGTGGCAGGAGGGAAGAGAGTGAAAGGACACATTCTTCACTTACCAGTCCCATGGCCACTGAGAACTGAAAGTAGCAGAAAGACCCCGGGCACTTCTATGCACTGGGGCTGCACTTACTAGTTATGTGTTTTTCAGCAAATTCATGAACGTCTCTCAATCTCATGTTTCCTATGTGTAAAAATACCCTTCATATGGACAGTGTTTATGGTAGTTTAATAATTGGAAACCAATAGAGAGGAGTAGGTTAAATAAATGGTGGAACATTCACACCATAGAACATTATATAATCATTACAAAGAATAAGGTGGATCTTTACGTACAAACCTAGAAAATATTTCCAGGTTATCTTGTTAAGTGTTTAAAAAGCAAGTTATGGAGTATATCTGTAATATGATTGGTTTTAAAAATCTCTAAAATGAAGTGTTTCCGGGCATGTGGCAACATCACAGGTCTTTAAGGACACACACTGAACTGATCACAGTGAGGACCTCAGCCAGACCACAGAGGAACTGAGCAAATGGGAAGGGGGGTGGGGCTTCCATTTTCTATTTTGTATACTTTTATAGTGTTTTAAATTTTTTATCTTGAGCATGTATTTCTGTATTAGTAGTATAACTATATATATATATATATATATATATATATACATATATACACACACACACACACACACACATATATTTCATATATACATGAAAATGAGGTTGGAAGAAAATATGTTTGAAGTCATTAAATTTATATACATATGAATTTATATAAATGTGTGTGTGTTTGTGTATACATTTACTTTAGAAGAGAGAAAGAGATAGAGAAGAGAAGAGAGGGGGTAAAGGGAGAGAGACAGAGACAGGCACTTTTGATAGTCTTGCCATGTCTCAATTTTCCTGCCCCAGCCTTTCAGTTAGCTAGGATTACAGGTGCTCAGAATTATGCCTGTATGCTCACTTGGCCCAGAAACCAAACCCTTGCCTTCCATGAAGTTTCCAGTCTCTTAAGTGGTGAAGCTACTTGTGTGCCACCCCAGCTTGGCTTATATTTGTTTTGAAATGTTAGAAAAATACCACTACCTCCCAAGGTTTTTCTGAGGATTGTAGGAGAAATATTTAAAAAGCCCTCAGCAGGGTTTCTACCTCAGGTCTCCTCACTACCTGCTATGGTCTGAATTGTGTCCTCTCCGTTGTGTGTTGAATGAAGTCTCAACTCTCAGTATCTCAACGTGTGACTATGTTTGGAGATAGGGTCTTTAACAAGGTAATTAAAATACGCCATTAGTGTCCCTAATTAAATTAAGATGTAGACACACACACAGAAAGGATTTTGTGAAGATACAGTGAGAAGGCAGCCACCCACAAGCCAAAGAGAGAGGCCTCAGGAGAAACCAAGCCTGTTGACACCTTAATCTTGATTTCTAGCCTCAGCAATTGTATAAAAGTACATTTCTGTGGTTAAGCCTATCCAGTATTTGGTTATGACAGCCCTTGCAAACTAATACTCTACCTTTATTAAAGGTCCTTCTCTTTTCTGACAAATCACTGTTTCCGGGGAAACAACACTATTTTTAAAAAGTGAAAATTAGATCACTTTGAAATTTCAAAGATCAGCCATAGAATAACATGGCCTCCTGGGGAATTTCCTGACTGTTTTGCCTTATGGCAAGTTCCAGGTATTCTGGAACCTGTATTCTCTTAGGCTGTATCTCCAGGAGAACTACAGGCTAACGATGCCCCCCGCCCCCTTGGGGAGAACTGTAGAACAGATTTCCATACAATGCCCAGTTCTTAGGCTGGACAGTTTGGTGTCTGGCAGCTGCATTGCCTGGCTTTTATTTGGCCAGACAAGTACTTGGTTGGAATTACTTACTGTATAATCTCAGAATCATCTCCCAGGGGGTCAATGAGTATCTACCATAAGAAATCTAACTTACCACAAAGCTAGAACAAATGCAGAATGATGACTAAGTAGTTGCAGGGCTTTGCGGTTTGCATGTGTGTGCCTCCTCTTTGGCATTAAGAAGTGTTAATGTTGCTGTTACTGGAACAAAAAGATGTACTTTAGGGAACATATTTTGAAAAACTATCCTAATTTCTCAGATTTGGCCCACAGGTTCTTCTTTTATTATCATCTATGCTAAAATTAGATAACAAAGGGAAATGATTTTTCAGATGAGAGAAATAATGAGTAATTTTTTTTATTGTTTCTCTGAGGACAGAGACCCCATCCAACTTATGATAGCATCAATGCTAAATAAACTTTAAGCATCTTGCAAATAAATTAATCTCTAAATTTAAGTATGCAGCATGCATGTGGATAACTGGAGGTTGATTTTGGTTCAAAACACATCATTTCATTTTCACTAGTTAAACGCTGAACATTTAGAATAATGGTTGAAAATATTTGGAGCAATTACTCTGGGAAAAAAAAAAAGCCCTCATATTTTATGACTAAATGTTTTATCATTTGTGGCATAAAGAAATAAACATTTTTAATGATTCACAGATTCCTTCATTTGGTGGATGTGCTGGATACAGTGGATATAGATCTCTCTGCAGTGCTCTGACAGGCAGTGAGCCAAGTTTATTGGGCCCCCTACTCCCACCCCCAGAGGACTGAGCCTTCTGCTTTTCTTCTCCCTTTGGCCTTCCCTTGACTGCTGTACACATTTTTTTTCTTTAATGCTTTTTATGACATGTCTTTATTGGACTTCTCCTAATTCTCTCTACTTTTCCTTTCTCCATAATGTGTTCTGAATTTTGCATCCTCTACCTCAACTCTCACTCTCTGAGGAGGGGTCTAGTATGAACACTATTTGCTTCAAAGCTCACAGGCTGGGGACCTCTGTCATTTACTAACTCTGTGGTATGGGAAAAGCTCTTTATCTTCTCCTAGCCTCTGTTCTCTCAGTCATAAGTGCAAATAATAGTAATACACCATTCCTTTACAAGAATCAGTGCCATAAGGGAATACACATGAGATGCTCAATAAATGTTAGTACTTTCATCCACATTACCTTGACCCTGGCAGTCGTAAGTGGCAGTCTTACAATAGACAGGACCTAATGAAATAGCAGCCTGCAGTATCCCATCAGCATTAAATATTTTATTTCAGAGTCGCTAAATTCCCTAGCTAAAGCCAATTTCACTCTTGTCCATATTCAAGGTACTATGAAGAGCTTCAATGGTTGGGGAATATCTAAAAGGAAATGTATTGATATGACAGACTTCTGTTTAATGGTATCCTTCTGGTACACTTAAAGGGTCTTGGGGGATATTTCCCTCTCAGCTGAACATAGTCTTTTCCTAAGCCAGCACCATCCCACGGAGACTGTCAGAGGAAGAGTTGGCCATAGTTGTGAATGGCCTTTGAGTGCAATGAGTGGGCTTTCTTGGACTGAAGAGTCACATCTTCCAGTTTCCTTGTGTGATGCTAACTAACAAGCACTTGAAGTGCCTCACATAGCAGCTATGCTCTTTTCTGTGGACTGATGGCTACTATCACACAACCCTGAGGCTCTTAGTATAAACAGGAGGGCCTAATTGAAGGAAAATTCATCTCCTTCCACCCTGCCATGATCAGTTGCCATATTGATTCTCTTCTGAAGAGTAAACTCAACTAGACTTTGAACAGGTCTATATTGTGTTACTAATAGGATAGTCCTAGATTTTCAAAGAGATAAAAATTGTTTTATCAGTTCAGCTATCAACTGATGGAGGGGAATAAGGGATGAATTCATTATTTTCTTCAGTGTTGGGATTTCTTGGATTAAGAAAAGCTAGTATGAGCCCCATCTTCCATCTTGCCCGATTGCCTAAGACAAACACTTTTAACTTCCCTGTATCACAATCATCCTTATTGTAAATGACAATAAAGACTGATCATGTACCACAAATGGATCCTGGCAGAGTTACAGAGTATTAGATGAGAAGAGGAACTAGTATATTTTGTATATTTGCCATTGGCCAAGTATGGTGGCTAATGGCTTTTTACCCCCTGACTCCTTTAATTCTCACAGCCACTTTGAAAAGTGGGTATTATCCCAGTTTTATTTTGGAGTATTTAAAGAGATGAAGTAGCACAGCTAAAGAGTGGTCATGCCAGGCTTGAAAATGCCAAAGTGCATACTAATTTCACCATAACACAAGGGAGTTTATAAATGATCTATACTCTCATCTAGAAAATAGCAAAACTGAAGTACCGTAAGTTGAAAGCTCAAGCATTTTTTACAACATATGCTTTTTTAAAGCAAACAGATATTCAAACAAATTTATTGTAGCCATTATAATTCTGCCAGGCTAGAAGTAGATGATGAGAATTTTCAATGTGCAAATTAAATACAGCAGAAAAGTCAAATCCAAGAATCCTTACTGAAAACACCCCAAATTCCCTCCTCTTTGAACCTCTCTGCCTGTCAAGAGGATATAAATTTATTAAGTTCAATACTCTTCAGAATCTACTTTCCCAAGTCCCAGTTTCTGAATTTCATAAGATATATGCTGGCCTCTAGTGAACCAGATAGATGCTTGAAGCAGGAATTTGACAGTGATTTAGGAAGAAATCACTACTGCAGTTCATCCCTTGGCAAAATGCCCTATGGAATGAAACCAAACAAGCTGCCATGCATAGGTTGCTAACATGCACATACTTGCCTGTGCTCAGCCTGGTTTCCGTGAGCCTAGAGATGATAAGCAGCATCACATTGTCTGATTAACACCAAGATCTGTGAAAGTCAAGCAACATAAACTCTGAGAATTTTCTCTCGGAGCGATCACTCAGACACCTCCTCGTTGAGTACTATTTGCCAGAGCCGTTATTTAATTAGTTAGTTTTGTACTAATTATAATTCTAGGAATCTTGTCCTTCATATGTTTTTCTTTGCATTTTAAACATTCCCTTCCTTCTCAGGAAATTATGAAATTTGAAGAGATTATCTTTGAGTTTTGGCTATATTTTTCTTTATAATCTTGCTCTGAACAGTAGCTACATATGTTCTTGGAGGGTATTTAGTTTGGGTTTCTAATTCAACATAGGGTTTTGAGTGAAATATGGTCATCATAAAGGGAAGAGTAAAAGGCGTTATCTAGGGACCAGCAGTTGGCATAATGGCTATGTCACTGGACTCCCATGTAGTCGACTACAGTTCAAGTCCCAGACCCAGTGGCTTAAACTCACGCCGGGCGCATGTGTGTGCGTTCCCAAGATCCCAAGAGGAGAATGGGGAAGAAGAGATTGCGGCGTGACCATCCTCCCGGGGGGGGGGGGGGATTTCTTGCTTTCTATCTCTCTGTCTCTCTCTGTCTTTCTGATGAGTGCACAGGCCCTATAGCAAAACCCTCTCCAAAAAAAAAAAAAAAAAAAAAAAAAAAAGGCGTTATCTACATTCCTTTTCCTTTCCTTAGAATCTTCACTGAGTAAACATGCTTTGAAATGCTTCAACACCTGTATCCTCTAATGTGCTAGCCTCCTTTTTCTAAGCAGTATAGTCATTATAAAAAACTCTTTTCTCTCTAAATAAAGGCTTTTAAATGATATTTCACTATATCTCATAATGTATCATTTATAATTTTTAATTGTTTTCTTCCTTTAAAATATTGCCAGGAGTTATTTTGAAGTGTTACAGACATGTAATGCAAGTAATTTAGACAGACCCCTCCATTCTTAAAGGACAATTGTTTGAAGCCAATTTTAAACTACTTTCTGTGTAGCCACATTAATATCATTGTGGGATGATCAGAGCTAAGAAGCCAGGTTTCTTGGGACCCTGAACAGCTCTTCTTTTACCTACCTTATTTATAGCATCTCATTTAGGATTTTTTTGGGGGTGATGATAGTTATTCCACAAAAAAACGAGCTTGAAAACCATTGCTTTGTGATATTCCTCCCAAGAGGTCTTCTGGCTTCTGTGTGATTATTTTCAGGGAAGAAAATTTTTCATAGTTTTTATCTGTTGTACATAATTGTACATAATTTCTTAGCATCAACTGAAGTGTACTTTCCTCTTGCTGTTTAATTCAGCAGATAGAAGTGACTATGTGGAAGGCATTGCCCTTGGAGCAAATGAATATAAAAAGATTTGTAGAAGAATTTCTACTCTCCAATGTTTTAAAATTGAAGAGAGGAAGAAGAAAGACAAAAATATAGTCATAACCCAATACACAATAAGGTAAATAACAAAAAGGATAATAGAGGAGCTCAGAAGACTTCAGTTCGGTCTATTAATTCTCCCCATTCCAAACGAGCAGCAATTTCACATCAAATATAAAATGATTTTTAAACACTTGACATAGCTAGGTTCAAAAACAAGATAAAAATGTTCATGAACCAGAAACGGAGCATATGTACGAAGTGGCAACAGTGCTGACATTCAGGCCTTTTGGCTCAGAAACTGAAAGTCGGCAAAGACTGGCAGAAGTTCAACTCTGTAGGATAACAGGGCTGAACTTTTTACACAGGAAAAATAGGATTTATGCCAGGTAGAAAATGTTGCATCAGGAGCTTGGATGGGGTTCTCTATTCTGGAAAGCTAAACAATTAAAAAATAAATAAGGGCTAGCAGGTGGCATGGTGGTTAAGGGGCTAGACACTCACATGGCAACTGCAATTCTAGTCCTGGACCTTGTGGCTTGAAAATCACACCCGACATGTGTGTGTGTGTGTGTGTGTGCCTAAGATCCTGAGAGGAGAATGGAGAAAAAGGGATTACGACGTGGCCATCCTCCCTGGGGATTGATTTCTCACTTTCCTTCTGTTTCCCTCCAGCAACCACACAGCTCCTATGGGAAAAACCTTTAAAAAAAAATAAGAATGAATGAATGAATGAGTGAACAAAGTGAACTTTTGCCTAGGATGAGAGCTTTGTTTGAAGTTGTTGACCTAAGAGAGGTTGGTTGGTGGACAGATACCACATCATGAACCGAAACCACCAAAAGTCCTGTCTTTGTGAGAGCTATTGAAGCACAAAAGGAATTTAGACTTTTGAAAATTAAGTTGGGAGGTGTATTTAAAATTTTTAAGTATCCTTTAAGGGAGTAGAAATGTAATCTGTAGCTTCCAAACTAGCCAAGGGAATACTAGAAAACAAAGAGAACTTTAGCAACTTAAAAGAAGCTAGAAAAAGAGGGGAAAAAATTTCAAAGGAAAAAACGGTAAACAAAAAACATTAAACAAGATATGCTTGTTCAAACTTAAGAGATAATGTCAAAGTTTTCTAAACTGATTGTTTCATGTTCCCAGCAGAATTATACATGTTTTCTTTTATCTATATCCTTGCCAATGCTTGATATTATAAGACCTTTTCATTTTTGTTCAATCTTGTGGGTGCATCCTTGGAATGTACCCAACATGTTTATAATATATGATATTGATTACACACTTCTGGTTTCTGTTTTCTAGTATTTTGTTTAGAACTTTTGTATCTATATTTATGAGTAGTTTTCTTATAAAATTTTTATCTTCTTTCAGTTGCTGGGGAGTGTGTGCACCCCAGAGAGAGACAGAAAGAGAAAGGGAAAGAGAAAAAATACCCCCCAGTAGGCCATGATCATGCTGTAATCCCTTTGCCTCTATTTATCTATTCTGTCAGGATATGGGGCATGCACACTCATGATCTAACATTGTCTTATATGAATACAGCTAATCGACTTTTCATTTGACTAGATTTGCCTCTTATATCTTTTCCTATTTTTTTAATAGATTTTTGCTATAGGGCACATGTGCTCACCAGAAAGACAGAGAGAAACAGAGATAGAAAGTGAGAAAACACCCCCCGCCCCTTTCCAGGGAGGATGGCCATGCCACAGTCCATTCTCCTTCATTCTCCTCTCAGGATCTTGGGCACGCACACACAAGTGCCTGGCGTGAGTTATAAGGCACCAGCTCTGGGACTCAAACTTCAGTTGACTATGTGGGAGTCCAGCAACATAACCATTATCCCATCTGCTAGTCCCTCTTTTTCTATTCTTTTATATTCAACCTTTCTCTATCTTTAAATTTTTAAGTATCTAATGTATACGTTAATCTTTTTTGGTTAATTCTTGAAGTTCTATTCACTCTATCTGAGTTTTAAAAAACACTTATATTTTCATTTACATGTGTTCCATTGGTTCTTTTTAAAGAGCTGTTCAACACTGTTCTTTTATTTGTTTTTCAACATTAGTTTTTAAAATTTCTACAAGCTCATTTTCTTATTTTGTATTCTGTATTCGATAACTTCACTATCTGAATTCTTTTGCTAAGAATTATTTTAGCTTATTCATTATTATTATTTTAATTTGACCAGAGAGAGACAGGGGAGGAGGGGGTGGGTGAGGGGGCAGGCTGTGTCAGTGAGAAAGCAAACTGCCAAGTCCAGGACTTGGACCTTAACTATCACACCACCTGCTGGCCCCTACTATCTGAATTCTTTGTAGGTTTGCTTTTCTTATTTTGGCTCTCTGCTTTTTATGCTGCCTTATTTCCTCATGAGAGGACTGCAAAACATTCACAGAAAATGGAATTAAAATACATACATATTTTGATGCCAAAAAATTGGGAATCCATGCATAGTTTTCTTATAATATTCATTTTTCTTGATTTTTTGAAGACCTAATAATATGCTCAATGATTTTCTGATGTGCTTTTATGATTGTTGGAAATTCAAAGAAGTGCCTATAATCTTACTTGAGTTGTGTATTTCCTGGGAGAATTTGCATTTGATTTTGAGGATAATATTGGACTGGGGTGGTGACCCAACTCTAACCTAATAGCACTTAAAACTAAATTCTCCACTGGCCTCACAAAATGAATTGTATCCCAAACCCTCAAAAGTCCTGGTATTAGAAACTCTGAAGGATATTTCTGCCTTTATCCTTCACCCATAGCCAAGATGAGACTGACAAGTATCCTTACCATTATTCTATGTGGACTTTTTGTTTGCTTGTTTGTTTGGATTATTCCATTTCATATTTCTTGAGTAAACTTTATCTTTTAGAGCAATTATAGGTTCAGCAAAATTGAGCAGGAAATACAGAAAGTTCCCATATACCTCTGCCTACCATGTTCATAGACTCCTTCACTATCAGCATCTTTCACCAGAGTGGGATATTTGTAATAATCAATAAACCCACACTGAAAGACCATTATCCCTAAAAGTCCATACTTTACATTGAGTGCATTCCTTTTTTTATTTGTAATTTGCTATAGGATGTGTTCTTTCAGCAGACAGAGACAGACAAAGTAAGAAAGTAATGCCCATGGAGAATGGTCACAAAACAATTTCTTCTTTCCCATATCTTCTTTTCAGGATTTTAGGCATGCACATACATATGCTCGGCATATTTTTTCAAGCTGCCAGGTCCAGGATTGGAACCATGCAATTGGCCTTGAAGGATCCAGCTGCCTTAACTACCATACCACTGTCTGGCCCAGGGTTCACTCATTTGTTGTATATTCTTTGGGTTTTGACCAATGTGTAATGTCATATATTTACATCATAATATGCATAATAGTCTTACTGCTATAAAAATCTTCTGTGCTCCACTTGCTCATCCGTACCTTCTTCCTAACCCCGAGCAATGACTTTTTACTATCTCCATAGTTTGGTCATTTCTGGGAGGTGAATTTTTTCTTCTCTGAGTTTACTCTTTCTCTGAGGGTTTTGCCTTAAAGATTTAGCATGAGCTGATCATGATCCTCTTCCACAACTTACAGTCTATAGGCTAGTAAAATTAAAAAGTTCTAAACTACCAGGATCCAGCAGATCCCTTTGGAATCCACGTCCACCAAAGTCCTCTCTACATTTGTGCTTCCTCATTGTTCTTTGTCTCTGAGAAGACTACTTTGCCAGCTTGGCTGTGCATTTAACATTTCTTTACACTTTTATTTTTACTTTAATAATTTTAGATGTTCTGTAATGGGAAACTTCTCCTACATATTGGTCACACATGGGAGCCCCTTTACTCATTTCATGATAGCTTTATTTAGCATCCATTTTGTGTGAGGCTTGGACGAGGCCTTTGGGATAGGATATGGTCTTTCATGTTTTTATTGTTTTAGAAGCAACAGACAGAAAATAAACAGCAATATGGTTAAGTCGAAGTCTTAAGGTGTGCATTGGTACTGTGGCATCCCAAAGGGAGTCATACGTATGGGTTGAGAGCGGGGAGTTAGAAAAGGAGAGGAAGAAGTGATACTTGAACTTTGAAAGAGTCAGCAAGGTGAGCTAGAGGAGGCCATCTTGGATAATGTCAGCCAGAGGTGCAAAGCACTGAGACAATGGCAGATTCGTAGTGACAACCAAGTGGCTAGATGGGGAGTGAGGAAGGCAAAGGAGACTGGGAAATAGGCAACATTAGATTCTCTCCCCACAGAAACTTTCTGAGGTCTGTGCTACATTGCTCCATCAAACAGAAAGGAGAAAACAGAAGGCACGGTCTAAAGTCTTGGGGTCTATAGGTAATACTGATGACTTGCGGGAGGAGAGACAGCTTTGGCATTTCTTTTCCTTTACTGCTTTGTCCAAATTCAGCTTTAAAGGGAGACAGAATAGGAAAAGAAGTTGCCTCTGTCCAAAATGGATCCTCCAATTTTGAGTCATCTGCCATTTTACTGGTAATTCTGTCCTTAGAATAAAAGGCTGATAGATGGTCTTAGCATCTAGGCAGGGACTATAAGTGACTTTTTACTATAGTCCAGTGCTTATAAGTGTCTCTATGCCTTTTGAACATGTATCATTAACAGTTATTGAGAGTGAATAAGTGGAATGTACTATTCTTTATGCAAACCTTACTCTAGAGAAGTTTATTCAATTTGTTTGTTTTTTGCCAAAAGGCACATGAGAGAGACAGTGAGAAATCACCTCCCAGGGAGGATGGCCATGATGCAACCCTTTCTCCTCCATTCACCTCCTGGGATTTTGGGCACACATACAGAGTAATTTTCAAGCCACTGAGTTCAGGACTTGAACCGCAGTTGACCATGTGGGTGTCCAGCACCATAACCATTATACCACCATACCACCTGCTGATCCCAGTTTGCTTGCCTCTTTAGACTCACCTAAATGCAGCCTACAGAAGGAAGGGGAATTTTATAGGAAGAGAAAAGAACAATTAACTTGGAGCATAGTGTTCTTCAGGATGAAGCTGGTGCTAGGAGGCCATGCTTTAAGCTTCAAGGGACAACCTAAAAATACTGGGTTTCAGAGGTCAGAAAATATATTTCTATAATTCTTTTTTAGTTTTTTAAAACATGTTCATGCTCCAAGATCAACAAACTAAGAAGTATGAGCGCATATGAACAAAGTTGAGTGTTGTCATCCATTAAACTTATAACCCAGTAAATTTGGCACATGATACTGTTTGATTAGACTCATATGTTAAGTCATTCATATAAGTCACTTTAATTAAATGTATATTTAAACAACGAACCAAAGTCGTTGTAGAGATGCAAGGCATGGGTTCCAAAGTTGGGTTTGAGAGGTGTTGTCACCATACCTTTGATGAAGCTTTCAGATACCAGAAGATACTTCTTTCATGAGATCATCTTAATATGCTATTAGCCATTATCTTGGGTGTCTATAGTAGGAATTCTAAACTTTGGGAAAAGACTAGGGTAGGAGGAAAGACAGGGGTCATTACACTCTATCATTTAATCCATATTAACTCTACCTCATTACCTTATTCCAATATCTCTAAAGAAAGACCCAACTAATCTTTACTGGTATCCTGGGACAGTCTGATTTCCTCTCTTTGGAAAACATGACACAAGAGAGTGCTCTGTCTCTTGCCAGGAGGTCTTGTGTTAGCGGGCAGGCCCAGAGTATTCCACCCAGTGAGGAGTCAGGTGAGAGGAGACTATTTCATGCCACTGCTTGGAGAATCTATGTCTTCTCTCTTTGTCCAGAGACCTGGAGCCTTCTCCCAGTTAAGAAGCACCTCTAGTTCTAGCTCATTCTTCAGTGAACTTATTTAATAGTGATAGTGATTCAAATAGGAGCCTGACCTTGGCTTTTCGGAACTAGTGCCGATTATCTTTGAACCGTGTGCTATAATAATGTTACCTAAGAATGCCCAGAGAAGTATTTCAAGTCACTCCTGCTGCAATATTACATGCTGCCAAAAAAGTAACATTGATTAGATACAGTGCCAGGAAGCAGACACTGTTGTCAGGATTCAGTGAGGGCCAAAAAGAAGGTAAGCCTGCAGGCAACATCAGATGATTTATTAGAGCCTACAAGAAGAGAAAGTGAAGAGAGAGTGCTGCAGGGCCTCCGAGTTGTCTAACGTGGCTTCTATCTTGAACTTCTCTAAAAAGTAGCTAGTCTCATTTTTACTTCAAGTGACTGGTGGAAAAGCCACAACTTCCAGAAAGAAATTTCATCCTCTACACTTATACTCCTTCGTAATCTGTCAAGCCCACCTTTCTCACTTACAGATACAAACAGAGAACTTGTTCTGTAACGGACCCAAGCCATAGTAACAGGCAGAAGAACTCATGTGCTAAAACGTCTCCCTTTCCTTAGTTCTTCCCCTAACCTGACTCTCATCAGAAATATCTTGATAAATGCAGTCTGAGAACAAAACACTGTATAATTGTGTGCTTAGAATATGAACTTGTATGCCATGTGACAAAAAAGGTTATAAATTATCCATTCAAATATGATAATTTGAGGGAGATAGGGGAGAACACTTATTTTAGACAATAATAACAGTAAAAAGACAGAATTGCTGATTTAAGAAAAAGATACTGCTAAATTGGAGCTAATTCAAAGAAAGGGACTAAAAATAATAAAAAGCCTCAGGGAATAAATATTTTTTTAGAATTGAAAGAATTTAAGAGTCTAACATGACAAACTACAACCAGTCTTACAAATACCTCAAGGGAACTGGGTTCCGTAAATCTGCATTGTTCAAAGGAGAAAAAAATAAAAGCACTGAAATAAAAACTACCCAAAGGGGGGAAAAAGCCTGAGCTTTTAAAACTGAATGTTTTAAATGTTTTTACTTAGACCAGTTCTCAGATGCCTGGAGACATTAAAAACTAGCCAGGCACAGCATTTGTTTTCAGATAACTAGCTATAATAGAGAAATGGGGTGGAGTTGATGATTTATTATATCATGTATTTTGTATCTCTGATGTCTAGACCTGAATGAACAAACTGGAACAGTTAAGCACTGTTTAGTGTCCCTGTAACTGGTATTCACTTACTTAGCAAAAGTAGGACTTATCCAAAGCTCCAAAAAATTAGAGTTCTGTATTATTTAATAGGATTACAAAAATTGTAAAAGTATGATTCTATTGAGCCTGAACCTGATCCATAGTAAGGTATTAAGATATTTTATGATTAATTTTCAAAGACACTCATTTCCCTTAAATATGTTATTTTCCAATAGTATTCAAAGTTTGGTGGGAAAATAAAAGACAATCTATAAATCTTTTATATTAAGAAGGAAAGAGAACAAAATGAGGACTTTTAAACTATATGTACTGTACATGATAATATGGTATCCTAAGATGTTTAATCCTGTTTTGAAAAGAAGTTTTTTGGCCTTTTTAAAAAGGAAGGAAAATGAACCAAGAAATTTTTTTTTTTTTTTAACCTTCTATGGTACCACCCTCCAACACAGAGCCCGTTTTCTGTTCTTTACACTTACAGTGATGTGTTAGAGATTTAAATATTTTGCTCTTGAAATAAAATAGAATTGTCTCCATACAGACTGTCTAGACAGGGCAGGGACTATGTCTGTTTAATTTCATTTTACATAGCAGCTAGCAGTCTTGCACAAATAAATGCTTTTGGTGATGATGTTGATGTTAGTATAAGCAGGTGGCCAAAATTTGGGGGATTAAAGCTTGGTACCTTAACACTAGCACTTTATAGTGCATGCATAGAACCACTAAGTGTTATATAAAATTTACAAATGTCTGGCTTTTCTCGAATAATAAGTGATTTCAGCACATTTTATATTTTTAACATTGCCCTATTAAATTTGTTTACATGGAGGAGGAAATATCATTCTGCCTATTCAGAAAGTAGGCAAGACTCCCTACTCAATTTGTCTAGTGTCTGAAATGTGTAAGTATTCTTGTAAATTTATTGTTTTAAATGAAAGAACAGACAGATATTGCATCAATTAGAAAACTATTGAGATTTAAGTTCCTGTAAGGTTTAAGAAAACAACTGAAGTTTCTACAACAAAAAATAGTATATTTCATTTATTCAGTGAGTTAGTCATTTATTCTTTCAGTAAATAGTCAAGTACCTTGTATGAGGAAGTTTCACAAAGTTCATGGAAGAAATGGAACTAGCGTGTGGGTTTATTCAGTTGTCAAACAAATTTGAAATCCATGCATAGTTTTTTTTTTCTCATAAATATGCATTTTCTGTGAACTTTTTGATAGAGCCCTTCATATATATCAGGAAGCCAAATAGAAAGATTCCTGTTTTCCTGGAGGTTATACTTTAGTGGAAGAAGATAAAAAATAAGCTTCATAAATAAGATATATATATATATATATATATATATATATATATATATGTATCTGGGAGTGATTAAATGTTATAGAAAAAGAAAAAACTGAACAAGGTAATGAGGAATCAGCAGTGGAAATGTGACAGCAGTTTTGCATGGCTGGGTCTTACTGAGATTATATTGAAGCACACTTCATGGAGATGAGGTAATTAGCTATGCTAGTAATTGATATTCTGGGCAAAAAGAATTTCAGGCAGAGGGAGTAGATAATTCATGTGTCTTAAAGTAAAAATGTTTATGAGCTGTTCAAGAGGAAGAGGGAAGGTGAAAAGAGCTGAGTGAACAAGGACACTAGGCCATGATAGGCCAGAATGAAGATGGGGCCAGATCTTTACCTCCATCTGAGATGATGCTTTACTTTAAATCTAAGTCAGGTGAGGAGACATTGAAGCATTGGAGCAGAAAAGTGACGCGATCTCCTTTATGTTTTATAAGATCATTCTGGCTACCGTGTTGACAGAAGTCCCTAGAAGAACAAGGGTAGAAGAGATTTATAGTAGTTAGCAGACTCTTGCGGGAATTCAGACAAGATGATGGGAGCTTGGATGCGGTTGTGGTACATTGCGTAGACTTTGATATGTAAACCCCACACTACTGCAGGATTCTACAATATGTGGGAGTCACATTTGACTCTAAAGCAGTGATTCTGAAGTGTGGTTACCAAAGAAGCAATACCAGCATCAGCTGGGAACATATTTGAAATGCAAATTCTTGGCTCTTCCCCCAGATTTCTGGACAGTGGGGTTCCAGAAATCTTGTATTGTCACAAGCCCTTCAGGTGTTTTCGATTCATGCTCAAGTTTAAGAACCACTGCTGTAAGGCTTTTGGGCTGAAAAGGATAAAGTTGACATTGACTGAGATGGAGAAGGCTGGAGGAGAAATATGTTTGGTGGGAGTGGAGGCAGGATCAGGGGTTCAGGCTTGGACATGATAAATTCATGGTTTCTTAGGCATTGAGATAGTGAGTAAGAAGATGTACATATGAGTCCAGAGTTCAGCAGAGAGTATCTGAGTTGGAAATAGAATCTGAAACATTGATTATGTTTCTAGAACAATATATTATAGTAAATACATATTTATTATTTAAGTAATAAGAGAGACAGAATGCTGAGTAAAAAGAAATATATATATATATATATATATATATATACACACACACATATATATACATATGTGTGTGTGTGTGTGTGTGTATATATATATGGGGGGGAGAGAGATCTCTAAGATATTTGGGAATTTTAAGGGATATATTTTCCAGACCCTCAAGCCATTTATTGTAGAGGAACATTTTTATTGTAATCTTTTCTGTTTTACCACTAATAAATTCAAGATTCCAAATATTTTGAAAGTAGGACTTAGAAGATTTTCTAAAGCTATCAAGTAGCTGATAAATTTCCATATATGATTTTATCATAAAAGTGGTGACCCAAAATTGTTGAGGATAGATTAAATGTCTTGCTAAGAGATTCTTTTTCTTTCTTTTCTTTTTTTTTTTTTTTTTTTTTTTTTGAGAGAGACGTTTTACTATAGGGTGTGTGCGCTCACTGGAGAGACAAAAACAGAGCCAAAAAGGAAGAAATCACTCCCACAGGGGGGATAGCCACCCTTCAATCCCTTCTCCTCCAGTCTCCTCTTGGGATTTTCTGCATACACACACACGCTCCTGGTATGAGTTTTAAGCCTCTGGGTCCATGATCAACCATGTTGGAGTTCAACAAAGCAACCATTACGCCATTTGCTTGTCCCTTATTAAGCAATTCTAATTTTGTTTTCTTACACAATAACTTTTATGTAGGGTGTTTAGGACAATGGGGAGAGCAATATGGGGTTTAGAAAAAATCCTAAGAGAGGGAAATACAGTGAGAAGCATAGATTTATTTTACTACAATATGTGTGGTCATCTAACTATAATTTCCAGTGTTTTTTAAAAATATTATTAAATATTAATATTAACTTTACTAAAATAAATGCAGAATTTGACATCTATATCATAGCATTCATATAATACATTACAGGAAACAGCAAAATTAACAGAATAGATTAACTACTGAATATTTAAAGGCAGGCCTAAAGCAAAGGGATAGCCCTCTAGGAGGAAAATGTCATCTTTTAAAAGTCATCTTTAAAAAAATAAAAATAAGGGGGCCAGTAGATGGCGTAATGGTTACGTTGCTGGACACCCACATAACCAACCACAGTTTGAGTCTCAGACTGGCAGCTTAAAACTCACACCGGGAGCATGTGCGTGAGTGCCCAAAATCCTGAGAGGAGAATGGAGGAGAGAGGATTATGACATGGCCATCTTCCCTGGGGAGTGATTTTTCACTTTCTGTCTCTCTGTCTCTCCGGAGATCACATGCACCCTATAGCAAAAGTCTCTCTCTTAAAAAAAAAAAAAAAAAAAAAAAAAAAAAAAAAAAAAAGAAGAAGAATGAAAGAAAAGAACAAGTAATCTGTCTCCTGACCTCAATCTATATTCTGTATATTTTTTCAAATCCATTTTAAAAGCCTTTCATGTGCTGCCACCTTAGCTGCTGAGATAGAATCTTTTACATTTCACCCAGTGAGTAAGCTCTGGGAAGCCTGACCCTCTTTTGTCCCAGAGTGTAATCTGATCTACCTATCATCATTAGGGGACATCTGGGATCCATCTTATCTTTCCCACTGGCTAGTTGATTAACCAGAAAATGTTTTGAATTGGACTCATATATGGCAGAACTCCATGGACTTTATGAATTATAATGGGAACAAATAAAAGGTCAGATGTTTTGTGTGCTTTTAAAGAAGAAAGCTTTGACATGATTAGGATGCGGTGCTTAAGATTTGGAGAGAAAAAATATTATATGAAATGGCTAACTCCAGAAACTCATGAAATCATATAACTTTTCCAAAATATAGATTTACAAAGTGGAGAAGTCCTAGCCTAGTTTCCCGACACAGCTGTCAAGCTAAAGGTGGGTTAGACTTTGTTGGAAATAGACTGGAGACCAGAAGAAGCATCAAATGGCTCTTTCTTGCTCTCTTGCTACTTGATGGCATTTGGGAAATACAAGAGAGGATAGAATTTGGGGGTCTTGGTGTTGGTGTCTCCTAGCCACACAATATTTTTTTGCAGGATCTTGATGAGTGATCAAAAGCTACTATACTTTTCAGTCATCTTAATTGTCTTCAATATTACTTCCTGTGAGTCAATTTCATAACAAAAATAGATAAATAATAACTCACTTGGGCTTTTCTTTATTATTATTTTAAATATCCCAACTGAAAGGTTCTTGTTCCTCCTACTGTTTTATGAGAACACAAATCCCACATTATACATATTCAGTACAATATATCCTTAGTATATCCTAAGGAAAACCATCTCTCAGAGTTAGAACTAATGATCTGTGGTATCATAAAGCATCTCTCCAGAAGCCAGTATGTCAAAGATGAAACCCAGAAAATAGTGTTCAGTATTTTTCAAAGCAGTTAGGGGGTCAGTTTCTAAATCTGACTTTTAGGTGGATCTAGAAGTATAATTGGGTATAGTTGGCATAATGGCTATGTCGCTGGACTCCCATGTAGTCGACTGCGGTTCGAGTCCCAGACCCGGTGACTTAAACTCACGCCAGGCACGTGTGCATGCACGCCCAAGATCCCAAGAGGAGAATGGAGGAGAAGAGATTGCGGCGTGGCCATCCCTTCTGGGGGTGGTTTCTCGCTTTCTGTCTCTCTGTCTCTCTCTGTCTTTCTGGCAAGCGCACACGACCTATAGCAAAAACCTCTCAAAAAAACAAAAAAAAAGAAAAGAAAAGAAAAAAAAAGTGTAATTGCTTCATGGACCAACTTGTAATCTACAAGTAAAGCCTTTGTAGATGGTAGGGCGCTACACAAGTAATTTTTATTCTGAGGTTACTATGATCGTTATTATTAACGTTGTTATTATTTGGATACTTGTGGGACAGGAGACTGCAGTGACTTTGCATGAGTTTTCAACTCTGCAGCTGGGTGATCCAGATGCATTAGCGATCAATGAATGTCTTGAACTATGTTTGAGATGTTTGGGGTTCGAACAAAGAATGTTTTACAAAGTCCTTCTTCCCTTAATTTTTAAACATGTGTATTTTAAGGGAAATTTGATTCATCTGTTTCTGATACATTTACACTTAAATCATCAAAATGTTATTTGATGTCTAAGAAACTTTCTGAATCTGTTTTATACATCCTCTAAATCCTTTTTCTTAAAACAAGAAGTTGCATTTTACCATGTACAAATAAACTCAAACATTAAAAAAGTTGAAGTTCAGGTTCCAATGTTGAACTCTAGGTTCTAAGTGCATTCACCATGTAGCAAAATGTATTTTCCTATCCAAACCAAACTGGGCAGAAGGAAAGATGATAGTGATAAGAGTAAAGGTGTTTGTGAGCAATATTCTTCTCAGAGATTTATCTCGTTATAAAAGTTCATAAAACCTGTAACAGGTTTTCTTGAAGTCATTTGATACAGGTGAATTGAAAACAGGAACATCTATCTGCATGTTGATTCCATACGATGTGTTTAAATATGTTTACTCCTTTTGTCACAGGAAAAAAAACACAGAAAGTCTGAACATTTTAACTTCAACTTTTGTTCTTTTTACCTTTGATTCTTATTTTAGGAAAGGTGGAAAGCTTCAATACATTTCGTCAAACAGAAGGGGCTCACTCATAAGAGAGTCTGTAGAAGTTTTATATGTGTACTAAGATGATGTATTGACCGCATCATAATTTAAAAATGTCACTGACTCTCTTTTCTTGGAATTATAAAAATGCAGAAAATTACTTCTGGTTTACACTAAGATGTTTCTTAATTCTATTTTGCCCTTATTACTTACATCCTTACCTTGGAATTCCCCTGTAACTAGTTCACTTGCATATATAGAAAAAGGAGGCAAAGGTAATTATGAGAGGGAAATGTTATCATTCCAAGTGTTTCTTCAGTGTGTTATTTATTGAGTTCACATCGCTGGAATTTCTTTGTATTTCTTTTTTATATTACATTTAATCACATATATCTTTACAGTGTATAACGTTTCTTTTCCAAGACGATTACCATACATATCAGTCAAGACAAAGACATTACTATATACATCAGCAGCAGCTAATAGCTTTTCTTTTTTTTGTCAGTTAGACATACTTTCTTTTTCCTTTTACTTCCCCTGTTCTGTACTACTGAGTAATTGAGTGACTACTGGCCTGACAAGTATTATGCAAATTAAAACACTTTTTAAATAATTAAATTTTTATTTCTTGCCAGAGGGCATGCACACTCATCAGATAAAGAAAGCACCCACCAAAGAGGCATGGTCATTCTTTTTTCCTTCATTTCTCCATCCCATCAGGATTTGGGGCCTATAGGCACATGCACCCAGCATGTTTTCAAGCCTCTGGGACCAGAATTTGAACCACTGTTCACCATGTGAAACCTGGCTTTCCATACATAGTACTTAAGTGCTATGCTGAAGGGCCAGCCCTAAACATTATCTTTGCCCGGCGAGCCGTGGCCGGGGTCTGTCCCGCGAGCCGTGGCCGGGGTCTGCCTCCCGTGCTGCATCAGCTGATGGCCGTCTCTGCTTCCCTGAGCCGCGTTCCTGAAACTGTGTTCCATGGAGATTCACCTACATTTGCGGGGCTGCACGAGACCCACCCTTGGTCCAGCCCTGAGTGGAGTCTACGTTCCCTCTTGTTGGGAACTTTATGATCTGATAATTGGAGAAAAAAAAAAAATCATGTTTATCATAAAAAATAATTAGAATAATAATAATAATGATTGGGGGATACATAGGAAAGATATTGAATGTTGAAGTGGGGAGATTAATGTCTCTGTACTGACTGACATGCATGGCATTCCCTTTTGAAAAAGCAATGTAATACACTGTAAAGTTATATGTAATTCAATGTAACAAAAAATGGATAATAATAAAAAAAAAAGAGAAAAGTAAAAAAAAAAAAAGAAAACCTTAAAAAAAAAAAAAACAAAAATTATCTTTTTAAGTTTATTTATTTATTTTATGAGAGAAAGAGAGACAGGCATCCCCCAACAGGGTCTCCCTACCACAATCCGACCCTGAGCTTCAAGCCAGACAGGATCACAGGCAGACATGAACCCAGCAAGCACAGGGAGATCTTAGGATAAGAACCCAGGACCGTGTCACATGGTCTCAACATCTATGCTTTGCATTACCACTACACCGCTGTGGCAGGCCATGTGGATTATGAATTAAACTAATCAGTCCAACTTTGAAAGCTGTCATGCAGTGACCACCAGGGAAACTCATGCATCATGTAAAGCTAGACTTACACTGCCTGCTAACCAAGGGAGAATAGCACCTTAAGGAAGATGCTTGCGTCTCACAGGAGTAATTTAGGGAAGTGAACATGTCGAGTTTTGGGGCTGTGGCAGTCAGAGGGTTGGGTTAGGGCAGAAGTCAATAAATAAAATCTAGGCATGTATTGGTAGAATTTGTTAACTGGGCAAGTTGCAATGTTGTCTTTGTAACCTGAGTCCACCGGGAGTTAAAAGTCCTATCAGTTTGTTCTCTTATCTTATAACATATGGTCTGAAAGGAGCTGGTGTTCAAACATTTCAATACAGTTTGTGTTACCCACAATGATTCAGTACAGTTTACGAGTTTCGTGATTCATAGCATAGTTTTGCAACGTGTGGTTTATGTCCAATTTCTCACTAGAAACAAGTAAAAATCCTGTGTAACATAAACACTTATTATTTGTTCATCTAGTTCTAGATCTTTAAAACAGTTTAAACTGTATCTTATCATTTAAGAAATTAATATGTCGGGGCCAGAAAATGATGTAGTGGTTACATTGCTGGACTCCCACATGACCAACAGTGGTTTGAGTCCTGGTCCCAGTGACTTGAAAATCATGCTGGGTGTGTGTGCGTGCATGCCCAAGATCCCAGTAAGAGAATGAAGGAAAAGGGATTACGGTATGACCATGTCCCCTGGGAGGGTGATTTCTCACTTTCCCTCTCACTGTCTCTGTCTCTCTCTCTTTCTTCTGAGAGTGTACATGCCCCAAGGCAAAAACTTCTAAAAAAAATTTATTATGTCATGAATTTTAATCATTGTTTTTTCAGACAAATTTTATATTTATATAGCCTTGCTGTGTATCTATACCTATGTCATATGAATTATTCTTTTCCTTTACTATTTTTAAGAGGTTTTTGTCTTAGGGAACATATGCTCACCAGAGGGGAGACAAAGGCCAGGAGGAATGGCCACAGCACAATCCATTCTTCACCCAGGTTTTTGGGTATGCATGCACATGTACCTGGAGTGTATCATCTTGGCTGAGTCATCTTTGAGATTTCATATTGTATTTTGAATAATTTTGAACAATTTCATGTTCATCCTAAAGAAGTATTGGGACCAGCAGTTAGCGTAATGGCTATGTCGCTGGACTCCCACGTAGTCGACCGCGGTTCGAGTCCCGGACCCGGCGGCTTAAACTCACGCCGGGTGCGTGTGCGTGCGTGCCCAAGATCCCGAGAGGAGAATGGAGGAGAAGGGATTGCGGCGTGGCCATCCCCCCTGGGGGGTGATTTCCTGCTTTCTATCTCTCTGTCTCTGTCTGTCTGCCTGGCGAGCGCACGCGCCCTATAGCAAAAACCTCTCCAAAAAAAAAAAAAAAGAAGTATTTAATTATTTATACCCCACTTTGCCTAGAAAGTATTTATGCTCCCCAAATATCAGAGCTTTACATACTACTTACTATAGCAGTACCACTAAAGTTTTAGCATAATGAAGAATTCTGTTTTATAAAATAAGGAACAATGCTTTTTTCAAGAATGCTTATTTAAATTAAAGAGATTTTCAGGCAGCTGGATGGAGAATTGCATAGCAGTGAAAGGCAATTTTCTATGAGTCTGGCCCAAATACAAAGGTTCTGGATTCACATCTAGAGACCTCCCTGAGTACCCTGGGCACACACTTATTTACTCATGATCTGAGGCTGACTGAGGCTGGAAGGGAATTGTGTCATTAAGACCCTACTGGGAATGCTATTTCTCTCTCTCTCTCCCTACTTCCACCCTTGTCTCACTCTCTCTTTCCCTCTTACTTGTGGAAGAAGTAAACTTTTAAAAAAGTGAAGAAATTTATGGAAAAAGAAACTCTTTAGAAGAGAACTCTCAAAATGATAATGTAGTAATCCCAGAACTGCTAAAGACCATAGGCAAAAATCTTTTCTCTAAGACAAAAAAGAAGAAAAAAAAATTCTTTCACAGCTGGATTTTCTACACTCTTCATAGTAAATCCAAATCTGAAGACATACAAAATAAAATAAACTTGTCAAAAAGGGATTGTTCGTATTTACCTTTTTAATATTAAATCTTACTTGCTTTCACTGAGGCTTATCATTCATTAAACATATTAGCCATTGCTAGCTATGGTTTTACATTTAAAATTTCCCATTGTAAAATATGCATTTAAAAAAATATTTTCCCCCCAGTGGTCTCTGCCAATATAATTCAAAATGCAAAATGAGAGCTAGATGGTAGCATGATAGTAACCTCAACTGAACCCATATGAGAAAGGTCCTGGGTTCACATCCTGGGACTCCTCTGAGCATACCAGGCAATCACATGCACTCTGTCATCCAGGCCAGCTGAGACTAAGCGACCCTAGTAGTTGTCTCTCTTTCTCTCAAGAAATAAATAAACTTTAAAATTCAAATTGACAGAATCTCATAATTCACCAACTTCCTCTTCTGTGTCTTCATGCAGTAATCATAGCAATACTACTGTATACTAAATATCTTCCTTGAGTCAGTGTTTGGTCGACCCAAGCTCTTGAACCTCACAACAACCCTGAGTAGCATCATTGCCTCCATTCTAAACATAGAGAAACCTAGTTCCAGGGAGATCCACCACCTAGCCCCCACCCACCTGGGAAGGGAGCAAGAGTGCCCTTCTCACTCTGCCATAATGCCTTATACTAAAGCAATTCATGCATAAATTATGTCTTCTCTTTTTCTTCCCCACATTTAATTCTAAGTAGTGTGCAGCCTAAATTTTAGAAAAAAGTTCACAACCCCATAAAAAATTTTTCAACTTAATTATCTTTTTTTTTGTTGCCAGTTATTAAAGGATTATCATGGGCCTTGATTTCAGAACTGAAAAGGACAGAGATCCTTTTGAATAACCACCTGACATTACTAGGTTCTACTTAAACTATAAGGAAATCAAAATGATATCACAATGGGAGGAATTCATGGGCCAATCACATCTTTTTAAAGATATATTTCCAAGTGGTTACTTTCCCAACATTATCAGTAAGAACGTTTATTTCAAGCTGGTTACATTTTTCCATTTAAGTTCAGTCAGAAGATCTATTTCAAAGTGATTACTTTCTCAGATTTCAACATTGCCAGGACCAAATAATCATTAAACTCTAAGATAATATAGTAGGATCCATCTGTAATGATCAAGACATTTGCTCTGTTTTCTAAGGCCTTGACAGACCATATAGCTGTCCGCAGTTTTCTATCCAGGATTGCCCTCTTGACTTGTGTTCCTTCCTCCCCACTTTCTTCTCTAGGACTGCCCACCAGAAGCAGGTGATTTCCGAGCTCAGCAATGCTCAGCTCACAATGATGTCAAGCACCATGGCCAGTTTTATGAATGGCTTCCTGTGTCTAACGACCCTGACAACCCATGTTCACTCAAGTGCCAAGCCAAAGGAACAGCCCTGATTGTTGAACTAGCACCTAAGGTCTTAGATGGCACTCGCTGCTATACGGAATCGTTGGACATGTGCATCAGTGGTTTATGCCAAGTAAGTGGTCATTTCCTTTCATCCCATTTGTCTAGAGGGTTTATTGAATGTGTATAAATAGTTTTTACATAATCCCACTGTCATAGTCACTTATTGTTACCCTTTCTAGAATTTATCAATAGTAACAAATTTGAAAACTGAGCTATAACATGAGTAAAAAGTACAAGTGTTGTACTTTGTGTTAAGGAAAAATGAAGTAGGGTATTTTTTCTTTAACTGTTACCTAAGGAAGAACAATAATTCTTGAATACTGTGTATCCCTATGTATTAGACTTTGAAATGATCTCTTTCTTGTCTATCTCTGAAGTGTGTGTGTGTGTGTGTGTGTGTGTGAGAGAGAGAGAGAGAGAGAGAGAGAGAGAGAGAGAGATTGGAGGCATTGGTTTTCATTAACATATTTCATTGAGACCAAGTCTACAATCTCCAGATAAACTATAGGAGAATGTGTTGCCTGTTTAGTATAAAATCCCGTTATATAAGAGTACTTCAAAATATTTGTGGAAAGCAGAATTAAAGTACAAGTTTATCTTGGTGCAAAAAATGTTTGAAATCCATGCATAATTTTTCAATAACATATACTTTCACAAACTTTTTGAAGACTCCTTATGTTGAAAATTCAAGTAAACTATAGAGAAAGTTATGGTGGTATCAGTTAAACTGGATTTCTTCCAAGTAAACCCTTAAAACAGGATAGCAAAGAGGTTTGATTTCTGGTATTGATTCATCAATGTGTACTTGGGTAGGGAGTAAGTAAGATGAAGAAGAGTTAGTATGTTTGCCATGTATTTGCCATCTTTATTTTAAGGTCTACTTTTTGGATAAAGATGGCCAATCTAGTTTTTGGATTAAGAAGTCGATGTTTCCTGTATGCTATTCTTCACTTGGAATTATGTGACAGGGAACCTGGTATTTTCAAGTATTTCTAGGTGGAACAATGGAGATTAGATATTAACATATATTTTATATATGTATTTTACAGATATCTATATCATGTGTGTCATATGTATGAAGGCTTCTTTATAGAAAATAGATATGTGAATTTCAGATGTAAATTTAAATATAAAATGTTACCATTTTAAAGCTACAAATAATCTTAGAGATTATCTAATTGATACCTTTGAAAGCAGTATATTTAGACATCATGATTTGTGATATTTGCTCTTTATCTTTTCCTCCAGAACTCTCAGTATTGTTGAAAAGCAATTAATGGGATCTCAAAAGCTTTAGGAATAGTAGAGAATTATAACGAAGATAGATATTAAGAAGGAGGTGGTGGTGTAAGATATGGCAAATAAAAGAATAATAATTCCTTATGTATGTACACTGTTCGATTAAAACAAGAACGATTTCCATTTTGTAAATGAAAAAAACTGAGGACCAGTATCTTTGTATGATTTGAAAGTTATATGGCTGGTCATGGGAGTGACTATCAGACTAAATTCTAGATCTCCTGATATTAATCCAGTGTTCTTTCCTCACTGAACTACGCCGGAAAATGAACCTTAATAAACAAGTCAGGTTAGCAAATCAGGTTTCATTTGTTCCTATGACATGAGAGTTCAATGAGACGTTTTTTTCCCTAAGCTAATCTTGACAGCTGGCCTCATGTACCTTGGCAAGTAAAAGAGAATGTATCTCAGCAGCTATAGAATACATGTTATGTATAGTAAATACGGAATGATAGTACCATAACTTGTTATACTTGGGGGCCCATACACATAATGCCATCTTTGAAAATAATTATGACTTATACATAGAAATTATGACTGGTTCTTGTTAGCTTCTTTTCTTTTTTCTCAATTCACCAGAGGGCACATGCACTCACTGGAAAAGTGGGGGCGGGGAGGGGACAGGGGCGGTGAGAAATCAATCCCCGTGGAGAATGGTCATTTCACAGTCTTTTCTCCTTCACTTCCGCCCACCTTCTGGGATTCTCGGCACACATGCACATGTGCCCAGTATTTCTCAAAAGCCACCTGGTCTGGGACTCAAACCATACAATTGGCTAGAAACTTGGGGTCAGGTAGATTATATGACTTGACTAGGAAAACCCAGCTCTGCTTGGCTCTAAAGCTTCTGTTCCTTTTGGTGCAGCCATAAGCACGGAAGTATGGGTACCATTTGGTAATGGTCCCCAAATTTGGCTGCATACCAGGATCACCTGGAGAGCTCCTAAGAGATACCACCCTTAGATCACATTCCCCAGGAACTTAGACTTAATCATTCTATGTATTTAAAATACTGTCCTTAGGATTCTACTGCATGGCCAGATTCATGAACCACTTATAGACTGGAAAGCAGGCAGGATGGAAGTTAAAAAAAAGAGAGCTAGAATTTGACTCCTCGTTAATCGATTGTGTAATCTAGGCCAAGTTACTTAACCTCCCTAAACTCTCTTTTTCAAACAAGAAAATGGGATTGTTTTACAGACCACAGAGCAACAAGTGAAAGAGCTCACGTGAAAATGTCTAATAAACTGTAAAGTGCCATGGAAATGTAGGAGATGCCGAGAATTTGGGGTTGAAGAGTATATTAAAGTAGTGATTCCCTGTATGGGATTTCATAGCCCTGTTTATTAATATTTCAAAGAAATTTACAGAATGAGATAAAGTAACTGACTTCTTCATCACTTAGAGAAGAGCATTAAAAAACAAAAAGAGACCTTTTACCATGTGCTTTCATCATTATCATTTCATAACTGAAATGTTAATAACAAAGTGATAGGGTCCTCATTTCTGAATAAAGGACGATCACTTTAATTGAAGGTGGTTTGCCTTATGAGAAAGTGATTACTCTGTACTTTTTCCCTCTCTTTTTCTCCAGAGCACAGAAATTGTCACTAATAGTGCTTTTCAGTTCAGCATTTAGGAAGCACTGCATTTGACATATCAAGTCCAGCCTTGAGAAATGTCCTTGTGCTAGGCTGTGTGATTTTCCCAGGATCTTACAGCTAGGTAATAGCAGAGGTCAGAGAGTGCCAGTGTTTATCAACGATTTTTAAGCATGCTCCGTACATATTTCTGCAGGATAGCCCACAGGCTGAGATTTTGTCCAATTTAAATTTTGTCATTAATCTTAGGAAACGGATAGGTCTAGGTAATATACCTTTTTAGAACCACATTCTCCCCTTTCCCTCCCTCTGTGCTAGAATCCAATCATCGTCCCCAGGGGATCATCTTATTAGTTTCTCTCCTTACCTTGTATCTTAAACTGAGAAGCCCTGGGATTTTTATTTGCTTGATATCATTCTAGACTAGGTGAAGTTGGAGGTAAGGCAGAACTAGGGAGACAGTTTTTCACAGTATGAATAGTTAAAAACAGAAGCTTGGTTGGAATTGCAACTCCACCATTCATTGGTGTGTGACCTTGAGCAAGTATCTAAGCCTCTGTTTCCTCACTTGCAAAGAGAAGATAATTATACTTACTTGATAGGATGGCTGTGAAGATTAGTAATCAAAGGCATTTTACTGTGAGCTTAATAAACATTAGCTTTATTATCGGGCTGTAGGAAAAGTCATAACACATTTTGACACATAGAAAAGTATGTCATGGCTTTCCCAACAATCCAACAGTAGTACTCAAATTATTTCTTGTCTTTTTTCTTCTTGTGGCCTTTCTGAATGCAAAGTTTAACCTGATTATGCACACAAAAAGGGATACTGACTTTCCAGTGAATGAACAGACTTTCTGTTAATTTCCGATTGCAGTCATCTTTTGCTAATAGCTCCACATTGTACCATTATCAACCCCTGATCTGGGGCAGTGAATTGCATCCTGTACAAAGTTAATGAGCCATCACAAATAGGATCAGCTCTATTAGTACTGCTGTTTTTCATTTATTTTCATTATCCGAATTACCCCATTTATATTTGTTGTAAAGCACAAAGCGGGTTTCTGTTTTAAATATTTAAAAAATGAAGTAGCATAAATTTACAGATAGAACATGTGCTGCTGTTAAAAATAATTACAAGATTCTTTTGAAAGAAAATAGAGGAAAGAATGTTTTATTTTCATAATTAATGGAATGTATCAGTTGATAGCTAATATATATATATCAAAAGAAAAAGTGTGGTTATAAACCAACCCTTTTATAATGAATCTGCATATTTATAATACTACTTGTTGCTATTTCAGAAAATAAAGCATTTTTAGAAGAAAAATAAGAATTCCTTTCAAGGAATGCCCTTTATAATATTGTTTTAAAATGAATAATACTGTACAGAAATAAGTTATAAATTGGGTCATGGAATCGTGATGTCCATATTTTATTCTGGCAACATTAAAATGAACTCACTTCTAACAAAGGAGTTCTTTTCATTTTTAATCATTCCTGTGGTGAGTAGTTTGAAATGGAATGATTATTTCTCCATCTCTGTCTGTGACCCCAGTCACTAGTATCAGATGTCCACCAGTTATTCCAGAGGTGATGATATCAGAAACCAGAAGCTGGCCATTTTTTCTTGTGTTTTGTAATCTAATTCCATAGGGAAGCATGGTCTTGTTTAAAATATTTAATGCATAGTCTTTCTTTTACCTCCCTTCGCATGATACAGTAAAGATAAAAATACTATGTACTAGTCAAATTGATTTAGTTTCTGAACCTTCTCTGTATCTATATCTTTACCTCTTCTTTTAAGTACAACAGTAATGCTGGATTAGGGTCTGCTCTAATAGTCTATGAGCTCATCTTAACTTGGTTATATCCACAAAGATTATATATCAAAATAAGTCACTTTCACAGTTATCACATGTTTTGCTTTTATCTATTTGATGCACACAATTCAACTTATAATAGCCTAACCATTGGCCTTCCAAATTCATGCCCTAACTATGAACAAAATGTTTACCTGATTATGATACCTCCAAAAGATTTATTTTTGAGAGAAAGTGGGTGTACACAGAGAGAAAGCACCCTCAGCAGGGTCTCATTACCATTTTCTGTGCCCTTCAATTTATCAGAATCTCAGTTGCATACATGAACATGCTCTGCATGTTTTGTTTTTAAGAGCTTTTTGCTATTGGGCACATGCACTTCCCAAAGAGACAGAGAGAAAGTGAGAAATCACCCCTCAGAGGGGATGGCCATGATGCAATCCCTTCTCCTCCAGTCTTCTCTTGGGATTTTGGGCACACATGCACATGCACCTGGCATGAGTTTCAAGCCACCAGGTCCAGGATTCAAACCACAGTTGACTACATGGAAGTCCAGTGATGTAACCATTACGCCATCTGTTGGTCCTGTTTTGCATGTTTTCAGGCCTATCTAAGGAACCCAAAGTTCCAGTCACCTTTAGCACTGTAGTCCATGCTATTAACTATGCCATCCAAGCTGGATCACCCCAAAAAGTTTTAACACATTCCAGCATCAACTTTAATTCAAAAATATCATCTATTGATAAATACTATCAACTTGTGAAGCCTCAGATCCATCTTCTAGATGAGATTTGGGAATAGTGGATCCTGGGATGCTATTACTCTCTAGCTGTAAACCAAGAGTTATATCCTTCCAAAACATAATGGTGGGTGGGTCAGACATAGGAGATATCCCCATTATAAAAAAGAAGAAACAGGGAGGAAAAGAAGTCATAAGTTCCAAGCAATCCAAAACCCAGTAGGGTAAATTCCACTAGATTTCAAGGCCTGTATATAATCCCCGTGGCTTAATGTTCTGTAATCTGTACCTGCCAGAGAGAGGGCTCAACCTCTCAACTCAAGTAGGTTCCACCAGACCAGGTCTCCTCATCCATGGCTCTGCGCTCAGAGTCATTCTTCTTTTTGTCTTACCTCTGTCCATTAAATCCAGGCCACAAAATTTATGCTAGTGTAAAATTCTCAGAAACCATGTCAGTCTCCAATGCAATTCATGGGAATCCAAACCATCAGATGAGAAGCCTTCTATAGATCCTTCTTTAATAAGTACATTGATTGGATTCATGAGTCACATAGGCATATTTACTAGCAAATGATTATCTAGCCACACCCTTGGTCATGTTACCAGAGCACATTATCTTGATAAATTGAAAAATTTTCAAATCATTAAGTGTTGATATCTTTTTGCTTAACAGTGCATTCCTCAATTTATCTTTTGTTCTCTCACATTTTACTATAAATAGCAAGAAGAAATCAGCCTGCATTGTACATACTGTGCTTGGACATCTGCTCAACTAAATATGCAGTGTTCAACACTACAAGATTTACCATCTTCTCAATGGCAGAAAATAATTTAGACAGGTGATCTGCCACTTTACAGTGGGAATAACCTTTCCTCCCACGTCCAATAGCATGTTCATTATATTCTTTTAAAAAATATATTTAATTTTATTTATTATTATTATTATCATTTTTAAATTTGCTATAGGCCTTGTGTGCTCACCAGAGAGAGACAGAGAGAGGGAAACAGGAAAAGTGAGAAAGCAAGCTGCCAGGTCCAGCACTCAAACCACAGTCAGCTACGTGGGAGTCTAGCACCTTAAATACCATGCCATCTGCTGGCCTCTCATCATATCCTTTCACCAGAATTGCCTTTAATGTCCACAATGATTCATTTTAATTGACTTGACTGAGGAATGCTTGGAGTAAAGTACTGTTTCTGGGTGTGTCTGTAAGGATGCTTTTGGAGATTGTCATGTGAATTGGTGAACTGGGTGGGAAAGATCTGCCTTTAGTGCGAGTGGGCACATCCAATTTCCGGGGTGTTTGGATGAAACCAAAAGGTGGAAGAAAGGCTCTGCCTATCTTGCCCTATCGCCTTTTACCATGGGATAATGCAGCAAGTAAGCCCTCATCAAATGTAGGTACATTAGTGGTGGCATAGTGGTTAAGGCTCTGGATCCCCACATGGTCAACTTCAGTTCGAATCCCAGACCTGGGAGCTTGCTTTCTCACTTTTCCTCTTTTTCTCTCTCTGTGTCACTCTCTGGTGAGCATGCAGCTCCCTGTAGCCCTGTAGCAAATTGAAAAATAATAATAAATAAAATCAATAATTCTTTTGTTAAATGTGGGTGCCTTGATTCTCAGCATCCAGAAATAAATTTAAGATTTTTATAATTATCCAGTTTCAAATATCTTGTTATAGCATTATAAATAGACTAAGACAATATCTATATTTCTACCAACCATCTCTTTGCTCTAGGTCTTTTCCTACAGAGCACTTAAAAAATTCTTCCAATATTTGCCCATTACTCAAATTAAAAGCCATTTCTACATTTTTAGGTACTTGTTATGGAAGCATGCCACTTTTGGTACCAAATCTGGTTTAATTTCCTAGGGCTATAATAACAAATACCACATACTGGGTGAAATAAAACAACAGAAACTTATTTCCTACAGATCTGGAAGCTAGACCTTCCAAACGAAGGTGTTTGCAGGGCTATGGTCCACCAATATCTACAGAAAAGGATCCTGCCTTGCCTCTTTCACATCCTAGCAACTCTAGGTATTTTTGGCCTATCACAGTATAACTTCAACTTTTGTCACCATCTTCCCTCTGTGTCTTTACATGACATCCTCTTCCTGGTGTCTCTTTTCTTCTCATATAAGAACGCAAGTGATATTGAATCAAGGCCTACCCAAGTTGAGTATGATCTCATCTTAATTTGATTATATCTGCAAAGGCTCAGATTGGTCACACACATACCAAAGGCTAGTTCTTCCACACATATTTTAGGAGTGCACAATTCAATGCATAATAGCATGTGTCTCTTTATCTGTATATAGTAAAAAATATTTACATGTAGGCATATACACTTATCTATGTATATACATTTTTTTAATGTTGTGTAGGAACCACAATGGGAGAAGTGTGGACTATAGTGAATAAGAGGGGTATTTAAGTAAGACATAGGATCAGAGAATATGCAGAAGAATAGCTGAAAAGTCCAAACTAGTGGCTTGAATTAAAGATAGAAAGTGAAGAGATTGAAGAAAAACTGGTTGTCAAGACCTAAGCCATGAAAAGATATGTAAGTTATATTAGGAAAGTTGGAATTTTGTTGCATTGAGGCAAAATGGTGCTACTGAAGTAATTCAAGCAACTGAAAGATAAGGTAAGATACATATTTTAGCAGGAGTACTCTATCTGCAATGAGGGCAGTGATGGACTGAAAGGGGACAAAAACTAGTAATGGAATGAAGAGAAATGGAGAGAGTTGGAAAAAAATCAGGAGATAAAAATCCATAAACTTGATGATTGGTTGAATACAGTATAAAAAAAATTTAGAGTTGAAGATGGTGTCCTGTTTTCTGTCAATAGTTCATACAAGGTATGGTACTGCCATTCATGGGTTGGAGAACATAGGAGAAGAGTCAGATACTAATTGGGGGCACCGATAGAGAATAATAAGTTAATGTGTGTATAGTATAATGTCTGCCATATGATCGTCACTCAGTGAAAATTAGTTCTTCTGAGGAGTTTGAAATCTTGTAGCTTAATCCTTCTACTTTTACCTTTAAGATGTTTGAGGCCCACGTAGGTTCAATCAATCAACTTTTAAAATACCTCTGCTGTTTGGGCCAGAAATAGACTCAAAGGGAACATAAAGTAGTGTTGTGCTATCCTGTCTTAAGACTCTTAGCATTTTGTAGTGATGAGATCCAAACACAATTATAATCAGCAGTGCATGGTGTGTGCTTGACTTTTGGACTTAATCAGATACAAGTTTGAAGTCTGGCTTCTGATCGTACAATCAGTGTGACCATGGACTAATTTATTAGGTTCTTCAAGCCTCAGTTTTCTTCTCTGTAAAAACAAAGGTAACAACATTTAATGCTAACAAGAGTTGATATGTATTGAGCATTTTTGTGCCAAGCACTGTGCTGTGTGGGCATTTTCCATATGACATGGCTTTTGATGCTTACCTGACCTATGTGGTGTGACAGTGTTACTATTTATAGAAAAGGAAAATGGGAGTTAGAAAGCTTAAGTACTGTTCATTCATTCTTCAAGCATCTACAAATGCTAAACATTATGCCAAAACACTATGAATGTAGTCTGAGTATAGGATGCCGTGACTGAATACAGGAGGAGCAGTATGCTGCAGAGTAGGAAAGGCTTTACTGTCCATTTCTAAGGCAACCCTTTCCTCTGGCACTCAAGTAAGTCCTTCAGTGAAACTCTCTGGAGGAACTAATGTTCCATTTTCTCCTCTTGGCACCTCTTTTTATCTAGTTTTCTTTGTCTTATATTAAATTTCATCACCACCTAGCCAGTTAGGTTGAGATCTTCCTACTGGCTGAGACCACATTTACTCATCTTTAGTTCTTTTATATTGTGTTGCTCAACATAGCTGTTGCATGGTTGGATCAAGTCAACAAGTCCCTGTTGGCTATTTGTGTTCCTTAAGAACCATACTTCCTAAATTACAAAAATGATTCATCTTAAATGTATCTTTTATTTTATTTTTAGATCTTTTTTTTTTTGGGGGGGGGGGCTATAGGGTGCTTGTGCTCACCGAAGAGAGACAGAGAGAAAGTGAGAAATCAATCTCCAGGCAGGATGGACATGCTGCAATCCCTTCTCTTCTGTTCTCCTCTAGGGATTTTAAGCATGCATGCACATGTGCCCAGCATGGTTTTCAAGTTGCCAGATCTTGGACTTGAACCACAGTGGGTCATGTGGGAGTACAGTGCTTTAACCACCAAACCCTTACTGATCCCGTTTTTTATCTTTTAATAACCTTTAATTCTTGTTGCATACTAAGCCAAAAGTAATTTATGCTTTGAAGTCTCCTGCATCCAGTCTTTGTTTACCATGGTTTATAAGGTGGCCCAGAGCTACCTTGAGCCTTCTCCACCAAGATCGGTTTGCTTAAGTATATCAGCTAGATTCTCTGGATGAACCTTCATCACTAAAGCCTTTAGATCCTTCCTGAGATAAAATGTGCAAAATGCAAGGTTTCCAAAGACCTTAAATATCAATGAGCATTCCAGCATTATATAATTTCTTTTCCCTCCATGAATTAGAAAGTGGCTCTGGAGATTGTTTGCTCCTAAAGGCTGTTCCATGATTAAATGAAATGATCTTCAGTCATATTTTTCATTAGTTCAACTTTCTTTATAATTAAGATGGTTATTAAGTTTTCAGTCATAAAATGCTAGTCTTCCCAGAAACATAAAGTACAAGGCTTAAGTGTATCAGTAATTTGAAAGATCTGAAACTTTGTCCTTGGCTTAAAAACATAAAATTAAAAGTAGGCAAAGTAGAACTGAAGAAGCCTTTTTCAGATCGGATATCTTAGGACACTTAATATAATTGTTTTAAAATGTTAAAAATCAAATTTTAACATGAAAGACAATTAGGAATTATACATTGGCTGACTGGCATATTTCCAAGTAAGATTAAGTTAGGTAAAGGGGTACTTTAATTGTCAAAATCCTTAATAAAAACCATTTAAAGCAGCAGGTACCCCTTCCAGAGTTTAAGCCATGAACATAATTTTTCCCAAATTTTAGCACATTCATGGTTGCCAAAGACTCTCCTAAAACAATCCTAACAGAGACTGCTTCCAAGAGTCAGGAAAATCCACCCATGCACCTAAAATTAGTTTAATAAATCCCACCTGTCCTTTCTAACCACCTCTTTGGTTAGACTGCCTGAGAAGCCCAAGTCCAGAAGGAACAAAGTGTTTTTGCTGTAGGCTGACTACTTGTGATCCAACAGAACACTTCAGTATCTGAGAAATCTAGAAAGAATGACAAGAAACAACCTGTGTGGTTAATAGGACAGAGAGGCCAGTGCAAATTCCGAGGCCTGGGGAGATATGTTGAACCTCTCTTCAAAGCTGATTATAGACAGTGGCTTTGAAAGGGACCTTGAAGAAATCGCCAGATAGGTCTACTCATTCTACTAGTAAAGACTGATGTTGGAGCATGGATGTGACTGGCCCAAGGACTCTCCATTAGCAGGTGTCAACACCAAGCAGATTCAAACTCAGGTCTTCTAGCTCCATGTCTAATGCTCCTTAATATGTATTGGGTCTTCGGAAAAGTCATGACGCATTTTTGCATAGAAAAGTGCATCATGGAGGGAACAGCAGAATTCATAATGGTTATATCACCGGACTCCCACATAGTAGACCACAGTTCAAGTCCCAGACCTGGCTACTTAAGACTAATGCTGGGTGAATATGCCCAAAAACCCAAGAGGAAAGTGGAGGAGAAGGGATTGAGGTGTGACCATCCCCCCTTGGGGGTGATTTCTCGCTTTCTGTCTTTCTGTCTCTCCAGCAAGCACATACACCCTATAGAGAAAAATCTCTCAAAAAGAAAAAAGAAAAATACGTCATGACTTTTCTGAAATCCCATGATTAAGTGATAATGCTTTTTTTCTATATGTATTTTTTGGTTTGTATTAGTTATTCTTTTGTTTGTCTCTTTCACCATTACTAAGTACATTTTGGTCCCTGAGCTAAATTTCCCTCCCTTGTGACCAAATTATCACAGAAACATTCCATTCACTTAAAAACAATTGTATTATAAAGGAAAATACAAGTGGAAAACCTTGCCAACAATGCAACATTTGAAAAACGTACACTTACCATTTCCTCTCCTGCAGAATGCCAAGTGCCAACCTTCTGCACTTGCAAACTGTACTGCACTCTCACAGTGCCCAGGAGCTGATGGCTGGCGAGACCCATGTGCACACAGGTTGATGATGAGATTTGAGTACTAGTTTAGTTTCTTTGCCAATAGAGTTACAGGTGATTTAAAGAAAGTAACAGACAGATATTTCGGGGAAAAGGGTAGGGATAGAGTGGTGAGAGAAGAAGTGGCCAAATTCACATTAAAAGGAAAGAGCACAACTGGTGTTCTGTTTCCTCAAGTTTTCAACTGTAGGAGGGGACTTCGAAAAGTTTGTGGGGAAAATGGAATTAAAGTATGAGTTTATTTTGGTGTGAAAAAAAAACTCTGAAATTCATTCATAGTTTTTTCATAATATGCATTTTCCATGAATTCTTTGAAGACCCCCATACTACTGTCCTTCTTTCTGCTCCCAACGGTTCTTAGGATAGGGAAGATTTCTGCTTTCTCTCAGCTCCTAAAAGTGATACTCTACTCCTGAAGCAGAAACATCAAAATTACTATTGATTGACTAAGAGATTTGTTCCTTTGTTGATCTACTTACCCGTGGAACATTCTTTCGTTAAACAAGGTGATATGATATCTGTGTAACTTTTTCCACTCTTGATTTTTATGTCACCTGAACTAGTAATGAATGAGAGGGGCTTTTTGTTTATTTTTTTGTTTTTATTTTGTTTCTAAATAGGGGAGCAAGGACTTTCTTTGCTTTGGTGAAAGGTATAATCTGTCTGGTTAAGAAAGCAAAGACTCACTGAGTGGTGAAGTCACTACAGCTCTTCCGCCTGATACCTGTCCTCCTGAAGTTGTGCCTTGGGACAGCCCTGTGCCAAGTGCTGAGGGTGGGTATTGAGAAGGAGGTAGGGTCCTGCCAGGTTAGAGGAGCCCTGAATTTTCTCATACACAGCCTTTCTTCTTTTTAATCTAGAGAAATATTTTATGCTAATTTAAAACATGGTCTCTTAGGTAGTGGGTAGGTAGGACGGTTTTATTGAGGCTATTGATAATTCGTTTCGCGTTCTATTTTCTCCAAGTTTCTATTACCGAAATACAGTTTTTCGGTTTTCTCCCTGAAGACTTTCATAGCTCTAAAGCAGAGCTTGCAAACTAGCACCCCTATAGCCAGACACACCTTATTGACAACTTTCATTCTGTACACAGAGTAGGGTTTTCTAAAATTTTGAACTATCAGGTCATTGAGAAAGTCATATTTTTCTATGCAAAATACGTCATGACTTTCCCAATGACTCAATAATTGCCGGTATTTAAGTATAATATTTCCAATAAAAATCCAGATTCAAACACAACTCTGCAATGAATAGTCTGCACTTAGCACAGCGACCATGTGATAGAGCTAATGCTTGGAGATGGTGCACACACTTTGGAGCCTCCTTCACCCACCGCGCCACCTGGACCTGTAGCTATCTGCATTTCTGAGTCTTACACAAAGGCTGTGTGGGCTAGGTCTTTGTCAGAGAATGGAGGAAGAACCACTGTCATCATCATGGTAATGATAAGATTTATTAAATAGTCCTGATAATATATTGAGCTCTAACCATGCCAAACACTGTGCCAGGGACTTATATTCCACTCAACCCTCAAAGGAATCCATAGCTCCAAAGGTTCATTTGCTTGCTCAAGGTCATATAGCTTGTGAGCAGAGGAGTTAGGAGCTGAATCAAGATCCAACTGACCCTAAACTCAAGCTTTTTTCTTTACCATACTGTCTCTTAGAATTATACCTCCCTCTCAGACAAAGCTCCCCCTGAATTGTTTGGCCTGTAAGAGTAATGACTAGATGCCAAGAATAGGAGGCCCTCCTGGCCACTGGTTTTCTACTTTCTATCAGAAAGTACAGAAAGGAGAAGTTTGGTTATCACTTATTCCTTCTATTCTGATTCTCCTCCTGCTAATAACAGCTTTAGGTGCTAATGCATATAGACATTCTCCTGGGTAAAAGGAACTCTCATGAAAAATTATTTTCATAAGTCAATTTGAAGTAATATTAAAGCCTTTTGAAAAGGACATTTAAGTACAAGGTAAGGCAACTACCTCAAAATTAAGTTTCTTATTCTTGAAATTATATATCTTATTATGTTACTTTTTCCCTCACTTTGATTCCAACCTTGTATTTCTTTAAAGCCTATAGCTTTTCAAATCCAGAATATTACAGGTTTGCTTTCTGTTTTCTTTGGCATTACTCTCTCCTTTATTTCTGTTTCTTTTCTTTCTAATTTCTCAAAAGCTTATATTTAATGCTTTGGGTTTTCTCCCTCTTTTTAGAGAGGTTTTGGGTTTTTTTTGTGTGTTTGTTTATTTTTGTTTTTGTTTTGTTTTTTTGCTATAGGACGTGTGCACTTGCCAGAAAGAGAGACAGAGAGACAGAGGGACAGAAAGCAAAAAATCACCGCCGGGGGGGATGGCCATGCCACAATCCCCTCTCCTCCATTCTCCTCTCAGAATCTTGGGCACACATGCACACACACCCGGTGTGAGTTTAAGCCACCGGGTATGGGACTCGAACTGCAGTCAACTACATGAGAGTCCAGTGACGTAACATTATGCCATCTGCTGGTCCCTCTCCCTCTTTTTAAAAACTCTAGGAATACATTTTCTAGAGCACAGTTTCCTTGTATACATTCAGCTCAAGGGAAGGGAAATAAATGCTCCTCCTCACAAAATATATGTGCTTTATTTTAGGATCCTTTTGCTTATGAGCAATAGATATTTATTCTGTTCCACCTAAGTGCAAAAGGATGTATTATTGAAAGGATCATTATTATCCACAAACACATCAGCTATTTATTTAGAAATATACTTATTGGGTGACTAAAATCAAGCAGAAAGCTAGAGTTTGTCCTCAGGAAATACAGATACCAGGGTAATTTTGAGGTCCTCAGCTACAGATGTGTACAGATCTGACAAAAGCTAACTTAGCTCCCATTGCATTACATCTCTTTCTGTCTTCATGTAATTTTTGAAATATCAGAAAAAAAGAATCTGGCCTTGTCTGGGTATTTCTATTATTGAACTGATTACCCATAGCCAGGAGATGGAGCAACTAACGTGGTGATAGATACTGGTGATTTATGAAGGGTGCTATACGTGATTATGGCATTGTGACAGATCTGTAATTTTTTGTTTTCCTTGTATATTTCTAAATCAGGGCTTCAGTCTACATGCAAGCAGATTTTATTGAGTATGTGCACCCCTTACCCCCTCCCCCCCACACACACACATACGGGGACTTTGAAAAGTTCATGGCAAAATGGAATTTAAGTTCAAATTTATTTTGGTGCAAAAAAGTTTTTGAAATTCTTCTATACTTTTTTATAATATGCAATTTTCACAAACTTTATAAAGATCACTCATATTGGACCAGTAGATAGCATAATAGTTACCTCTCTGGACTTCCACATAGTCAACCGCCAGCTCGAGTCCTGTACCCAGCAGCTTAAAACTCACACTGGGTGCCTGTGTGTGCGTGCCCAACATCCCAAGAGGAGAATGGAGAAGGGATTGCAGCATGGCTGCCCGACTCGGCGGATAATTTCTCATTTTCTGTCCTTCTGTATCTCTGGCAAACACACATACCACATGGCAAAAATCTGTCTAAAAATAAATAAATAAAATTTTTAAAAGGAGATCACTCATGTTTATATGTATTTTTTCACATCTCTATTGAATACATCTTGAATAAATAGCTTCTGAAATATGGTAAAATAACATGACAGGAATTTCCTGTAACTTTTAAAAATCCAGAATTCTAGTTGTTTGGAGATTCAGTCTGAGAAATATCCCATATCTTTATAATAGGAAATAATTTCTTGAGGCTTTACTTTTACAAAGCACATTATAGTCCTACCATTTTTATGATTATTCATAAATGTATCAGGGCAATGAAGTTCGGGCTTAATACATAAGAAATGCTCTCCTAGTTAGTAAATGGTTGTGATTTTGCTACTGCCTGCTGCCTGTCAGAGAGGGGGGTTCTACCTTGTGTCTCCTGCTCCCTGGACAGTGAGTTACATTGTTCATGCTTGGTGGGTGAATCCATAGGCTGGAAATGCCCAGAAGTTAACACTAAGAGACAAGCCATGGAAAGGTTCTGTCTTGGTTCATACTAAAATCTTCTGTACTAGGACGAGGTGAACCTCCTGCTGTAAACACGAGCCTCCTCTCTTCTTCAGCCAGAAGTTCACCAGGGTTCAAACAATTTCTAAATGGGTTCCAGTAAGATGTTTGTGGGGCTGTAAGAAAGGAGTTTCTGGTTTGCAGCCTAGAGGAATGTGCTACCATTGTACCAGGGCTGGAACTGGGACCCACCTGGATTCAAGCCCCAGACCAGGCTCGTAGTCTGGTTCCGATTTTGGAGGGACTTGGCAGCCTGCCTTTATTGTTCCTGCCTTTATTGCTGCCATTCCTTAATTCACAGCTCACATCTCACCTCCTCCATCAAGTCTTCCCAGGCTGATGAGAAATTAGCCCCATCTGTACCCCAAATCTGGTACATAAGACCCTTGTATTCTCCCACTCCAACAAATATGTAAGACAAAAGCAATTCTCGGTTGTCCATACAGATAAAGGAATATATTCCTTTAGATAATCTGTTACTATACCTTGTCTGTTGAGACTTTTCTTCCTCCTAGGGAGGTGTATGATGTATGAAGATAAGTAGGGCAGACATTGAGAAGTGGCAGCACTAGAATTCTGACCGAAAATGCAATCAATGTGTTTATTGATGGTGAATTTTCTCTGAATTTTTGGCATCTACTTTTTAAATAGTCCCTTAGATCAAGAGGCATCTTCTGATAGGTAATAACTTGTTAAGTAACTTGAATAATGACTAGTAAAAATTTTATGCAAAACGTGAGCTCAATTTTTGACTCTTGAAGAACATCCAAGGACAATTTTTAAAGGCACATGTTAGCCTTTTCTCTTCTCATGTCTTTAACTCCCATAGTTGTATTCGTTGTTGTTGTTGTTATAATTAATAATAATTTCTGTTCCTATAATTAAACTCTAAGAGCTTTACATTCCTGAACCGAACTCTCACAATGACTTTTAGAGGCATGCTTGGTATTCATAGTTAGATAAGCCAAAGTATGGAGAGATGAAGTAACAGGTCAGTCATGCAACTCATAAGTAACAGCAGTTGGATTCATGTTTCTTTACATCTGACTCCAAAGCTACATGCTATGCTACCTCTACGCTATGCTGTGCTGTATACACTATACTATTCCACACAATACACTGTAGTAAGACTGGATCCAGATAAATCTTGCTCAGCGGGAGCACACTGACTACAAACACATAGGGCTTGGCCATGTCTAGATACAAGGAGACCGTAGGACCAGCTGGTTTGGGAACTAAAGCATCACTGCATACTCCACGACAACAAACAAACATTATACCATATGTTGTTTGGATGTGTGTATTTAATTACATTGTCTCATCTATGGATTCCTCCTATTAATTATTTGTATATCTGTTGCTTTTGTGTCTTATGTTCTGTTTTTATTCTGGTAAAGTATACATCATACACCATTGGCCATCTTAATCATGTGTAAGTACACAGTTCACGGAATTAAATACAGTCACGCTGTTGTGCAGCCATCACTGTTATCTATCTCCAGAACGTCTTTATCTTCTGAAACTGAAACTTCATATCCAGTAAATGGTAACTCTGTATTCCCTTCCTCCCAGCTCCAACCCTGGTAACCACCATTGAATCTTCTGCATCTATGAATTTGACTCTAGATACTTCATATAAGTGGAATCATAAAATAGTTATTCTTTTATGCCTGGTTTATTTCACTTAGCATAATATCCTCAAGGTTAATCCATGGTTTAGCATATGTCAGGATTTTTTTTTTCTTTTTTATAGTAGACTAATATTTCATTTCATGAGTATGTAATATTTTGTAAAAATCAGGAAATTTTCCTTGTTTTAGCAAAGGTTTCTTGAAAATCAACTCAGATCAATAAAATAAAAGACATACAAATTTTATTTAATGTATATAAGTATATATGGATGCCATACAAAATAGAAACTCAGAGAGAGGCCAGATGGTTGAAGTTTAAATAGCCTCTTAGGAAAGAGGAAAAAGAGGGAGGGTTCAGGCAATTTTATAATAAATTATTTTCAGGGGGGAAATAATGGACACCATTCTCAGACAATAGTGAGTAAATGATTCTCTGGAAATTTAATGGGCCTGGGAAATGATGGATAATAACACAAAACATAATCTATCCAGGTGTGTTGAATTCCTCAGTCTTTCTTCCTTCAGTATATGAGTTTAGTTAAGTAAACCTCAGGGAGAAAACTAAAGATAGTTGCTTTCCTTTGGTGGGTTCAGTCTTTAGGCAGGTAATGAAATACCAGAGTACAACCCTTCCACTTACTTAGGGGAGAGCACAGGATCAGAAATGACAGGGAGGGATAGAGCGTCAGAGAGTGCTAGGTTCTGAGGCTGTTTCTTTGGTTAAGCATGTCAAGTGCTGGTTTCATGGGTAACCTCTTCTGAGCCTCAATAGTTTATCCATTCATCCACCCATAGGCATTTGGGTTGCTTCCTCCTTTTGGCTATCATGAATAATTCTGCAGCGAACATGGGCTTAAATACATATCTATTCAAATCATTGTTTTCAGTTCTTTTAAGGTATATTCTTACAGAAGTGGAATTGCTAGATCATATGCTAATTCCATGTTTAATTTTTCAAGGAACCTCCGTACTGTTTCATAGTGCCTGCACCATTTCACATTCACAACAGCTCGCCTTTTACTCTCCACCCATACTTCTGGCTTATTAAGTCCCCTAAAGCACAGCTGTGACTTCTGAGTCTTGTGCTCTTCCACAGCTAGTACAATAGCATTCTCATAAAGAGTCTTTCTCATTGTGATGGAGATCATGATGCAGAAACTTGTGCTTCCATTTGGGCATGGAATTCCTCTGACTAGTAGTCTCCCCCACCTTTTTTTTTCTCTTCTGCTGCTCCCAAAGCTCAGAAAATAACCATGACAATAGTGAGATGGGTGTCTACAGAAAAGAAATAAAAGTATAATTGTGCTGTTTGCATACCAATGAGATGTTTCAGAGAGTGGCAGCCTGTTTATCTATGCTGATGTTGATTTATGATCTCAAGTTGTGTTTGGCAGGCTGGAACCACATCTGCAATTTAAATGACTACTTACAAAATGGAGCCTTTTTTCTTAATATCTAATTAGACCCAATGGCTGGCATTGTAGTTGAGAATACAACTATGTCTAAAACAAAGTTCTAATCCTCTAAAAGACATTATGACTCCTTAGGACTTTCAGATAAGCCCTTGATTCAGGTATGTGACTTCCATGGTATACACATTTAAGACAACAGCTTATTTGTACTCAATAGTAGATTCTACATTCACTTTGTACTCAATAGTGGATTCTACATTCACTTGGAGATATTAGAATGGAAATAAGATACTGTTTTTGGTTCAGGCCTGGAGACAGAACCAGGCTTTAAGGAATATATGTAGGATAAGAGTTTCTCACCCAACTCTTCCCATGGTCTGCATTTTGTATGGATGTTGCCCCTGCTACTGTAATCTTGAACTTTTAGAGCTAATAGCCACTTCTCGTTTTGTGACATTTTGTGAGATTTCCAAACACAAACTAATGTAAATATATTCTGTACGTATGCTTTTCAAATTTTTTTTTAATTTTACCTTTGACTGAGAGGGGCCAGAGCTGACTGTAAAGGTGGTTTGATATTGGAACACCCTTTCCTTGCCTCAGACCTTGGGCCCTGACCTAGGCAGGCTGGTGGAGGCAGAGGCAGGTTCTCTATGTGTGAACCGTATGTTCAAGTCAGCATGCTCTAGAATGGACGGCGTGTCATTCTGGGCTTCTTTCTCCTTCCTGACACTGCATGATATAAATCAAAAGTTCACATTGGGGTCATAACCACTGGCTTTTGGCTGGACTTGGTGCGAAGGTCTCTGCAGGGTCAGGCCGCCCAGATGTGAGCTGTGTTTGGGCTGAGTTTAGTTTGTTTCCATTCTCTGGGTCCCCACTCCTTCCTCCCTTCTTAGTCATGCCAACTGCTACTGGAGATGTTTTTCTCTCTGTTTAAGGTAATAGCTGAGTCAATGCTGAAGCCAAGCACTGAAAATACATGTACAAGGGGTGTGTTTTCATATTATCAGAAAAAGCCTTGAGATCTTTTTGGAAATGTAGTCTCCCAAGAAGCTGTCCTTTGGGAGCATCTTCCTCTCTTGCGTACCTTTAGCTTGCCACAAAGAAGAGAACTTAGTAAACATCATCAAGATGAGGTGGGCTGGGTTTTTAAATAAAATGCTAAAAGCATTCCTTTAAGAACATTTCTTTAGATGTTGTACTTCTTATATGAATAGCTGATTAATCCATGTGGTGCCACTTCAGCTCTTGAATATACATATTGTTTGCTTTAACGTTTGATATATTCAGTAACCCAGCATAGAAAGAAAGGTAAAACTAGAAAGCAGCTAGAATGTAGAACCCCAGTTCTGCATTTCCCAGTTAAGTGTCAGAAAAAATTGCTTTGAATTTGTCATGCCTATAGTCACAGAGTTTGTTGTATAGGATTTGTGAACTCTAAAAATACCTATAATGTTTATGAAGAAGGTGCTTCATACACATTGTAGTTCCTTTCTCCTCCATTATTTATTTTTTGTCTCTACTTGACCATCAGGTTTGATAAGTGAGAATTGTCCTTTGCCACAGTCTATTTCTTAATATAATTTCGAACTCTTGAGCATAATTGCAGTTGACAGTATTGTTTTCTATCCGCCACCCCCCCCCCCCCCCCCCCCCCCCGTCAGATACAACTGCCATTCTCTGGCCATACAACAGCAGGCTTTATAGACTCAGCTGTGAAGACTACACCTTGCTGAGTCAGCAACTGCCTTTAATTTGGGGAAATAGAAAAACTAGACATCAATGCGCAGTTCATACAAGATTTGCCCTAGACACTCATTAGGAAAAAAAATAACTGAAGTTGGAAATCATCTGAAAACTCAATACTCAACTGTGTGGGGAGCACCATGTTCATAAAAATTCTCACTAATGAGACCAGCACATGGTGTTGTGGTTAGGCACTGAAATCTCACATGGCTGACCACAGTTGCAGTCCCAGACCTGGTGATTTGAAAATCATGACAGGCACATGTGCATGTATGCCCAGAATCCCAAGAGGAGAATGGAGGAGAAGGGATTGCAGTGTGGCCATCTCCCCTGGGGGATTTCTCACCTTCCAACTCTCTCTCACTTTCTCTTTGGCATGCTCACACTATGGGGGGAGACAGAAAAAAAACTCTCACTATGTTGACACTGACTTATGTTTAAACTAATACTAACAAACATCTTCATCTCCTCTTTGATATGTATACCAGGATATGACTGTATATGCCTGTACCTATAGAAAGTAGTCCAACTTCAAATAGCGCAATTTTAATGTTGAAAATGGCATGAAGACTAAGTCAATTTTATGCTAAGAATCCATTTGCAACAATAGCACTTGAAAACCTAACAACTGGGCTGGGTCTGCAGTGTAGTGATTAAGTCCTGTGCATAACAAGCTGAATCCCGTACGATCTATGGAGTCTTGAATCCCAGCCCTGGAAACTTGAAAAAAGATTGTAGCATGCTAGGTACATCTGTGTACATGCGCAAAAACACCTCCTAAAACAAGATGGAGAAGTTGAAAAGATTGTAGCATGTCCACATTCCATTTGTCCGTTCCTGGAGGTTTGCATAATTAAGTCTGTCGGGGCAGTTTATCACAGTTTATCACAAGGGCGTCCGGCAAAAGCAAAGGTTAAATTTTATCTCTACAGAGCAGAAAGACATAATTTAAAGATATTCTTACAGTCGTACCCCTTTGTGGGGGTCAGGGATCAGAGGTGCTTTCTTTCTCTTTAGTGAGCACACATGCTCTCTGGCAATGAAAAGAGAGGGGAAAAGAGGGGGGGAAAGAAGGGAAGGGGAAAGGGAAGAGAAAGTTAAAGGAGGAAAAACTTAAAGTAGATTATTATATTTTTTAACCAAATACGGTGTTTAATAGACCCAGCCATATAGAATTTGGAGACTTTTCTATTTAGATCCACATAGATGTATTGAAAAGTGTACATTATTTTGAAAATATAAACCACTTATCTGAAATTATGTGTTTTATACATAATGCAGGCAGAAGAAATATTACAGTGGTGCAGTACAGCCAAGTTATGATTATTGCATGAACTATACAGATTTGAAATCCGTTTGCTCTGCAATTGATCCATTGTGAGGCAATAAGGTTAGAACATAAAGGCAAATAACTAGAGTACCTTTGTAGGGATTAGAAGAGAGCATATATAAACTTTCCATGTTAAGATTACTATTTTTAGATAGTTTCGGAAAACTAAAAGCCAGCTATCTATTACATAAATTTTAATTTTAAAATATTCTTAAACTTAAATATCTTGTTACTTTGTGATTAATTTCACCCTCAAATTAGACATATACTGAGTGTTGAATTCATTCAGATTTGAAATTTATAGTTTCAGCTGGATTTAAACTTGGATTATAATAGAATAAGAATTCATTTCTATGTATGAGTGGGTGTTAGTGGAATTTTCTTAATCTTTCTGAATGGGAAAAATGTATTCCGTCTTTACTTTTTGTCTCAGGGCCTTTGAGTGAATTTGCTTTTGTCTAAAATGAAAGACGAAATAGTTCATTTCATCATTGTCATAATAGTGGAGTGATTCAGCAAAACGCAGCTGATTATCTGAGCCCACAAGCCTTGTGTCGGAAAGTGTGGCTGAACTGACAGCTGTCAGCCTTTTTTTCCATCCCAGTCCAGTCACCACATCCAGCAGCTAAACTTTCATCTTGCTCAGGAAATTTGGGGCTCATAAAATGCAGCCAGTCCACTTTTCTCTTAGGACTTTCTAACTGCTGTTAGATTAATTGCTAATTCTGATTAATAAGCAATTCAAATTCCCAGCATTAAGGGGCTTCTTTTCCGTTTAAAAAGTATTTAACTGATTTATTTTTGGCTTCGATGTTCAGATTCAAGGATTCTTCTCCAGTAAAATAAATAGCTTTTGAATATCCTCAGTACCAGGTGGATTGCGAGTATCTACTTTCTTTCACTACCTTCAGCCATCATAGCAACACAGTCACATGGAGGAAGGGTCCAGTGAAACAGGACCCCAAATTCTTACCCCAGTGTCCAAAAATGTCTTTCCTTGGAACTCATATTGTAGAAGAATTACTTTGAGAAATCTCTATTTTGTGTTGACAAATACATTTAGTAGTTGTTATTTACTTGTACAGTTGCCCCTCAATATCCACTGGGGTGGGGAGGGGGTTTGGTTTCAGAACTCTTCAGAGAACCGAAATCTGTACATGCTCAGGTCACTTATGTAAAATGATGTGGTATTTGCAAATAATCTACATTCAGCATCCCACATACTTTAAATCATCTCTAGGTTACTCTAGGCTACATCATACCTAACATGATATAAATGCTGTATAAATAGTTGTTCTATATTGGTGTTTTTGTTTGTATTATTTTAATTTTTTTTAGGTATTTTTGACTTGTGGTTAGTTGAATCCATAGGCTCAGAACCCTCATGTATGGAGAGCTGAGTGTAAATATTTGAAAGTGATCCCTGAATTAACTCTGGGTCAGTGTCCCTAGAATGGGAAGATTTTCAGAATCCTAAACATATCTCTCCGATTTAAGTGGGCTACAGAAAAGATCACTTGCTACTCTACAGCAATTCCAGAGAATTTGTTTTTGTTTTTTTGTTTTTGTTTTTGTTTTTTTTTTCATTTCTAACACAAAAATCTTTAAAAACTCCCAGAGGTCATCTTCCAAAAAGCTAGCCAGGCTTGAAGCTATTTCAGTGACTTCTTTAGTAGGATAGAGAAAAGTTTAAAGAACAAAACAACACCAAAAAACATTCTGCAACAAAGCCTCATCCTCTCAAAACTCTAAAGGAGAGTATATTTCTACACGATCAGAGTTGTAATCTTGTTTGACAGGTACTGTTGTCAGATCCAGAGGAGCTGAAATGGACCTGAGCTTTTTGTAAACTGAGTCCTGTTTCTAGGACTGTGGGGCAGTGCGTTCACAGGTGCCCAGGTCATTGGGGCACACTACATGCATTTCACATATATACTAAGCAAACACCTCCTATTTGCACAGTGGCTATATTATACCTCCAAAAAGATCAGCACACATGATCTGATAAATATGGGGACTAGGAATAAAAGATTTGAAAAGTAGAATTGTCCCAGGAATTCCAGGATATATGGTTGGCGTTGTTACATGCCAGGCAACTCTTATGTACAGAATCCTTAAAAAAAAAAAAAAAAAATCAAATCCTTACAAATATACAAAATAGATTTGATTATCCTCTTAGAACTCATAAGATAACTGAATTTCATACTGAGAGTGTATGATATATTCAAGCAAATATTACTAAGTCATCACATCCAGGTCGAGCCATTTGTTGTCCCCACAATATCAAGCTGCCTCCTTCATGGGCTAGGGTTATTCAACACATAAACAAATAGATCATTTTTTTTTCTTTTATGTTTTTTGTTTTGCTTTATTTATTTTTTTTTAATTTGTCAGAGAGTGAGAAAGAGAGACAGAGAGAAAGAGAAAGGGAAGGAGAGAAAGCACCTCTTCCCTCTACCCATGGAGGGTGATCACACAGCAATCCTTTCTCTTCCATTTCTCTCTTCTTTTACAATTTTAGGCATGGATACACACACTACTGGTGTGTTTTTTTCAAGCAGCCAGATCTGAGACTCCAAAAGCAATCAGCCACGTGGAGTAGCCTTGTGCATGCATTTGAGTCATAAGGATGAATGTATAGGTTATTTTATAGATGAAATTTTCATATATACAATGTTTTTGATCAGTTTTCTTCAGGCATTAGCCTAAAGAGACCCACTGTGGAGAGACAGAAACAGCAATAGAAAATCCAAGAAGGGAGGAAGATGTAAATATATAGCTTGAGTATGTTTTTGACAGACTTTGGAGCAGAATGCTCATAGCACTGTCCAAGAAGCTTCAAATTCATATAAAATAACATGTTTTAGGAAGCAATCAGCAATGAACTTAAGAGCCATGGAATGGCACAAGTCATCCTAACTTGGGAATCCAAGATACCTGAACAATTATAATGGGGGAGAATCATTTGGGTACATAGATACATCCTTCTTCACCTTCCCTTTTCCTTCTTCTCTAACGTTGACACACACACAGCCAGCATGCTACTGCTTTTGAAATATCAACTTCAGATAACATAACTGGACACATAAATGAGTTTTATTATGTGCCACATTTTGCTGAATTATGTCCCATTATCTGGAATTTTGAACTCTTTAGATGTAAATTTCTACAAAATTTTTCAGAGCTACATGCGCAAGTGAGTCCTAAGCATCATAGCAGAATGGCTACTTTGTGGTAGCTTACTGACTGAACAGACACATTCCAGTAAGATCCACATTTGTACCGGGGCAGAAGACCAGCTGCTATCCTGACTTCTCAACAAAGGACTCTTGTGTTTGAACAAAAACTATGTACTGTATGCCCAGCAGCAGAAGGGAGTCTGAGCAGTGATGTCAAAGTATACCATGATGTCACCACAATTCACAAAGAATTACAGTTAATGCCATGTGAAGTGAGGCCAAATTCAACACTTTCCCTCTTGGGTACTTCACAGTCTGAGAGACAGAAGCAAGGTCAGAGGTCAGTCCTTTGTATAATTTTGTTTCGCATTCTCCAGACACCCTAATTTTGGAAGGAGGGGAGGAGAAGACAGCCTGTTAAAGAAAAGTCCCCAGACCATCTGCTGAGAATGAATTTTAGCATCTGTATGCACAAATGCCTATAGTGGTTACTTCTTAGGATTTCTGTGGAAGACTACTACTAGATAAACAAATTTAACTAAAAACAATATGCAAAAAGGAAAACTCCAGATGTGTTTAGCAATAAATTTACCCAAGAATTTGGCTCAGACTGAACTAAATAAGAAAGGAATGAAATAAATCAGACACGGAGCACCTGAGAGTTTTAATAAATGTTGGAAATAAGACTTATTCATTCTTTTTTTCCATTTCAGGGTGTTTATCCAGCCATTAAATGGATTATATTTTTGACCTCAAGAAAAGCAGCACAGGAAAAATCCTTAAAAATGTTTACAATCTAATTAATTTATCCCTGTTTCTATCTGCTGTCTCACAACCCTACCATTGACATCTTCCTTTTTTACCTACATAATTTATAATATAAAAAGACAGCTACCATAGGAGCTATCTGGAGATCACTCAACATCTCTAGAACTGCATTGTGAACAAGCAAATACAAAGCACAGAAAAATATTTCTGGCTCAAAGAATAAAGAAGATATTGGGTTATCAGAAAAGTCAATACATATTTTTTCTGTGTTTTTCTATGCAAAAATGCATTATGAATTTTCTGACAACCCAATAGAAAGGAGCACCCAGTGAGGAGAGTGGAAGATCAGAGATTTGGGTGTGGCTACCCCTGGGGGGTGATTTCTCACTCACTCTCTCTGGTGGGGAAAAAAAAAAAAAGCACTTGGTGGCAAAATCTCATTCCTATGAAACCAAGTTTTCTTCTACAATATAACCACAGAAGTTCTTAAGTGCCTGCCTGCCTACCTTCCAGTGGAGGTGAGATCATGTGTGTTGGAGGAGGAGGCTCTGGTTCATCTAGACAACCAGAGGACTAAAGGTCACACAGGGTAATGGAAAGAGGCCAGAAGGTTCCCCAAGCTGAAGTTCATTAGGAAGAGCCAAGATTCAGGACAGGAGATGCAGTACATGGGGAATCTTTAGGTCCACAGTTGGTATCAGAAGTAAGATGTGAAGCCCAGAGCACCATGCCTAGTAGGAATGCGGTCAAAGCTTGACTCACTTTGAAATATTGAGCATTTATACACCAAGGCAACTCTGCAGCAGTGGGCCTGGACCAGAGAAAAAGTAGGCCAAGTGACAAATAGAAATTAAACTCTCAGATTATGGTGTTATAAAATGAGGTATTCTTAGAGATTTTTTTCTTGTTTTGACAAACAAGCCTTCTTTTAGTCTTTGGAACCAGGGCCAGACAATTCAACTGGTCACGGTTATTATGTTGTACCTGGCACAAGGAGGAAAATTCTTTTTTTTTTTTTTTTTTTTTTTTTTTAAGAGAGATTTTTGCTGTAAGGGACATGTGCTTGCCAGAGAGACAGAGAGGCAGAAAGTAAGAAATCACCCCCTAGTGGGTATGACCACACCAGGCAGTCCCTCCATTCTCCTCCATTCTCCTCTCAGGATTTTGGGCATGCATGCACATGTGCCCAACAAGAGTTCAAAACTACCAAGTCCAGGACTCTAACTGTGGTCAACTACATGGGAGTTCAGAGACATAACCATATACTGTCTGCTGATCCCAAGGAGGAAAATTCTTTGAAATTACAAAAAGTCCCTGTCACTTGTGGCTTTGTAGCCTGGATTCATTCATTCAACAAATATTTATTCTGTTTGCTGTGGGCCAGGCACTGATCTAGGTAGACAGGGGACAAGACATGTAAATATCCCTGACATTGTGGTATTAGACTCTAGTAGGAGATAGAAAATAAATAATAAGTTTAACAAATACGTAAATTAGATTGTATGCAAAAACAAATGTTATAGAATGAAAAGAAAACAATGAGTAAAGGTGTGAGGATTTGGGACCAGAAAGGAATGTAACTTGAAAAAATCTGGTCAAAATAGGTGTTGTTAGGAAGGTAGAAGATTTTTTCAGGCAATGACTTAAAAAAGAAGCAAAACAGCTCCTATGGAAGTATTTGAGGAAGAGAATTTTAGTCAGAGACAACAACCAGGGATGTCCTGAGACAAGAAAGTGTTTGGAATGTTTGAAGAATTGCAGGGAGAGTAAGGCAGAGAAAGATGAGGTCAGAGAGGTAACTCAGATGACACAGGAGCTGGTGGGCCTTTGTGTGGACTCTGGTGAATTCACAAGGAAATTGACTGCTCTTGGCATTGATTGATACACTCCAGAGTAGAGAATGCCATGTATGATGGGAAGGATTCCTTTGGAAAAACTTTACTTGGAGAAAGGGAATTAATGCCTTTTCACATAGTGGTATGTCATAGTGTAGGAGAGCTATCCATTTAGGCTAATAACATATGGGTACATACCAGTATTTCTGGGGAACATGTGTATGCAGCTATATAACAAAAGCAGCCATTTTTTAAATTCACTGAATCACTCCCAGGAAAAAAAAGGAAGGAAGCAGAAAGGGAAGGAGGGAAGGAAGAAGAAGAAAGCAAATTTTCTGTGCATTGAAACTTCACTTTCAGGCCAGCCAATGTCATGGTGGTTAAGCCGACTATATCTCACATGGCCAACCATGTAGTTTGAGTCCCATACCTGGCAGCTTGAAAAACACACTGGGTGCATGTGCATGCATGCCCAAAATCCCAAAAGGAGAGAAAGATGGAGGAGAATGGATAGCACCGTGACCATCCCCCCATGGGAGGGGTGCTTTCTTATTTCCTCCCCCTCTGTGTCTCTCCTTGCAAACACATGTGCCCTCTAGCAAAACTTTAAAAGAAAAGTGCACTTTCAAAGCTACAGACTGTAAAATTCCTACCTTTTTCTTCAATCTCAGTACTTAGAATTATAGGCAGGTGTTGTTTTTAGCAACAGGATATGCTAACTGAGGTGTGTGCATCCACCTCCTTCCTAACCCTCAAAAAGGTCACAGTATATCACAGAATAAAGGAGTCTTCATTAATGACTCTGTGCTATTCAGCTCAGATTTCAATTCCGACAACAGCAAGTCCTAGTACTATCATCTTGGGCAAGTTGTTTAACCTTTCGATGTCTTAGTTACTTTTGTGAAATAGCTACTATTTTAGGGTTACATAAGAATTAAGTTTAAAAAGTTATATATGTATATGGAATATGCTTAAATATAGCAAGTGTTTGGTAAACACATTCACTCTCCCTTCTGTAAGTGGGTTTTTGTTCTTTCTCCTCCTCCATGTCCCTTTGACTTTTAATCTTAGCGATCTTACGTCCCTTTCTACTCTCACCTGTTTCGAGGAAATGATCTGATTAAACCCATTCGCCCTAGATTGAGATCATGCCTACCACTAACAGGCAGCATAATGCCTTATGCTCACTTGATTTGGTTTCATTTCAGTATAAGCAACAACTTCATGTGTTATTCCTCCCAAGGGTACTTGAACAACAAACAAAGGACCATACCAGTGGTTCCCAACGTTTTAACACAATGGATTCTTTATTATTTTTTTCCTATGAGTCTCGTATTTTGGAAGTTTCCATCTACTGCATGTATTAAGTAATAATTTGTTTTCCCATTTTATGACCTAAAGACCTGAGTTTGCAATTAAAAAAATAAATGCAGTAAAGATCAGAATTCAGCTTATTTCTATAATGAGATGGTTAGTATTTTGGTGACTTTGTGTGGTTTTATTGCAAGTAAATATATTTCCATTAGGGTTTTAGAAATAGTAACCATAGCTCACAGCCCACTGTTAGCACCTTTGTGAAGTACTAGAAATCTTACTTTCTTATATTAGAAATGCTACTTGTAAACCAAAGAAACAAGTGTATAAAGGAGAAAATTTGAGTACCAATAACAAATTAAGAGAGAGCATGTGTGTATATGTGTGCATGTGTGTGTGTGGGGAGGCAGAGGGGTTGAGGCAGTGTGAACCCCAAATGTAGATGGGGAGCAGCATCTTCTTAGTCGCTTCCCATATTATAGATGAAATATCCACTTATCCCTGTGTAGAAGTCTAGCTCTGCTGGTGGTGATCTTGATAAGAATTTTCAACCTTATCACCACTGCCCTATGAATGTCAAATAGTGGGTCTTTTTGTGTTTAATAGACATCCCACTATAACTTCTTTTTTTTTTTTTTTTTTTTCTTTTTTTGGAGAGGTTTTTGCTATAGGGCGCGTGCACTCGCCAGACAGACAGAGAGAGACAGAGAGATAGAAAGCAGGAAATCACCCCCCAGGGGGGATGGCCACGCCGCAATCCCTTCTCCTCCATTCTCCTCTCAGGATCTTGGGCACGCACGCACACGCGCCCGGCGTGAGTTTAAGCCGCCGGGTCCGGGACTCGAACCACGGTCGACTATGTGGGAGTCCAGCGACATAGCCATTACGCTAACTGCTGGTCCCCCCACTATAACTTCTACTCAGAAATCTCAATGTGCAATTTTGGTTATGTTATTTACTGGAAGGTAAGTTATCTTCTCTAAACCTCGATGTTATACTCTGTGCTTGAAATCTTTCAGGTCTTAAGAAAAATAGTTAATTGTAGAAAATTGTCTAAAAGGAGACAGCTAATTAATTCTTTTGACTTTGGAGTGGGAAATTAGTTTCTTTTCCTGACATGACAGCCTATTGGATTTGGCTTCTCTGAGCAGAATGTTTTAAAGGATCATGGGGCACATAAAAAGCTCAGTGGCAGGGAGTGTTGTAACCGATTAGCTATGTCTACTGTGGGCCCTGGCAGGAGAAGTAGCTGCACACGTGCCATATCTCTGCCAGCCTAGCCCTTAATGCTCTACAGTCCACCACTGGGAAAAGTGAAACTGTTGTAATAATGTACCTGGATGATTTGTTTTGACTTCTTAACATTTGCTTTGACCAAATGTTTCTTGATCATTAGGCTTCATCAAAGGTTACTAAGAGTCAGCCCTTTGAGTGCATTTATTTGCTCAGATGTTATTTTGTTTGTTTGTTTGTTTCTCATAGAGAACACATGCACTCACCAGAGAGAAAGTGAGAAATCAGTTCTGCCCCGGGAGTTTGGCCATGCTGCAATCCGTTCTCCTCCATTCTCCTCTCAGGATTTTTGCACACACACCTGGCATGGGTTTCAGGCTGCCAGGTCCAGAACTTGAACCACAGTCAGTCATGTGGGGAGTCCAATGCCTTAACCATTGTGCTACCTGTGCTGGCCCTGCCTAGATGTTATTTGAACGTTGTTATAAGATATTCTCTTTCAAAAGACTCACAGAAAATACAAGGGATCTTCAAAAGGTCCATGGAAAATAAGTATTATGAAAACTCTATGCATGGATTTGAAAAACAAAAATTTGTACCAAAATAAACTCATACCTTAATTCCATTTTCCGTGAAATTTTGAATTCCCCTTGTACATATGTAGGATTTCGGTACTTTGAGTAATTGTGCTTTTCCTGAGCTCACTTTTCACCTGTTTATTATGCAGGTATTTACTGAATGCCTACTACAAGAAATATGTTATCCTACATATTTTCTGAAAACTCCAGTAGATGCTGTGATGCCTAAAATTACCTATTTCCCTCTCTTTAATTTTTTTTATATGTTCCATTAAAGAGAGAGAGACAGCACCCCATACAGAGTCTTCACACTGTGATCTACCCCTATCCCTAGCCAGCCTTATCAGAGGTGTATAACTCCCATATGAGTCTACCTACATCACCACTGCACCACCACCTGGGTCGTTTTCCTCTTTTCTAGAAAGATCAACTCCAGATGTGCGATCCCCTCATCTAACAAATATATGACCTCACTGTGTGCATTGTGTGTTTTCCCCATTTCTAGCCTTATCTTAAAGCAAATGTGTGTGTGTGTGTGTATATATATACATATACATATATGTATATATGTATGTGTATACACATCCATCTACAAATCTTTTTATAAAATGTTAGGCATAAACAAATTAATCAGCATCTATATCTTTTGAGGATTTGGTTGGAAAGGTACTATTTCTCCTTATTAACATAATTAGTAAATGAGCTATAATGTATATAAGAATGTACGATTATTCATAAAATTCAATCTGAATTAAATAACTATAAATAAAAGTGGCCATAATCAGAGTTGCAGAGTTTAGTTTTCCATATTTGTCTTTCCCAGTGCTGAAAATAGAGGGATTTAAAAGTTTCTTACCTCATGGTGTTGGATCAAAAAAAGCTTGACATCACTGGCTCAGTATTTGATGCCAGAATTGAGGTCCTTATGGGAAATCATTTGATACGGGGCCAGTGTGAACCCATCTAAGAATGTCAGCCTGAGGCATGGTATCTGCTTATGGATTATGTTATTTACGTTCCCTACATTGTTAGAGTGGTGATCTCTCTTTCTCCTGTGGCTCTTAGTGAAGACATTTTATTATACATATTTCAGTGTCTAGAGAATTTCAGCCTTGTGTTCTGCCTGTTTGCTTGCTATCAGTTCTGTAGAGTGAAGGAAGAAACTCCTATCAGCACATACTACAGGCTGGATGCCTAAAATCTGCACAAGATACTAAAAGTCCGTGAGCCAACTTGGATTGGAAGCTGTGGTACTAGTTTTTTGTTTAAGAAAGGTTTTCTCCCCTCCCTTTAGTAAATCCTGAAGAAGAATGAAGAAAAATCAGCAATGTTAAGTGTGAGAGTTCTACTGAAAAAGGAGACAAAGGACTGCATTGCTACATACATGTATATGTATTGTATGTAAGAGAAGACACAGACACATACATTTAAGATATGACAGTAAAACTTGACACACTAGTGGTATATAACAACAAAAACATTATTAATCTTGTAAGTCTCAAGGTACCATTTTGCATTTCTTCGAGCTTCTCAGTTTATGTCACCTGAAAGAAATTTTGTAAAATAACACTGATCAGTCATTTTGGATGGGGATGAGATTAGACAGACTACTGCATGGAGTGGACACCTAATAGTCAACCTAGTAGTCAAATACTAATAAGCTGCATTGGATCCAAATATTTAATTGTTCTCCACCCTTTGCAAAATAATTCCATGCAGTTGTCCAAGTTATGAGTGGTCATTATCTCACTTTAAAAAAAAAAAAGGAATTAAATTTTTTTAATTTGAACAGAGAAAGTGTGTGTGTGTGTGTGTGTGTGTGTGTGTGAGTGTGTGAGAGAGAGAGAGAGAGAGAGAGAGAGAAAGTGAGAAAGCTAGTCTGAGACTTAAACTGAGGTCAATAATGTAGGAGTCCAGCACCTCAACCACCACACCACCTGCCAGCCCTACTTCAATTTTTTTAAGAGGCTTTTTTCCCCTAGGACACATGCATTTGCTGAAGAGAGACAGAGGCAGTGAAAAGGAAAGTTAGAAATTACCCCCAGGAGGATGGCCACACCATAATCCCTTCTCCTCCATTCTTCTCCCAGGATCTTAGGCACACACACACATGCCCGACATGAGTTTCAAGCCACCAGGTTCAGGTCTTGAACTGCAGTAGGCCATGTGGGAGTCCAGTGACGTAACTGTTAGGCCATCTACTGGCTCCCATTATCTCACTTTAGTGTTTCATCAGTATGGGGTGGTTGTGGGAATTCAGTGACCTAAATATTGCCTTCAGTGACATTCTGCTAATACTGCACATAGATGCACTTGGAAAATAATCTTTAAAACATGCTAACCTTTTACATTAATTCTGGTTCATGTATCAGGACAGAGGGTTAGGTTTGGCCTCTAGCTGTCATGAATGGTATCTCATACACATACAAGGGATCTTCCAAAAGTTTATGGAAAATATGTACTATGAAAAAATAGTGCATAGATTTCAAAATTTTCTTGCACCATCAAACTCATATTTTAATTTTACTTTTCCACAAACTTTTTGAAGTCACCTTGTATATACATGTTGTGTGCACATGCACACAAATACAACTTTTTAAAAAATGCTTGTTTACTTCCATTTGTTATTATTTTTTTTAATTTGACCAGAGAGAGAAAAAAGGAAAGCGATAAAACAAATAACCAGGTCCAGGACTTGAACCATGGTCGGCCATGTGGGAATTTAGTGCCTTTTACCACCACGCCACCTGCCAGCACCACAAATACAATTTTGTATGTGTGTGTGTCATCAATGACTGTAGTCTAAGGATGCCTGTCTATAAACTACAATACATTGGAATTGTTAGTAACCCCATTAAGTTTGATGTTAGGTGTTTTGTTTGATTCACCAATATTCATTAAACATCTTAAATGTCAAATATTATTGTCCAACAATTACATTGCTGGAATTCCACATGGCCAATAGCAGTTTGAGTCCTGGACCCAATGGCTTGAAAATCACGCTGGGCACATTTGAAGGCATGCCCAAGATCCCAGGAGGAGAGTGAAAGAAAAGGGATTGCAGGGACCAGCAGTTGCTGTAATGGCTCTGTTGCTGGACTCCCATGTAGTCGACCATGGTTTGAGTCCCAGACCCGGTGATTTAAACTCACGCCAGGCATGTGTGCATGCGTGTCCAAGATCCTGAGAGGAGAATGAAGGAGAAGGGACTGCGGCGTGGCCATCCCCCCGGGGGGGGGGGTTAATTTCTTGCTTTCTGTCTCTCTGTCTCTCTCTGTTTTCTGGGGCGAGCACACGCCCTATAGCAAAAACCTCTCAAAAAAAAAAAAAAGGGGGGGGGGATTGCAGCATGGCCATCTCCCCAACGGGTGCTTTCTTTCCCTTTCACTGTCTCTGTCTCTCTCCTCTCTCTCCAGCAAGCACATGTGCCCTATGGCAAAAAAAAAAAAAAAAAAAAAAAAAAAAACTCTAAAAAAAATTTAAAAAATGAGATTAAATGTAATATTGGTTAAATAACAAATTGAATTGGATATATATAAAAGAAGCCCCAAATTATAATTACTTAAAGTTTACTATTTCACACTCAAAGAAAAGAAGGTAAGATATAGTCATTTAACTGATTTTTAATTAACAGTTATTTGAGATCAACAGAATAAGATATGTCAAAAATTATTATCTTGATATAACTTCAAATAATTTTTTACTTGGACCAAAGTAAGAACATTTTATCTGATGATAAAGTATTGTGCATTTTAAAAATAATCGAGTTAGAATATTTTGGCATCTTACAGAGGAATTAATTCAGAGGGAAGGGGGGGAAACAATGGTGTCAGGGAGATGTTTGTCTTTTAAACTCCAAAGTTAAACAAAGCCCAGTTAAAACTGACTTGGTTTATGTCCTAGGGTCTATAAACCCACAACGAGAGTGCTAAGTCAGGGGTCTGGCCAAGTTAGTCTGAAAGTATGTCACATCCTATTTAGCTATTTCTAATATGATTGTTCCTTTGGATCCCTGAAGCTGAATTGTTCTTTTCTTAAAATGGTTTTGGAACCATAAGAAATCTTTAGGATTAGAGAGAGATTTTCATGATTATCTCCTTTGGCTCCATTAAAGACATCAGAGTCTATTAAACATTTTCCAGAAAAACGATCCCTTCTCAAAGGATTTAACTTTGAGAAACCTGAAATTCCTGTAATTTAAGGAATAAATCCAGTTAAGTTTGAGATCCTGAGAGTGTAAATTCTTATGGTCACTGCTCATCTTGTTTATCCACATAGTTGAAGACTGTGTAAATTTAAGCCCATCTCTTTTCAATCCAAAACAACAGTGAGTCAATAATTGTTTGAATGCCACCTAAATTACAATCACCATGTTTTCTCAAAATATTTGACCCTACTAATGCAATCAGATGATTTAGTCTTCTGACTTTTTAAAATTTTTGCCAGCTTCAGTTTTTGTTTACTCTCTAATTACTCTCGAATTAGCTAGTATTTGTGCATTTCTGAAGGATGAGCTAAACCTCACTGCAACACCCCTTCAGTTTTAAACTCTGACTCCTCATTTAGATCTCAGCTCAGAAAACTTCCTCAGGAATGTCTTCTCTGACCTCTCTAATCAAATTGGATTCTGTATGTTTTATGCTTTCAGAGTACTGTGTGTCTTTGTTTTATAGCTTTTGTCTTGATGATCACTTCACATTGATTGTGTGAGATGATTTCAGTAATATCTGCTTCCACCACTAGACTGTATGTCTCCTGAGGGTGGATCCATATGCATGCAAGTTCACCATTGAATTTTGCTCCTAGCATAGTGCCCAGCCCACAGCAGATGGTCAATAAATGTTGTTGAGGGGCCAGATGGCGGTACAGCACTAAAACATGATATCTGTAAGACAATCATACATGGAGAGGGTCTTGGTTCAAGTGAATAGACCTTCCTGAACACAGGGCACACGCTTGCCCATAATCTGGGGGCTGGCTGAAGGTTGAGGGTAGATTGTGGTATCAAGGCCCTGATAGGTATGGGGTTGTTGTCTCTCTCTCTCTCTCTCTCTCTCTCTCTCTCTCTCTCTCTCCTCCCTCCCCCCTCCCTCCCTCCCTCCCTCCCTCTCTCTTTCTCTGTATCTCTTACTTAACAAAGAAATAATCTTTTTAAAAAATTATTTATTTAATTTTATTTATTCATTCATTTATTTTAATTTGACCAGAGAGATACACAGAGAGAGAGAGAGAGAGAGAAGGAGAGAAAGTGAGAAAGCAAGCCACCAGGTCCAGTACTCGAACCACGGTCGGCCATGTGGGATTGTCCAGTGCCTTATCCACCAAGCCACCTGCTGGTCCCCGCAAAGAAATAATCTTTAAAAACTAAAATACATGTTGCTTAAGTGGTTAAATGAAAATATTTTGTAAATTACTTCTGCAATCCCTTTTCACACTATGCTTAGAATGTAAGAGTGAATACAGACTCAATCAGCTCATGTATGGGTCCATCTAGAGAAAAGAATTCTGAAAATATTCCACTGCAGTACATAGGAGCACAGCACAGAAGTCTTACACCAGCATGTGCTTGGCTCTGTATAGATAAAACTTGGTTGGATTTTGAGGTGGTTTCACTGTGGTCTCTGAATAGATTGATGTGAGCTGCTGCTTAGCCTCAGTGAATCCTCAGCGTTGGAGCCAGCCTGCCTTTGCTCCCAACTGTAGAACTCAGCACCACATTTTCCTGACATCTTTCCATTTCAGAAAATGTACAGTTGCTGAAGAAGTTGATGCTTTGTCATATGTTCAAAATGTTTGCTTGCTTTCAATGAAAAATATGTACACTATAAGAATTTTAAAATAAAACATATATGGAGCCAGCAAGTGATGTCGTAGTTAAAGCACTGGATCCCCACATGGCCAACTCTGTGGTTCAAGTCCCATACCTGGCAGCTTGAATATCCTGCTGGGCACCTGTGTCTGCATACCCAAAACCTCAAGAGGAGAATGAAAGAGAAAGGATTTTGTCATGGTCATCCCCTCTGGGGAGAGGGAGGGATTTTTCACTTTTCCCACTCTCTGTTTCTCTCATACATACCCTATACAATAAATAAATAAATAAATAAATAAATAAGTAAACTAAGTAATTATATTTTTTAAACCTTTGCCTAAACATGTATTTATAGTTACTAATAAAAGATACAATAAAGAAAAATCAAGTCTCAAAGAAAGACCATATTAACAACCAGATTCTGAAAGGTAGAACAAATTATGAGGACTCCGGAGATCCAGCCCTTTCAAATGTCACCAGTGCTATTATTTTGTTTTGTCAGACTCATTGAAAGAGTTGGAGAGTGGGATCAATCCTTTGGTATTGCCTCTAACTAGAATTATAAAATGTACAATCTAGTATATTTTGGATTTGAATTTTTCTGACTCAAACATTGGAAAGAGTACAGATACAAGTGAGTTTGCCCACATACTTTATAAAGATTTGTGGATGTGTTAAGCCCAATTTGGACCAAGCATACATGTTTTGTTGGAAGTATGGAGAGGGAGCCAGCAGGTGGCATGGTGGTTAAGGTGCTGGATTCTCAAAAGGCTGACCTCCAGTTCAAGTCCCAGACCTGGCAGCTTGAACACCATGCTGGGTGCTTATGCATGCGTGCTCAAAATCCAGGAGGAGAAGGGATTGCCATTCCCCCTGATTTCTCACTTTCCCTCTCACTGTCTCTATCTTCTGGCAAGTACACACACCCTATGGTAAAAAACTTTATAAATTTTTTAAAAATAAAAACGTATTTAGAATTTAAGTGCTTATTAGCAATGACCCTGTGAGAGATTTATGGCCTCAACTATAAGATAGGGACATCTTACATGATTGTTTTGAGAATTAATGAGGTATTTGTGTTGCTCCTGATGTAGAACAGCAGATAATGGGGTTTCAGTGGTGGTCATCTCAGCTCTCTCCTTGCCCACTCCTTTCCTTGCTCACACCCTGTACACAAGCTTGTGTCTGTTCACTGGTTCTGTTCCTCTTTTCTTAGCTGAAATGCTAGCTAGGAAAGGAAATATTTTATCTTCCTTATCATTCAAAATATATTGAGGGTCTACATTTTACCAAGCACTGTTCTAGTTGCTTGGATTACATCAGTGACCCCAACGTGCAAATCTTTTATGCAGCTTACATTCTAAAGAACATATGGAACATGGAGCTTCTTCATACAGTGTGCTGGCTACAGTTTCTCGTGGTTGTATTTTTTTGTCATTTGGGCAAATCATAATTATTGGCAATAGGTATTATTTTTGAATTAGGGTTTTATAACATCGATAATTCAGAGTCTGCTCTCCCCCACCTTCTCCCCATCTTTCTCTCCACACTCCCCTTCGTTCTTTCTCATTTTCTCCTACCCTTCTTTCTGTTTGTATATTTGAACTGTAAAAAACATCTTTATCCATGATACATTTTTTTCCTTCCTTAGCTTGGTTGAAATCCCACTTGAATTCGGGGCAGTTCATGACAAGTACTTTTTATGGCTCCTCAGGGATGAAGGGAGGGTCGTTTGGTGCTGACTGGACTGACAGTGGCTCCCTCTGTGGGTAGGTGCCCAGTTGAATTACACGTCTCTCTCTCTTGTTAGATTGTTGGCTGCGATCACCAGCTGGGAAGTACCGTCAAGGAAGATAACTGTGGGGTCTGCAACGGAGATGGGTCCACCTGCAGGCTGGTCCGAGGGCAATATAAATCCCAGCTCTCCGCAACCAAATGTAAGATACTACAAAGATGGGGCAATTTTGGACTTGTCGATGTGTTATCCTTCTCTGGTTTAGCTCTGGCATCCCTCAGCAACTAAGGACTAATACCTCCACGAAAGTAAAGGCCAATCTGAAAATGTGGTAGAATGCTTCGTATTCCAGCTTTGGACTGTAGCTTAGGTGGGACAAGTCAGGTCCCAGTTGCAACCGCAAGAAAGAAACCGTTCCTTTGAGGCTTAGCAGGCATGAAATAGACATGGGCACAGCGTCATTCTTTGGACAACCGTAAGCTTTACGGCTCAGTATGAGAACAACCTGCATCTCAGCTCCTGCCCGATATGTCGGCTGAGCTGCCTGATAGAATATAGCAGGGAGAGTGAGAAGATTGGCACCAATTCACTCTTATTACTGTACAATGAGATGGTCTTCATTTACAAAGTAGCTTGGGTCATTGCTGACACAAGTTCTTATAGAATTAATATTGGGGAGAGACTGTGAAGCCCATTTTTGACCTTTATGTCTTGATCTCCCCACACCAGCAAGTAAATGCATACCTACAGTACTTGTATGTTCTGGGACTTCACATAATCCTCCACTTAATCTTTTTTTTTTTTTTTTTTTTTTTTTTTTTTTTTTTTTTTTTTTTTTTTTTTTGAGGGGAGAGGTTTTTGCTATAGGGCGTGTGTGCTTGCCAGAAAGACAGAGAGAGACAGAGAGACAGAAAGCGAGAAATCACCCCCTGAAAGGATGGCCACACTGCAATCCCTTCTCTTCCATTCTCCTCTTGGGATCTTGGGCATGCACGCACACACACTCAGCATGAGTTTAAGCCACTGAGTCCGGAGCTCAAACTGTGGTCAACTACATGGGAGTCCAGCAACATAACCATTATGCCAACTGCTAGTCCCTTAATCTTTATAACATCCTCACGAGGAAAGCACTGCTAATGCTCATGTTGTGGGTGTGATAACCAAGGCTTAGCCAGATTATCCAACTTGCTCAAACTCATACAAATGTAAAGTAACAGAGCCAAGATGTGAGCCCAGAATCTGATTCCAGAGCCTAATCACTTAACCCATTCCTCTGGACTATCTCACAGCCCAGCTGACTGTCTTCATGGTTAGATATTTGTAAAGCGGAGAGGTAGACTGAGGCAAGGTACCTCAGATGTGTGTACAGTTGGGTCCTGCTAAGGTAGATGGAATGAATTCTCATGATACCTAAACCAACAAAGAAGGTGCATGCTAATCCAGGTCATTTCACAATATACCGTGCTCTGTGTTGATTACTGTTCCAGGTGCTACCACAGATACAGAGAGAATTAGGACAGCCCTAGTGTGAATGACCCACGTCTTTAGGATTACTTTTGCTTTATTTGCATGTTGTCTCCAGACTTTGCAATTATCCAGAATCCTTCAGTAGATCCTTGATTGAGTATCTCTTCCCACATGTCTCCCCTGGCTTGGGAAATGAGAGAGTAGTTCCACTTTGTGCTTTGGACTTGTTGACTAGCTGGAGGAAGCCAGTTGACATATGGAGGGTTCGTGGCTTAAAATAGACTGTAGGTCAAGACAAAAGGCAGATGTAGTCATTCTGGAGTGCACCAGGAAACTATTCAGAGAAGTCATGAAAAGGTAGGTTGCCAAGAGGACTAGGCTCTGGGGAAGAAGATGGGAATGGAAGAAAGACTAGGAACTTTGAAACACACATGAAAAATCGAAGATGCCTTCTTAAAGCATTCTAACTCCCCAGAAGGTAGTAAAAGCTTGTGATTTGCAGAAAATAAAGAAGAAATTATAAAGACTCTGGCAGAGAGAATAAAGAATGGGGTAACTTAGACATTGTCATTCAGGCAAGATTTTTCTTTGGTCGCGTGTTCTTCTTCTATAAGATGTGTTATAGCTTCTTCCGAAAGATGAAAAGTTAAAGAAGTTAGAAGATGAAACCAGAAATGAGTAGAAGCATTATTCTTTTGTAAATCTCTGAAATCAGAGTGGGATTTTGGGGGGAGGGGGTACATTTAAAGGATCACCCTTACAGAACTCTTTAAGGTATGCTAGAAGCATTATAATTATTTCTGTCATATAATTGAATCAGTGCTCATTATCTAGGATCTAGGAGTTACTGTTAGGCACAAAAGGGGATGCCATACATTTGTGCAGTCACTGCTGTATAGCAACTTCTGAGAACATGTTTTTAATAGTGGGGAACTTTCTTTAGTCTCCTGTCTCCCACCTTCCTATTTTCACAGAGGAACCAGAGCCTCTGCTCAGATAATTCCTCTTACCCTCCTGTTAGGAAGTCATCAGGGACTGCTGGACCTGAATCATTGGAACAAAGGTGGAGAAGCTTTGAAGGAACAAATTGAAGCAAATTGGGGGCCATATGTCATTTCCAGATCTACATATAAGTACCTCAATGAAAAGTGCTCTATTCAAGATTGACAGTGGGTAAATGATATAATACACCACCTGATGATTATACATCATGACAAAATGCAATTGTTTCGTTTACCTTAGCACTGATGATGCCTCATGACAAAATGATTTATACCAATAAAACCCACCACAATCTATAGCAGATGCTGAACAAACTGCCTCATTTCTGTTTTCTCCACCCCAGAAGAATCTTCCACCCTATATTTGCAGACTGTGAGGTGACTCTCAGGCAGGGAAGATTACGATGCTCTGTGGGCTCTGGTGTACTGGCCAGGTGAGCAGGTCTGTACCCTGGAGTTTTGCCAGGTGTCTCCCCTATACCCTGCCAAAAGGCACCACAAGCCAGCCACATGCTCTTTTAAAACTCTGAGCACTTGGATTCCCCACATTGAACTCATTTTCTTTCTGATTTTACATCCAAGATTTTTCCCTATATTATCAAGCCTCAGGGGAACAAAGGAAAAAGCAGGAGAGTAAGAAGTGCCAGAAGGAAAAAGAGAAGTAGAAGAATCTTATCACATGGCTGCTATTTGCTGATGAGTACAAAAGAAATCATCTTTGTATTAAAAGACATTATGCTTGCCTTATGCAAATACGGACAACAGTTGGGGCCAGTGAATGATGTGGTGGTTGGGGCACTGTACTCCCACGTAGCTGACCGCGGTTTAAGTTTCGGACCTGGCAGTTCACTCTCTCACTCTCTCTCACCCTCTTCCTCTCTGGTCAAATTGAAGAATAATAATAAATGAATAAAATTAAGATAAGTAATTCTTTTTTTAAAAAATCCTTTAAAGAAATACAGACAACAGCCACAGAAAATCAAGGCTCTCTTTTTCTCCCTTTTAAAGAAGCGGATGGTACGTCCACTGATACAAGTTAGTTTTTCTAGGGACCAGCAAGCAGTTGGCATAATGGCTATGTCACTGGAATCCCATGTAGTTGACCACGGTTCACGTCCCAGACCTGGTGGCTTAAAACTCACGCCGGGCACATGTGCGTGCGTGCCCAAGATCCTGAGAGGAGAATGGAGGAGAAGGGATTGCGGTGTGGCCATCCCCCCTGGTGGGTGATTTCTCGCTTTCTGTCTCTCTCTCTCTGTCTGTCTGACGAGCACACATGCCCTATAGCAAAAACCTCTCCAAAAAAATAAAATAAAATAAAATAAAATAAAAAGTTAGTTTTTCTATATTTCTTGGTCACTTCTTTTCAACTTACTCAGCATAACCAAAAAAAGAAAAAGAAAAAGAAAAAAAAAAAGAGAGAGAGAGAATCAAATTGAGCTAACATTATCTTGCTATTGATTCTTGAAATTTAATGGCACATATTCCTACAAGCTTTATTAACTTTGCAGAACACTCAAATGTAGCTGTATGTTTTTAAATCACCTGAGACTCTGAAAGCTTTCTCTTTACCTTCCTTGAATGACAAGGGCAAAGTAAACTAATTTTGAGGAAAAATAAAACCCTTATTCCTTAAAGATATGCTTCTCAGACTGTAGTTTATGCTGATTTATAGTGGCTAGGGATAAACATATTCCCAGAATATCATCCTGGCTCAAAGATTTTGAGGTAAAGTATATTTATAATAAAACACAGGTCTCCATATTATACAAAATATATTATGATTTTTTTAATAAAACACAAAATGTTAAAGAAATTTACACCATGCACCTGTCTGCTTCAGGCTATACTCATGGGCTGCTCAAAGATATATATTTATTTATTCCACAGCAAATATTTATTGGGCACCTGCTCTGTACTGAGGAACTGTTCTAAGTGATAGAAACACAGCAAAGAACAAACAGACAAAAGACCTTTTTTTTTTCATGGAACTTACCTATTATGTAGTTTGAAATATAGACAGATAAATGGACAATCAAAAATAGTGGTGATAATAATCATGGGAAACATAAGCAGGGAGGGAGAAAAACAGATGCGGACAGGCTGCTAGTCGCGAGTATCGGAGGGGAGATGTAATTTTAAATAGATTAGTAAGTAAAGGGCTCACTGACTAATAAAATGGCATTTGAGCAAGGCCAAGAGAGAGGTGAGATGAGGGCCCCATGCAAAACTCAGAGGAAGAAAATTTCAGACAGAGCAAAATTCAAGCGCCACGGTCCAGAGGTCTTTGCATTTGTGACACATTTCATCAAGGACAGAGAAGCCAGTGGTGGCTCAAGTAAGGTGAGTTTGAGAGAGACTGGATGAAATGATGAAGTCAGGAAGGTTGTGATACAGGGGGAAGAATGCCACAGGTATTACAGAGCTCTACAGACTCTGGATCTTAATCTGAGTGAGAGGAAAGGTCATTGGAGGGTTTTGTGCAGAGGAATGACTTGATTTATCTTTTAAGGGATAATTCCGTTTACTCTATTGAGAATACTCTAGTAGAGCCAACTGTAGTGGTGAGGACAGCAGTTAGGAAGCCACTAGAATAAGCCATGCCATGCCAGGGATGACAATGACTTGGACTGGACCAGTAGCTGGGGACATGAGGAGAACTGATCTGATTCTGGATTTACTGGGGCTCTTTGAATCTAAGACCTCATTGATTAAACAATACCTTATTGTTTTTTTTTATTTTTAAAAATTTATTTGAGGGTGTGTACTTCCCAGGGAGAGAGAGAGAGAAAGACAGAGAGGGAAGGTGAGAAACCATCCCCTCATGGAGGATGGCCATGCTGCAATCCCTTCTCCTCTGTTTCTCTCTGAGATTTTGAGAGCACACACACATCCACATGCACATACATGTCCAGTGTGTTTTCCAAGCCACCAGGGCATGCCCTCTGCCTGCAGGATGCATAATGCCACTGGCTAGCCTGAGGCACCATTATTTATGTGCCACTAACAAAGAAGAAAAAAAGCTGCCATTGAAACTAAGAAACCATGACACAACATTTTCCAGTCATTCATGGCTTTTATCTCATAGCTTTTATCTATTTAGCTTTAGACATATTTTTATCATATGTTATTGTTGTGCATAGAAAAAAAGGAAAATAAAACTAAAATTGATAAAACCCAAATGACCCTTTTTCTCACACTGCAACTCCCTTTAATTACTTTTGACTTCATTTATACACATCATCAGAAGCCCTGACAATGCAACATTTTAATTTAAAAAAAAAAAGTAAAATCTGCTGATACCAAGCCTTCTCTAACAAAAATTCATTGAGGTAAACTTGATGTGCAATGAAGTACATATTTAATGTGTACAGTTTGGGAAGTTATTAAATATGCTTGTACCTGTGCAACCATCACCATGATCAAGATTATGAACACAGCCATCATCCCCAAAGTTCCTTGTATTTTGTAATCCCTCCCTCTCGCTCCCTCCTGACCCTATTCTTGGCAATCACTGTCACTATGAATTAGCATTTTCTGATATCAAAAATGGGCTTATGCCATGTGTATTCTTTTCTCTCCGGCTTCTTTCATTCAGCACAATTAATTTTGAGATTCATTAATGTAGCAGGTATCAATAGTTCATTTTATTTTATAGCTGAATAGTAATTCCATTGTATGAACATACCACAGTTTGTATATCCATTCATCTATTGATAGAAATTTGGGTGGGTTCCACTGTGGGGCTTTTACAAATAAAACTGCTATGAACATTTATGTACATGTCTTTGTATAGCCATATGCTTTTATGTCTCTTGGCTAAATTCCTAGAAGTAGAATGACTGGCTCACATGGCAGGTGTATATTTAACGTTTTAAGAAATGGCTGACTGCTTTCCAGAGTGGCTTACTATTTCTCATTCCACCATCAATTCATGACCATTTCACCTGCTCATGTCATCACTTGACACTGCCAGTGTTTTTTCATTTTAACCATTCAAATCTGTGTGCAGTGGTATGTCATCATTGTTTTAATTTATACTTTCCTAATGGTTAGTGATGTTGAGCATCTTTTTATGTTGTACTCGTTTGCAATTGTTGCTGAAACAAGTTGTCACAAAATTTGTGGATTAAAGCAGCACAAATGTATTATTATATAACTCTGAGAGTTCAGAAGTCCAAGATGGGTTTCACTGGGCTAAAATCAAGGTGTTAGCAGACCTGTGTTTCTTCTGGAAGCGTTAGGGGAGAATCCATTTTTTTTCTCTTTTGATTATCCAGCTTCTGGAAACTATCTGCATTCTTTGGCATCTTCAAAGCCAGTAGCACAGAGCCTTCAGTGCTCTCTCTGACTCTAACCCCTTCTTGTATTTTAAAGAACATTTGTGGGGACCAGCAGATGGTATAGCAGATACATCACTGGACTCCCTCATGGCTGACCGTGGTTCAAGGTCTGGACCCAGTGACTTGAAACTCACAGTGGGTGCGTGTGCATGTGTGCCCATGATCCTGAGAGGAGAATGGAGGAGAAGGGAGTGTGTGGCCATCCCCCCAGGGGGCGATTTCTCACTTTCCCTCTTACAGTGTTTCTCTCTCTCTCTCTCTCTCTCTCTCTCTCTCTCTCTCTCTTGCACACACTCTAAGGCAAAAACCTCTAAAAAATAAATAACGATAATAACATCTGTGATTACATTAAGCCTACTTGGAAAATCCAGGACAATCTCTTTATTTTAAATTCAGCTGATTAGCAATCTTAATTCTGTCAAGAACAGTAATTTTCCCTTGGCTTGTAACATAATGTATTCAAATGTTCATGGGTGTCTTGGTGAGAGGAGTAGCATATTATTCTACCTACCACACATATTTCTTTCCTCTTTGGCATAGTGTCAATTCAAGTCTTAGGTCATTTTAAAAATTGGTTGTTTCACTTCCACCTGTTAAATCTAGAGAGTTGTTTTTTTTTTTTTTAATACAGTCTAAATTCTTTATATAAGTCCTTTGATATGTGATTTTAAAATATTTTCTGTCAGTAGCTTTTTTTCTTCAAAATTGTTCAATATGATCTTTCATAGAATAAGAGCTTTTAATTTAAATGAAGGTCAGGTTATATTTTTTTCTTTCATGGACTATGCTTTTAACATCATGTTTAAGAATTCCTTGCCAGGGGACCAGCAGGTGGCGTGGTGGTTAAGACGCTGGACACTCCCACATGGCAGGCCATGGTACGAGTCCTGGACCTGGTGACTTGCTTTCTCACTTTCTCCTCTCTCTCTGGTCAAAATAAGTGAATGAATAAACAAAATTAAAAATAATTATTAAAAAAAAAAAGAATTCCTTGCCTAATCCAAGGTAATAAAGATTTTTTTCCTATGTGTTCTTCTAAAAGTGTTATAGCTTAGTGTTTTACCTGTGGATCAATGACTTATTTTCAGTTGCTTTTAAAATAAAGTATAAGGTAGCTATTTCTAAGTTAGTGGGGAGGAGTATACTGATGCCTACTTCTTCCAGTGCCATTTGTTGAGAAGACTACCTTTTTCACCCTTGAATTGTCTTTAAAACTTTGTCAAAACTTTATTGGACATTTCTATGTAGGTCTGTTTCTGGACTCTCACTTCTGACATAAGTATCTATCCCTTTACCAGTACTACTCTCTCTTCACTACTATAGCTTTAAAGTAAATCTTAAAATAAGGTAATGTGGGGGCCGGCAGGTGTCATGGTGGTTAAGGACGCTGGACGCCCACATGGCCAACCAGTAGTTGTGGCTTGCTTTCTCTCTTTCTCTCTCGCTCTCCCTGTCTCCCTCTCTCTCCATATCTCTCTGGTTAAATTAAAATGAATAAATAAATTTAAATAAAATAGTTCTTTTAAAAAAAGATAGTGTGATTTATCCATTTTATTCTTTTCGAAATCATTTTAGCCATTCTGTTTGTGTTCTTTGCCTTTCCCATATAAATTTTTGCAACTTTCATGTCCATATCTACAAAAATCTTGCTGGCATTTGGCTGGAATTTTGACACAGATTGATTTGGAAAATTAATATCTGTACTATGTTAAGTGGTTCAATCAATAAGGACTTCACATCTCTCCATTTATATAGGTCTTTAATTTCTTTCATTAGCACTTATTAAATTTCAACAATAGATCCTATGTACTTTAGAGTTATACTTGTATTTTTTGCAGTTATTGCAAGTGGCATGTATTCTTTATTTTCAATTGTATATTGCTAGTTTAAAGAATATGATTGGCTTTTATATGTTGGTCCTGTATTACACAAACTTGCTAAACCTATTAGATAGTCCAAAGAGTTTTTTAGTAGGTTACTGTTATGTTCTATATAAGCAATCATATTGTTTACAAATAAGGATGATTTTGCTTCTTCCTTTTCAACTTGTAAGCCAATTGTCTCTTTTTCTCTCCTTATTGTACTGGCTAGGCCACTCAAAACAATAGTGACTAGGAGTGGCGAAAATTCACATCTTTTATTCCCAATCTCAAGAATAGAGGAATTTGATTTCTCACCATTAAATGTGATGTTAGCTGTAGGGTTTTGTAAATGTTTCTTATCAGACTTAGAGCATTCTCCTCTTTTCCCTGTTTTCTAAGAGTTATTATCAGGAATATATACTGAATTTTTATCAAATTCCCTCACTGCCTCAATTTTTTTCTCTTGACTTTTAGTATGATGGCTTACATTAATTGGTTTCCAAAGGAAGAACCAACCTTTCATTCCTGGGATCAACTATATTTGGTCACGATATACATTCTTTATATAGATTGCTGGTTTTATTCACTAATATTTTGTTGAGAGTTCTTATATTTATGTTCATAAAAGATACTGGTATATAGAATTTTTTCTTTTTTTTTTCTTTAATACTGTCCTTGTCTTGTTTTGGTATCAGCATAATGCTGCCCTCACACAATATGTTCAAGAGTGATTCATCATCTTCCTTTTTTCTGGAAGAGATTGTAGAGAATTAATGTTATTTCTTCTTTAAATTCTTGGTAGCATTCAGCATAAAACTTCTTGGGCCTGGAAATTTCTTTTTCAGTACTTAACATTTTTAACATATGGAATACACTTATACTAACTATCTAAATGTTCATTCTGTAGTTTGATTGATTTTTTGCTTTAATACGGGTTGTATATTTTAGTGTTTTTTGCATGCCTGGTCATTTTTTACTGGATGTGATATTGCTTTGTCGGATACTAGATATTTTCATTCCTATAAATATTCTTGAGCTTTGTTCTAGGAGCAGTTAAGTTATTTAAAATCACTTTGATTCTGTTGAGTCTTAAAATTTCAAAGGTGAGGGCAAAATCATGTTTGGTCTCCCTCCACTGAGGCAATACCCTTTTGAATATTCTACTCAATGTTCCATGGATTATAGTTTTCAAGACTGGCTGGTGGATAAAATACTATTCTCAATCCCATATGAGTTCAACATACTCTATAATTCTTTTGTGTGGCTCTTTCCCCAACCACAGGGAGTTTCCTCAACATTCATGCATTGATCAGTATGCTGTTGCATACTTAAAAGGGATGCTCCAGGTTTCCAAAGTTGTCTCTTTATATGACTTTCTTCTTTTTGGTACTTTGTCCAGCAAATTCTAACTGCAATAGTCTCTGTGTATTCTTAGCTTTGACTTATTAACTTAGGGAATCTACCTATCTCTACTGGAATTCTCAATTCTAAAGCCACAGCCCAGAAACTCTTCAAATCAATAAGGTGTGGCAATTTAGGACTTACCTCATTTGTTTTCTGAATCTCAGGAATTGCTGCCTTTCTTTGCCTGATGTCTTAAAAACTATGCTTTCATATAGTTTTGTCTGGCTTTTTGAATATCTTAGACAGAATGTTAAATCTTGACCCTGTTACTTCATCTTGGCCAGAATCAGAGGTTCTGGTGCTATGCTTTTGATTTGGCTTTGCTCTTATCTAGAACTAGTCAGTTTTTAACTCCTTCAGTGTGAATGTCCTTAAGCACTTCTGATTCCTTATCTGTTTACAATCCCCACAACCATTTTAACCTAGGGATTAAATAAATGCATTTTACTATTGTCAAGGAATTTTCTTCCAAACTGCCAACACTGGCTGTTTTGATGTCAGTACCTGTGAAAGCAAAGCTCACTGTATAGAATGACTGCCTGGGTGAGAGGAAATATAAGAAACTATTAATAGTGAGATGCATTTTTATTTTATATATGTGAAATGTTGTTTCTTTTAAAAGTCAATGGAGGGACCAGCAAATGGCACAATGATTACTTCGCTGGACTCCCACATAGCTGATTACAGTTTGAGTCCTAGACCTGGAGGCTTATGCTGGTTGTGTGTGTGTGTGTGCCCAAAATCCCGAGAGGAGAATGGAGGAGAAAGGATTGTGGCATGGCCATCCACCCTGGGTGGTGATTTCTCACTGGGGCCGGTAGGTGGTATTGTGAATAAAAGCACTGGATTCCCCCATGACTGACCACGGTTGGAGTCCCAGACCTGGTGGCTTGCTTTCTCACTTTCCCTTTCTCTCTCTCCCTGTCTCTCTCTGGTCAAATAAAAAAATAATAATAACAAATGGAATTAAATAAATAAATAATTCTTTTTTTAAAAAGATCAATGAAGTAGGTAATTTTGACAATGGGAATCTCTCTCTCTCTCTCTCTCTCTCACTGTCTCTCTCTCTTGCTCATGAAAGAAAGTTAAAAAAAGAATAACTAGAAAAACAAAATCTCCTCAAGACTGGCAGACTATTTTCACATGTGGCTAATTATATTAACAATGACATTTTTTACCCTAAGAAAGAAAGAAAGAGAGAGAGTGAGAGAGACAGACAGAAAGAAGGAATGAACGAACCCCGCTGGCTTAGAGATGAGAGTACTTAAAAGCATGAACTTATCAACAGATCTAAAAGTAAAATAGGGGCCAGCAGGTGGCACAGCAGTAGAGGAGCTGGATTCCCACGTGGCCGACTGTGGTTCAAGTCCCAGACCTGGCAGCTTGCTTTCTGGGGCTGGCAGGTGGCGTGGTGGTTAAGGGCACTGGACTCCCACATGGCCAACTGCAGTTCATGTCCCAGACCTGGTAGCTTACTTTCTCACTTTCCCTCTCTGTCCTTCTCTGGTCAAATTAAAAATAAATAAATATGTAAATTAAATTAAATAATTTTTTTAAAAGTAAGATAAACTCAGATATCAGAAAAGGAAATCTTGTCTTTTAGAAACGTTATCATTAACATTTTTCCCTGACATAGCATTGAATCACATAGACTACCCATAAGATGTTGACAAGACTTAAATATGAATATAAAATATTCTACATAGAAAGATTTGGGGCCAGCTCAATAACCTAGTGGTTAAGGGAGCTGGATTGCACATGGCTAATTTTGACTTAAGTCCTGGCCTTGTTTGCTTGAAAAACATGCTGTGTGTGTGTGTGTGTGTGTGCGCACAAAAATCTTGATGGACTAGAGAAATGAAAGTGAAGGGATTATAATATGACCGCACCCCATTGGAGATGCTTTGTCCCTCTCTGTCTCTTTTTCTTTCTACTTTTCTGTCTCTCTCTGGCAAGTGTACATATACTCTGACCTATAAATGAATGAATGAATGAATGAATGAATGAATGAATAAATAAATAAATAAATAAAATTAATATACATAAATATACATATAGGTATAGATTATTTATAGGAACTTTTCCAGGTATAATCTTAAGAAACCATTTTCTTGAGAAAGGACATTTGCAACCTATGTATGTGAAATGATAGAATTTATGATTTCCATGAAATTTTTCCATTTAACTGACAAAGGGGTTATCTGATCTCTCAAGTTGGTCTTTAGATTTGTTGGTTAATAACCTAGAAATATGTCCTGAAGAGTGGCATTATGGTTCTGCCCAAAAAAGCCAGGAAAGATTAAAGTGATGAACTTGAGCATAGAACAGTATGCCTTTGTAGGAATGGGTACCCAGAGCAATGTGGTGGGAAAAAATATGACTACCTGCCTCACAGCCCTGCCACTTGCATTAGTTACGGAGGAGCCAGATGTTGCAACTAGATTGCTTGCATTTTCTGGGATATCTTTAAAGTTTATTTATTTCTTCCATGAGTGAAAGAAAGAAAAGGAAGAGAAAAAAAGAAAGAAAGAAAGAAAGAAAGAAAGAAAGAAAGAAAGAAAGAAAGAAAGAAAGAGGAAAGGAAGGGAAGGGAGAGGGGAAGAAAGGAAGAAGGGAAGAAGGGAAGGAAGAGAAGAGAGAGAAAGAGAAGGAAAGGGAAAGGAAGGGAAGGGAACGGAAGGGAAGGGAACGGAAGGGAAGGGAGGAAAGAAGGAAGGAAGAAAGGGAGGGGAGAAACAAAAAGACCTCCAACAGGGTCTTCATCCTGTCATCCAAACCTAGTCCCACCGAGCCTGGATCACAGGTATGCCTAGCACATTCAGCTCCCAGGACATGAAATTTGCACCTTTCCCATGTGGGTTCAGTTTTGTTACCACTGGGCCAAGGTCTGACCCCCGAGATATCCCAAACACCTCTCTATACACAACACTGTAGTAAGGGTTATATAGGAAAATCCCCCGACCCGTCCTAAGTCATTGAACATTTAGCAGCCAATGAGACAAATTATTAATACATATACAACTCCAAGAGTTTCTTTCTATCAAAATGTAAAACACAAAAATTTAAATATTTTTTCTTTTTTTTTTTTTTTTTTGTCAAATTAAGAGCACCATTTTTTTATGTTCTGAGAAGTTACTAGGTAATAGATAAGAAAAAGCTTCTCTCCTTGGGCATTTACTGGATTAAAAAGAGTGAAATGAGCTTCTTTGATTCAAGGCTCCTAAAAATAAGCCAAAGGACTTTGGGAAAGTCCATGAACAGAGTGTATATGTAGTAGTTTCCCTGCAGGTTTCATCTTAGGTCTCTTTTTCAAGGACCAGTTTGTGGGTCTGGTGCTTTGCTTGTCATCTTTTTTTATCAACGAATCCCTGGTGCCTAGCGTGAAGCTTGACACTAGGAGATAGTGGAATAAAGTAATGAATTTACTGATTGCTACTGACTTGCCAAGGATCCATCAGCCCTTTTCAGAACAATAGAATACACTGTGTGTGACTCTTTTGTCCTCTGTGCTGTGGGCTGCTAAGTCTGCACCAACTTGAATTGTTTATATTTCTCTTTAACTAGACAAGCGCAGAGGGGCATCAGAAGGCATTCTGCATTTGCCTGGTCTAGTTTCTCCACCCTTGCCCTCTTCCTACAGTCATCTTCTAGGTTCCCCCTCTGCCTTCTGTGGGGAGCTGACAAATGTCACTACATCAGCCAAAAGCGAGGGTGAATGTTCCAGTGTGCGCAGAGTGAGTCACTTCTCAGCAGAACAAGAGGGAGGCCAGGCCGCCCAGGCTGTGTGGGTCAAAAGACAGCCACTGAGCAATGCAGGGCCAAGCAGAAAGCTTCCCTTTTATGTGCACTTTGTTTGACCTGTAGATAAACAAAGACTTTCTATTTCTAGAAATCCCATTGTTTTCAACTGCTAGAGTTTCTTTTTCAAACTTAAAAACTGATGTCTTTATGCAAGGCATTGAAAGTTCTGTGGGCGCAGTCTTTACCATTTTTGTTCCTTTTCTATTTTCTTCTTGTATATTTTTTTGCTCCTGTATGTCCCAAACCCTTAGCTATCTGAAAGTCAGCGTTTCCTTCAATAATGTATCACATTAAAAACAGCTATAAGGTAGAAGTGTGAATAAAATATTTAATATGGTCAAAAACTTAAAATAATTAACCTCTTAAGGAAAATGATTAGAGTGTGTGATCCTCCTTTCTCATTCAGTAGGTAAATGCTAGGGCCCTTGCACACGCAATAAAATAAATGATTTTTCAGTCCCTATCCGTAAGGAGATTAGGAATAGAGGTAGGTAAATAATATTTACAGAATACTTGCTATGTTCCTGGCTATCTCTCCATATCCATAGCGATATATCGACTCATAGCAATATTATAAGGTAAGTGTTATTTCCCAGGAAGCTGAAGATCAGAGAAGTTAGGTAACTTCTTAGGTTCACGTATTTAAACTAAATTCTTCACAAGATGTGGTGATAATATTCACAGAAAGTGGGATTCTTTTATTTAAACAAAATTCTTCCAATGACAGTGTATAATATCGGAGAGATTTGTACAAAGAATTCCACAGAGCTTCTGCATATTCTGGTAAGTTTAAAAAGAAATAAGGGTCATGGGACCAGCAGTTAGCGTAATGGCTATGTCGCTGGACTCCCACGTAGTCAACCGCGGTTCGAGTCCCGGACCCGGCGGCTTAAGCTCACGCCGGGCGCGTGTGCGTGCGTGCCCAAGATCCCGAGAGGAGAATGGAGGAGAAGGGATTGCGGCGTGGCCATCCCCCCTGGGGGGTGATTTCCTGCTTTCTATCTCTCTGTCTCTCTCTGTCTGTCTGGCGAGCGCACGCGCCCTATAGCAAAAACCTCTCCAAAAAAAAAAGAAAAAAAAAAAAAGAAAGAAGGGTCATCAGTTGGTGTAATGGCTATGTTGCTAGACTCCCATGTAGTCGACCACGGTTCGAATCCCAGACCTGGTGGCTTAAACTCACACTAGGCGCGTGCGCGTGCATTCCCAAGATCCCGAGAGGAGAATGGAGGAGAAGGGATCACTGCATGGCCATTCCCCCTGGGGGGTGATTTCTCGCTTTCTGTCTTTCTTTCTCTCTTTTTCTGGTGAGCGCATGTACCCTATAGCAAAACCTCTCCGAAGGAAGGAAGGGAGGAAAGGAAAGGAAAGGAAAGGAAAGGAAAGGAAAGGAAAGGAAAGGAAAGGAAAGGAAAGGAAAGGAAAGGAAAGAGAAAGAGAAAGCAAGCAAGCTACCTTTCTTATCTTCTGGAGTGTGCTGCTTTTTTATTTTTCCTTAAAGAATTATTTTATTTAACTTTATTTATCTATTTTAATTTGACCAGAGAGGGACAGAATGAGAGAGAGAGAAAAAAAAAGAGAGAGAGGGGGCAAGTGAGAAAGCAAGCCACCAGGTCTAGGACTTGAACCACAGTCAGCCATGTGGGAGTCCAGCACCTTTAACCACCATGCCACCTGCTGGCTCCTGGAGCATGCTTCTATCCATTTGATCCTGGGTTATATTTCTCAGAGGCTCTATTCCTTCATATAAAATCCTCTTCACTTCCATCACAAATTTTAAGTAGAGGAGTAAATAATTATTGAATTATGTGAGCGTGAAACTGCCATCACATGTAAATGTAAGATCTGGTCATGACAAATGAATTCTGAATAAGAATGCTTGTGGTGATTTTGGTGTACATGTAATATACCTCTAATTTTATTAAAGGTCTTCTTCTAATGAATTTAGTTTCAATTTGTAAAGGAAGGGTGAAAAGCAATCCTTTCTAAAAATGATAATGTGATTTGACCAAACTTAAAAAAATGTTTTAAATTATATGAGATATATGTGGAAAAATATTAATAACTATATGTAGGGAACTCACCATATATAGTACTAGGTATAGTTAGCATGAAGAATATTCAAGAAATACAAGGCATGATCTCTGCCCTTAAGGGGTATAAGACAAACAAATATATTTTTCTCTTTATTCTATTCATCCAAAGTATGCTATAGAAAATGTTAAATTTTAATGTAGTAAATTTATTCTTTGAACATTTGAATTTATTTCTGTTTCTTTACTCAACACAAATGCCCTAAACTTTGATGGTATAAGACTAGAATTCAAAATAAAAGAATGAAGGGCCAGCAAGTGGCATGGAGGTTACATGGCTGACTTCACCTTGAGTCCCAGACCAAGTGGCTTGAAAAATCACACTGAACACATGTGCGTGCATGTCCAAAATCATGAGAGAAGACAAAAAGAGACAGGATTGCAGCATGGCCATTCTCTCAGGAGAAGGTTTTTCTCTTTATCTCTCTCTCTCTCTGTCTCTGGTGAGCGTACTGCACCCTATAGCTAAACGAATGAAACTTGCAAATTTAATTTTCAATATATCCAAATTCATATATTTTTAAAGGGCTAAATCCTTCATGAGTTAACTAGTGACTGAATTCTTTGGCATATGTAAGGAAATTAGAAATTTTTATTTCCAAATATGGACTTGCACGTCTTGAACACTTATTTTTTAATTTTTCTGAGTTATGAAGTCAATATGTTTACATGGGAGACAGTCAATAAAATTCTGTGCTTTTAAGACTTTTCTTTGTTTCTCTCCAGTGGATGATACTGTGGTTGCCATTCCCTATGGAAGTAGACATATTCGCCTTGTCTTAAAAGGACCTGATCACTTGTGTAAGTAAACTCCGTTGTCTTACTTTAGAAAGTAAGGACTGAGGATTTTAGTTGGTAGTATTTATATTGTGTTCCCAGAAGAGATTAAAGCACAAGAGTACAAATCTTCCTACTCTATTATAATACGATATTTTGAGTGCTTCTGTTTATCTTTCTGGCTGCCTGATGAGATGGCAGAAACGTCTGTGGTAAGTATCTCTAACCACAGTCATCCTGAAAAACACAAACGAGATGCTCCCAGTGGGTTATTCATGGGTTAAGCACATGTTTATACTTTTGTGAACACTGTATCTCATATTCTTTCTCCTCCAATCAACCTTACTCTTTTTCTTGCCTCCCCTCTCCTTTTTTCTTCTTCCTTCCAACCCACCATCTCTTTCGTCCTTTCTTTTGCCTCCTACTTTCACATCTCATTACTTTGTCTATTCAAAGGACTACACAAATACCAAAAATCTTAACATTTTTACATTTAAAGAAGGTTATCATGGTATAATTAAGCACTCCACATATTAAAGACAGTTCAGAGTCCTCATATATTCAGTTAGGTAACTACTGGGATTCAAGAATGAAAAATGACCATAATCTCAAAAATCACATGGTGGCATGTCCTCTTCCAGGGTTTGTACAAGAATTCATTTTAGTTATGGCAAGGCAGCAATATACAGCCACATTATTTTTATTACTATTTAGTACTATTTGACTGTATACTTGTAAATTATAAGCAGAATGTTTTAGCTATGAACAAAGGAGAGAGTGGGAGAGGATATGCTAGCATTTTTGGTAAAATTCCGTTTCATGGAAAGGCTTGGTCCCTTGAGCATTTTTCATCTCCTCCACTCTGACTGTTCCTGGGTTCCCACAAAGCCATTTATCATATTCTGCTCTTTCTCCTCCCCCACACACATGCCTATGAAACCAATTTAGGTAGCAAGCATTAAGTTTTGGCAATTGGATTGTGAATTAGATTATGCCAGAAAGATAAGAGAAAGACAACTTGTACACTGTAAAAATTAATAGAGCCTTCTGTAGTCTTTCTAAAAATAAAAATAGATACATTTCATGGAAGAGGCAGGATCTGACAGATCACATGAAGTAGAGGAAGAAGTAAGGTACAGTTTAGATAAAACTAAAAAATGCTGCTTAATCACCGTATGTGGATCTAGGTTGTTTTCTAACTTTGAACAACATAAAACATAGTGTTTTCATGTTAAAAGATAACATGTGTATGCACTATTACCATTCAAACTATTACTTTTCTCCAAACTGGACAGAACTAACTGCTGGTGTAACATCCCTACTGAAAAACAGTATTTCTGTGGACAGTGACAGAGACCAAAATAAAATATTGAGGCTAAGCTCAGCGATTGAACTCACAGCAGTAGATTAAGGAGGGACTCTTATTTCTATAAATGTATTAGTCTCCCAGGTTTTCTAATTATGTAATCACTAACAAACTGAAAAATGAGCCTTATTTGGTTTAATCATCCTAAGGATTTGATAAAGAGAAACCCAAAATCTGGTTTTCCCCCGTAAACATACTCTAGGTAATGTAAGTGTAGCTAGGGAATTTTTGCTTTGTTTTGTATTGGAATATTATTCAGCAAAACCAATATAAGATAAAATGTTACCTTGTTTCTCCTGCAGCTCATTTGCCCTTAATCAGAAGGGGATCCAGTATGGGATCAACCATAAATATTTAGGACTAAACCAGAAAAAGAATGGGTGGTCTGGTACATCCCCAGGTCTTCTTTAATCAGAAGTACCTTGAGAAGAATAGCTGGGAGGCTTTTGATAAAAATTGAATCAGATGCCGAGTGGTAGTTAAAGACGCTGGGCTCCCACATGGCCAACCATGGTTTGAGTCCCAGACCTAGCGGCTTGCTTTCTCACTTTCTCCCTTTATCTCTCTCTCTCACTCTGTCCCTCTCTGGTCAAATTTTTAAAATAAGTAAGTAAATAAACACAGTTAAATAAAATAGTTCTTTTAAAAAATTGAATCAGATACTCCTGTCAGGTCTAGACCACCATGATTTTTCCTAAACTAAGTTAATTTGTATCCTAGAGATAATTCTAGAAGTGACTGTAAGGCAGCTTGAGTAATGATTCAGGAGGAAAGAGATTCAGGGCTGTTGCTTTCCCTGATGACAACTGGGATTCCCCCACTCCAGTGTTTCCCTGATGCGCCTGGTGTCCGTCCGTGGAGTCCTCTCAGCACTGGGGCAAGGGAGTAAAACCTGCCCTACTCTAGAAGGGCTCTGCATACTTCATCTGAAAATCACTGGGCATTTAATAAAACACCAGCATTTTCCATCTGTTGATAATCTTTGTGGTAGAGAACTAGAAGTAGACCACATCTAGAATAAGAAAGTACAAATTATTTTGGCACTTTAAGACTGTCTTTAACCTAGAACTCCAACCTATGAAATGTGAGTGGAAGCATTCTGAAGACTCAGCGTTTCACCCAAGCACTCATATTTCTGCTGAAGAACCACTGCCAAGGCTAAGAGTTCTTGTGCAAGTTTTGGAAACCATTAGCCTTAGTCCATCAATCTTCCTTCACGTAGCAGACAATTATTCTTGATCACTTCGCATCATGAGGACACACATCAGATTTGCCATTAGCCCCAGTGCAATCTGATTTCCTACAACTAAAATGCTTGAGGCTTTGTCATTGGCCGCATTCATATTTGAGTACTCCAGGATTCAAGTTCTTTTTGTCATAAGCACCTATGAAATGCCACATTTCTGTATAAAGTCAAATTAAATAAAACAAAAAGATTTTAAAAAGAGAGAGAGAGTTAAAAAAGAATAGCTTCTGTCCTTAAGCCACTATGGTTTATAATTTTGAGAAGTGGCACATATGCAGTAAGCAACCAAAAAGCAGAAACAAACCCAAGTTAATGTATTAATATAAAATCACATAGGTACTGTGGCAACTCAGAAGTACAAGCTGTATCTCATAGAGAAAACAGCAACAAAACTGGAGAGTATCCAGGCTAAGGGCTATCAAGACTAAAATCAATAAGCTCTATATAGGACATGGTTGAGTCAAAGGAATAAAGTTGGAGCGTAGTGGGAATATAATAGATGGCTTTGTGGGAACTCAGGAACAGTCAGAGTGGAGGAGATGAAAAATGCTCAAGGGACCAAGCCTTCCCAGATTTAATCATTTGGAGAGTCAAAGACTTTTTGACAGGGAGCCTTGATTGCTCAGCTAATGAGTTTTAGAATAGCTTCATTTACAGTCTAAACCCCTGTGTGATCCAGTGGTGTCCATTGCAGTGCTTTTGTTTATATCACAAGTTCAGTTGTGTCAGCCATATAGAGAATGGTGCTTCTCCCTTACATAGCTCTAAACTTTGTTGCATGAAATGTGCTTGCATGTGATCTGGCAGCCCTAGGAATGTCTTTCTTTCCTCTTCGTATGTTTTGACTATGTAGATCTGGAAACCAAAACTCTCCAGGGAGCTAAAGGTGAAAACAGCCTCAGTTCTACAGGCACCTTTCTTGTGGACAATTCTAGTGTGGACTTCCAGAAATTTCCAGACAAAGAGATACTGAGAATGGCTGGACCACTGACAGCAGATTTCATTGTCAAGGTGAGCCTATTTAGGTACCTTATTTTCAAGCCCCATCCAAACTGTTGTTGTTTATAATATCCTAAAGCAAGAGAGAGAGAGAGAGACCTCAAGTTATTTATATATTTAATGGAGCAGGGGGAGTCCCAACAGAGGCTTCATGCTGTAATCCGCCCGCATTCTCAGCCAGCCTGGATCATGAGCATGCACATGCATACCTGGTGTGCCCAGGGAGGACCAGGACATGAACTCAAGACATTGCCCATGTAAATACAGTTGTGTCACCATTGTACCATCACCTAACTCAAGAGACTTTAAGCTTTGACATATATTTGGAAAGCCTGGTTGTTATCCAGGCAATGTTTAATTCAAGAATGATGAACTAGCTACATCATGGAAGTTATAAGAGCTTGACATTTTTAAAGTAATAGGAAAATCTTTATATATTTTATCAATAAAATGACCCCACCTAAGAAGCCAACATATCATTCATTGGGGAGTATAAATTGTTTTTAAAACAATTAGCATATAGTCACTGACTCATGTAGGGCATCCTCAATAAAAGAGAAATACAAACTGATGATCCATAAATTTGGTCAAGTAATCATGCTTCCAATGGCAAGTTCTTTTCTCCTTGTATTGGCAACAAGACTAAGTTGTTTCCTTCTATCAGAGTTTCCTCACTCTTCAAGGTAATATAAAACACATTGCTGGAAGCAACATGCACATTCTGTTGGAAAAATGCACACACTAGAAGAACATTTGGGAATCACAATAAAATAAAACATATTTTTCCTTCAGTAGGTCAGGAGGACCTGAAGGATTTCAGCTGTAAAGCTGTAAAAGTTGTAATGTGTCCAGGACTCTATAAATTTTTCATCATGGGACCTAGAGCCAGAGGACATTTGATTTAAACTAAGACTTGATGACCCCATGGCAGCTGGAAGTAAGAATGCATATAGGAAAATATGATAGTCAGTGAGGTTGGATGGAAGAAGAGTTCCAGAATGTTGTCCTTTCTCCATCTGCATGGTAGCTCTTTCTAATCTAGTCCACATGCCAGCCATATGAATGTGAGTGAGAAGCTACAACCATCAGAGATAGCTCACGATACGAATGATGTGGTAGATAGTTAACTAATTCCCATTAAGTGAATAAATTCAGTTAAAAAAAATTGAGAGATATCTTTATTCTTTGAAGCCCTCAAAGTACAGGTGAATAGACCATTTTTAATATAGTAAGTTCCCTAATAGCCTTGCAAGAGTTAATACAGATACTGAAAATATAGAACTGAATTTAAGTATCATTACTCACATTTGAGTAGTTCATGGTGTTGTCAAGTTGCCTTCTACACATCACTACATGGGGTATCCCTCAGGTATAACCAGCTCAACATGTTCAAAACCGAACTTGACTAGCTCCAGAAATCTATTTTATCTTCATTTTTTCTTATCTTACGGACTAATGCGTTATCTAGTTAAGCAAGTAAGAAACCTTTGATTCACCCTGATTTCCTCTCCTCATATACGCCCCCAGTTAACATTAAACTTTATCAGTTCTGTCTCCCTACCATTGTTCTTTCCCCTCCATCCTTGTTGCCACTATCTTTAGGTCTTTGCATTTTCTCACCTGAACTAAGACCATGGACTTTAATTTCCAGCCTCTGATTCGTGTCTGTGTTCTCTTCAGAGTGAGTTCTCTAAAACCATAACCCCCCTTCTTCTAGTACTGTATAGCCCCCTTCACCTCCATTGATTGCTTTGAGGTTAAAATGGAAATCCATAGTACAGCATCTTGACCATCTGAATTTTATTTTCCTTTCCAACCTCACCTTCCACCTTTCCCCTCCTATTTCAGCCAACTCAGTGACTCACAGGTCTTCACAACAGCTTACATTCTCCCAACTTATTACTTTTGCATAATGCTGTGTCCTCTACCTGGAATGCTCTTATCTTTTCTTCTTCCATTCTTTACACAAATTCTTCTTCATCTTCAGGTTTTCCTCTTTCCAGAAACTTTCTGGGACTTCATCCCAAAATTTCTGTTTATATTATCTCTCTCCACTCTGTTTCTTGAGGGAAGGGACAAAATTGTATTCATCTTCCTATGTCCATAATAACCCAGTGAAAACTAATAAGTGCCTGAGAAGTGAAGTTTTACCACACAGCAATTGTTTACATGGAGCAGATGATGACATCCCTATACTACCCACAAGAAAACTTAGCTTCAGGGAAGCGCAGTGGCTTGCCCACATTCACACTGATGGTAAACCAGGACTAAAAATCACATCTCTTTACTTCTGACCTATACCTCTGTTCAGCATTCTATGTGACTCCTAAAAGTATATTTTTTTTCTTCTAAGGTTTCATTAGAAAACTGAGATCAAGTAAATATAAAGTTACCGCTCTAAGACAGCTTATTAATTTTTAAATCAATTTATTCTAATTTAAAAATAAGCCAGATAATTGAAGAAGATACAGGGGGGGGGGAAAAAGAAGAAAACTACCTTTATTTCCAGTAAGTCATATGAAACTTTTTCTTCCCTTTCTTCAAGAAAATAGCTAAAAATAAAAATTACCATTTGATTAGTTCTTATTTATTATGATTTAGGTATTAAAAATTGTACCCATAGTATATCATTTCTTTTTTTTTCTTTTTTTTTTTTTATTTGTTTGTTTGTTTTTAGAGAGATTTTTGCTATAGGGCACTTGTGCTCACCGGAGATACAGAAAGAGACAGAGGGAGGGACAGATAACATGATATCACTCCTGGGGGGGGGGTGGCCACACTGCAGTCCCTTCTCCTCCATTCTCCTCTCAAGATTTTGGGTATGCACACACATGTGCCCAGCATGAATTTTAAGCTACCGGGTCGAGGAATCGGACCACGGTGGACTACATGGGAGTCCAGCAACATAACCATTATGCCACCTGCTGGTCCCTGTAACTCAGCTCTTAGTATTGTTCAAAGTATAGTCTCTTTCAAATTATAGATTAATTAAATGAGTAATCAAATTCTCTTTATATGTTTTTTTAAATAATTATTTATTTTATTTTATTTATTCATTTATTTTTAAATTTGACCAGAGAGAGACAGAGGTTGAGAGTGAGAGAGAGAGGAAGCGAGAAAGCAAGCCACCAGATTCAGGACTTGAACCCTGGTTGGCCATGTGGGAGTCTCCAGCACCTTAACCACCATGCCACCTGCTGGTCCCTTATTCTCTTTATATGTTTAAAAGCCAGTATATCCAAGTCTCAAACCAATCTTATATTCATAAACTTTATTAGAGACACTGAAGTCCTTCTCAGTTAGTAAAACAGCACCATCTGTTCTGATGGGACAATTACCTGAGTGACTTGGTAGTACAGTCAGATGATTCAGAAAGTGGCTATGAGCATCTAATTCCTCAAAGAGAGCTATACCTCTGCTACTTGAAAATTAAAAAAAAAAAAAAGGGGCAGGATTTTGAGATGCAGCCATCTCTCTTAAATTACCTGATAAAAATTAGTTCTCTACATTTATTTTCTAATAAATCAATTAATTTCTAATTGAAAAAATTATGTATATTCGTTGTGTCAAACATGTTTTGAGAAATGTATACATAGTGGAATAGCAAAATTAGCTAATTAACATTATTTATCATATACTTTTTTTTTTTTGGATAGGTTTTTGCTACAGTGCGCGTACACTCGCCAGAAAGACAGAGACAGAGAGAGACAGACAGAAAGCGAGAAATCACGCCCCCAGGGGGATGGCTATGCCACAATCCCTTCTCCTTCATTCTCTTCTCAGGATCTTGAGCACACACACATATGCGCCTGGTGTGAGTTTAAGCCACCAGGTCTGGGACTCCAACCGCAGTCGACTACACGGGAGTCCAGCGACATAGCCATTACGCCAACTGTTGGTCCATATACTTATTTTTTATGGTAATAAAACTCAAAATTTATCTCAGCAATTTTCATAAATGCAATATATTGTTATTAACTATAGTCACCATGTCATACAGTAGATCTCTTGAACTTATTCCTCCTAACTAACTGAAATTTTGAGCACTTTGACTAATATCTCCCTCAAAGACTTACACCCCACCCCCAGCGCCCAATAACCACCATTCTACTCTCTGCTTCTGTGAATTCAACTTTTATAGATTCCACATTTAAGTGAGCTCATGCAGTATTTGTCTTTCTGTTTCTGGCTTATTGAACTTAACATAATGTCCTCCAGGTTCATCCATGTTAGCACAAATAACAGGATTTTTTCTTTATAAGGCTGACTAGTATTACATTATGTACATATACCACATTTACTTCATCCATTGATCTATTGATGAAGATTTAAGTTGATTCCATATCTTGGCTGTTGTGAATAATGTTGCAATGAATAAGGGAAAAATATCTCTTTAGCGTACTCACTTCAGACCCCTTAGGTACATATCCAGGAATGGGATTGCTGGATCATATGGTAGTTCTACTTTTAGTTCTATGAAAAATATCATTGGGATTTTGATTGATACTGCATTGAATATGTTGATTTTTTGGGGTAGTATAGACATTTTAATAATATTAACTCTTCCAATTCATGAACATGGAATATCTTTCCATTCGTGTGTGTGTGTGTGTGTGTGTGTGTGTGTGTGTGTGATCAATTTCCTTCATCATTGATTTGTAGGTTTTAGTGCACTGACCTTTCACCACATAGGTCAAATTTATTCCTAAGTATTTTACTATTTTTTGTAGCTATTATAGATGTGCTCTTGACTTCTTCTCTAAATAGTTGTTAGTGTATAGAAATGCTACTAATTTGGGGACCAGCAGATGATAGAATGGTTACATAGCTGGACTCCCACATAGTTAACTGCAGTTCAAGTCCTGCATCTGGTAGCTTAAAATACACCAAGTACACATGCATGTATGTCCAAAATTCCAAAAGAAGAATGGAGGAGAAAGGATTGTAATGTGGCCATCCTCTTCTGGGGGGGTGGGGGCAGATTTCTTACTTTCTGTCTCTCTGTCTCTCCAGCGAGTGCACATACTTGATAGCAAAAATTTCTCTAAAAAGAAAAAAGAAATGCTACTGATTTTTTGTATGTTGATTTTACACCCTTCAACCTTACTGAATTTGCATATCAGTTTTAATAGTTTTTTTTTTTTTTTTTTTTGGAGAGATTTTCGCTATAGGGCACGTGCGCTCGCCAGACAGACAGAGAGAGACATTAGAGACAGAAAGCGAGAATCATCCCCCGGGGGGATGGTCATGCCACAATCCCTTTCTCCTCCATTCTCCTCTCGGGGTCTTGGGCACGCACTCACACGCGCCCGGCGTGAGTTTTAAGCCACCAGGTCCGGGACGCGAACCGCGGTCAACTATGTGAACATCCCCCCTGGGGGGTGATTCTCGCTTTCTGTCTCTAATGTCTCTCTCTGTCTGTCTGGCTAGCGCACGTGCCCTATAGCAAAAATCTCTCCAAAAAAAAAAAAATTATATATTAATTTAAGCAGTATCTTTATTTTTAAATAAGATACACAGAAATCAGAATAGTGACTTGTCAATATTGCCATAGAATTATATTGCCAAAATACCATTCTTTTCTTTAAAAGAAAAGTGTTGTTTGATAGAATGGATATGTATTTTATGGTTTATTCTTTATTCTACTGCTTAGTAGATATTTTACCTTAAGTACATTTCTTTACCTCATTGAGTCCATTTTATCATTTATAAAATGCTGATAAAATACTACCCCCTCCCAGTAGAACTTTTGTGAGGGATTAAATGAGTTAATGTATGCAAAAGTAGATAGAACCAAATTACCTCCTTCCCAGTTTTTTGAAACCCTTTGACTTCCATTCAAACAAATCACAATATTCTGTCTATCTCTCTGAACCTCATTTTTATCATTGCAATAGTAATGTGGAAGATAATACAGAGTAGTTTTATTTTATTTAATAGAAATAAAATATACTGAGTTGTTGAGAAAGTCATGCTATATTTTTCTGTGTATTTCTATGCAAAAATATGTCATGACTTTCCCAAAAACCCAATACTTTGTATGTGGTAAAAATGTAATTAGTGTTGGTGGTTGTGGTAGTTGCAATTATTATTAAAGAGAGACTATGACTATAGAGAAAGGAAAAGTAGGAGTGTTATCAGTATAGATGAAATCAAGTAAGATTATGTGGCCATGGAACACAATTGGTTCTCTTGATATGAAATGAAGAGGTCTCTATTTCTTTCTGTTCTCTTTTCAGCTATTAAGACATAAGACCTCAAAATTTATAATCATTATACAGAGTTTTCATTGAACTCATTAGCAACAATATTCTTACCTAGCCCAGTGGCTATAGCACAACAGTACTCACCACTTCATGATCCTGAGGCCACATGGAAGATCGTAGATCAGCTCCCAGGCCGATAGGTACATGACTGATGTGTAGGTGTGTGCCTATGATCCTTTCTGAATGGGAAGGCTGGGTGGAGGATCTCAATGTGAGACTTGTTGAGGTTGCTTGTCTTTCTCTTTCAAGAACTAAATTTAGAACAAAATTCTTTCTAAACTATTTGGGTTTTTTTTTATCAACATAGTGTTTTCAAACCTTCCATTTTAAGACCTTTTTGTCATTTATTCTTTCCCCTTAGGGCATGATATGCTTATATTGGTATCTTCCAGGGAACTGAAAAAGAGACTTGCTCCACCCTTTTGGATTTTTAACCCAACCGAAAGGCAATCACATACACTATATTGATACACTAAAATAAGGTTTCTCCAAATACACCATGTTCTATCCTCCTCACTTTGGTCATAAAAAACTGTGGTTTTTTCCTCCTACTTTTCCAGAACTCAGTTTAATTTCTCTTATTCCAAAAGCGACCTCTGCAAAAAGCAATCTATTTCTCTGGGTCTAATTTTCTGGTCTTTTATTTTTTCATATGATAGCTTTCCACTGGGATAAGCTGCATATCCCAAGAGAGCAAAAGGCTTTTGTGAGCTTTAAAAAAAAAAAAAAAACTTTCCAGAGAATATGATTAATACTACATCCCTAAGCAAGCAATTAGGTACCCTATATGTGATACATAAGACTGAGAAATATTAATGTGTAGGCAGTGCCCTTTTTGTGAAAGACACTCTATTGCTTCAGCTGTTTTTATTTTAAAGTAGGGAATTGTATCACTGTTTATTCTAATTAGAAAAGACCACCGAATGCTCCATAGGTCAGAATCCCAATGTAATATGAGATGTTCTGTAGGTTTTCTCTCTTTCTTCTTTCTCCCTTCCAGCTCCCCCAGACTTTCTAAGGAACATTTTCATATTTCCATCTAAACTCCAAAAACTAAACTAGGTTTAGGATCTATTTTTTTTCTTGGGATTATTTCTTCAATATTCCTATATTCCCCTGCATCCTAGCTGTTGAATCCACTTGTCAAACTCAGTATCAGAGAAATACAGCAATCATTAAAATAATATGAAGTCCAAATTTGTTAGTTTACCATGTATAAAAAGGAAGTTTGGACAATGGTAAGGATTGAAAACATTTAACAAAGACTTAAGCCACATGGTTCAGTAGCACCCTGATACTTCTGTACTTATTGTAAGGTAGTTGGAGTAAAAAGTAATCTTCTCAACTGCTTGGAACTTTCCTTAATATAATAAATAGTCCAAGCTTTGCCCAGTCTGAATGTTGTATGACATGCCATTCTGTCTTTGTGAATTAATTGTTATGTAGGTACTTTTCCCTTCTCTTTCAATATAAGTATATTTTCTCAGTCTTCGCTTTTAAGAACCATTACAGAATTATAATTATATATTCCATCTTTTTTAAAAAGGATCATAATTTCAAATACCATGTTTTATTTTAAAGTAATTGTGGTTATGATAGTATTTTTCAGAACTTTGTTCTTGTTCTATCTAATTTGAATTGCCTTGATCTCTGGGCATGGGCCCAGGAATTGGCATTTTAGCAAGCTTGCAATGGGTAATTTTGAACATTAAAATATATGAATCACTAAATTGACAGGAAGCCCCATGTATGCCTCTTAATGAGAAGAACTACTTAATTCTTGAACTCTTTTTCTTTAACCAAAGACAAGGCAAAGACATTTGTCATCTTCTTAAAATAAATGATCTATTTCTAAACCTACATTGTAAAATCCACATTAATTTTATCAGTCAGAGAGACTGGAAATGAAGGATGGGATAAGTTTGTAGCAGATTCACAAATTAAGTCATTGTCTTGTTTTGTGACAGCAAAGCAGAGGAGGTAATGATAGTGGTGACCTGTGCAAGGACTTTTTACTGGTTAGATGGTAAAGTAAATGGTGGTGCCTTTGCCACTTCCTCCTCACTACAGGCCATCACACAGCCTAAGAGCATCAGTCCTACCATACATCCTTGTCCAACGTTGCAAGGAACCCAGAAAGTACCACCCTGTCACAATGGTTCTGTCAATAGTTTCCTGTTGTCTCTTGCAGATCCATAACTTGGGGCCCACTGACAGCACCGTGCAGTTCATCTTCTATCAGCCTATCATACATCGATGGAGGGAGACAGATTTCTTTCCTTGCTCAGCAACCTGTGGAGGAGGTAATGGTGTCCTTTTAGCCCAGAAACTTCTGCAAGGAAAGACTTGGGGATTTTAAGAGTAGAGTAACATCAGCATGGAAGAAATTGAGTGTGGTGAACCAGCTCTCCCTGGATGGAACCAAATCCCAAAGCCTTCCCTGATGGAGGCATCCCAGCCTAGCTGCTCAGAAATGTGCTTCTATCTGCATCTAACACTGTCTATTAGAGGAAATAGTCTTTACTTCTTGCCTTAACTTCACAGAAGGCCAGGAGTAGAAATACCATAACTGGGCAGCAGTTTAGTCCTGAGGCACTTCCATTCATTTGTGTATAAACTGGTTGGAGTGAAGTCATTTATGAAGAAATCAATTAAAGAGGCTTACTTAATTAGAGGAAAAAGTTTATGACTAGAAAAAGATAAATAATTGCATTTGAGACTCAGGCTCAGTTATTTTTCAGCTCCACCCTATTATCCATGCATTAAAAGAAATACAAATTCCTTTATTTATTCATTAAATTGCATCTTCCCAGAAAAGCCATAAAATGAGTTGTTGTCTCCGCTCTGTCATATCTGTAACTTGAACAGTATTTTGTATTATAAGTTTTTTTTCTCCTTTTCTGCTTTTCTTAATTATAGTGGTTAAATCACTTTGGATTATTTCACAAGACATTATTTAATCATTTCTGTATTGCAGATCATTTCGTTTATTTCAGCTTTTCTACTATTTTAACCTAATGATAATTTAATGCCTAAGTATTTTTCTCCTCTAAAATTATTTTCTTGGGAAAAATACTCAGAGGTGAGGTTACTAGATCAAGGAATTAAAGAATTTTTGTGGCTATTGGCATATACTATCAAATTCTTTCCAGAGGGTAACAAGCAGTGTGTGCATGTTTTAGATTCATTGCCAACCGAGCAAGTATTTGTGGACTATACTTTTGTAAATTTTTCTAATTTCATGGGTATAATTGATGTGTGTGAATACACACACACACACATACATGGGTATATGTATATTCATTCAAAAATTAGCACATCAAATGAATTCTAGCTTTAGCTTCATGGAAACCAGTTAATTGACTGACTTTGAACAGTTAATCCCCATAGGCATCACTAGACAAATTTTAAAATATACAGGCCAATACCTCATGATGGAAACAAATGCTTAACTACCAATTTTCATAAAGTAGTAAGAATGCATGGTATAATTCATTCATAGTTGTATTAAATTTGTCTACAGAATGTGACACAGAAAATGTGATTCTGTAAAGCAATGTTGAGTCTTAGCTTAAGAGTAGTCATTCAAAATGCCATGAAGTACTTTTTCTCAGTTGTTAAATAACTTTTAATTCAATGTGTTTGGCATTCCAGTAGAATAGTTTCTAGTTGCTCTGTGTGTCTTGAATAGAAAATTGCTTTATTAAAACTGCCAATTACTTGGAGGTTTCATGGGAAAACTTTATTTTGATATACCGTTTAATGACTAGCACAGGAAACCATTTCAAAGAAAGCAATCTAAGAAAATAATTTTTTTCTTTCTTGCATTTTAAATAAAACCATGCTTTGTGTGAAATAGCAACTCATATGTACATTATGCCAGTTTCACGAAGAGCTGCTGTGAGAATGTGATTTCAGTGACCTTGACTACAGCTTATTGTATAGTAAGGCTATTTGAAATTCATATATGTCTAACCATGCCTCACATTCCTCACATCTAAATGAAGTAGAACTATGAGTGGTTATCAGAGATTTTTTTAGGTATCAAACCCTTTCCTCAAAGAAAATCTTACTAAGAAGCCCAGATAAAAGGAAAACTGTTTTGGGTGAAGATATAACAGATGTGGAGAGCAGTCTTTCTCTCACTTCAAAGACGAGTTTGAAAATCAGTGAAGACGTGTGGTCTCTAATTCCCGTTTATGTTTCTGATTCCAGATTCAACTTGTTGATCATTTTGCTAAGCAAAAAGAACTGCTATAGCAAATAGCATATAAAACTTTAGAAAACATGACTATCTGATCATTTTGGTTATTTCTTTTATTTTTATTTCGACCTTTCATTTCATACACTCTCTAGTAGCATCAGAGTAGCTGACAACTGATGATTTTGAAAATCATAATCTCAAATGTTTGTGCCACGTTCTACTACATGATAAATCCTGTCCTTGAGTAGAAATGCTTTTAATTCTTATATGGAAAACCATAAAATGATTAGCTTGTCATAAGATTAGCTGCTGTAGATTTAATATAATTGCAAAGTAAACATACATTTGCTTATGTCAATACCATGCTGCTACTCGATTTTCTTATAAAACAAAAAATTAGATGGAACATGTGTTTTTCCCCATTGCTTTCATTACTTTCCATGCTTTTCATCTTTACAGTAGAATTTTAAAAGGCTTTTTTTTTTTTAGCTCTTTAATGAACAATTAATTTTGGTGGGTGGTCTGAGAACACAGCCTGAAGCCAGGAAATCTGGTTTATAAGCCTCCTTCTGATTTCCTAAAATCTTTTGCAAGTCCCTTAACAATTTAAATCTTGCTTCCTAATTCACATTTAGCAACAGTAGTTCTCAGCCACCTGCCAGGGAGAATATATGTGGATGCTGGTTAGGGGGAGAATGATACAAACAGGCTGATTTTTAAAAAATTCCCTACGTACATTAATTTTTGTTTATCACTGCCATTATGCCAGTCTTGATCATCACCCCACCAGAAATCAACAGGACAATAAAGAGGCAGGTAGAAAAAATAAACCAAATTACCAATAGTAATTGCTGGTTTATCAGTGAGAGTTTTTTAAAAAAGATGTTTCTCCAAACAGAAAAATTTGAGGACTGGGGGCTAAGAAATATTGGTGAGAGACTTTAAGAGCAGTAACAAAAGACATTAGTGAGGTTGTTTTGTTTTGTTTTATTTTGTTAGTTCTGTAAGGAAATGTAGGGATTTCTGGTGAGTACTATTGGGAACTTAATTGCCCATTTACTCAGTTCAATACATTTAGGTTCAATTTGGGCAAAATTGAACTGGCAACTGGCAGGACTTGACCTTCCTCTATACTTCATAGGCCATCATGAATAGGGGCAATGTTGGATATATTTTATTGATACTTATTTGGGAAATTATTCTCTCTAGTTCTCCAGATACTAAGGGTACAATTTAGTATCCTTATATAAGATGGTTGGTAAATAAATACTGATGGTTTTTTCTTTTTCTTTTTTTTTTTTTTTTTTTTTTTTTTTGGTTACAGAGTTCTATGTTATATTTTTAGATTATACAAGAGAAATAAATAATTATTACTACAGTGCCTTATAATCTGGCTATGCCATAATGTGGTTCAGGCCTTATGATATAATTTTATTATTAAAGTTTGAGTAGATTACTTGAGAAAAATGCAGTATTTGAGGTCTGCAAAAATTAATGAGCTTTCCAATTACATCTCTTTCCTGGAAATGACTGGGGCATTAGGGGATAATTTCCACTAATGTGTGAGAAATGGCCAAAAAGCATAAAGAAATATATTACATTACCATGTGCATTTAAACTTTGCCGGGATGGTTTGATACTACAGGTTACCAGCTGACATCGGCTGAGTGTTACGATCTTCGGAGCAACCGTGTGGTTGCTGATCAATACTGTCACTATTACCCAGAAAACGTCAAACCCAAGCCCAAGCTTCAGGAGTGCAACTTGGATCCTTGTCCAGCCAGGTCAGTCCAATTTAGTAGTTCTATTTATCATAAACATAAATTAAATTCCAAGTAAGCTTATTGAAATATAAAGGTCTAATACAAAATAAAGAAGCGTTGCTGTCAAATGCCCCTTCGTAATCACGTTCCTAAAACCCTACTCCTTGCTTTTGTTACTGTATGATGCTCTCAGGGGCTGTGGACTTTCTTCCTCTAAAGCAGCAGGTGAAGTACTCTTGACAGTCCTTTTCTTTTTTGACTTGTTTTCACTCTGGTTCCCTGCTTCTGTCCTTAATAAGGTCCAGGCCAATAAAGTACTCAACATTCTTAACCAGTGCGATGGCACAATGTCCTCAGAACTCTATTTTATTTCTGTCAGGGACATCATCAGAACAGACCATATTTCAGGGTCACGGCTGATCCATTCTAGCCTGTAGATAGTCCATACTAATTAGAGTCAAAACCAGCCTTAGAATGGTCCCGCTACTTTTGAACAAGCACAGCCTTTGCTAAAGAGAAAATAGAACTTCTTTTCAATAGTTAGATATTTAAAAGTTTTTTTATTTGTTACAAGAGAAAGGAAAGCAAGTGACTTCAAAATACTCTCACACCACTATCCCACCCAGCTGCTCAGCCTCCGAGCCAGCCAGGATCATGGGCATGTACACACATGCCTAGAATGTTCAAATCAACCTGGAGTCCAAACGCGGGTCTTCTGTATGGCTCCAACATTGTGGTGCAGCACTCTACCTCCATGGCCAGATCAGTAGTCAGATTCTTCTAAACATCTTTTTAATTAGAACCTTTAAAGAGGCACTTGATGTTTTCATGAACCCTTGTTTGCTTTTTGGAAACTATAACTGGACCTCAAATTATTTGCAAGATCAAGCATCACCCTGAAGAATGAAATATCTCAGATAATGCGTAGTGATAGAAGTGAGGTCAAGAATTTTTCTGTGGGTGTACTACTTGGCCTTTGTAATCCCAGCACTTTTTGGTGACTTTCTTAGCACTTAGCTTAGCTATCCTCAACTAATGAGAGAGTAAGTAAGAAAATTCTTCCCCTATAAAAGCAATTATAAAGTCCAAAAAGTAACTAACTTTTGAACTAACTGAAAAACTCCTTGAACTTCTGAAAAACATCTCAATGTTATTTTTAAATAACAGTTTACTAACTATGTATGCATTAAAAGAAGGCTTTGAGTAGTTAAAATATAATACACCATTGGCAATGTGGATGCAAATCATTGGCTTCTAATGGGTTGTAAACAAATGCAGTTTTAGTTTCTGCTTTCTGTTATTAACTTTTAAATGTTTGTATTCTTGTACTCTTTCCACCTTATATTCATGAATTCTAAATTCTACATCCTATGCGAAATGTATTAATTTAGCTTCATAGTATACCAGAAAATTATGTATTAAAAATTGAGTATGGTAGAAAAACTAAATACACTGTTAAGTTTTGCTTAGATTTCTTTATTTTGGAAATATAAAGTGTTCAAAGTATTTTTTAGCCAAGATAATTATAATCCATGGAATTCAACTCTGTTTTAGAATTCTGCTTATTTATTTTTATACCTACCTCTAATGGGAAGACCAGTTTGTGAAAAGTACAGTTATCTAAGTTCAGATAGGTCAATTAAGTAAAAAAGAGCCTGAAAGGCTTACACATTTGCTTGGAAAAGTGTGTATCTATCCCTAGGTGAGGGATTCATTTCCCACAACTCTGTAATGTTTTCCTTCACTAGGGAAACACTTCAGTAAAGAAATGGTCCTGAAAATCAGTTAAGAATTGGAAGCATTTTGTTAGCAATTTGAAGAAAATATTTATTATCAGAGAAATTTACTCATTCTTCTGCCCTCTAATTTTTAACCAGTCCTCCCTGTTGGAGTAACATTTTTGGCCTATTTCTGATTTCTAAAACCAAAATCCATCCCACATCAAAATCTGCTGTGTAATCTACACTTTTTCTATGTCCTGTATAGTCTACAATGTCTAATTCAAACATATATGAATACTAGGACAGGTGGATTTTATTTTAAAAAGAGAAAAAAAGAAAAGTGAAAAAAAGGCAAAAAGAAATATTAGGTCATTGAGAAAGACATGACATACTTTTCTATGCAAAGTGAGTCATGATTTTTCTAATGACCCACAATAAGTTAGGGGCAAGCATCAGGAGGATACATTTCTATTGAGGAAGTAATTAGGCAAAGCTTTAGAAATTAAGGTTTACCAGTAGAAGAAATTTAAAGGAATATTGCTTTAGAAAATGTAAGTATGTTACTACTATGAGGTTAAGATACTTCAGAAATTGCTGTGAAATTCATAGAACTCTTTTACATACCAGTGATCGAAGCAACCTTTCTGAATTCCAAGAGAAAATGAGAAATGATGGTCCAGAAAAGGAGACGGAAGATGCTGTAAAATAGGTCTGCTCTCCCATCAGACATCACCAAATCAAACCCTCAAGGAACTGTTTTCTAACTACAGATTTAATTGTCTAATATAAAATTAGGAGTGACATACTGACATTAAACCAATGTTTTGTGTCCAAAATCGGAAACTAAAAATGGAAAAAAATACAGATGTTTTTAGTACAAATTCGTGTATTTTTGAATTTCAAAAGAAATTTATTACTTCTTTTGAGATATTTATGCATTTTCCTGTAATCACACTAGCATTTTGGGTCTATTATAGTATTTAAAAACAACATCTCATTCATGTAGCCACCTTTATTCCCTTTTAGACTGGGAAATATCATCAGAAAAATAAAAAGGTTCTAAATAATTATGTCTGTAATCTTAGGTTTATTAGTTTCCTGTTCTGAGACTCACTTTTCTCTTCCACAAAATGGGAGTAAGAGTATTGTTATATGAATTAGTTGCTTTCAAATTGTGCCCACAGAACCTATTACTCCATAGAGTTACGTCATTAAATTTTGGCTTATATATTGTAAAGTATTTTCCAGTAATAATTCACCCCCCCAAAAAAATCAAACATGTTAGATAGCTAATTTTTAATTGATTTGAGCTAAGTTTTATAAAAACTGTAAAAATGTTAGACTACAAAAGTAGTACTTTTTGTCCCCAAGTTTTTCAATTATGCTATGTTTAATTGAAAAAATAGGTATCCTAAGATTGCAAGATGATCTATAAAGAAACATTACCATTAGCAACTATTTCCCTATAATAAGAATTTTCTTATTACTACACATCTAAAACCACAATTAGTTGTGACCATCAGTAGCCAGAATTCCTGGTTCCCACTTTTTATGTTTAGCAAATAGCTTCACTATATATTTCATAAGTAAAAGTTATACATTTGAACTAATCAACTAAAATTTTAATTGTAAATATCATCCCATTTTGTTTTTATACACAACAGTTATAAGGTCTTTCAATAACCAAAATATTTCTAAATCACTGCTTATGAATGTGTCAATGTCCCCTTAAAATTTCAAACTCAAGACTATAAGTCATTATTTTAGTTTTAGAAAGTTCACTACAGCTTACTAAATACATGACCAAGCTTCTAAGAATTGTCTTAAATTAATAAGGATCTGGGATAGGCACATAGCATGTGTGGCATGGAAGGGACTCAGGAATTTGTCACTTCTATTTATTATTTCTTTATTTATTTATTTATTTATTTATGGAGAGGTTTTTTTGTTTTGTTTTTTATAGAAAGTGCATACACTCACTAGAGAGACAGAGAGACAGAAAGAGAGAAATCACCCCCCAAAGGGGGATGGCCATGCCACAATCCCTTCTCCACTCTCTTCTTGAGATTTTGGGCATGCACACACACAAGTCCAATATGAGTTTCAGGTCGCCAGGTCTAGGACTCAAACCTTGGCCAAGCATGTGAGGGTCCAGTAACAAAACCATTACACCATCTGCTGGCCCCTTATCTTACTCCTTACTCTCTATTTCTTTTTGGTTCTCAGTCTCTCTTCCTTTTGTCAACTTCTGTCATTGCTTTCCCATCTCAGATTTTTTGTTCCGCTTTCCTTTTTTCTGCTTATTTTCCCTCTTCCTTGTGCTCACCAATGATATTCATTGGCATCCATGTTTGTAACTTAGTTCATACAGTGGTTCTTGAGGCCAAAGAGATTGTTGACATCTAGCCTATTCTTTTCAAAATAATTTTTATGTCTTTTTGGCTTTCGTCTGATTCTAAAAGCTAACTTAGAAATATTGGTAAGTTAAAGCTATAATGAAAACAACAGAACTCACTAATAATCCCAATGCCCACAGATAACCACTGTTAATGCTTTTGCTTGCTTTCTTCCTAGTCCTGTCTGTAGCTCATAATGTAGATGAGATCATGCTCTCTATGGCAGACACTTGGAATTAAATGATTTAGGATTCTTGGTTTCTATTCTTCTAAAGGCAAACCTGAATGCCCACGACATGTAGTAACTTGACATTTCGCTGAGGCAGAAATTTAAGTCACTTGCACTATAAGACCACAATCGAGCCCCACTGCCCAGCAGTTTTATCCCAAGAGGGCTTTGTTGCTCTCCCCTGTTGTCATTCATGCAGTCGTTTTTATGAAGTGATAAAATACTTTGTTTCCTAGCCAAAAGTGGTCTCAAAAAAGGAGCCAAAACCTAATGCTTATAAGGAAAGTGAAGAGAAAGTGAAGTATAAAGATTTAATGACTTTTAGCTAAAATTAATAATGTTTTTTATTGGCGACTCTGAACTATGACATCACTGGGCCCATCGTATGTTCTATACACAGTATATTATACGTTCTGGTGGAAGTCCCAACTTAGGCACTCCCAGAAGTCTAAAGACATAGCTCTCAGCATGTCAGGGATCTACTACATATTTAACTTGTTTTCAGCTTTATATGTTTAACACTATGTTATGAGCCTTTCCCATGTAACTAATCAAATGTAAATCCTCTCACTTGCTACCATGCTGTAATTACAGTGCTGTCTTACACCAGAGAAAATATTTTTGGAATTTGTGCAGTGATTTGTGCCATTTCTATCTCTTAGAAGAAGGATCAGGTTTATCAAGGGGCCTGAAAACCTTTAAGTGTATGCCTATGGCTCAACAATAACTAAAAAAGACTCATTTTAGTTCTGCAATAAGCACTTCATGTGTTCAGAGCAGCTTTCTCTGTAATATATGCAACATTTGCCCTTCTGTGTCTTCGTCTGAGCCTGGTCAGACTGTGAAGGCTGTCTAGGGGAAGTTGTGCATGACACTGCTTGTGGGAAGATCGGAGAGCCACCTTTTTAGATTTTTTTGGCACAGACCTCTCATTGGGTCTTACGTTGGCAGGAGCTAAACAAGTGAAAAAAGCTCTCACTCATCACACTATCACAGTCACAATCATTGGCACACAAGTCTGTTTCTAGCTGAAACTGTATCCAGATTCCCTTTTCCCTCAAGGTATTCAGAACAACAATCCTAAGGGAATGCCCAAACTTGTATGCCCCAAGAGGCAGTGCTTGGTGCGTTCATGTGGACTTTCTTTTTTGTCCAGTTCCATTGAGTTTAACTGCAAATTGAATAAATTATCCCTAGGCAGAGACCAACCAAACTGAGGGAAAACAAAAATCTCATAATTGAATCTTAATGCACTTGTAACAAAATAGTCTGCTTCTGGAGAGGTGGTTATGTGTAGTCGGCATGTAAAACACCTAGATTCTCACACTAACTTGATGACCAACTAGTCAATAGCAGTATAGTTAGGAGTGGGAGCTTAGGAGTAAAACAGCCTGGCTTGAGAGTGTGGCTCTGCCACTTACTAGTTGAATAGCCTTTGGCAAATTACCTATTCACGCTAAGCCCAGGTTGTTATCCTGGTGAAGTAAGGGTAATAACAGTACTTACCTCATAAAGTTGTCATGAGGAATAAATGGCGTAAGACTTTTAAAGAGCTTCGCAGAGGGCCTGACACATGATAAGCACTCACTAAATGTTAGCTGCTGCAGCTAATTTGACCAAGATTGTGGTTATGATCATGCTGATGTTACCCCCTCAGAGAAACTCCTGAACTCTTGAAATCAGCTTTCTCCTCCATGAAAGGAAAAGATGAAACTCTAGAATTTGCTATGGGTCCAGAAAGGCAGTTCCCTATTTCTTGTTTTAACAACAGGAAACATTATCCCTAGAAAAATATCATCGGGAAAGTAAATCACATTTATCAGATTTTTAAAATATAAATTAAGATAATTAAGAACTCTTGAATACTCAATTTGCAAGTGTCTGATAAGCCCCATGTAAGCAGCCGTGAGACCTCGCCATTTAATTGATGTAAGATCTACACCATGTATGCCTCTCTAAAAAGGAAAATCCGGTGTAAAGACTAGAAAATGATTGACTGATTTAGCAATTAAGGTATAATTAAATGTTTTCTTGGTCATGAAAATCTCTTTTTTTATTGAAGTAGATAAATGATTTAGAAAAATAATGGCTTTCTTCCTTTTGATCAGCCTCACTTAAATATACTGTTATGAGCAGCTAATGAGTAAGTGATAAGAATAACTACCTTAAAATCTCATTTCTGCTTTTATACACTATTTGTAACAAGGTAAATAAACCACAGTTCTGGCATTTTTAGAAAGCATGATCATACCCTTCCCAAGTTTACAGCTACTCCACATATAATCAGTCTGCTAACTACAACTCAGATACTGAGGCAATTCAATACTTCCACCAAGTTAACTCGTCACTAGTAGTAAAATCCCTTCTTATATTATGTGTTAAAGTTGTTTAAAGTGTAATGATGTATGTGATTCTTTTAAATAGCCTTTGAGTTAATAGAATAGTCTCTTTTTTTTATTTTTAGAGGTTTTTGCCATAGGGCATGTGTGCTGGTTAGTTCATTGTGATTAGTCTTACATCAGGAAATGAATTTGAGTCAAAAAGAAAATATTTTCAGATAAGAACAATGAAGTAGGCTTCTCTTGGTCTGGTTCCAGTGCAGACCAGGTAAATGAGCATTACTTATCGCTTACTGAGTTTAAAAATAAAAATAGGATCTATGTATGGAGTAATTACTTATTTGCTGAACCTTTAGTTGACTCTGTTAGGGAACCCACTGTACACTGTGTTTTATAAAGTCATGAACTATTAGAGCAGGAGAGATTTTGCAATAATCATCTTCATGTAGTTCTCTCTAAGTTCTGCCCTCAGCAGCACCTGAGGCAGGTAAGATAGAGTCTGATGGCATGAGTTTCCAAGCACGCATCCTTACTTCATCTTAAAACTTCTGATCTCAACCAATACTTAGATTTTTAGAGAAGTCCAAAACAGAAGCCCAGATATAAAAAAACTCAAGGTTATATAGAAAGAAAGTAGCAGAGAGAATTCTAACAATCCTCCCAACTTCTCAGAAGGTTCTTTTCCTCGTTGTGCTATGATCCTTTGTGCTCTGATACTCCTGAGAAAGCAAAGTACTTAGTCTCTTACAGCTTCTTATCACCTGTCTCCTGCTCTATTCTACGCTGTTGCTTAGGAAGAGCTTCGTTATAATATATTCATACTTGAATTGTCTTGGAGCTGTTTAGAGAAGTACAACACCATCTTCTGGGCCAGAATACCTTCTACCACTCTCAATTTCAATTATTAAAAAAAAAAAAAAAAAAAAAAAAAAAAAAAAGTAGTATCTACCCTGTACCAGATTCTGTGTTTGGTGCCATGGCAAAGGTAATGATCAATCAATTAGAGTCTGAACCCCAACACTGTCCAAGGCAAGTTGAATTTTACTGCTACAAAGCAGTATGATATATAAAAGGCACATGAGATAGAAAGGGAAGAAAAGTTTTTTAAAAGGGTTTTATAATTATTTCTTGGAGATACTCAATGGAAAGATACAGAATTAAGTTAAGTAAGCTAGAAGTGTAGTTGTCATTAATCTGTTTCTTCTCTGATTCACATTAGCCAATCTCCCCTACTCACCTGAACAGTCTTCCACAGCTGCCAAACTGCCCTCAAAACCGATTGTCTTAAAACCAGATTGTCTTCTCAAAGATGGTGGAGCTGGCAGATGCAAGGAGGGATACTAAACTTATGCGTGAAAGTGGCAGTTAGATCTTCCTCTCATTTTCTATCTATTTCTTAACCTTCTTTTTGTTTGTTTGTTTTAATTCTGGAAAGTAGTTGTGTGGTTTGCCTTTGCATCTATACATTGATGACATGATTTCATTCATTACCTTTGTGCAGGGCACTTTTTAAAGATATCCAATAAAGAATCAGTATGAATTCTGCCTCATGATGTTAAATTAAAGGGAAATTTGTACATAGTTAGAAGCTAGTACACAATGAAAAGGAATGAAAGGAGTTAGTGTTGGGGGTGTTTAGGAGAAGAACAGAGAATAACTGGCTAGAGAGAAACTAGGTAAGACTTTTGAAGAGGTAGCTTTGACTGAGAAGTTTTGCTGGGTGTTATGGAGTCACTAAAGACCTTTGGGTTTGGAAGTGAAATATCAGTTGCTGTGAGAGCAATGAGTAGACTAGAAAGGAGAAATGAACACTTGCAGGCAGAAAGATCGGTGAGGAGACCACTGCAAAAGGGCTGAAACTTGTCTGCAGGAGACAGAAGATGTGTTTGGTGAAATTTGCTAATGCTGAGGTGACAACTAGAAGAATGGAGTTCCTGTAGGGAACACGGGCAAGAGGAATGACAAGGTCCCCCGGTAAGTAGAATAGATGGGAGCACACAGCCCATGGACAGTAACGGTGATCACAGGGAGAGGCACTTTGCAGGGGAAGGTAACAGACTACTGGAGGTGTATTGAGCCTGAAAAGCCAAGAGTACGTCCACCATCAGGAACCCAAAATGAAGGTCTGCAGCTCAGGACAAGAAACAAAACATCCTGAGATATCCCCTGACAGAGACTGTGGAAAACTTTGAAGTGTCTCCTGGTTCATTTTCATTAAAAAAAAAAAAAAAAAAATCTTGGCATCCACGAAGTTGTGTGCATTAGGATTTTTCTTATAGAGAGAAGTTTATCACAATATGTAAATTCCACAACTGAGTAGTGTGAACCTGATTTGGGCTTGATTTTTAAAGTCAGGGATATTGTTCTAAGGTTGCATTTTAGGTTATTTCTGCCAAAAGACACAATAATCTTTAAGTGACATATGGGATTTGAGATGATAATCTTGTTTCTTGCACTCATATCATGATTCTAAATATTTCTATCTTATATTTTTGAAAGTTTAGTATCTTTATACTTGAATATTCTAACTGCTGAGATTATAAAAGGTAATGTATTATAGAAAACTTGGAAAAAAGAAAAACATACAAAAAGAAGCAAAAAAAAAAAAAATACCCAAGTACCAGGAACCAACTACTATTGATACGTATTCTTCTAATATATACAAACATGTACATAGGTATTCGCATGTGTGTGTACATGTGAATATATATATCAGACTTTATGAAAATAATTATGTAGATAATATATAAACACACAAATTTTCTTTGTATTGTAGATCATTTTGTTTCCCTTTTTCTTTTCAGTTGACATTTCATTTGATCATTTTTCCATGTCATTTACAGTGGTTCCAAAAGCTTCATATCCACATGCTACATAGTATTTCTTTGTATGAGCCCATCATAACAGTGAAGCATTCTCTTGTCTTTGGACAATTCAGCGAGGCATGTACTTTAAGAGGATGCAGTAGATGTCTCTTCTGTTCACACCACATTACTCCAAATGAACACTTCCTCATCTTCACTTTCTCTTTTCACCACGTAAACCCTTGATGTTAGAGGTTTTGGATGGAGTCATATCATGGCCAAGTGTAAAAAGTGCACAAGTAGTCAGGACTGTTTAGGCAATACAGAATCAGTAGTTTACCTCCAAGTCAGCTGTTTCTTCTATCTTCCATTGGCATTTGTTTTGTTTTCTTTTGGGGGTTTTTCTGTGGGTTTTTATTTATTTGTTTTTGCTACAGGGCTCATGTGCTTCCCACAGAGAGGCAGGGAGTGGAGAAGTGAGAAATCACTCCCTGGGGGGATGGCCATGTTACAATAATTTTTCCTCCATTCTCCTGTCAGGATTTTTGAGTATGCAAGCATATGCACCCAGTGTATCTTTCAAGCCGCCAGATCTGGGACTTGAACTATTCAGTCAGCCATGTGGGATCCCACCCCCTTAACCCCTGTGCCACCCACGGGGCCTCCTTAGATTACTTTTAGAAATCATTTCTACCTCCTTTCCCACTATGCACATATTCAGACACATGTCTGAATGCATTCATGAGTACTTACACACCCAAATAGAGACCTAGCTATAGGGAGAACATCTTCAAGTTGCCTAAGGAATAAAAGCATACTAAAGGTAAACAATAGGAGGCTAGGTTTAGGCAGGAGTGCCTTCCCCTCTATGACAGCGTAGAGAAAGGACAGAGCCACAGCACAGACCCTGAGAGAACAGAGCCCATGGTCATGAATATGCATTAGTTCGACTGTACAGAGCACCATTGTTTTGATACCTTTCTGTTTTCACAGGTGCCTCAGAGTCATTTATGAGTCTTCACCATGACCTGTACCATAGAAAGATAAATATAGCTAAGTTTTGCTGAATCCAGGTTTAAAGCTCCTGTTCAAACAAAAACATAATTTCTAAATCAGTCCAAAGCAGAACCCAACATCTTGAATTCTATACACCCTCCTTTTCATTCCCTTTCTTCACTTCAACTCATCTGCTTCAAAGTTACTGTCTTCATTGTAAATATCAGCAGGTGATAAATCAACTGGAGAGATCTGCAACAATTCATTCTAATATTGAAGATGACAAATTATAGTCATAAATTTTTTCAGGAAGGGAAGCAATGGTATGCATCTCTGCATATACAAATTGCTGTAGGCATGAATAAAGATTCTAAGGTCAGGTAAAATATAACTTCAAAGTCAATTTGATTTATTCCTTAATTGACTAGCTGTTGGATAAAGGTGTATGTTCAAAGTTATTCGATGGACTTTGGATGGCTGCTATTCTTTAAAAGATAGTCCCCTTAGAAAGAATATTCCCATAATTACTAGATGTAAGAATTATGGCAAAGAGATCACATGACTCTAACAAAAGGCAGAATTAGGCTTACATTCCATTGTTTGTCAGAAAAAAGTAGAAAAGAATAGGAAGTTAAATTCCAAAAATCAGGAAGAAAAGATTAGTAAAATATTCATTTTATTTTTGTGTTGAAGAGCCATGTCCAAAAGGTAGAATCCAGTCTTATAAACATTGTCTTATAAACATTGTTAGTTAAGAGTAACACACACATACTCACGCACATGCACTCCATGAAAAATTTTGTCCTACAAATGAATATAAAAAAATGGAGTGATACAAACAAATACAGAAAATGTAGTCAAGTAAAATAAATAAATAAATTAGTATTCCAGTGATCTTCCTTAGAATGGATACTATCTTCATAGCCTTGTTTCCCATTGTCTTAAAACAAATTTAATTTCTCTCATGTATCCCATTACCTTTTAGTGATTTCTTCAGAAACTGTGCAGGCCTCTTTCTTTATCCCTCTCTCCTTACCTTTCACACTCTCTAGTCAATGCCATTTTATCTTTCTGTTCCTCAGTGTGCCAAGCTCATTCTTTCTACCCACACACATAGATTTGCTAGCCGTGTGCGAAGAACAAAATCTATCAGAGGATGGAGTCACAAGTTTAGCTATTTATTTAAATATATAAACATATTTATACTGATTATGGAGATATTATATAGCTACATAAGTATATACCTGTTCATCTCTCCCAGGGGCCTAGAAAGAATATATGAGTTCCTGAGTATTCAGAAGAGGATCTTCTTGTCATTTGTCCGTTGCAAATGAGCAGCTTCAGCTTATGCTCTACCATGCTCTGTGTCGATGCATAGAGCTTTCTCCATCTTCCCTCTTGATAAAGGCTCTGTTGCACTCGCCCTCTTGTACAAAACCCAGAAGTCACAAATAGATCACAAGGAAAAGACTCAATCTCACCACCTGGAGCATTGGCTTAAATAAGTGAAGTAGGGGCTTGTGTTGTTTATCAGAGTCCTAAATGCCTCTGGGGCCATCCTATAGCTTTTAATGCCATTTCTTATGGTTCCTTTAACCTCCACTCTGTCTCTAAACCTCACAGGAAGTTTCTCAAGGCACTAGATATGCCAACAACAGCCACAGCATTCACAGCTATCACCACCATAGCATAACAGTTAACACTATATAACATTTTATAGACCACCAAAAACAAAAATCCTCTCATAATCTTATTTTGACTACCTACCTTTAATTTGGTAGAGAATTGCTTTGCTGATAGGTATCTACTATATTTAGGGTTCTCCTCCCCCTTATAAAATACCCGGGTGGCTGTTTTCCAGGTATTAGTAAAATCCTTAGATCCTCCAAGTGAAGAAACCTATTTGCTAATGCATGATGCATAGTATTGTCAATTCTGAGTACATATTCTCCTATTTCGATAGCTCTCTCTTTCATCAGAGGTGAGAGGGTAACTCTAATTACTTGGTGAGCATCTGGAAGTAACATTAATAATGATGGTAATAATAATGACCTCATAGGATGTATAATTTGGGGGATTAAAGAATATTTACAAGCTTATTGTGTCATAGTTAATGATGAGGTGCCAAGTTTTCTTGCCACCACCCTTTCCAGTGGTATTTCCTGCTTGGATAGGAGAAGTAATTACAGTAAATGGTGCCCTTTCAAAGAACTTGCCCCATCTGAAAGCAAACGCTAGGATAAAGATATTGAACTGTTTCAGTGTTGTTTTTCAGAGGTGATTTATTAATGTTTTGCACTTGTATAAAAATTGTGTATAATGTAATCATTTAGTGTTTATTTTATTGTGTGTACCTTCTACTCAGAGGGTTGGCATTATTGTTCCTAACAGTGACGGATACAAGCAGATCATGCCTTATGACCTCTACCATCCCCTTCCTCGGTACGTAAATCAATCATCCTGATGTTAGAATTAGCCAATCAGTCTTCTGCTTTTATATAGATATAGATATATATAGATATATACACACATAGAGAAAGATATACTGTGTTTTTTTATAAAAATAAGATGGTAGATGGTATATTTTGCAATCCACCCTGAGTTCTGCTTTTGAATTATATAGGCCTGCTTAGACTATAAGCTTGTCACTCAAAAACCACTTGAAGATCAAATCATTTTACATTGCAGTGGACACAGTAATTCACTCTGATTAGTTACAGCGTATGGGTCTATGTTATATCTTTCTTTCCCTCCCTTTGTTCTTTTCTATGTTTCCTCTGAAATAGGACCCTTGTCATTAAAGCACTCTTGCTAATGGTTAAACAAACACTGCCTAAAATAATATTGTATTACCACAAGTATGGAATTCCAGGTGTGACATTATTCTACATAAGGGTTTTAAATGTCCTCTTTTTATTTCAAAAGAATTATAATTAAGTACAAAAGGCCATTTTTTATAGCCTTGTTGTTCAGAACATTCTGAAGACCTTATTTTTTCCAAAACATAAAATTAAATGTGCCACATTGGTTTTTGAAGTACATTTTTTAAAAGTAGAAGAAATAATGAAAGTAATTCAAAAACTTTTGGAAGAATTTGCTCTCTTTATAATGTATTCATAAGAAAACTGGAGAAGCTGAAGAATGTACTAGCCACTGAGTATGTTGCCTGCCACATTGCAAACAGCTCCAAAAATAGCAGAAATTAGAATTGCATTTGAAATAGACCTTTGCTCTATTTTCTTTACTTATTTAGCCCTTAGGGAATCAACTGCTTATTTAGAATCAAGACTTTTAATCAGATCATAAATAGCTGGAATAATCCACAGAAATTTGTTCAGTCCCAAACTAAACCAAGTCTAGAAAAAGAATTTATTCTGAACTGTAGAATAAAGCAAAGTTTGATTTAAAAATCTCAAACTAATCCAATGCTAATGGATTAACATATAAATAGAGGTCCCCTGAGGTCATCTAATCCAACTGCCCAGTGATGCTTCATTTTCCCATTCCTTCCCCTACAATCACACTCACACACCATGGACATGTAAACATGTATCTACACAAATATCCATTGTATATTTAATGCATATGTATTCTCACATATTCAGATATTCATGCAATATATACACCGGAACAAGTTGTTATCCATCATCTACTTAATTACTTCTGGTGACTGGCAGGAACTCACTTTTCACCATTCTAAAGGTAGCACAGAAAAGGGAAGATTTCATTTGCACTCAATGTGTTGTTTTAAGTTCTTTCACCCAGCAGCTACCTCACTAGTCAGTTCCCTCCCTCTTTCCTATGACTATATTGATACAGACAATAATCAACTTTAGAATGCTTCTGATATATCATTTTGCTTTTTTTTTTTTTTTTTTTTTTTTTTTTTGGAGAGGTTTTTCGCTATAGGGCGCGTGCGCTCGCCAGACAGACAAAGACATAGAGACAGAAAGCGAGAAATCACCCCCCAGGGGGGATGGTCACGCCGCAATCCCTTCTCCTCCATTCTCCTCTCGGGATCTTGGGCACGCACGCACACGCGCCTGGCGTGAGTTGTAAGCCACCGGGTCCGAGACGCGAACCGCGGTCGACTACGTGGGAGTCCAGCGACATAGCCATTACGCTAACTGCTGGTTCCCTCATTTTGCTATTTTGATCCAAACTTTTCTCCTTGAAAACATTTGAAGAAAATCAAGAGATTAATTATACTGAACCAAGATGTCATTTGATTTCAATTTCTGTATCTGTAAATACTCATAGGACCCAAGTAGCTGTTTGTGTGAAAGCCACATGTGGTAAGACAGAGGCAAAGTGCGTGTCAGAAGAAGGATCCTCAAGTATATGTTTTTCCTATAATGGCAGCTGCACAATTTCTATCCGATCTGTGACCTCACATGTTTATATTTTTCTGATAATTAATGCTGAGTGTAGGCTAAACTTGATTTCTTATAAACTGGAACTTCCCCCATAAATGATCCCCCTTGACGTTTGTTTGCACCATGTCCCTGTGCACACCATTGGCATATCCATGCATCACAATGGGGAAGGACAGTGAGCAAATAAGCAGGTGTACTTTTTACCCATGGCACTTCCGTTAAAATGAGCTAGTTTTCGGGAACCAGCAGTTAGCGTAATGGCTATGTCGCTGGACTCCCACGTAGTCTACCGGGGTTCACATCCCGGACCCGGTGGCTTAAATCGCGTATGCGTGCGTGCCCAAGATCCTGAGAGGAGAATGGAGGAGAAGGGATTGCGGCGTGACCATCCCCCCTGGGGGGTGATTTCTCGCTTTCTGTCTCTATGTCTCTCTGTCTGACGAGCGCACGCGCCCTATAGCGAAAACCTCTCCAAAAAAAAAAAAAAAAAAAAAAGAGCGAGTTTTCAAGTTAGATAGTCTGCCTTACTGAAATAGTCTTAGTAAATGGAAGCCATTTCTACAAATGTGTTTTCATTTCTTAGGAAGAATTAAGGCTCATAAATGGTTCTCAGATGGCCGCTACCCACTAATCAAGGATGAAGGATTTACTTATTTAAACTATTCAAATGGGATTAAGACCACAAGTGTAGATACAAAACACAGTTCATGAATTTGTAGGTTGTCTTTGATGTTTTCAATCTATGACTATAACACATGCCTGAATATAAAATAAAAATGTAATCTGATGCATTATCTTGATTCACAATTAATATATGCCACTTTCCTACATCATTTTTAATTTTGAGAATTTCTTAAACACACTATGTGTTTTAAAAAAACTGAAGGAATTAAAAATATGTGATACGTGAATTCAGTACTGTTCTTCTAGGACAAGATTCTTGGACATTTTTTGGTTTTGTTTTGTTTTTTATTCCAAGCAATTACCTAGTCACTATTTTAAGATATCCTGACTGATGCTTTCTTGGCTTTGTTTTATTTTCTTTAAAGCACCAGACATGTTTTGCTTTAAATTTCCACATGATCATTATACAAGGTCATCCTACCCATTAATAATAATAATAATAATAATAATAATAACAACAACAACAATTTTTCACATATACAACTGCAGTTGTATGCTGGAACCATACTATGAATTCTTGGAATAATATGAGCCTCATTTGTCTTTCTGTGATCACTGACATTGAAAAGATACTTAATTACTATTTGTAAAGTTATACCATGGTCAAATCCAAGTATTGAGACAGAAATTAATCTCTCTCATTTTAGGTTACTCAAGTTTAGAGATTTTAGAGTACCACTAGAAACGTGCTCTTTTATGGCATCTTAATATTCTAAGAGATTAAATGTACATTTAAAAACATATTCTTACTTTATGTCAAATCCAGTCCAATGTGAATATGTACTTACATGTCAGCCCAGTTTCACTCTGAATCAGACCTGTTATCCACTTCCAGAAAGAAGCCCTCCAGAGAGCTATGTGGAGACAAATGAGAGTTGGTCTTACCCCTTTGGAAGAGGAACTCTCTGCAGAGCCACTTCATTCCCTTAAATGAGGCTAGAAAGTCTCCTAAGGACTAAACAGAGAACCTCAGTTTCCCCATGATGACAGTTTCTTATGCATATCCTGGGGAAAAATGCATAAGAAAATATTATATTTGGCAGCATGTTTCAGCTGTTGGCAGGAGAGATATCAGTTGTTGCCTAAACAAGAACAGTACAGGGAAAACCCTCTGTAACTGAGAAATGCACATTGGTCAGGCTCATGGAGAAGAGAAATCAAACTCCAAGTATATACAAAATCCTACTTAGAGAATTTTAATGGCTCCAAAGTACACCTGTACAATGTTTTAAAATTTAACTATTGAGTTTAACTATTTAAAGGTTGAAACTTCAACTCGGTGACATTGTTTTTCTCTCATTAAAATTTTATCTCTCGTAATTCTAAGAGAAATCTTAAAGCTCTTTACCAATCCTCAACAACAAGTAGAATATATGTAAGAAGATAAGCTCAGCTCATTTATTCCTGAGTTTCTGTTTTTAGAAATTTTACATTCTCTAAATCTACAGGAGGAGAGAAAATAAGTAGGAAAAGATACCTCTTTGCCTCTGGTCCCAAATGCTTTACAACTATATAGAGCTCTGAAAAAAATCAATGGAATTCTTTTCAATGTGATTGACAATACTGTTGTTTTCTACATTATTGAACTCTATATCTAGATTCACATATCATAAGCCTTCCAGCACTAACCAGACCTCTTCACAATTCCAAAAGTTCTTTATCAGAGGAATTCTAGCAGCTAGTATCTCTAAACAGTTAGCACATAAGTAAATAATGCTCCTCAGCTTAATGATGATGTAGTTTAAACATCAGAATTGTGCTCAACCTATGTAGCTCCAAAGCTGATGAATGTGGAAACAATGGACAAAGAAACTATTGGTACCTTGATCTTTTTTTTGAGTGTCTTCTGTCAAAAGTATCCAGAAATTAAGTAATAAAGTATATATTGAAAATAAAATAGCAGCCCAGATGCAAACTATTTGTGCTGATTATCCAGCTTTAATCTTGACATAAATATTTAATGGACTTTATTAAACATAGATCAATTATTTATTCATTTATAAATGAGTGTATATATACATATATCTTGGAACTATGGGAAGAAGGACTGAAGGCTAACTACCCTCTTCTGAGTAGGATACAGATAGCACAGATGTCCTTGTAGACAGCTCTGAAAACTGTAACTTCTTCATTTGTGCAGAGCTTCAGTTTATAGAGCACTTTTGCCAATGTTGAATCCTCTCTTACTCATCAGATTTCAGTCAATAGATGGCTTTGCTCCTCTGGGCCAATAGACTCTCAGAACCCGATCATCCCAGTAGGCACTGGGACTAGGGTTGGATGACAGGTCACTGAAGAGGTCTGGCAATGTACATGTCTGCCCTGATGACTCCCCTTGCTTCTGTAGGTGGGAGGCCACCCCATGGACCGCCTGCTCCTCTTCGTGTGGGGGGGGCATCCAGAGCCGGGCAGTTTCCTGTGTGGAGGAGGACATCCAGGGGCGTGTCGCTTCAGTGGAAGAGTGGAAATGCATGTATACCCCTAAGATGCCCATCGTGCAGCCCTGCAACATTTTTGACTGCCCTAAATGGCTGGCACAGGAGTGGTCTCCGGTAACCGTGCCTTCTTTCTTTGTTCATTAGGAGAGTAAGTCTACTCTTCCCTCTCATCATCTGGCTCCGCAGGATACTCTGTGCAGCCACATTCTCCTCTTAAGGCATCTAGAAGCCCACCAACTTAGTTCTTAGAGTAGGAATGCCCTGATCCAACACAACCAAAAGTGTATGATTTCTGCTCAAATTTATTTCTTCAATTTCCTTAAATAGGCCTCTATTGTTCCCCCAGATAATGTTCCCTCAGATAGCACAAGGAGACCAAGGTCTTTCATGAGTAATTGAGGTTGAATGATTGATCCCAAATCTTACAATGCTGCAGTGATGATAGAGCTCAGTAGACCAGATGTCTGATTTTACTTTTTTAATTATTATATTCTGTCCATATCCTAAAAGGGTTTGAGTGAACTTAAAGTTTATGTATATTATTCACTAGGGGAAAAAGATGAAATGAAATGAAAAGAGCACAATAATTAAAACAGGAATTAACTAGGATAATTAAAGCCAAACAAATACAGATATTCAGAAACCTGCTGTAATTATATATAAAATGTTATTCTTAGGGGTTTTTTTTGTTGTTATCATTTTTTTAATTTTTGGCTCCTAATACAAAAAGGGACAAACTGACAAAAGAGATGGAATTTGAGGAAGTGAGCCAACATGCTCTGAGTCACAAACATGATAGAAGGCTTCATGAGGCTTGTGGCAACAGATCAGAGATGTGACTTTTTTTTATATCAACATGCTACCAGACCTGTAGAACTATTGAAAGTGCTATCTATGTCTGGCCATTAAACATTGCCTTGAAACATTTTTTCCCATTGCAATCTAATCAATTGCATCAACAATACTGCAATATAAATTAGTCATGATGGCAGTTTAACATTTTTTAGTATTCACTTGGGAGCTAGCACTTTCCATAACTTTCAATGTGGCACTCATTAGTAAAGCAACTAAAAAATGCTGTGTTGATCATTAAAATTGGGTACATGCTACAATTTCTTTTCTCCTTCTTTTTGGTACTTAGTTTGAGACTTTGCACACAGTACGTGCTTCTGATCTCTGACTCATTAATCCAAAGCTAAGAAATTAAAACCAATCTCATTTTCAGCCAGCTTCACCTCAGAAAGCCAAACAGAAGATCCTATGACTGGTTAGAAGTGATAGAAATACACCAGGCATCAAAAAGGAATCCTTATGTTAAGAGTCTTAGATATGAAGTAAAGAAAAGTAAACATGGCTTTGCCTGTGAGTCTTTTCTCTCTTGCAATCTCTTTCCAGTGCACGGTGACGTGTGGTCAGGGCCTCAGGTACCGTGTAGTTCTCTGCATCGACCATCGAGGAATGCACACAGGAGGTTGTAGTCCCAAAACAAAGCCCCACATAAAGGAGGAATGCATCATACCCACTCCCTGCTATAAACCCAAAGGTAACTTGACAGGTGCTTTAATACCAGTTGCTTACTTGTTATGTGTATTCAGGTGCTATTCGAAATGCCTTGGAATAGTTTTATGTATCCAAGTTTTTTCAATATGTAAAGACTTTAATATATTAGAACAGAATGGTTACAATAGCCAAAACATTAAGCAAAAATATAGAGGAATTGAATATCCCTCCAGGAGAGGTTTACATTTTTCTACTTGTCTATGGAACATTTACAAAAATATATTGTGTGTTTAGTCAGAAAGAAAAATTTTTTTCTTAGCAATCTTAGAAGCTTTATTTAGAAGTATTATTTTAATCATGATTTCTGGCTAACATATAATCATTGCACATCTTTGTGGGGTACAGTATGGCTTTTTGAAGCATAAATAGAGTGCATAAATAGAGTGTATAATCAAATCTATATAGGCAAATTTATTTTATTTGGCATTGAATATTACATTATGTTGTGCATATTCTATGATAGTTATATTAACTTTTGGTTTTGGTGCCTTCTTAAAGTATATATTTTGTAGGAAACAACATTTTTATTCTGCCATGATACACTATTTAACAACCTAATCTACTTTTTCACATGCATTATTGTATGTGAAATACAGTACCACCCCACACACACACAATACTCTTCTCCCCTATGTACCTTCTGGTATCTATGTTGCTCTAGTTATGCAATCAAGTCCTTCTGTTTCCTCCATAGAATATGGGCATTCAAAATATGTTAAGAGGGACACATAGTATTTGTCCTACATCACATCTCCTAGGTTTGTTCTCTTAGTGTCATATGAGAGAATATTTTTCTTTATGGCTAAGTAGTATTCCATTGTGTATATGTGCCACATTTTCTTAATTCAATCATCAGTTGTCAGGTACTTAGGTTGATTCCATGCCTTAGTTGTTATGAATGATGCTGCAGTAAACATGAATGTGCAATTCTCTCTTCAACAGGGTGATTTCCCATCCCTTAGGTAAATATCCAAGAGTGGGACTACTGATCACACCAAGTTTTTTGTATTTTTTTTTTCCTTTTTTTGGAGAGGTTTTTGCAATAGGGCGCATGCACTCACCAGAAAGACAGAGACAGAGAGACAGAAAGCGAGAAATCACCCCCCGGGGGGATGACCACACCACAATCCCTTCTCCTCCATTCTCTTCTCCTCTTAGGATCTTTGGCATGCACGCACATGCGCCCGGCGTGAGTTTAAGCCACCTGGTCTGGGACTCAAACCACGGTCACCTACATGGGAGTCCAGGGACATAGCCATTATGCTAACTGCTGGTCCCATCAAGTTGTTTTTTTTGTTTTGTTTTGTTTTGTTTTTGAAGGCAGGGTTTTACTTGTTGCAACTCCTCTGAGTAGCTGGAATTAGAGCCACATGCTACCACATCCACCTTCAGGTGGGGACAGATATCAAACCCAGGACTCCCATCTGGCCTCAACCTGCAAAACAGCAGCGTCTTACCAGTGTACCACTACAGCTGGCCACCAAGCATTCTTTGTTATGATTCTTTATAACTTAGACTCTACTATATGGAACTGATTCTTTTTGTAAATCCTTCAAATGGTTTTGATTGTGAATTTTTTTAAAAACACTACCTATAGAAATCTATTTGCATAATCATCTCCCAAATCATAAGGTTGTTTGAAGACTGTTTCTAAAAATATCAGCTGTATCTGCTTTAAGAGAGACAAGATATTAAGAAACAGGAGAGTCCTCAAGGAGTTCATGAAAATGCATATTATGAAAAAAGTATGCATGGATTTAAAAATTGTTTGCACCAAGATAAAATTACACTTTAATTCTACTTCCCTACAAAGTTTTTGAAGTCCACTCACATATATGTAACTTACTATTCACATTTCTTTCTGTTAAAAACAAAGGAGTGAATTCAAGTGTTTCTACTTAGCTAAGCCTGATATACATTGGAAGTCTTATACTTTAAAATGATTAAACAGAAAACCTGCTTTTTATATCAAAAATTAAAATAGTACTATGAGACTGAATTCCTGAATCATAATTTAAAATGAAAATTTGAAATGTATACTAATTAATAAATACTGCAGATAATTCATAAAAATAAATTTTTAAAAAGTTTTATGTAGTGAGTAAGATTTATTATCATGGCACTGGGTCTTACAAATTAACATGAATGCTACTCCTACTTCTTCACTAGCATTGTTACTAGTCTTTGTTAATTAAATTAAAAAATCTGAAGTCATGAACCATTCAGAAGATCTCTTTACTGTCAGCCTCCTTCAATTTATTTCCCCCTTTTTTTAAATTGCCAGAGCATGCATGAACTCTCCAGAGAGAGAGAAACAGAGAGGCAGAGAGAGAAAAAACACCCTATAGTGGGGTGTGATTATGCTACAATCCTTGTTCTTCCATTTCTTCATCCCATCAGGATGTTGGACGTGCATGTATAGGTGGACTGGGATTCAAACTGCAGTCAGCCGTGTAGGCTCTGGCTCCCTTCACACAGCACTTAACTACTGCACTATGGGGCCAGCCCACCTCCTTTAAATTTTAATATCAAATATGATTCCCATTTTTGTCTTAATTTACTTCTTTAAACCATTATAGTTCTCTAATTATCAGCCACAGTGTGGCTCCTGATTATACTGTAGGATGACCTTAGTACAATTGAATTGCATCACGAAACCTTAATTAATTGTATAAAAGGTACCCAAAACACAAAAATGGTATGTTTTTAACACTTGATTAATTTTAATAGGCATAACTCTCTCTTATGTCTCAGTTTCTTCATCTATAAAATGGAGATGATAATAGTCTCTATCTCAGAAATCACATGAGGGTTAAATAAGATATCATATAAAGTACTTAACCTAGTGCCTGGAATATAGTGAGGTAGTCTTTGACAACTATTATCTTTACTTCTTGAGCATTGTTAGTACCCTCAAATATGGGAGGAGATGGCCATGGGTACATCTGACATGACTTGGTTCCAATCAGAAGTGTGATAAGCTTACTCTTACTGCCAAACTCAATGCTTCATCGTTGAAAATGAGCGAGCTCACACTGTCGGAGATGGCCTCACTGACCAAGTTGCCTAACTGCGGAGATGTTGTAGCTGTGATGTGTATGCACAGCCACCACATTCCTCTGATTAAGACGTCAGCAAGTTCTGGACTTTGGCAGGCGTTTCTCACCCGTTTTGTTTCTATAAACAATTACTGGAAGTGATGGACAAAAGTGATGTCCCTAATTTAAAATAGTCAATTATTTATTAGTTCTATCTTTACCAAGCCACTTCAGAGAAAGAAAAGCAGTTTGCGGTTAACTATCAAGAATAAAATCTACATCTTCACAACCAAGTAGTGAGCTTGGCTCTCTAAACATCATTAAAATACCATATAATTCTATGGTGTATGCATATATAGACATAATTCTTTCATCTTTGCAATTACAGTTATAAATGGTGCTACAGCCTCACTGGCTCATACTGCAAAGGCAAATATGCCTATAAAGAACCCTAATAAATATGTCAGAATGAGAATCTTGGCAGTTACTTCTATAGGGGCAGTTAGAACCTCCCTCTTTCTTTTCCTCCTTCATATTTTTTTCCCCAGGTAGTAGTTAAGAAGCTTGTTCTGAATTGTTTGGCCTGAGCTAAACAAGTAGGTGAAAGGAATCAAATTATGGGTTATGGACCTTAAGATGTGCATGTTTCAATTGTCTGTGAGCCTTAAGATAGTTTTGAATGAGCTATTTGCAGTAATTTTCTGTAAATTTCAGAGTAGCCGACCTTGATTGTTTTTGACAATGTGGTGTAGATCACAGTTGGCCAAAAGGAAAACACACACACACAACAGAATTTATGAAGCTATTAAGATATAATTTATTATACTTCATAAAATACAATATTTACAATGGTAGATATTGCTATATCATTTCAATGAGTAATAGTGAAAAGATATTTAATACTTTGATGAGTCTTGATTGAGCCAGTGTTCCCAGAGTTATGCTTTTTTTCTTTCTTTTTTAGAGAGAGATTTTTGCTATAGGGTGCATGCACTCACCAGAGAGACAGAGATAAACAGAGACAGAGAGACAGAAAGTGAGAAATCACCTCCCGAAGGAACGGCCAGGTTGCCCCATGCCACAATCTGCACTCCTCCATTCTCCTCTTGTGGTTTTGGGCACACACGCAAAAATGCCCGGTGTGAGTTTAAGCCTCTGGGTCCAGGACTCTAACTGCGGTCACCTACAGGAGAGTCCAGGAACGTAACTATTATGCCATCTGCTGGTTCCAGGTTATGATTTTCATAATTGAAGGACTTGCTTTTGCCATTCAACATAGTAAAGGGGAAGCATGTACACAGAAACTAATGTTATTAAACATTTTTAAAATCCAGTTCTATTTTTCTTGATAAGATCATTAGCATAGGCTGCAACTTACCTAATGATGTAATACTTATGGTTATCAACATAGTAACCTCTTGGTACAGCAAAAAATTAAGAACTAGTTAGAAGAAAAAGAAATTTCCCTGAAATCTCAAACTGATTCTAACCTCTTCTTTTTATGTGCCCACATTTAATTTGTAGAAAAACTTCCGGTAGAGGCCAAGCTGCCATGGTACAAACAAGCTCAGGAACTGGAAGAAGGAGCTGCTGTGTCAGAGGAGCCCTCGTAAGTTTTGAAGGCACAAATTGCCCACTTTAGAGGCTGATTAGGTTTTAAAAAGCTGTGTCTCCCTCGAGGTAGCTTTCATGGGTTCTGAGCTGTCAGCATTTTATCAAGGGTGAGAAAAGACTTTGGAGGCTTTCTAATTAGAGACTTATCAAAGTGTTTGTCAAAACTTATGACTGACCTCAGATACTTTTCAATGTTGACTGAAGTAGGAAATTGAAGGTGTAGTACTTCTTTCTTCTGACCTCTTCCTCTTGAGATGGGGCCAAAGGTGAGAAGGCCCGGCTACATCTGATGATGTAACAGTGATTTGATGTGAAAGACTAGGCAACGTTTCATACCCCTTATCTGCCAGATTTGTCATATAACTGCTCAGTAAATCAAAGGGTAAGTAAAATGTATTTTTGGCAAGGGAAGTTCATTAGCTTTTCTTTTCTCTTTCTTTCTGGGATTGGTATCAGAAGAAAACCCTGGAACCCTGGACTTGATCATGTTTTCATACCTCTTCCATTTTATCAAGCTTTTTCTGAGAGGTTTTTGCTATAGGGCACGTGCGCTTGCCAGAAAGACAGAGAGAGACAGAGAGACAGAAAGCAAGAAATCACCCCCCAGGGGGGATGGCCACGCCGCAGTCTCTTCTCCTCCATTCTCCTCTCAGGACCTTGGCCACACACACACACACGCGCCCAGCATGAGTTTAAGCCACCGGGTTCGGGACTCAAACCGTGGTTGACTACATGGGATTCCAGTGACACAGCCATTACGCTACCTGCTGGTCCTGAGCCCATAAATTTTTAAGACCACTAGACACAGTTTCACCAGATGCTTCAGAAGAGGAAACAAAAAAGATAGACAAAATTAGATGAAATGATTGATTGATAAGTATATAGTAATTCCACTAGGAAACACTGGTAGGCTTACCCGCTACATCATTTTACAAATGAGAGAATGCATTTTAGTGACAAATTTCATTTATAACCAAAGCAATTTTTCAGGTTGAAGTGTTCTAGATTAATTCACTTACTATTAATAAGTACTAGGTTCTGCACTATTCACTGGTACAGAGATGTGTCACCCACTTCCCAGGAGCTCATAGTGCAGAATGTAGAGTATGAAATGGTTTCCAAATTCAATGCATAGTTTACACTTTACTAGAGATCAAATTAACATTCTACTCTACATATTCAAATACATTTGGAATTTTCTCACATTCATCCTGAGACTAATCTGATGTGATTTTACAGAATACAAATTGTTTTCCTGAAAGTCACTCTAAACAACAAAAGACTCAACAAGAAATCCAAAATGAAGAGTTGTACAACCACCACAGGTCATTTGTCAGGATATGGTATTATGTCACACGATTTCACAGAAAAAAAAGTACACATATTAGGTAACATGTTTCTTACTTAAAATAACAATTAACCAAAACATAACCTATTTCTGCACCCTGAAGTTACTACAGCAATCTCTTCTACTTCTTTGAGAAAAAGCAACTAACAATTGCAAAACTTTAAAGGAAAGGTTATTTCACAAAGTAACCTTTAAGTGAATGTATACCCACTTTTTTGTCTCTCTTCTGCCAATACCTACTTTGATAGTCCTTCTGGTTGCTAAAGAGGAAGTAAGCAGTTCATTTTAGAAAGACATTAACTCCTTCATCCACTGAGGTCCTATTGAAGACACAGAAAGATGCCATGTTAATTGGAGCTGGCTACTCCTTGTACATGTTCTGGAGTTAAGTTTGTTTAAAACCAGATATCTATTATATTGCCTGTATAAACTCTCTGCTCTCCTTGTATGCTGTATTTTGCCATTCAGCCCAAAGCATAGTCTTGTTCGTAATATTTCACAGACAATAATATTGCAATATTGCATTTTAGTTGATGTTAAATATAACAGAGCTGAAGATAAATGAAAACAGTATACATCTGTCATTACACATCTTTCCCATTACAAGATACCTCTCAAATGAAAGCTGTAAGTGGAGCTTAATGCTTTTGCAGTGGTATTATATAGACCAAGGCCAATCACATTGTGTAATAACTGTTTTCTACTGAAGGTCTGATTAAAATGCATTATGTTGAACTTTAATCTTAGTAAAATCCCTCCAGTAGTTAAACACATCATTTTAGCCATTGAAAGTATAGCCATATATTAGACTATTAAATTTTATACTTACTGTAATGGCATTGCCATCTTGGCACGATTAATCTGGATTGAAGTAGATTGTAATTGGAGTGCTGGTGCAGGGTAAAGGAAATGTATACTATTAGGCACAGAACAATAATTACTTTTACACTAAAATGAAATAAATGACAGCAGTAGAAGAATGCAATGAAAGGTGTATGGTTTCCACATTTTAATATACTTTACATGTTTACTATGCTGAACCCTAGCAAAGGTCCTAAGTGTCACGTTATTTTTTTTATTGATTTTGAAATCAAAAACATAATTTGATGATGCCTTGATTCATTCTTTTTTTAAAACCATATATGCCAGAGTCTAAGTATTTGTGGCAACCTATAAGTCCTCTCCAAAGTATAATGAAAACCATGAGATATTGTCAGCAAGTCATTTCTTCACCAAAGAGACTCATACTGCTTGAATTAAACAGTAATGTTCAGAAGCTGTGGCTGCCACTCCTGCATGGCTACAGTGAAGCAGCAACACTGGTCCAGAACTCATCCATGCTCTCATCCATACTCTGGCTTCAGCCAACAGTGGAGAGTTCTGTAGTTAAACAGCAAATATCAATTGTTCCTCCATATGGAAAATGAAAATATTATCACTAGTCTTTAATACAGGAAAATGACTAGATTGAAGTCTATAGCATATGGAGATACCCTTATTAAATGTTAGGCACTTTTAATAACCCAAAAATGTAGGGAAACAATGGGTTAACACTGTATGCCTCAGACCCTGATAGGATGGAGAAATGGAGGAAAAGGGATTGTAGTATGAGCATACCCCATTGGGGGCTGCTTTCTCCTTCTCTCTCTGGAAAGTACACATACCCACTGACAATTAAAAAATAAATAAATAAGAATGTAATTACCAAGAAATAACTAAAACTTTATGGAACAGGAAGATAGACCTAACAAGCCATGGAGGGGTTTAGTCAATGAAGTTCATCAAACGCAATCTTGTAAATAAATTCAATACATGAACTTGCTTCAGAGGATGTCAGCAGAGACACAAATAGAAATCCTTGCCACCCAATTAACACAGAAAAAATTGTTATTGGAGACAGACATCTACAAAATATAACGTCCTAGGAGAGTCACAATTTTCTAAGGGTAACAGTGGTGCCATCCTAGCACTAGAAGAGGGATGGAAAAATCCTGATGGAATTCTCCCTGTTAAGATTTGCAGTGCAGGGGCAGGCAGGTGGCATGGTGGTTGAGGGTGCTGGACTCCCACATGGCCAACTGCGGTTAGAGTTTTGGACCTGGCAGCTTGCTTTCTCACTTTCTCTCTCTCTCTTTCTTTCTCTCTCTCTCTCTCTCTCTCTCTCTCTCTCTCTCTCTCTCTCTCTCTCTTAACCACCATGCCACAGGCTGGCCAGAAATATCTCTGTTTCTTCCCCCTCCCCCTCTCCCTCCCCCTCTCTTATCAAATTTAAATAAATAAGTAAAGTTAAGTAAAATAATTCTTTTCTTAAAAAAATATTTGTAGTATGCCTTTTTGAATTTGCCTCCAGCTAATAAGAGTGTGGTTGGATTTAGGATACATTATTTCAATGCCAGACTGAACCCGTCCTCTTGCTTCCATTGAAAAATATATGGAAATGGCTTTCTTGGTCATTTTTTAATACCTCAAAAATTTGATGGGGAATCAGAACTACAATGTTTTGACTGGGTCATGAGAAGAGTCATTTTTCTATGCATAGTGCATAATGACTTTTCTGACAACCCCATATATTCATGGTACAATTATACCACTAATCAGATACAAGCTATAACAAGTTCCAGATCTGCTCTCTCTTATTTTCACGCCTTGCTCTCAGCCTTAATTGAGATATACCATCTCAAGGCAAGCACATATTATGACCCTTATGACAGCTTAACTTCTTGAGGAAACACAACGCTATGATGGCCTCCAGGACATTTAAAGAAATGTTGTTGAACAAGAAGTCATTCAGCTGTCCTAAAGAAGCCTGATCGGACTTGGAAGACAAGAAAAGTGTTCATTTCCTTAACTTTTTTAGGCCATTCACAAGCCAGAGGTGTAATTTGCTAAGGCAGCCTGGATTTAGAAAAAGTCATGGCCTGGATGCTCCAGCTGTCTGCCCTTCCCTTTGCAGACTTCCTGACCTCCAAAGTACAGCGTCCCAGCTAGTGGAAATGAGGACTAACTGGGCCCCCCGAGGAGCCAGAATTTTCCCAGATACATCTTAGTTGCCAGTAGTTCTTCTTGATGACTCATAACTAACAATAATTATGGTGGGTCTTTGGGCGCCTTGTGGCCAACACAGCCATTGTAAACTGCCTCAGCCTGGTATACACCAGGTGGAACACCATAAGGAAGCCATCCTCCCAAAGGTAGGACTGCATAGTCCTTGCGCCTTGTGTTGCATTTTTTTTAAATCTTGAATTATCTTATTAGACTTTAGGTCAACAGTTTTGCATGGTTAGAAAACTGTCTTTGTGCTTCCATGTAACACATCGGGCTCTTCAAAAAGCTCAGAGAAAAAGTATATTATGAAAAACTATGCACAGATTTTTTTTTGCACTAAATCTCATACTTTAATTCCATTTTTCTGTGAACTTTTTCAAGTCCCCTTCTATTCAGGCCTTAAACATTTTGCCAAAAATAAGTTTTATGTGAGCCATGTTCAAAGAAGAAGAGGTGGAGGAAGAGGAAGGGGCAGGAGAAGAGGAAGAGGAAGGAGGAGAGAAGGAAGGAAAGCAAGCAGGCAGAAGGCAGCAGTAGTATCTGGATGCCAGATGGTATCAGCCTAGCAATGGGACTGGTTCAATAGGAAGCAAAGGGAAATTCCTGTCATGCATTTGTGTGAACAGAGCCCACAGGGAATTAGATACAGAAAGAAACGTCAATAAGAGTCACCATAGTGCTCCTGTAGTCATTAAATGTCGTGTTTGCCTTTTTGAAAATAGTATTTAAATATATAATATTTAAGCATATGTTTACATTAGTTCATATTTATACCAGTAAGTGGTCTGAAAATGTGGATGCTTAACTCAGAGGTTAAGAATGTGAATTTGTAGTTTTAGTAGAGAAAAAGTAGTAGAAAGCTTAGTTATGTGACAGGTTTTTATATTTCCCTTAAAGAATATGTACTGACTCAAACATCAGTAATGAATCCAATAGTGTTCCTATTTGTTATCTAAATATAAAGTACTGAATTACATGCTGTTTGTGACTCATGGGCCACAGAAAATAATAAGGAATATCTTGTAGAAACAGATATTTCTGGCCAGCCTGTGGCATGGTGGTTAAGGTGACTGGATCCCACACGGCCAACTATATAGTTGGAGTCTTAGAATCAACATCTTGTGAAATATCCTGTGCATGTGTGCCAAAAATCGTGAAAACAGAGATAGGTGGAAGGGAAGGGATTGTGGTAAGACCATGGCCCATGGCCTTCCTTTCTCACTTTCTCTTTTTCTCTTTCTCTGTCTCTCTCTATCTGTTTCTCTCTTTCTCTCTGTCTCTCTCCAGTGAGCACATGTGCCCTCTAATAGAATTTTTTAAAAAGGCATATATCTTAAGAAACAAGAGTCAGGGGACCAGCAATTAGCGTAATGGCTATGTCGCTGGACTCCCATGTAGTCGACAGCAGTTCGAGTCCTGGACCCTGTGGCTTAAGCTCAGGCCAGGCGCGTGTGCATGCGTGTCCAAGATCCCAAGAAGAGAATGGAGGAGAAGGGATTGCAGCATGGCCATCCTCCCTTGGGGGTGATTTCTCGCTTTCTGTCTCTCTGTCTCTCTCTGTCTGTCTGGCGAGCGCATGCACCCTATAGCAAAAACCTCTAAAAAAAAAGAAAGAAAGAAAGAAAGAAACAAACAAACAAACAAACAAACAAACAAACAAAGAGTCAGGACCAGTAGATAGCATAATGGTTATGTCATTAGACTCCCATGTAGTCAACTGTGTTTTAAGTCCCAAACATGCTGGACAGGTATGCATGTGTGCCCAACATCCTGAGAGGAGAATGGACGAGAAGGGATTGAGCATGATCATCCCCCCCGGGAGGTGATTTCTCACTTTGTCTTTCTGTCTCTCTCTGTCTCTGGCAAGCACACATGCGTACATGCTCTATAGCAAAAATCTCTCAAGAAAAAAGAATCAAGAGTCATTTCACTGAAGATCACTAAATTTAAATCCTAGCTGCAGATTGTTAAGCTAGCAAAAAGGATGTTCCAGCAGCACAGGGTTAAACATTAGAATTACAGGACAAAAACCATAAAAGCATTTAATTCCAAGCATTGGCATGTGGCAATGCTGAAGCCATCGGTCAGACTGATTTATCCCCAACCCCACAACAGTCTTGATCTCTCTCACTCTCAGCATTTCCCCTCCTCTCCAAACTCATTCTCATCCTTCATACTTTTTGCAGCAGCAAAAAGAGGGCTTAATATAAATTTTCTGGCTACTATGTAGATAATTTTGGAAAGTCACTAGACCTGCTCATTGTTCACACTTCCTAATGATGGAAGCTATATTTACTCAGAAATCACCCAGTCTGTGCCATACTTCGTACCAGGTGCAAGTATCGTAAAAATAACGCCATAGTCCTTGCCCTTAGGAGACCTTTAGTATATTTTGTCATAGGATTGATAGGATCTAGCCACAGATTGAACACATGAGCTGGCTATTTTTACAACATGCCATTTGATGTTTGGGCATGCACAGCATGAAAGTGTTATCAATTATAAAAGGAGTATGGGACTGATTTATTGAATTCCCAAATTTTTTGTGACCATGTATTAGAATTGCATCTACCTGTGAACTAAAGTATTAGAAGAGTTGAGCTACAAATATAAGAAATGAACAAAAAAATAATGTAATATATACACTGGATAAGTTTGAGTAGGTGGGATGTTGATGTGAACTGATGTTTGGCAGATTGTGATAGAACCTATGTAGTTGTGGCTTTGACTCTCGAACTACTTGGAAGATTATTGCAACTTTTGGTTTTTAATTTTAACTTTTTTTATTGCTAGAGGGCACATGTGCTCACCAGAGAGAGGGACAGAGAGACAGAGAGGGAAAAAGCACCCTCTAAGGGGGTGTGGTCACACTGCAACTCCTTCTCTTTTATTTCCCCACCATCCTGTCAGGGTTTGGGGCATGCAAGTGCAGGTACCTGGCATGCTTTTCAAGCTTCCAAAGCCCAGGTTCAAACCATGGTCAGCCATGAGGGATACTGTTCCCTTAACCAATAAGGTATGGGACTGGCCCTGGATCTTTTTATGTAACAAATGATAACATATTTTATATCTGTTAAGGACCTCAGTGATTCCAACCTATATGTTGAAAACATGTTATAGAAACCACAATTTCCTAAAATCGAGTTTAGTTTGTCTTTCCAGGTACACCAACCTGCCAACTATGTGAATTGGTAAGGAGTGAGTCTGTATGTTTGTGTGCCCCAACAAGGATACAACTAGAACCAAAGTAAATAAGCAATATGTAATTATTGATTGTACCTCCATGCAGAGAGGCTGTACACACAGTGGTTAAAAGTGTAGGCTCCAGTGACAGCTGTGTGAATCTTGGATCAACTGCTAGCAACAGGGTGCCTGGAGCAAATCACTCAATTCCACATGCCTCAGTTTCCTCATTTGTGAAATGAATGTAGTAATAGGCTCTACATGATAGGGTCCTTGTGAGAACCAAGTTACTTTATGTAAAGTACCTATTGTGTAGATAATGCTACATATCTATTAACTGTTGTTATGATTAGGACTTTTCTAGCATGGTTTATCCTCCTAGATAATCTTTTTTTTTTTTACATATAATAATCTCTTTCTTTTCAGCAAAGAACTTCACATTCTTTTGTCTGTTAAATTGTTAAGTGTTTCTTCCCTTTTCCCCTCCTACCCACTCTCCACTACCTACTCTCTACCACCTACTCCCCTCCCTTATAGTCTCTGGTGTCTACACTTAGCTTCCCTATCATCATAGCTTTGGCTCTTTCCTTTTCTGCCATAGGGCACAGACATTTGGTACATACTGAGTAGGGATATACAGTGTGTGTGTTTCAAAGTCTGCCTCACTTCACTTAACATTAAGATTTCTATATTCATCCACTTTGAATCAGACAATAGGGTCTCATATTGTTTATGGCTGAGTAATATTGCATAGAATTTTAAGAGTATTAAAATGTATAATAATTCCTCATCATAAATGGAGAAATTGAGGAAGATGTTGTGTCTACCTCATATATCTCGTATCTAATGGCATTTGAGCAAGAATCATAATATTTAACCCAAACCTCAGGTAGTGGTTTCCAGCTAACTCCGCCTCACTGCCTTTAGCTACGTCTCTCAGGTTCTATGAAGACTCACTTGTAAGTCCTACATTTTTTATTTAACCCAGAGTTTATTCTAAGGTACAAAGGTTAGTCATCTTTATTTGAATAAAAAGAGATTTATGGGGGAAAAAAGGAGAAAGAGAGTAAGGAAAGTTCAGAAATAATTTGGATGCAAAAGTAACCTTTCTCAACTCTGAGTTAAATATACTTGATCCCCATAGATTGCTCCCAGCATGCACAGAGACAGCAAAATCAATAATAAATTCAAGAGAGCAGACAGAGCCATTTTTATGTAGTCATTAGAAAAGCCTTTGCTGCAAACCAAGAAGTTCTAAATTTGTCAGCCCCTCCCATCATCACCACCATTGCTCATTCTGTAACTACTTTCAGAAAGCTAAATCTGAACTGTTGCTCAGCTGAGCCCTAGAGAGTGACAAAGACAAATTAATGGGATCCGTGTGTGCCAAAATAAAGTATGGACCCTGTCACCACCAATATATGTTAAGTCCATTAAGGTCATTTTTAATGAACTGAACTTTTCATTGGAAAGCTTTGCCAAACCTGTTGAATTAAGGGAAAGAAACCTTTACAAAATTGTAAGATAAACTAATTTCACTCCATGTGAAGAAGAAATGGTTCATGAAGACTATTCTGAGTTTACAATATTTTCGATTTTTGTCGAAGTCAAGGAAAATAATATACATTAAAAACTATGTTTTGGTTTTAATCTGAGAACTGAAAATGTTCTGAGAGCATTGAAAGTTAACAATGGCATCTGAGTCTCTGGGACATGACTTTTTGAAATGGTCAGACTATCTTCAAAGAAAGCAAACTTGCAAACTATATTCTGTTCACATAGGTCAGAGAAGCAAAGGGAAAGTGAGATGGGCTGAAACAAGTATCATATCCTCATTTTTCATTTGTGAAGAGAGTAAGCAGGCTTCCTTTGTATCAGCTCTGTGCAATTAGTAGTCTGTCTTCCCCTTTTCCCAAAACATTATACATATTGAGTTTTAAATAGATAAAAGAGATAAGAGCTCTCCTCGGGTCCCCCTAACCTAGGAACAATTCCAAAGTGCTCTGGAGTCTTCACAGCGGGATAGGTGGTGGTATGATAAGGCATGTCCAACCAGAGTCATGCATAAATTATGGAAGAAAGCCTCTGTCTCAAAGCTGCCTCAAATTCCTTTCTTCTTTCTATAATATAGCATTTTATAGAGATTTCATTGAAATGCGATAGAATTTAAACTTTCCTCCAACTACATGATTAACCAAACAACTTATCAAGATGGAAGGAGTTCCTCACATACTGCCTAAGTACAACTATAAGAAATATAAGTAAATAAGCCTACTACAGCTACTAAATTTACATAAAACTTTAAAAGACCATAAGAAACTCCTACAACAGGACAAAGTTTTTATCTCCTGTGCCAATGCCTAGAACAAAAAGGCATAATTTAATTTCTTAGAGTTCATTTTGTTTTGTTTTTTAAATAGGCTGTTGCCTCTTTATCTAGCTTATTTTCCGTCTTTGGGCCCAACAACAAGTGTAATAACAAGTCACTCATAGCATCCAATCTAATGCTCCCGTTTATTGATTCATTTAGGACAGTATTTACTTTGTACCTAGTATGTGAAGTTCCACCTTTATAGGGATGTGGTCTAGTGAAGGAGATGGTTATTGAATAAAGGTTCACACTATGATTATCAAAGGTTGGTAACTGCTGTAAGAAAATGAAAACGTGCTCTAAGAGAGTCTAACAGGGGACCCAGTAGGTCTGGGAGTCTCTCTCTCTTTCTCTGAGACCTGGAGGATAAGTGGGAGTTATTGCAAACTTGGAGGGGGAAGAGTAACCCAGGGAAGCAATCCACACATGCCAAAATCTTGAAACAGGAAAGAATTATATGTAAGGAAGGGAAGGAAGAGTGTGTGACTGCAGCATAGTGCCTAGTGAGAGAACAGTGGAAGATGAAGACAGAGAATGGTATATGTTGGAGGGAGTTAGTCTTTATTTCTGGGTGCAGTGGGAAATCATTAAAAGCTATACATTTTTAGCTCCTCCGGGCTATAATGTGAGTAATATATTGATAAGAGGTAACAGAGGAAGAAGACAGACAAGTGTCTATTGTGATAGTCAGGAGAGAGACAGTGTTAACTTCAATGACAATGGTGCACAGGCAGCCCAAGAGGTGGCACAGTGAAAAGCAGGGATTGTGGAGCCACCCTGCCAGAGTCTGAATCCTGACTCTGCCATGAACTGAACGGAGAGACCTCGGAAATCTTTGTGTCCTGATCTTATCATCTAGATATTGGGATAAAAATTAGTACTGTTAAAATATAATTTCCAAAAAGTCAAAATTATGACTTTCGTGCAAATGTGAAAGGATTACATGTCAAACATGTTATTTAACTTAGGAGTTATTAAGGAAGCCAAAAAAAATGAAAATTAGATTTAGAAGTTTATATTTTCTACCAGGCAAGATTATATGCAACAGGGACCAGCAGGTGGTGTGGTGGTTAAGGGCACTGGACTCCCACATGGCCATCCACAGTTCAAGTCCTAGACCTGGTGACTTGCTTTCTCACTCTCCCTCTCACTCTCATTCTCTGGTCAAATTTAAATAAATAAATAAATAAATAAATAAATAAATAAATAAATAAATAAAGTTAAATAAAAATAATTATTAATAAAAAATTATATGCAATGATATGAACAGAAAAAAATTCCATCTTTATGGATAAAAAAAAAAATTTGTATCATTCCAGCCCTCCATAAGGAAATGGCTGTCTCTATGAAGCTGTAAAAAAGACTAGCCAAAGCCAACCAAGGTCTCATACTGCAGAATTAGACCACTCCTGGAAGTCTACTAGAAAATACCCATATTTCACTGGAAAGACAAACATTATCTCTTTTGTCCATTATTCAAAATGTTTCCAACAGTAAATATTTTACAATTATGTTATAATGAGTTAGATATGTCAAATGCATAAAGTAGATAAACATAAATGTTAAGCTGTTATTACTGTTCTTGTATTAAGATGACAATAGTAGAGATGGAGAGAAGTAAATGAGTTTAAGATATGTTTTTCAGCTAGCCTCATAGCCCAGTGGTTAATCACACATGGTCAACCACACAGTTCAAATCCTGTCTCCTGCATCTTGAAAAACCACTGAATACATATGAGTACATGCCCCAAATCTTGACCGGATAGAGGAGAATGGATTGCAGAATTACTATACCCCAGTGGGGGACGATTTCTCTTGGCTCTCTCTGGTAAGTAAGCCTCTTTTCTGGCAATAAAAAATAAAATAAGCTAACAAGGCAAAATGTAAGAAAAACATCTAAAAATTTTTTTTAAAAAAACGCCGTTTTAGGGGACCAGCAGATGGCTTAATGTTTATGTCACTGGACTCCCATGTAGTCAACTGCGGTTTGAGTTCCAGACCCAGCAGTTAAAACTCATGCCAGGTGCATGTGTGCCCAAGATCCCAAGAGAAGAATAGAGCAGAAGAGATTGTGGTGTGGCCATCCCCCCAGGGGGTGATTTCTTGCTTTCTGATTCTCTGCCTCGCTGGTGAGCTTATATACCCTATAGCAAAAATTTCTCTGGGGGGAAAAAAAAGGTGTTTTAGAAGGAGAATTATGGAATTTTGTAATCAGTTGGAAATGAAGAATGAGGGAGATTGTGAGGTCAAGAATAATTCTTATTTACTTGAGAAGTGGTGTGACTAGTAGAATAATTTGCTCTGATTGAAAGAATGGAAAGAATGGGTTACTGCGGAGATGAATTAGGAGTTCCATTTTGGATATTTTAAGTTGGAGATGCCTTTGAAACATGAAAGTAAAAACGTCAGAAAGAGATAGTGATATATAATAATTAACAGTCTGAAAACCTTAATGGCTGTGTGATTTATGCTTCAGTTTCCCCACCAATATATTAAAGGTGGACAATAATAGTTTTTATCTCATTGGTTCTTATTGTAATTTAATAACATTTATTTATAAAGCAGTTAGAACTATGCCTGGCACATAAAAAGCAATATAAAAGTTCTTGGTGAATAGAATAATTAAATTAGTGTTTACTCTTTTCAAAAGAAAAATTTTGAACAGGTATTAAATATTTAGTTTGTTATATATATGAATCATATTTAAAACTAGGAATTAGGCTGACCCCATGGCCTGGTGGCTAAGGAAGCCTGATCCCACACGGCTGACCACAACTTGAATCCCAGATTTAGTTGCTTAGATTTAGTTGCTGATGTGTGTTTGTGTATGCCCCAAATCCCAGCAGGATGGAGAAATAGAGAAGGCTTGTGGTGTGATCATACTGCATTGAGGAGGTGGAGGGTGTTCCCTCCCTCCTCCCTTTCTTCTCTCTCTCTCTCTCTCTCTCTCTCTCTCTCTCTCTTTTCTCTCTCTCTCTCTCTCTCTTTGTCTGTGTCTCTAGGGAGTACACCCTCTGACTTTTTTTTTTTTTTTTTTTTTTTTTTTTTGGTAATAGAAAGAAGTGGTTCTGTCATTTATGGAGTGGTACCCTGGACAGCTATTCCATATTTTACTTGGAAACCTCAATATGAGTTGCATAACTAGAATGAATTATTTGCAGCTCCAGAGATTTTTTAACTAACAGCAGCAGCTGAAAGTAGTTTCATAATTCTACATTCAGATCAAATATCCTTGACTGAATATCTTTCATAATAAATTAGATTTTCACTTATTTGAAATTATTTAGGTATGGTTGTAAGTGAACATAAAAAGATATTTTGTATAAGTATTGTCCTCAAATTTTAATGCTCCAGATATATTTTTAGATTATTTTTTATTATTTTTATTAATTGTCATTATTTTATTTTTTTTAAAATTTTTTTGAAGTTAACCAGAGAGAGAAAGACAGAGAGAGAAAAGGAAAGTGAGAAAGCAAGCTGCCAGGTCCAGGACTCAAACCATGGTCAGCCACGTGAGAGTCCAGCCACCCTAACCACCACTCCACCTGCTGGCCCCTTAAATAATTATTTTAAAGTAGCCTTAATAGTATGTATTTCACAATTAACTTTAAAATTACTAAAGTAATTCAACTGGACAGTTGTCCTTTCTTTGTAGCTTTCCAAAGCCTTTTTTTATTTCTTTTTTAATTTTTTTTCAATCCTCTCTTTTAATTTCATTGAGAAGTATTAAATAAATAGTTTTTATATGAGATCTTCTGATCTCATGTACAAGTGGGAAGCAGATGAAAGTAGAAATAGAAAAGTGTTTCTCTTTGTTTTTTTCCATGTTTCTTTCTCAGCAGCAATTTTTTTCTTGTGTATCCAAATGCCTCTACAGATGCCAAAATGCTCAGTTTAAGTTTAGGTAATTGCACTGTTTCTTAAAGATTTTACTCCAATAATGTCTCAAGGATTTGCCTAGAATAAAGAGAAGAACCAACTTTTCGAAATAAGAGGAAAAGAATAAGAAAGAGGAAGATTGGGTTAAAAATATGGTGAGGCAATATGGAATAACATTTTATTACTAATAAAACATGTAATTTTTTTGCCCCAAATGGAATACTTATGTAAATAACTTTTTTGGTTAATTCAGGGTAGAATTATTTACATGATATTTAATTTTTCTGATATACCATTTTTCAGATCCCTCTATGGCCACTAGTTAATAATATAACTTTTCAGAGGGAAAACCCATGGTTCTTATGCAAGTATACAGTGAACATCTCCCAGAGATTTTATTTGCCTCATTAATGAGGGAACCAATAATATGTCACAACCAATTCAAAGGAAATTTCAAAGAACTATCCATATATAGCCAAATCAGAATGCTGAAGTGAATTTACAAATAGATATGAAATGTGTTTATCAACAAGAAAATAATCACATTACACTAGACACAATTAATCTGCATTTCTATGGGCAAGGATAGTTTGTTTTACCAATTTTTTGCAACTCATAAAGTGATAAAATAGCTCAAAGTTAATGAAGTCTAAGGCAACTGGAAAAGATGCACCAAACAAGATATCTATGATTTTTTTTGCCCATTTTAAAGTCTTTCATAATTTAACCCTACATTATCAAGATTTTCCCCTCCTCTCTCCTCACCCTTCTATAACACCACCATCTTATGCACATATATCAAAAGAAAAAGTTAAGGAGAAATCCATAACCCCTATACTTATCTCTCAAAACACAATGAGACTGTGAAAAGTAAACAAAATTAAATACTTCTCATGTGATTTCCCACAAGTTTCAATTTTCATTTTAAAAGTAAAGCATGAAACTAATAACACCATAATAATAACACACCTATAAAGATACACTTATTTTGAGTAATCCCAATTATTTTTTTCTTTTTTTAGAATTATTTTATTTAACTTTATTTATTTATCTATTTAAATTTGACCAGAGAGGAACAGAGAGAGAGCGAGAGAGAGAGAGAGAGAGAGAGGGAAAGTGAGAAAGCAAGCCACCAAGTCTGGGACTAGAACTGCAATCAGCCATGTGGGAGTCCAGCATCCTTAACCACCATGCCACCTCCCCCCCCCCCCATCCCAATGATTTTTTTTTTTTAAACACACATATGAGGAGACTTCAAAAAGTTCATGGAGGATAATGGAATTAAAGTACGAGTTTATTTTGGTGGAACACTATAAATCCATTCATAGTTTTTCCATGATAACGCATTTTTCTTGAGCTTTTCCAAAACTCATACATTCGTGAAAGGGAGAGGAAAGTAATCAAAGAAAACTTAAATATGTTAGTTACAGACCATGTGTACATAAAACTCAAGCCTAACTCTGGCCAATATCTGTGGTCACATGAGACTAATTAGTCAAGAATAAATTATTTCTGTTTAGCATTATAAAGTGATTGTTTTTATGATTTCAGTGCATGCTTCTGACTTCATAATAGCCACTAATAAACTAAACCACTTAGGGAGTTTACAAGGGAATTTGTTTTCTATTTCATAAAAGAGACTATGGTAATAACTAATTAAAGCATAAGCTTTTTGTTAGTGAAAGGAACAATTAAGCTTACAAATAGAAAAGCAGACAGAAGCATAAATCATTCCTTTGCCAGGTGTGTTTTGTTGTTGTTTTCCTTTTTAACTTCCTGGAATGGGAAAAACTAAATGTAGAAATCATATCATAGTCACTTTTGAAGTATGTACTCCTCTTTTTAAAAATTCACTTATCCAACCATTCTTCATTCATCTAATGATAGTGCTGATAACAACAAGAATTTTTAAATTACCCAAATTAAACTTCAGTAATAGGAACCTTTTCACTATATTTTTGCACATCAAAATTATTAACATACTGATTTTCAAAAAAAAAAAAAGATTGCATTTCATCTTAGAAGTCCTACTGTGAAGATTCTAACTCACCAAGCACTGGTTAAGATGAGACTTTTGAACATTACACACTTAAACCTCTGAGCTCACTTGCCTGCCCTCTCACTGACCTTGCTTCCTCCCACTTGTGGCCAGAAAACTCAAGATAGTAAATACAGAGTTGGGAGATCTCGGGATATGGGGAAAAGCTTCATATGAAAAACAGTTATTATTCATTTGGCCATTTGTACTATCAGATATTGCTCGTTTGAAATCTAATCTCCTGACTTTAACAAGAGAGAATATATTTTATCACAGAGTGTGCACTAGAGAAATTAAGATCACTGCCCAAAGACAGCACCCCTTAAAAACCAAATTGTTTTTAATTGGTGTGAACTTGATAAAGACCTAAGGATAGGAGTTTGGGAAATAAGCCAGTGAAGCTGTTTTACATTTAATAAGATTCTCATTTGGGAGACAGAAAGGAGATGTTTATTGTTTTTGCTATTAATACTAAACGTCCAGATAGTCAAAGATACATACATGCATGCATATATACCTGTATACTTGTTTATTTTATATTTAAAGATTTTTCAGATAGACATGTTGCTCTAAAATAGACCAGTTTCATCCACTGCCACAAGTTCAAGGGGCTTCAGCAGCACTCCCTTACTACTCTGTACACTCTTGGTGTGTCTTCCTGCTTCTGGAAAGAAGCCAAATGCAAAGTCGTTCACGTTCTAGGCAAGGAGAGCTGAGGGCCCAGTTTCTGTACCATTTATATTCCAACTGCATCTGAAATTCACTTTGGAAGATAAAACACAAGCAAATCAAGCTGGCTACTTGTCATTTTATTATAAACATATATGTAGAAAGAGATGGAAACAAAGATAAGTTTGGGGAAGTGTATTTGGGCATTATCTATGTGTCTCAATGTATCTGGAACCACTACCAAATGTTAATTCTGTAGCAGAGGTCGGAAAACTACAGTTCACAAGCTGAATCTAGACCCTTCCATCATGATTTCATCCCCAAACCCATTTTTGTAACTACAGTTTTATTGGCGCACAGCCACACTCACTTGCTTAGGTATTTCACACTACAGTGGCAGAGTTAAGCAGTTGCAACAGATACCGCATGGCCTGCAAAATCTAAAATATCTGTTATCTGTCCCTTTCCAAGACTGTGGACCCTTGTTCTGCTGAAATGATCACTGAAGAGGACTACTGGAGGTGACAGAACAGTAATCTTTACTGCATAGGAAAGACTAATAGGGTGCAGTTTTGGTTTTGAGTCATTTTTTTGACTTCAAAATAAAATTTGGTGCCACGTTATTAAAGAAGCATTATTCATTATACTGTTCTCAAGGTTGACTAATCACTTGCTTTCATGTCTTTCTAATATACAAAGTAATTTAATGTGCATTTTCCTTTAGGTCTTCATGTGTGTTGTTAAATCCAGTGTTTGTGTATTTGTTATGATTCTTGTGCTTGGAAAAAGGCAGGAATCCATGAATGTATAATAAGAGGGTTAAAATGATTTTGATGGCGGATTTTGATTTTATATTTTTTAAAATTTCCTACAGTTGGCATTATTTAAACAGGGAAAACTTTTTTAATCTTTGAGGAAACTGTTTTCCTTTAAGGTTTTTAGGTGTCAGGAGATAGAGTAAAGAAGTCAAAAACAATGGGACCAGCAGGTGGCATAATGGCTACGTCGCTGGACTCCCATGTAGTTGACCACGGTTCAAGTCCCAGACTGAGTGACTTAAACTCACACCAGGTGTGTGTGCATGTGTGTCCAAAATCCAGATGGGAGAATGGAGGAGAAGGGATTGCGGTGTGGTCATCCTCCTGGGGGGTCATTTCTCACTTTCTTTCTCTCCGTCTTTCTGGCGAGCGCATGTGCCCTATAGCAAAAACAAAGAAAACTCTCCAAAACAAAGAAAAAGAAAAAAAGACGTCAAAAACAAGAAAGGGTGATAAAGCCAGGTCTGGGACTCAAACCGTGGTCGGCCAATGTGGGAGTCCAACACCCTTAACCACTACACCACCTGCCGGCCCCTGTAATGAGAATTTCTTGGAAATAATTCTGGGTGGCCATTCCATCCTTTTCTGCTTTCCTGACAGGGTCATATGGTGACGTTTGTTCTCTGCTAGTGGAACTGCTCTTCAAAGGTAGCAGGGGTCTGGCCTCGAGGCTCCTTGACTGCCTGCTCTGTGCTGCTCTGGAGGAAGCCCCCCTCCTGGCCAAATCACCTCTGCTGCTCACAGAACCTGGGCTCAGGCCCAGGAAACATCTTTGTTGTGTTCCTTCAGTTGGAAAACTTGGATGGGTTTGCCATTAGAATTTCAATTTTCCTGAACTAGATATGACCCATTTGCACTTGCTAAGATTTAATGCTATAACCTGCTTATCAGTTCTTTCCTTTTCTGCCAAAGTCAAGATTAAGGAGCCAGGTTTGCATGCCTCCTCAGCAAGACTCCCTGTGAGAAAGCAATAGGATCATGGGAAAAAGAATTTTTTTATTATCCCAAAATTCTCCAAATTGTTACACTAACTTTTTGAAAATGCTAGTGGTTCCCTCTGGGCTTTTTTCCCCTAGGCCCCTCTCAAGGTCATTGCAGTTACAGCCATGGTTGATGATGGGGGAAGGGAACTTATTTTAGAATTAGGATATTTTACGACATTCTAGAGAAACTCAGAAGAAAAAAACAAGTTCTTAAGAGTGTGGCTTCTTTCACAGGGTGGGGTGTGAGGGATGTTGCACAAACTTGCATGAGTGCAGAACCTCTCATTTACTGTGACATGCCTGTGGATTTAAATTTGTAGCATGCCTTTTCTCTATGATATAAAAAGAGTTAGAGTTCAGACTAATTCAAAGAATGTGTGAGGAACAGGACTTTGTGCCCCTCTTGGAAGCTCACACACAAAAAAAAAACCTTTTATGCATATAAATAAACCTTGGGATGCACATTGAGCAGAAAAGCAAGGAAAATTACAGAATATGAGATTCAGACTAAAAAAAAAACCCATTTCCGAAAATATCTCCAAGGGCTTATTTTGTTATAGTTTTTAGTATCAGTATTAGTCTGCTGTAAGAATAGCCAGCATCTTGCAAGAAGCACAAGTGCTGGGATTTAGAGTAAGGAAAAGAAACCGATTCCCTTCTCTGAAGAGCTAGCACAGTAGATGCAAAACAGGGAGTAAGCAGGTGGTCCCTGGCTGGAATGTCTTGCAGCTGGGAGTTCATATGACACTCAAGAAGCAAGTCATCCAGAAACAGTGGCACATGAGCTCATGAACTAAACAGAAGCTTCAGCCATAGGACAGGGTGGAAACGCCCCGAGCACACCCTGGCCCAGCTCTGGGCAGTGGAGGCAGGTGAGATGCAGGCCCTCACCACACTCATGGGCTCCCTCCTGGGGCTGCTCATCCTGTCCTCTTGTCTGCTTGCTGACTACAGGTTCATCCCAGAGGCCTGGTCGGCCTGCACGGTCACCTGCGGTGTGGGGACCCAGGTGCGAATAGTCAGGTGCCAGGTGCTCCTGTCTTTCTCTCAGTCTGTGGCTGACCTGCCCGTTGATGAGTGTGAAGGGCCCAAGCCGGCATCCCAACGTGCCTGTTATGCAGGACCATGCAACGGGGAAATTCCTGAGTTTAATCCGGATGAGGCTGCTGGGCTCCTCGGTGGCCTGCAGGATTTCGACGAGCTGTACGACTGGGAGTACGAAGGGTTCACCAAGTGCTCCGAGTCATGTGGAGGAGGTAAGAAGGGGCTCTGACTCAGATGCCTGCCATCTTCCTGTACTTTTTCTGTCTCTTCTCTTCCTGCATGCAGCTGCGTCATGTGATTGCCTCTAGTCCAAGAATGATAAGCGGGAGGCGGCAGGAGGCAAGTAGTCTGAATGTAAAGCACTCTGAATGAAACGCAGATGTATTTCTCTTTTGGCTTGAGTGGCTCTGACTGTCAGCTCTAAGTAGCCAACCGAGTAATGCCTTTGTTTTCAGTTGTTACTCTGATGATTTGCAATATATCGTGGTCTGCCTGATGCAGAGGCATAGTCACACTCACCTGGCAATGCTCTCCACCTTCAGTTTTATTCATCTGTGCCCTTGCCTCAGTGCATGTGATGTGAACCAAAACCCAACATGACAACACCTTCTGCTCTTCCCAAGAACAGGTTAGCATCCCTCCAATTTACTCAGCTCATTTTACAAACTGGTTACTTATTTATACAAAAGGAAAGGCTGGGCAAAGAGTACTTAGCACAGTACTTACCTGGAGCTCAGAGTTTAAAGACCAAAGACTGACCCAGCACCCATTTGGCAGACAAGGAATACAAGATACAGAAAGAAGCAGAATGATTTATTCAAAATCATAGCTAGTGACAGAGCCGAGACTAGACTAGAGCCTTTTAATTTCCCTGTCTGGTCTATTTCTATCATACCAAACTTTTTTTAAGTTCACTTATTTATTTCTTCTGAGAGAAACAGCATGAGAGAGTACTCCTAACAGGATCTTGATAACATGATCCACTCCCAGCTTCAGCAAACCCACAATCATGGGCACACATGTGCCCAATGTACTCAGGGAGGTCTCAGGACCCAAATCCTGCAGCGTCCCATGAGGATCAGCCTTGCAGAGTGTAGTATTTTACCACTGCGCCACCTTCTAACCCCCATACTGCACTTTAAGCACCTAGAGAATTCCTTTTTTTTTTTTTTTTTTCCCTTTTTTTGGAGAGGTTTTTGCTATAGGGAGCGTATGCTCGCCAGACAGACAGAGAGAGACAGAGAGACAGAAAGCAGGAAATCACCCCCCAGGGTGGATGGCCACACCGCAATCCCTTCTCCTCCATTCTCCTCTCGGGATCTTGGGCACGCACGTACACGCGCCCGGAGTGAGTTTAAGCCACCGGCTCCGGGACTCGAACTGCGGTCGACTACGTGGGAGTCCAGCGACATAGCCATTACGCTAACTGCTGATCCCAAGCACCTAGAGAATTCCTGAAGCGTTCTCATTGTGAATATTTTTAAAAGAATTATTTAATTTTATTTATAATTGCTATTTTTTTTAAAAAAATTTTGTTATAGGGCATGTGCACTCACCACAGGGGGAGAGAGAGAGGAAAAGTGAGAAAGCAAGTCACCAGATCCAGGACTCAACCATATAATCAGCCATGTGGGGGCCCGGAGCCTTCACCACCACACCTCTTACTGGCCCCGGTCATTGTGAATATTATTTAACTCATGTCAGGTATTTCCATGTACAGTCATCTGGTTTCCTTAGATGTATTCATGGTGAGAGAGCAACAGCTTCAGGATTCCTTATTTCTTGTCTTGCACAGGATCAGGATCGTAGGGGAAGAACAGAGCATTGAAACCAGCAATTGGTGCTTCAAGATTATGATCGCTCTTACCACTGTAGAAAGTACTTTAGATCTGTGTCAGCACTGTCTCCCACACCTACCTTCCAAAGAGATTTTGCTAGCTGAAGAAGTGCTGACTGATTCCCTGACAAATCTCTCCACTGGCTATCAGGAACTCCTTTGAGCCTGTTGAGGTTCTGTATTCTCAGCAGATTCTTACCTAACCAGTGTGAAAAAGTACTAAAAGGATTTTCCAAAACTGTTTGGAAACAGTTTGAACACTCTTTTAAAAGGCAACTTTTGTCTTGATAGAGAATGTAAGAAAAAATGTGCCCACATGTTCACATGAGGTTGAAAAGGAATGAACAGTGAAACAAGTACTAGCGAAGAATTCGTTTTCTCCAGCAGGTCTTTCAGTGAGCGTTTAATAGGCCTGACCTTGAGGTTCTTGTTTGTTTCTACTTCTTCCAGTTTCAAATCCTGGAATTCTGAAGTGTTTTAATGGAGAGCCCTGGTATTCTAAAACCTGAATTCTTCCAGATAACTTTGGAAGACAGTTTTTTGGAACTCAGCTAATGCAACTACATTCCTATGTTGCTCTTCACTCACTTTTAGAACACCTTTTCTTTCATGCCTAATGAAGGAGGTGTGTTAAATGAGCTTTGGTGATCTCTGAGCAGGAGCTGAGAGGTCAGATGGGAAGGCCATGACTGGTGGCTACAGTTGTCTCCTTATGATTTAACAAATGACTTAGAATTCAGATGATTGTGGAGTTTTTCCCCTTATTTCCATGATCACCTAAATTGAATAATGAGTATTTCTAGTTTAAAACAAATGTGCTTTGAAAAAAAAAAAATTATGGTCTCTCCGTTATGGTTCTTAGTTACAAGTCAAGCCTGGAACTTTATGAGCAGATGGAAAAAATAGATGTAGTAATGGAATATATAAATAACCAGATACCTCTATCTTTAAGAGCCTAACCGTTCTGCTGACCAACCCTAGGCATAAAATTTAAAGTGCAGAGTATGTTTGGAATGAATTTTATTTTAAGTGTGTTCAGAAGATATTGATTTAGAAATAAGAGATAGATGTTTGATATACAATAACTCTTTACCTATAGGAACTAAATGTTTTTATAACATAAATTGTAGGTCCTTCCTATCCAAAGCAGGCTAAAGTTACTGAAATTTCTTAGATCTTTAAATGTCAACAACTGAGCATACTTATCTACAATTACGACACTGTGCCAACGTGATAGAAAGATGCCTAAAATGTTACAGTTGAAAATTCCAAGGTGGTGAAAATATGCTTGGTTATATGGTTCATGTGATGCTCACATGCAACTAAAAAGTTATTTCAATATATGGGACCCGTATGTTTTCAAGTCATTGTTTCACAATACAATTTTATTGTACTATCAACTTTGATCTTTCACCAAAATATAACCCTCAAGATCGTATGTATTTTTAATTATTGTTGCTAAAGCCAACTAAAAACCTGCAGGATTAACAAATAGATTTTAAATCAACGTTGGGTTGTAGGCTGCTCAGGTTAATTTCATTGTTTTTATACTCTCAAGAGATGAAATTGGATAGACACAAAAGTAACCTCTCACCTCTCAGAGGTAGCAACCAGAAGGAACTAGTTAGTAATTTAGTCTGTTGTTGGTGGCTGCGTTTCCCTGAGCTGTCATCAAATATCAAGTAACAATTATACTATTCTGGGAGATATAAACACTAAAACTCCCATTTTCTGGAAGATTGAAAGTGAGCTGAACCTGTTCAGATCTGTGTCCTGTGTCCCACTATCACCTCCTTGTTATATTTTCATTTCCCACATGGAACTGATGGGTCCATTCAGGTTTTGGACCTGAAAGGCTCCCTTACATTGGGATGATAGAGAGTAAAATTCACATTAAAATCTAGCTAAGGGAAAAATTCAAATTGACTTCAGCAAAAATAGGAGATGGAGTTCTGTACCTGTTCCTCCCTTTTTATTATGGATCTTTGCTCCTGTTGCTTCTATTAGGAAAGTAAATCCCAGGGAGCCAGATGAGGAAGCAGCTCTGTGAAAAACACAAGCTCTGTGCAGCTGACCTACATGGGAAGGTTCCAGATTCCCATCCAGAGACCTCCTGAGCACACCAAGCATGCATGTGCCCGTGACCCAGGGCTGGGTGAGGCTGTGGGTGGCTCATGCCGTCAAGACCTTGTGGGAGGTCTTATCACTCTGGTTCTCTCACTCATGAAAGAAATAAGAACATCAACTAAAAAAGTAAAAAATTGGGAACCAGCAGTTAGCGTAATGGCTATGTTGCTGGACTCCCACGTAGTCGACCGCGGTTCGCGTCTCGGACCCGGTGGCTTACAACTCACGCCGGGCGCGTGTGCGTGCGTGCCCAAGATCCCGAGAGGAGAATGGAGGAGAAGGGATTGCGGCGTGACCATCCCCCCTGGGGGGTGATTTCTCGCTTTCTGTCTCTATGTCTCTCTCTGTCTGTCTGGCGAGCACACGCGCCCTATAGCAAAAAACCTCTCCAAAAAAAAAAAAAAAAAAAAAAGTAAAAAATTAATAAAAATGAAGAAAGGAAAAGAAGTCCGTAGGGTGCCGCACTTAAATAAGTATTCCCCATTGGTTTAAAATGTCCTTCTAAAAGCATATTATAGTCCTTGAAAAGACCACAAACTTGGTAAGCTAAGTTCTCACATCCTTACACGACTTCCCTGGACCAAGTTTGATGGAACCTCAAATAGTTCACTGAATAATAGGACTGAAGTATGAATTTATTTTCCTGCAAAAATTTTTTTTAAAAAATCCATCCACAGTTCACCCATAATATGCATTTCCACGAACTTTGTGAAGACTGGTGTATTATAACCTAAAAGATGAGGTCTTCACAGTTCTTCCCTTTTGCAAGTTCTCAAATTCCCCATTCCAAGGCTGCTCCCTTACTCCAGGTCCCTCTCCTCCAGGCGTTGCATTCTTGCCTCCCGTAGCCTCAATCGCTCACTGTGTTTAGAATGCCCTGCCCTACAGCCATTCCATTTGTTCATTCTACAAAAATGTACTGCGTGCTGACCACAGGGCTGGTCCCAGATACTCCTTACTTATGACAGAACTTCTGTCCTTAGCTCCCCCCACCACCCTAGGCCCCACCTAAGAATACTGAGGCAATTGGCCCCTGTGACAGTACATATTTGACACACAGTGTTGTGAAGACCTAGTACATGGTTTTATGATACCTGAGATTAGAACGAATGACTCTGAAATGCTTCTTCATCTCAGCACTTAACCTCTCCACAGGCGATTTTTGTCTTTGACTACAATTATTAGTTTAGGGTAATGTGAATTTGTGTTTTATGTATCTAATAGAGGTTATTGGTATCCTTTTAGAAAGTTGGCCTTTACTACACCCATTTCTTACAGTCTTAGAAGAGCCTAAATTAGCTGGGACCAACAGATGGCATAATGGTTATGTTGCTGGACTCCCATGTAGTCAACTGCAGTTTGAGTCCCAGGCCCGGTAGCTTAAAACTCACACCAGGTGTATGTGCTTGTGTGCCTAAAATCCCAAGAGGAGCATGGAGGAGAAGGGATTGCAACGTGGCCATCCCCCTGGGGAGTGATTTCTCACCTTCTGTCTCCCTGGCAAGCACACATGCCCTATAGCGAAATCTCTCTCTCTCAAAAAAAAAAAAAAAAAAAAAAGAACCTAAATTACATGAAGAGGGAGTTCACAAAGTGAAAACACAGGTCACATTAATCACACACAAACCCTCCCACACCTGAAGCAAACACTTCCAAGCAAGGCATGTGACAAGCTCTGTTGTCACTTCCTGCTTCAGGATTGTGCAATTTTATAAGAATTTTTTAGAGCTAAATAAAGCTAAAATATATTTTATTTTAGAGCTCTATTTAGTTTCTTGAATACTACCAAGTAGACAAATTAATTGAAAACTTAATTTCTAGCATAACCACAGGTCTAGATTCTGTCTGGAATAATAAGTTACATCTAATGGCTTCTCATCATTACTTTGATAATGCCAGACTATTCCAGTGGGAAGTATTAGTGATGATATCAACAACTCCTCATGGAGTGTTTTCCTAAATCATTATACCATGAATTTCAAATGACTTATCCCAGCTGCAACCAAGAGAACACCCTGTAGTCAGCATTACAGAATATGATGGGATAATTTGAATGTCCAGTATAAATCTCAAATACTCCACCCTGAACTGGCCATGACATATTTAAATTAAATTTTGAAGCTCATTTAAAAAATTAGAAAAAAGAAAATCTAAAGAATACTATCATGGCCCTAGGATGAATATTGTGACTGATTTTTTTTTTAAACGTTTGGTGTACCAGACTCACAGGAAGAAAGAGGCAATTTGGAGTCTGTCTTTAAATCATCCCTTTTTAAAATGATGGTCTCGCTAAGTGACCTCGGTCATTGTAATGCCAATGTATGAAGCATTCGCCTGTTGGGAAAACATGGGATGTAGAGGAGGAAGGCAGCAGCAAGGCTAATAGGTGACGAGTTAGTTGCATACCCTAGGCAGTATTTGATGAGGCAATGCAGAAAATTAAAATAAGAAACGATGCATGTGTTTATATGTAACTAGTGATGTGTATAATTGCAGCCTATGCTATAACTGTATACAAATATGTAACTATAGACGGATATCTTTAGATGCAGGTATCTTTATGTAGACCACTATGTATAGCTAAAAAGCAAATTAGCTAGAATGCCTCATCCCTTAAACTGAACTCTGCTGAAATGATTCCAGACAAATGTCTAGTTTATTCTTGAAAATTTCCAAGGAAGCAGATAGCACAACCTCATTGTACAGTGTTGTTTTGTTATAATTATTTAATTTTATTTATTTATTCATGTATTTTAATTTTTACCAGACGGAGAGAGAGAGAAAGAAAGAAAGAAAGCCATCAGGTCTGGGACTCGAACCATGATCAGCTATGTGAAAGTCCAGTGCCTCAACCACCACGCCACCTGCTGGCCCCTGTACAGTGTTTAAATGTTAATTAAGTTATCAGTAAGGGTAAAATCACCCTCAGCCTTTCTTTTCAGCAACTGTATGACCTTAGGCAAGTCTTTTCACCCTTCTAACCTCAGTTTCCTTATCTATAAACGGTGCTTCCCTTGGAGTTGAAGAATTAAATGATGAGTGTCAAGCTCTTAGCTTTGGTACCTAGATAATAATGGGCACCTTGAGGACATTGGCTATTATTATAACTGTGGGCTCCAGAGGAAATGTCTGGCTATTACATTACCCATTTAAATGTTTCTCTGCTCCATGAAAGTCTCCACAGGGATCCTGCAGACCACCTTGGAAGACCTGCCAAATACCCCATGCCAGAGGTTGCTCAAATTCATTTTGTAGTGCTGAGTCAGGAGTGTGGTGTCAATGGAAGATTATTTTCCATGGCTGTAGTTATTATGTATCTTAGTCTCTTTCTTTGTTCCAACTTTCAAAGCTGCTCTGTATCACTAAGGACATGAACCAGAGTCAGAAAGAAACCAGCAAAGGCTGGAGTGCTGGATACAAGGTCCCAAGAGCACAGTAGTTTACAGTGTTGGATATTAAAACGTGGCCTTGGGCCTCCTTTCCAAATATAACAATCTCCTGTTGATTAAAATATAATGTGTGAAGGTCTTGGGATCTTTATTTTTTTGTCACCCTGGACTCCTTCTGCATTAAATTATCACGTTTCAGCCTTGGTGGCTATATAGCTTGGTGGCATTTGTTTAGCATTTCAACAGTATTGGTAGTAGCCTGTCTCTGAGGGAAGGTGGGGAGGGGAGTTACCCTTCTCCAGGGGCACACTTACAGAGGCCACATGCTTATGAGTACTTTCTTCCAGCTCTAGCGATACTCAACTAGATTGGCAGTCCTAGGCTTTAAGCTGTCATCTCTGACATGCAGCAAGAGTCTTACCAATCACAGAGGCCTCCCACCAACTGCCTTGTCTACACTTCATCACCCCGACACTCGTCCACTCTGTACTCTGGCCTGACAGTGTGATTTGTACACAGGTGTCCAGGAGGCTGTGGTGAGCTGCCTGAACAAACAGACCCGGGAGCCTGCTGATGAGAACCTGTGTGTGCCTAGCCGCCGCCCCCCGCGGCTCCTGAAATCCTGCAATTTGGATCCCTGCCCGGCAAGGTAAGGGTCATGTGGCCTGCCCTGCTATCCAGGAGTGTATATAGAGTTGGGTGCATCTTTTCATAGGGAAGACTGGAACGCTTATTGTTATCGCGTGTTTTGAAAACCAATTAGCATCACTTCAAACTTTTAGTCAAATCCACTTAAATTTAATTGAAACCAGGGCTTTGAAATTCCATCCCAATCAATGGTCATGCACAGATTCCAGAAGTCTCTGTGTACTGAGTCGAGCTTCGCGGCATGGCTGGTATGTGCACGTGCCACACGGATGCTTTTCCCTAAAAGGAACACGAACTAACCACAGACTTTGTGGGCTCTGCCCCCCTTTTAGCCTGTGTCGCAAGCGCTCACACCTAGTAACGAACTGACTTGTGAACTGCAGGGTATAAGAAACTGAAGCCTCCAGGTGGTATAATTGATCCACTGTGAAATCTCTGTGCACACAGCATGCAGATTCATTATAGCATGCTCTGGGGGGTGTGTGTGTGTATCATTTCACATGCATAAAATCAATTAGAGCATTTCATTGTTCAGCCCTGCCTGGGTCTCATTATTACCCAGCCTCGAGTCTTTGTTAATCCAATCACTAGTTCAGCCCACACAATTTTATGGTGTCTTGAGAGATGTGCCTTATAGATACTTCTTTCTGAGCAAATCTCATCTGTGATTCTGATTTGAAAGGGGGACATTTAAAGAGCTAAAACCAGAATTGCAAATCTGTTTACAGAATGAAGAATGTTGCTAGATAAGGATATATCCTAGAAATAAGGAGGAATGCTGTTTCGGAATGATAATTCATTTCTGCAAAATGAATCATGTGAGAAGCAGTGTATTGCTTTCAGGCCTTAACAGTGATTTGCTGGTCAAGTTGATGCTGTGCTTCTCTTATTTCTCAGACAACTAAATGTCTTTCTTTGAACGTTAGAAGGCACATGTTGCAGGCCTCCTGTAGTCAGGTGAAGGCACTACCCTAAAGTGACACCTGTGCTGTTCACCAGAGTCATTTGGTATATTGATCTGAATGGTGGGTCTCAGCTTCTCCCCTTCAAGTACAAAAGTTCAACCGGGCTATTAGTGCCGCATTCTGCAAAGCAACTAGAAAATCAGTCAGCCACTGCTTGGAGAAAAGTAGTCAGTAAAATAGAGTCAAGGGCTGGATCAAGGCCTGGAATACTTAGTGAACTCTTTTTCCATCCCTGTCCTCTGTGGTCCTATATCTCTATTTTGACCTCATAGCTGTCCTGTAGGGCAAACGTAAGACCTGAGAGCATACACAAAGTGTGCTGCTCTTCTACTGGGTCATCAGGAAAGTCATGACGCATTTTCCTGATGATGACTTAATATTTGACTATAGTTTCCTCAAATAGGAAGAAACAGAGTAGATTCAGCATAGACAATTCACAAGGTCTTTGACTAGGAAGTCAGGAGACCTAGCATCTCATCCTACCTCTGTTAGTAGCCAGCTCTGTGTCCTTACAAGGAGTCTGCCTTTTTGTTTCCGTAGCTACAAAATCAACTGATTGTTTGAGATGACTTGAGTCTCCATGTTCTGCTCAAATATTCCATGATTCTTCATTACCCTGTAGGCAGATAGACAAGCAGGCCACTCTTGCTTCTTTGTGCTGATAATTACAGTCATTTATTTTCTGCTGATTTACAATCATTTGAAAACAAGCAAAAGGGGCTAGCAGGTGGCATAGTGGTTAAGGTGCTGGACTCCCACGTGGTCAACTTCAGTTCAAGTCCTGGACCCAGTAGTTTAAAACTCAAACCAGGCACATGTGTGTGCATGCACAAATTCTCATTTTCTGTCTGTGTCTCATGTGACCAAATGAGCTCTATAGCAAAAATTTCTAAAAAGAAGAGAAAAAAGAAAAAAGAAAATTTTTAAAAAAGAAAGAGAGAAAAACCAAGCAGAAGGGTCTTTCTCACCACATTCCAGTGTTGTAATGCCATCCAGTACTGTGATGAGCTGAGGCGAAGCTAAGGAGTCAGAACCTGCTAGCTGAAAACCTGCCGGGATTTGCGTCCACTAATCCTGCCACTTTCTTGAGCAGCGAAAGGAATAGGAGACCAGACATTACTTCCCATTCTCAAAATACTAAGTATAGTTAAATTGGATAACCTTAATTTACTTTATGACCTTTTTTATTGATTGATTCATAAGCAAGCATGGTTTTTGGTCTTAACAGTGTTGCATTTGCTCCAGATCAACTCAGTTTTTGTTTTGTTTTGTTTTAGTTTATCTATTTATTTCTTCACTAGAAGAAGAGACAGAGACACCAAAAAAGGCAGGCACCTCAACCAGGTCTTCATGCCGTGATCCACTCCCAGCCTCAGTGAGCCCCAATTACAGACACATGCGCACAGCTGCAGCATATAGCAGGGCCTGAGGATAGAGCCCCATGGCTTTCTCATGTAGGTGGAACATCACAGAATATTGTATTACTGCTGCACCACCACCTGGCTCCTGAAAAGTTCTTTGACCTCCCACCAGCCAACTGTCAGACTGAGAGACAAGGTTTCTCAGTGGGCACAGCCAGAAGTTTGTGGGGTTGACCTTACGCACTTGAGCATTTGTAGAATGATATAATTAAAATAATGAAGGGGGCCAAAATAGAGTAATCGGATATGACTCACTCTTCATCTCTCATCTTAAAAGTAAGAAATGTAGGACCAGTCCATTGCCTGATGGTTAAGGTGATTGGCTCCCACATGGCCAACTACGTGGTTGGACCCAGCAGCTTGAAAAATACACCAAGCATATGTGCATGCCCCAAATCACAAAAGAAAGGAGAAATGGAGGAGATAGGGTTGTGGCAAACCATACCCCATGGGAGATGCTTTCTTATTTTCCCTCTGTGTGTGTGTCTCTCTCTCCAGCAAGCGCATGTGCCCTTTGCAAAAAAATTTTTAAGAAGAAAAGAAAGTAAGGAATGCATATAGTTGATAATTTATCATTCTTACTCCATACAGTTCAGTGTTCACTGTACATTTTGGTGTGTCATCAGATAGGCCACAAGTTTCTATACACTGTCTTTTGGTTTCCAGTGCATGCTGATACCCAAGTGTTTCTTAAAAGCCATAGCATTTCCTGTGGAACATACAGAAATGATATTTCAAACCTTGGTCTCTGGGCTTTTGTCTCTGAGAGGTAGCCCTGTAACTTCCCCAGACAATTATCAGTCCTGCTGCATACCAGTTCAGAAGATACTTTTCTTCTTGTATGTGATCAGAGTTATCAGATCACATGCAGAATACCAAAAGTCCTGAGGGCAAATCCTATCTGTGTGAGCAAGTCTTTCTTTTTTTTTTTTTCTTTTTTGGGAGAGGTTTTTGCTATAGGGCTTATGCATACACCAGAAAGACAGAGACAGAGAGATTGAAAGCAAGAAATTACTCCCCAGGGGGAATGGCCACGCTGAAATCCCTTCTCCTCCATTCTCATCTTGGGATCTTGGGCACGCACGCACATGCGCCCAGCATGAGTTTAAACCACCGGGTCTGGGACTTGAACCTCGGTCTACTACATGGGAGTCCAGCAACATAGCCATTATGCTAACTGCTGGTCCCTGTGTGGGCAAGTCTTTCTAAGGTTCAGCTTGGCTTCTATGGATTTATTCTGTGATGGCATAACTTGTAGCAGAAGCATAGATATAATTGTCACCAGGTGTTAGGTAGATATATTCTCGTACCTGGTTCTTCACAGCAGGAAGGAGGTGTTCTCAACCTAGAAACAGTCTGAGTGTTCCAATTCATTGTGCATGTATGTGAGTAATGCCTACAATTATTATTTTTTTTAGAAAACTTAGAAAAAGTAGTATTTCTCCATTGCGGAGGGCTACATCTTAAAGTCCTAGCTATCAGCTTCATCCCTTACTTTTTCTCTCAATATCATAGCAGTCATCAGTTAGCATGTTTGGCACATGGCAGTGCTTGAGTATTTATTGAATAAATGAGTATGAAGAAGTAGTGCCAAATTAGAAGTAGTGATATTTAGACCATATTTTAGTTTTAGTTTTGGCTACAGGATGCATGTGCTCACAGGAAGGATGTGTGTGTGTGTGTAAAAAAATCACCTCCCGGGGGGGATGGCCATGGTACAGTCCCCTCTCCTACAGTCTCCTCTCAGGAATTTGGGCATGCACGCACACACATATACCCAGCATTATTTTCAGACTGCTAAGTCTGACACTCAAACTGTACAGTCAGACAGTGGAATCCAGCACCTTAACCTCCTATGACCTGTTAGCCCTAGGCCATATTTTAATGATAGCTGGGAAGAATTTGATGCTGTTTTTCCTCTCCATCTTCCTTATTCCTTCTCTTCCATCTTCCAGATGAAGCTGAAAATGCCATTATTAGACCCCTTTCCTTAATCTTAAAGCTTTAAATACCAATTTAAAATATAAGTAGCCTAGGATCATAAACCTTTGTGTTATTGGCCACATACGGCAAGATAGTCCCTGAGTAAGGATACAAGAGCAGGCTTTAATGGAGGAGAAAGAAACAGGGAGATGGAGTAAATTGTTAGTATTACCCAGGAGTTAACATATCAGGAAAGTTGGAAGGTAGCAATCCCTTCATGACCTTGCCCAGACTGCCCATAAGAAATTGAACCACCAATGAGAACTTTCAATTGAAGTTGATGGCAAAGAAGTTATCATTACAGGGAAGTAAAATCATTTTAGGTGACTTTATTGCTGAGTGTCTGGAACCCGTACTATCCCACCAACCATTCAGTAGGAAGTTAGACCAGCTCTAGAGAGAAACATTCAAAAAGGTGCCAAGATGGATCATTAAGAAAGTTAACCTCCTGTTTCTGATAAGTTTTCTAAGTGTTATCCTTATACAAGTAATACATGTAATTCTCATTCATTAAAACTCAAGAGGTACAGCAATAAAACACCGTGCTCTGAGAGACTGACCCATGTGGGAAGGTTCCAAGCTTTTGTCTAAGGCCCCCCCTGGGTACATTGGGCATGCATGTGTCTTTGATCTGGGGCTGGCAGCAGTTACAGATCGGGGGTGTTGTGTCACTGTCTCTATTTCTGTCTCTCTCTCTCTCTCATGGAAGAAATAAACTTTGAAAAAAAAAACCCTCAACCACAGCAAAAATTAAACCAAAAAAGAATGGTATCCCTCTTTCACCACTGTTCTCTAATAATTTTAGTTCTTTCCTTTTCCCAGAGATAACCACTGGAATGGTTTGGTACAAATCCTTCTAGACTTTTTATCTATGGGAAAAAATACACACACTCGTGTGTGTGTGTGTGTGTGTGTGTGTGCGCGTGTGTGTGTGTATGAACATATTCAAATATTTAAGGTTTCTTTTCTCTTTATAAATGGGATCCTACTGCATATATTGTTTGACAACTTAGTGTTTTCACCTAATAATAGGCACTAAAGATTTTTCACATCCCTAAGACCACCACATAAAAAAGGCAGCAGGTAGATTTAGACCTGTGATCAAATCCTGTTCTGTCATTTTTACCTTCCAGAGGTCAGATACCTTTTGGGATCTTCACTTTCCTCATATTTAAAATAGCATCATGGGAACCAGCAGTTAGCGTAATGGCTATGTCGCTGGACTCCCACGTAGTCGACCGCGGTTCGCGTCCCAGACCCAGTGGCTTAAAACTCACGCCGGGCGCGTGTGCGTGCGTGCCCAAGATCCCTAGAGGAGAATGGAGGAGAAGGGATTGCGGCGTGACCATCCCCCCGGGGGGTGATTTCTCGCTTTCTGTCTCTATGTCTCTTTCTGTCTGTCTGGCGAGCGCACGTTCCCTATAGCAAAAACCTCTCCAAAAAAAGAAAAAAAATAGCATCATACACACTGAGAAAAGTTCATTCTCTTCCCCCTTTTCATTTTTTGGTCAGCAATTCTTCCAGTTTAAAAGAACACATGATTTTTTAAAAATTCAGACTTAACTAAAATGTTATTAGACTTTCTTTTTATTCAGCTATCTTAATAATTAAATTTCACCAACTATCTCCCTCATTTCTAATAGCAATGACGTGAGCAGTGCAAGGAAAACCAGAAAACACTACCTTGATGGGGAAAAAAACTGTGTGACTGTTATTAATTATATGCACTTGATAGCTTGGCCAGTGTGTGTTGAAAAGATTTGGTAAATGTTTGTGGAGGAGGGGAACAAAGTAAGCAATGAAAGCCAGATGGCTGAAAATGAAGGAAATTCCAGTCAATTTCTGCAGCTTTGTTCTAACATACTTTTTAAACTAAACTTTTATTTCTATGCAACAGAGAACAGCTGAGTGGTAAAGAACAGATAAACAGCAAAAGGGGGAGAAGCTCGTAATTCCAGGAATGGTGTTTGGTTTTTGCCCTTCCCCCGCCCCAGCCTCAATCTCTCTTCTCAACCTAGGATGGTTCTTAGAACCAGCAAGAACCATAAAAGCTTGAGGATCCCTGTTTGAGAAGAGGGAGTTAAGAAAAACATCTTGAAGGTTACAGAGTCTCCTCTTTAAGAGCATACTTCAGAATTGCCTATTTTATTGTGAACTAACAAAATCCATGCCTACTAGCAGCAAATGATTTCCAATTTCCAATTTTCTTTTATATTAGCTTAAAATGGCTACAGCAGAAGGTGTTGCCTTTTAACACAGCCATGTTTTAATTTATTTGATGGGGCTTTCAAAGCTTTGCAGGCACCTTCCCCTTTGACAACTTGTTTTAAGGGTTACTATTTCAACATGCTCTCTCAATATTGGTTTATCTTCTTCTGTGCTCCAGAGTTCCCATAAGCTGCCTTTTGGCTCTGTCCATACTAACCTTTAAGTACTTAAAGCAAAAGCACACCAAAGCTCACAGGCATGCACAGAAATTGAGTCCAGATTTGCAGGCCATATTCAGGCGCCTTTGGAGAGTTAATGCTATTACTACTGTCATCCTCCTTTGTAAATCCAGATGCATCTCATACTGCCTCTCCCTCTTCTTCCACTGTGGGATAGGTAAGAACCTGCCAAGACTTGTTTCTTAACTTTGTCCTGACTGGGCCAATGGCAGCCTCTGTTGTTTCTCTACCAGGAGTGCGTTAGTCTAGTGATCCAAACAGTCTCCAGCTGCATTTGACCTTAGCAAGGCTAAATATTATTTATATATATATATATATATATATATATATATATATATATATACACACACACACACGTATATATATGTGTGTGTGTGTGTGTGTGTGTATACATATATATATATATATATATATATATATATATATATATATATAAAATTTGTCTTAGGGCCAACATCTTCACTTCTCCTAAAGTGATCCTTTTCCCTGGTTTCCCATTACCTGTTATATCATCCTCCAACCTGTGTGAAGTGAACTTGGGTGATATTAGAAGTCACTTTATATGCATAGATCTGTTTGTCTCATGAATCTGTGGTAAAATGGAAGGAACTGGATCTACCATCCCAACATATCACCTGAAAGTGTATGTGACTCATTCTTAGAAGATGGAGACATCATGTTTAGGAATGTCCATTTGATTAAGTGCTGAGGGGAAAGCTTTCCTGGTTTCTGAACATCTATGTCACTGAACAGTCCTTTAGACCACAGAATTCTGCCTACACTTTGAGAACAGACGGCAGGCTACAGTTAACCTTCTGCATGAAATTAAAGCTGTGAATGTTTTCACACCTTGGTTCAGTCAAAAGAATATAAATACAATAGGCATTATCTTGTATCACAGTCTGCTTGTATTTGGTCCTCAGAGATGACTAGAAGTCAAAATCTTGTCTTAAAGAAGTTACCAGTTAATGGAAGAAGAAAATTCCAAAGCACTAACTGCTATGAATAAGGCAAGCACAGGGATCTGTGAGAGCTTGAAGCTGAGAGAATTCCAGAGGAGGCCTGGGCCCATGGTAAGGCATGAATAAGTGTTATACAGATGAAGGAAAAAGAAGAGAGAGGTGGCAGACGGAAGGAAAAGCCTGACTACAAAGGAAAGGACAAGAAGTGAGCACTTTGGTGCTAGAGAGAGGGCAGAGGCCAGGTCATGGAGGATCCAACACGATATAATGCTTTGAGTTGTTTGGACTTCACGTCCTGTGGGCAGTGGAGAGCCATTGACAGGGGTTAAGCAGGGACATTGGGAGGACAGATCTGCTTGGAAAAGGTGACTCTGGCTGCTTAACCAGTAGAGCTAAAGTGGTAATGGTAGCTAACTTACTATCTTATAGGTACCTATAGTTAGTTTCATGAAGAGTCATAAATAAATAATGTACTCTGATCTGAACCATATTTTCACTTAAAAAAAAAAGAATGATCTCAGAGCCAGCAGGTGGTATAATGGTTAAGGTGTTGGACTCCCACATGATTGACCACAGTTTGAGTCCCAGACCCAGTGGCTTGAAACTCAGACTTGGTGGCATTGGGGTGAGACAAGGAGGGATTACGTGGCCATTCCCCCTGGAGGGAGGTCATTTCTCACTTTCTCTCTCTGTCTCTCTGGTGAGTGCATGTGCCCTGTAGCAAAAATCTCTCTAAAAACAAACATTGATCTCTTTGTCTTGGGTATGTTAGCATTTTGTTTGCTTGGGTGATCCTCCCAGTGTGTGCTGACTCAGTCTACCCACCTGGCAGGCAGATAGAGCTCCAAATATTAGTATCATAAATAAAATCATGAGAGGTGTAGTGGTCTGATCCCTGAGACCCTTGCAGTCTCACATGCTATGGCTCTTTGGAAGTAATTATCCACAAAACTGAAGCTTTTCATAAAAGAAAGAAAAAGTAATTTATATTAAAAAACAATACCTCAAGTCAAACATAAATCCCAAAGACAGCATCTCTATTTGTCACAAAATAGGAATTAGCTTTAACTATAAATTACAGTGTACAGGGAAGGAGACTAAAATTTCCGTGAGAAAAATTTAGGCAAAAGCATTTAGGCAAAAAGGATGGCTAAATATTGAAGTGATGAGTGTTTTTATTATAACTTAACGGTGTTTGTTCATGTGTAAGGGGATACAAAATGTTCTGCATCCCTCTATTTTAATTTTTATGATTCCTTTAAGATAACTAGAATTTCTCTGAATTCAATCTCCATTGACCGAATATTTATTGAAGACCTACTTTTGCCAGGCACTGTGGTAAGGATACAGTAATAAGCCAAGTCTACTTTGTTCCCTGAAGCAGGGAAAGTCAAAGTTTGGGAGTGGTCCTGAAGAGGTCATTATATTTTTAAGAAATCTCAAATGCTTATACTTGTTTCCCTTCTCAAGAAGGTTATTAACCAAACTACCTCTTGCAGATTTTGCTACCCCAAGAGCTGACATGTCTGTACCAGGCATCAATCCCATTGCCCTTAAGCACTGTGGGGATGGAAATATCACCACCAGCCAGCTTTCTCCTGTGGATGTGGTGGGGAAACATTGGAGTTCTGTAGTTCAAAGACCTTCTAGCTTACAAATCAATCAACAGATCTGGAATATGATGTCTCTTAAATAAATCTTTTTCCTACTTTTTCAAAACTTTTGCCTTCTCCTATAACCTGGTGTTCCTAACGTCTTGAAATAACAATTTAGGACCAGCAATAATCTGGTCAAAGTGTTGGCATGATTATTATCACTGCCTCAATGTATAAGATGACTTTTTGGGAAATTTTGACCAAAAGATCCTATGCACAATTTGAGATGAAGAGGTTTTGTATTGGCCTTAGGGTTAGAAATACACTATGTTCCTATATTCTTTAAACTTGGCAAACAAAAAGTAGAAAAAGGACTTGAAAAAGGGGAAAAAAGAAATGTTTAAGCAACATAAAAATGAAGAAGTGGAAAAGAGAATGTTCTGATTTGTGCAAATAATCTGGGGGATACAGTTCAGGCACAGTTCATCCTTCTGAAAATATTATTTCTGTCAAGGTGCCAGCCGAGGTCAGCCAGTTCTTAGGTTATCTGCCATGGTTGTAGAAAGATGTGTCACAAAACAGAATCCAACCAACCACTTTCTTTCCTATGGTGAAATCTGTGTTCTTCCTTTATTTGCATCTTTACCATTTCCTTGTTTCCTCATCAATTTGTCTAAGTATCTTCACCTAGGGCTACGGTGAATTTTGGTGGTTGTGTTGGTGACACAAGGAAATCCCAGTGAAATAATCATTACCACTCAGTCAACACAGCTCCAAGACCAGTATTTCAATACTTGCTGTGTTCTCACAGGGCTTTGTATTTCACTGTCCTGGAGGCCCAGACAGCACAGACACGGGCCATAGGCTGCAAGCTGCAGTAGCTGAAGGTGGTACGTTCTCTGTTTCTTACTGCTATTGACTCTGGTCCCTGAATGGCTGGACATAGCCACCTTTTTTGGCTGCCAGAAGAAGCTACTGATAGAATTCAAAGATCCAGGAAGGACCTTCTGCCCAGGTTGCCTAGAGTTTGACATTCATCCCACTGTTAGTGATGATGTTGAATACCAAAGCCATGATTTGCTTTGATGCTGCCTATGTCTCTGAGAGAAGCAGCTCGTTATCATCTGAGCATGTCACTACTGCTGTTGTTTTGTCAGACACTATATTCCCTAATAGAAGGAATCTTAGCAACATGTAAGAGTGGGAAAACATTAGGAGAATAAGAACCAAGAGGAGACTTGTAAATGCCAAAGCTAAATATTCCCCACCAGAAAAAAGGATACTGCCTGGCCAAGGGAAAATCATGGGGTTTCAGGGTTAGACAGACCTCAGAAGCTTTGGAATTTGCATTGTAGCATAGGTGGGTGGCCACTTTGACTCTAAGACTCAATTTTCCTTATCTGTATAAAAAGATAATTACTCCACTCCAGAGGGAGGTTGTAAGGATGATCACATATGTAAAGCATTCTGCCATTTCCTACCTCACATAGTAGACACAAAAAATAGTCATCTGCTGACTCTCTTAGTTCCCTAAGAGGGAAATCATTTGCTCTAAGAAGACCTTTGAATTCCTTTTATACTCATTACAGTTTATTCTTAAATTTTCTTTACCGCTAGTACATGCACCGGATAGAGGCAGGCAATGGATGGAACCTAGCTCCAAACCAGCTTTTCATACAGCCTTTGTCAGATCTCTTAGGCAGTTCTAGAACAGGAAGCAGGGCAGCAGGTCCTTCTGATGTCCACCAAGCCTGCAAAAGGTAGTACTTATTGGGACATTCTACTTGACTAATACCTAATCCAATAAGGTGTGTTTTTTAAGTACCATAATGAGATGATAAAATGGGAATGGAGGAGACAGCGTCCAAATATTTCTTAAAAAGTTAATATCCTGTGTGACATGACTGAAGGAAGTGAGGTGTGAGCCTAAAAATGAACAGCTGTGTCCCTAGGCTCAGAACAGGCTGTTATAGGTCAGAAGAAATCAAGAAACTTGTAACTGGCCAGTTGTTTCCTCTAACACCTGTTGGAGGGAGGAGGAAGAGTAGGAGACAGAGCTGGAGTATGGGGGCATATGACATCCTGCCCCCATATCGTTACTAACCTTCACAGTCCATCTTTGGGCAATAGCTTCCAAATACTGGGAATCTGCCAAGTACTGTGCCCATTATTTTGTTTAATAACATTCTACACAATTCTATGAAGATGATACTACTCCTATCCTAACTTTATATCCAAGGAAACTGAATCTTTAAAGAAATGTATATCTAGAAGGTAGCAGGTCCAGATTCGGAACAAAGTATATTTAATTCCAAAGCAGTTAGTAGAGCTTACGTGCAGTCTTTCCTTCTGTCAGTGATGTTTTTAGATCCATTCATTGCTCCATTTGTCACCTACTCTGTTCTAGGCACTGTCCTCTGGGCACAGACTAACCGCAGTGAAAGAACCAATCCTAATCCCATAGTAGTTTGTACCTAGTAAAGATTACAAATAGGTGAATGTTGTCCTTCTTCATCTCCAGAAGATAACCTTCATTTCATGTTCTTGGTTCTCAAAAGTAGGACTTGGCATTTGGTAGAAGGTAGTGCTTAAGAGATAGAGTCAAAATTTAAGAGAATACTCTTCTCAGAGCAAAGCCAAACACATAAGAAATGAAACATGCTAAAAGAGGAATCAAATAGACCTAAAATGAATGTCTTAAAACCCAATACTGAATCATTAGGCAAAGAACTCATTTTCTAAGAAACCATTTTTTTTATTAAAAAGAAAGAGAGAGAGAGAGAGAGAAAGAAAGAAATACTAAACCATCCAGAAAAATGCAGCCTGGACTCAGGAATCTGGAAGACATTGGAAACTGTTTCGGAGCTTTGTACCTCTGCTCTGCTATTACCAACAATGACTGGCCTATTTTATGCTTGGCTGATGGCTGTTCATGTTGCAGATTACCACCTCTGACACACACACACACACACACACACACACACACATGCATGCCTCTTTCCTCAGTGCAAACCTGGGTTTCTGCCTCCACTTCAGTGCCACTTTATTTTCTAACTTTCCTAGTACCTCTTCTTTCTCTCCCTCCATTCTTATTCTTAACCACCTTGCTATTTTAACTGCCCAACTCCCAGCTGAGTCTTTTCCACCACTTTTACAGGTTACAATCTTCCCATTTTTCAGTTCTTTTCTCCTATTCACTCCCCATTCATTCAGTTAACTCAACCAAGAATTAGGAAAATGATAAGTGACTGATCCTCAGCCACTTATTCTAGATTAAGACCATGGTCTTGGGAGTCAGACAAATCAAGGTCAAAATCCAGTTCATATACTTTGTAAGCTCTTTGACCTTGGAGAGGTTGTTTAACTTTTCAGAGCTTCACTTTCTTCCTCTAACTCTGCGAGGGTTGATGTGAGAACATGTATGTCAAGTGCTTACTAACAGAGTGCTAGTATGTAACTCGTATTTGTGATTTCATGGGTTTGTTTTGTTTTGTTTTTTAATCTCTGTGAGAAACTGTCCCTGGAGGCCAAAGGATGGTGTGGAGATTAAGGTGGCTGAATCCCACATAGTCGACTGAGTGGCTTGAATCCCCGGCCCAATGGCTTGAAAAACATGCCAGGCACATGTGTGTGGATGCCAAATTCCCAAGAAGAGAATGGAGAAGGGACTGCAGCATAGCCATCCCCCTGGGGGGGTGGTTTCTTACTTTCCCTCTCCCTCTCTCTCTTTCTTTCTTTTTCTGTTTCTGGTGAGCCCATGCACCCTATAGCAAGCAAAAAAGGAAAAGAAAAGAAAACAAATTATCACTGGTTAGAGGATGTGAGGTTTTTTGTTTGTTTGTTTGTTTGTTTGTTTCTGTCTTGTTTTGTTTTGTTTTCATGAAGCAAAGAGTGACAGTCTCTGCTGCAGAGGAAAGGGGCTACCCAATTTAAAGCAAAGTGCTTGGTCCATGATTAATTCCCCAGATTAGCTCTGCTCCTTGAAATGGTGGGCATTTTCTTCTAAAATACAGCTCAATTCAGCAGATATTTACTACATTCTTGCTTTATTATAGGTTCTGGAGAAACATACAAGTCTAAATGATATACCCTGGGCTAGGCACTTACAACTTACTGGGAGGCCAATGTACAAGCACATTTACAGTGTGGAGTCACAATGGCCATATCAGAGATGTGAACCATGACAACACTGAGCTGTGTCACCTAATCCAGGTCAGGGAAGTGACTTTGAGAAGATAACTACTAAGCTGAGTTCTCTGTTTTTACAGATATTTAAGTAATTTTCTCCAAAATTTTAATTAAATGTGTAATAGGTATACTACTTAGATACTCTCCCAGGATCCCAATCCAGGTTTTTCAGTAGCATTCAGAGCAGTTTTGTGCCCTGCCTTCTGTCTCTTCTTAGTCTTCCAGATGAGCCTGAACTGCTTTATTCCCCAGTAGAGGACTATCCCTGCTTACTCTCAATGACCAGAGAGCTGGCTCAGTTTTATCATGCAATCATGTAATGCAATAACTATTATGCAGACCAAATCCACTTACTGTAAGATTTATTGGACTGCCGTTTTTATAGACAATAGTGGGACTAAAAACCTGATCATTTACTTGTAATTTCCATATACCCCACAAGGTACCATGCTGTCTTCAACAACTCGGACAGGTGAGGAGGTAACAGGACAGAGACCTGGAAAATAGGGCAATGTATCTGTGCACCTCTTCAGGAAATGGAGGAAAATATGTAAGGAAGAAGAACCTCTTGGCTTGTGTAAGCTCAGAACCTTGGCATCTCCCTCAGTTGTAAACTTGAGATCATGAGCCCTTGGATTAGAGAGTTTTACAAAGTTCTCTGAGAGCTGTGGAACTTGATGTTGTGTAAATACAAGATACTGAGTTATTACTCTCTTTACTTCTTTAAAGCTATCCCTTCATCCCTTGCCACATGAAAGATTTTAGCGGACTGGTTTTCAGGGCTCTGCTATCTGATCAGTCTCCAAATGCTTGCTTATTGTGCAGACGTCATTGGAAGATTTGCTTAACATAGAGAGATAGTAAAGTTACAGTGAAATCTGTTTGGGAACTAACATTCAAGTTGTTTTTAAGTGTAAGGAATTAATAAAGAGTCCAGAATTTTACACTCTGGCCTTGGTAAAACCCCAGTTGTCAAACATGGATTATTTCTTTGTTAGAGTCAAAATGTATATAGGAGGACTCTCTAGATCATTCCAGACTATGTCCAAGATGCTCTTTGAGAGACTGAATTAAAGTTCTTAATTATAGAAAATGAAGCTTATGTGAGAGATACTCGTACTAGGGAAATCTTCTGTATTTAAAGAAATTTTCTACAGATGGACAATAGAACCCCCCACCTCCCCTACCCACGTTCCTGCTCCACAACTTCCACACTTTCCCTGCCTCATCTCCTCCTCTACACTAGCAAGCCAGGAACCACATAGAATGCAGTCCCAGAGTTTGTACAATTCTAAGCTTCATCAAGCTATGGAAAAATCACAGAAGGAAACTGTTATAAGCAAGGTATTTATCAATGCAAAATTCACAGCTAGACAGATATCATTTATCAATGCTCTTTTTGTAAGGAAAATGATGCCAGAATTCTAACATGAGGGAAAGGCCAATATGGAGTCAGATCTTCCTCACAAGGTACAGCCCATTGTCAAGTTCAACTTTGCAGGGTTTTGGGGAGTAGGGGGATATGAATGGTAGGCCATTGTTTGCAACTGGGGGCAGGTAGTAAATTAATAGTTTAAGGGTCAAGAAGGCTTCCATTTCTCTTATTTGTCTTGTGTTACCTGTCAGGCACTTCCACAGGCCTTCTGAAGACACATCCCAGGCACACCTAAAAACATCTCCTGTGAAAAATGGCCACTGTCTTGCACTTGATCTTTAATTTAATGGAGGCTGACAATATAACTGACCCATAGTGGAGTGAAGTGAAACCACATGTGGGCTGGATTGACCATCCCTTGATCTAGAAAAGAGTACTGTTTTCCAGCTCACCCTTGCACACTTCTCTAGGAGGGTAGTTCTGCAGAACAATGCTGGAAGAAATAGACTGCTTTCCAGTTTTTACCACATGGTCTTGCTGCAGTGTGTATTTATAGAGGTATAGGATTGTATTCCTTTCTCTTGACATATGGAATTGGTAATAATATTGTGCTGTGCTTTTTCATCCTCATATGGGTAAAGTTCCCTTTCCATTGTCTCTCTGGGCATAGGTAAAACTCTGAATAGAATTCTATCTTAACATTTATGGCAGTTTCATAATGGCTTAAGTGTTTGTTACTTAATACATTTTGGGAGCCCCCAAACCCTCCTCTGTAACAGACTAGTGTCTGAAATGGATGGGCTTTCTGAATATTAGGTGTGCCCAATGGTTGACAAAGAACTCTACCTGAAAAGTCGATTTTAAAAGGCAAAGTCCCAAATCTGGCAATTTGCTCGTGTTCTCTCTCACACACACACATCCAAATTTAAAAATAATAACAATAATAATAAATAATTCTTTTTTAAAAAAATAAAAGAAAAAATAAGTTAGTCTTCCACTTCAAAGTCTATGACCATGCCCACACACCTATGCCCATACCAGATAATATCAATGGATCAGGTTACTTTACCAATGAATCTATCATCTTCAAGTAGCTTTGGGAATTCACATTTGCTGTGGGCAATATTTTTACCAATCAGTTATTGGGAAGAGGATTCAATCATGACTGATGATTGAAGGATCTTGGTCATAAATTTTCATCATTCCCAGTAAGCTCTGTCAGAGCTGTTAGTATATACTGTCAATACTGAAGTATCATAGGGCTTCATTCTTTACACTCTAAATAGCCAGAAAGTGGCAAGATGTCCCTAGAATCTAAAGCTTTGACAAATGAAATCTCCCTTGCTGACCAGGAATCCAGAATATGATTTTGTTCAATGCTTTCACTTTTGTCTATGAAGAAAAACAAGCCAAAGCTATTAAGTGGCTTTCCCAAGTACACATTGGCTAGCAAAGATCAAACTAAAAGCCTGAAACATAATGCTTCCTAACTTTGAACTCAGTGTTTATGCTAAACAGGGAGATGCAAGGAACTACTGTAATGGATCACAATGTAATGTCAAGAGCCAGATTTCTGAGTCTGCCACTTACTGTGTTTAGAGCAAGTATCTTAAAATCTCTCTGACTTCATTTCCTTTTCTATGAGATAAAAATGAAATAGTACCTACTTCACAGGAGTTTATGCAGATTAATTAGTTAATATAAGTAAAGCATGTATGTGAGTGCCTGGTTATTTAAGGATAGGCTGTATATAAGAGTGCTTTAGTTACTAAAGATGCACTAAGAATTAGATGATAGAGCTAGGGGACTCAAATAGTCATGGGTGAACATTATATATTTTTCACTAGGGCAAGAAAATATTTTCTTACCAAAATGCTGTAAGAGGTTTTTACTTTCTCTATATCTTAGTCTTTAACACTATAGAAATGAGTTGAGTGTTATATGCATGACTAAGAAGATACTAGTTACATCAAGGAGAAATCTTTTAGCCCTTCCAAAGATGTGCAAATCCTTAATAAGGAAAGTACTCCTTACAATTAGAGAGTGAAGAATAGGTCGTCAAGTCAAAAATGAAAAGGGAAAGAAAGAAAAATGATTACCTTCAGAGACCTCAAGAATTTTTCTACTACTGAAATATAAATGAATGAGAGTCAAGACTGAAGATTGCAATTCATTTCCATGTGGCATGGTGTAAAATCACTTTCAATAATTGTTGTGACTCGCCTGGATTCTAGTGTTCTTATTCAAAATTTTGTTGTTGGATTGCTTCACTGTTTCTGTTGTCTAGCTGGAAAAACAGATAGCATACACAGAAGGTCAGAGACTGGCTAGAAAATTTCCTGTGGCCTCACGAATGCTAGGCTTCATGAATTGTAAGAGTGGGAAGCAAGCAAACCTAAATAGAAAAATTATTACTGTAACTTGAGTGTAGTCACAGCAGTAATTCTGAAAGCAAGCAAAAAAGAGAAACTGGAAGACTCATTCTTTTTGTTGTTCTGTCTTGTGTATGAGAAATAAGAACATAACAATAATGACAGCAATAATAAGGATGGTACCTACCACATAGATATTTTGCTTCCACCATCTGTACTAGAGGTTAGTAGATAAGAACAGAGTTCAGAAGTCTGGAGACAGATCATGTAGAGACAGATCCTGGATCTCTCCTAACTGGTGGGTCATCTAAATAAGTCATGATACATTTTTGCATAGAAAAACACATTGCGACTTTTCCAATGATCCTATACTTGTGTGACTTATTCAAGTTACTTGCCCTGATTAAATAGCGTAATGACAGAACCTCTATCTTAGGACTGCCATGAGCAGTAGATACATTAGTAAATGTGAGGTCTTAGAGCACATAGAAAGCACCCAATAACTATTGGAAGCCATTTTGTAGTTGTTGCTATTGTTCCCATTTTACAGATAAATATCTTTGATATTCAAAGAGGGTAAAACTTGCCCAAGTTTATAAAATACAGGTGGAAATAGATTCTAACCCTAGTATATTGGAATCCAAAGTTGTGGACCAGTCTGGTTCTAACATTCTGCTCATGTGTCTCCTATTTAGTAAACAGAGCTTAAGGATTTAAGGCAATTTGTCAGTTTCATCAGATCCCCTGTGTCTAAAAATAGTATGTGAGTCTTACATGGCCAGACAGTGTGTGCTTTGAGTCCTGAACCTGGTGGCTTGAGAAACACACCAAGCACGTGTGCACGCATGCTTAAAATTCTGAAAGGAGGAGAGAGAGAAGAAAAAGGATTACATGAGAGGGTACTTTGTTGATTTTTCTGTCTCTCTTCCTGCCCCCACTCCCAGCAAGCACACACCCCCTCTGGCAAAAAAAAAAAAAAAAAAAAAAAAAAAAAAATTTAAAGTGTTCCAGGTATAAAAGTCCTAACAATAAAAGAGTATCATGGATAATCAAAAGCAAATGAGGAATTTAACATGCCAATATAAATCCTAATATGAAGGTTTCAGTTTTTTTCAGACTATAGCCTGAAATTTCTATCTATAATGCAAGGCAAGTCAATGAACTCACATTGAGATAACAAAACATCAAAGATAAAACTTACATTTTAGTTGAAGAGGCCTGTGAACCTAAGTTGGAAAATAACTTTAGGCCATTTTTGTGTGGTCAAATATAAAAACATTTGTGAAAGGTCTCATTCTCACTTCCCAAGTAAACACCCTCAGGGCTAGAAAGTGCATGGATTGCTATTCCCCACATCCTGTCAGCAGAACATCTGTGTGGATAGAAGCATTTCTGATCTGGAAAGAGCAGGCACTGCCTGCAGGAGGGTTGTATGTGTTAGCGACCGAGACTTTGTGCATCTGTATCTGTGGTTGCATATATCTAATGTCTGTGTGTGTGTGTGTATATGTGTGTCTAAAGTCTCTCTTTCTCTGTATGTATGTGTATGTGGGGTAGCACTGGTACCCTACATCAGTAGCTAGCTCCTTCCTCTTATGGCTCCTCACATATCAAACTCCTGAGATGGAGAAAGGGAAATTTCTTCAAAGAAAACAGGGCCTATGTTTGTCTCCTCTGTACTCTCTCCTTGTGCAGAGAGCCTGGCACACGAAGAGTGCCTTAAAAATACTGATTGAATGAATGAATAAATAAATAGAACAGTTATTGTGGCATTTTATAGTTGTTTCTGAAAGCCCTTATAATTGAAAATATTTTTAAGTATCTGTGTCCCAATCATTTGGAATACTTGATACATACTAGGTTTTAAGCAAATGGAAACATGAATTCAAGCACACATACTCATATGAATGCCCAGACAATTGGATGAAAGGAAAAATAAAGTCCACAAAAACATATGAAGAAAGGAAAGAGGAGGCAGAATCTGGTAGAAGATAATAGAATTGCATCTGTGGATCCTGACATAAAAGACTAACCTTCCCAGGCATTTCAATTGTAGAGAAAATGCCACACATGCCTGCCATCCTCTGTAGCTCAGGTGGCCATGCTGCAGACCTAGAACTTTGGACTTCTAGCCACCAGAATCATGAGCTTATAAATCTTTATACAAGATTTTATCTTCTTTATAAAATCACTTAGGCCCAGGTATTTCTATTCACAATGCGAAAATGGATTACGACAACATAATGTTTATTAATTCAGAGATTCCTTCTATGATCTCAACCATAAGAACAACAACCTTTGATCCATTTTTCATAAGAAATTTGTATCTAAAGTTCTAGGCAAGCCAACAAAAATATCCAATTCCTAAGAGTAAAAGCAATTTTGCAGCTCCTCCCTACTAACCTATTTCTCAGTTAACTGTTATCTGAATTATAAGCACCACTATGAATTTTATCTCATTTTAATGTACTATCACCTAAAAGACAGGGTGATGAGAACATGGGAACTGGATCTGAGAAGTTTGGGTTTGTTTTTTTGTTTTTGTTTTTGTTTTTTTTTTTTTTTTGAGAGGTTTTTGCTATAGGGCGCATGCGCTTGCCAGACAGACAGAGAGAGACAGAGAGACAGAAAGCGAGAAATCACCCCCCGGGGGGATGGCCACGCCGCAATCCCTTCTCCTCCATTCTCCTCTCGGGATCTTGGGCACGCACGCACACGCACCCGGCGTGAGTCTAAGCCACCAGGTCCGGGACGCGAACCGCTGTCAACTACATGGGAGTCCAGCGATATAGCCATTACGCTAACTGCTGGTCACTGAGAAGTTTTCATTAAACCAAGCTGTGTGTAGGTGAACAAGCCATTTGGGTATTTTGGAACAATGGGATGTTAAAGAGGAGTGGGAGCAGGGGGCGGTGAGGGAAAGCTAGAGAGACTTTGTATAATTAGGCCTAGTTTTGGTGCCATTCTGATATGTGACATGCCCTGTGAATGAAGAAGGTTTAGAGAGAAATGACATACTGGTACTGAGATGGTAAATGTATATGTTGCTGCCAAGTATAACGTTTTTCATTCATTTAAAAATAGCAAAATGACCTATTCGTTAACTTTTAAAGTAACACAGAAAGGAATCAGCTGTTAAGGCAATTGAACCCACATGGGAAAGGTCCTGGGTTTGAGTCCCAACATCTCCCTGAGTATACTGGTATGCACATGTGTGCTCATGATCCAGACAGCTGAGGCTGAGGGTGGATTATGGCATAAAGACTCTGTTGCAGGATTCGGGGTGGGGGGGGAGGGGGGGACTGCCATTCTGTCTGTATGTGTCTCTCACGGAAGAAATAAATAAATATACTTTTTTTAAAAAAGTATCAATGAACAAATCAGCTAGGTGATTGGTGTGGTAGTTAAGGTGGCTGGATTCCACATAGCTGACTGTGTGATTTGAGTCCCAGACCCAGCAGCTTGAAAAGCATGCTAGGTATGTATGTATGTGTGCCCAAAGTCCTTAAAGGAGAATGGATTGTGGTATGTTCATCCCCCCTAGGGGGTGTTTCTCTCTCTCTCTCTCACTCTGTGTGTGTGTGTGTATGTGTGTGTGTGCGTGTGTCTGGCAAGTATGCATGCCTTATAGCAAAATTTCAAAAAAATAGCAATGAAGTCTTGGCAAGAGTCATCTGTAACATTGGTAACTGAGATTCATTTATTTTGTTTTGTTTTGTTTTGTTTTAAATGATTTAGAAGGTAAGGCAAGTTGGATGACTAAGACAGTTGCTCTGACCACACTCTTCTCAAGTGGAAAAGAGTGGTTTGCCACCTCAGGTGTTTGCTAATCATAGCTATAACTATTTGAGGGAGCCAAAACCACATGCCAAGCAGGCAGACTTCCAAGAGAAGCAGGGCTCTATCTCCTGTTTTCTGAGCCACGCAAGTTACTGTTTTATAGACAGCCCTGATTCTCATGGTACTCTTTATCATATATGCTTCTCATTAATTTTTGGCCTTCAAACATATTTTTACTTTCTAATGTCTAAAGTCTCTTTTGATCTTTTATGTTTTCTAAGCCGCTTTAAAGGGTTTTCTAAGACCCAGTGGTTGTATGTGCTGCAGCTGCGTGAACTGTTCTTCTAATCTGCCTGTCTTCTCTCTGTCACCCGTCAGGAAGGACTTAGCAGGGTAGAAGAGTAACCCAAGTTCCCATACCAACTTTGAGAAATCCCTTGTTTCTCTGGGCTTCAGTTTGCTTATCTATAACACGGAGATGATAATACCCACTTGCTTACTTCAGAGTTAGGAGGATTAAGTGAGATAACATAGACACAAACAGCCTTTGGGTACTGCTGTCAGTCATATCATTGTAAGCGTGTATGAGCACCACACTGCACGTCTTCTGAATTCTGCAGTCCTCATGGCTTAGCCAAGTAGTTTAGCAACTAACTCATGACTATTGCTAACATTGTGTGCCATCTCCTGCATGTTTGTCCGTTCTCCACACCTTTGCTAAAAGCATCTTGGAGATGGTGAGGATGGTTCCCACCTTGGATCTGTCCCAGTCCTTACTGTGAATGCTTCAATGATAAACTAGTTGGGCATGTCACACACGCCCTTTCCCTTGGTCTTCATAACCATGGCTACTTTCTCTGACTCACTCCAGGAAGCCTTCTTACTCTACTCATCTAATCCCTGTCCTCACAGAATCATTCATGCCTTCAGCAAATATTTACTGAACACTTAGTAGTAACAGTTCCTATTAGCTAATGTTTGGAGAGCCTTTTCGCAATGCCAGGCATCTTGCTTAGCCCTTTACATGGAGGTTCTCAAAGTTCATAACAACCCTCCAAAGAGAGTATGGCTATTATTCCTGTTTTATACAAATATTTTTTTTAACTTTCCCAAGATTATTCAACAGGATAGTAGCAGAGCACTGTTCATTCATGATTCACTCTGCAGAAGAGAAGGCCATCAAGAAGACAGAGACAGTGGTGTGCTATAGAGAAGATCCATTTCCACCCCTTAGAGGAGACCAGACAAGTATTCAGAGAGGAGGGGGAGGACTGGGATCCACCCTGAGAGTCAAAGGAGTTTGCATCTTGAGGAGAAGAGTGTAAAACTGAATATAGGGGCAACTTAAGATTAAATCAGAAAGGTACTTCAAACTTTCTTTATGAACTACAAGTACATTACAGGCCAGCCAAGGAGTTGAATCTTGGCCTGTGGATGACAGCCAACCAATTGATGTTTTTATAATCTTTTCAAAATAATTTCAGTTTTGTTTTAAAGTTGCAAAAGAATACACAGTGCTGCCTTAGTCCCTGTACCTCATTTCACTAGTTGTTACCTTTTTGGGAACATGGAAGAAAACTTCAGGTGATACCCCATTGTATGTTAACACATTGGTGTTTATTATCTAAGTACAATCATGCTCTCCTACGTAACCGTAGCATAACCATCAAAGTCAAAAAATGACATTGCTTTGATGTTACCATCTAGTCCATAGATTCTATTCCAATTTTGCCAGTTGTCCTAATCATGCCCTTTAAAGGTCCTAGGTCCAATACTGGGTCACATTGCATTTAGTTGTCATTTCCTTTTGGACTCCTTCAATTTGAGACAGTTTCTCAGTCTTTTCTTGACTTTAAAAAGTATAAGTCAGTAACTTGGTAAAGTGCCCCTCAATTTGGGTTTGCTTAATGTTTCCTCTTCAGTTTTGAATTTGTGACAAAAATAACAGAAGTGTGTTACAGTCTTCTTAACGCATTATGTTAGGAGACAATAATGACAATGTGTCCTAACTGCGGATGTTAACTTTTATCACTAGGTTAAAATGTAAGCCAGGTTTTTTGTTTTTGTTTTTGTTTTTTTTTTTACTTTTTAATTAATAAGTATGTGACACTTATTAACAGCAAGTAACAAACAAGTATTTTAGGGAAATGGTCTTTGTGCTACTACAATACCACAAACTGGATAATTTATAAAGATCTGAATTGATTTATTCTTATCAGATCTGTCTACCTCCTGACCTCAGAGCATTCTAAAGGAAACATATATCTCGGGGACTTTAAAAAAAATCACAGCACAGAAATGTTTGGCAAAAATGTCAAGTTGCAAGGTTACACACGCGTAAAGAGTACTTCTAACAAACAACTCAAGTACACAATGGTGTTTTTGCTTCTAAACAAAACTGCACTTGAAAATTTTGAATAAAGAAACAAGCCTATTTTGCTTGTAAAAACCAAGAAAAAGTCCTTAGGGCTAATAGCTTGGGATGGGGAGAGTCTGGCCTTAGAAATTATGTGCATTTATATCAGCAACAAACAATGAGTTGCTGGAGGCAACGGTCATTACCTTCTCTGAAAGAGTAGAGGAGAAAAGCCTTGGCAACGTGCAGAATGAGCCCTTGTTCAAAGGAAAGCAAAAATGCCTTCTTTTGTATAACAAATACAAACACAAGCTGCAACGAAGAGCCAACCACCATGGGTCCTTGATTGCCCACATTAACTCTGATGGCCGCTCTGACAAAACACAAACATGTCTCTGGGGAGACCACACTCTGCTTTTGCCCTTTTGGCTGCCAAGTACCACGCTGCTTTTCTAAAGTAACAACTGCAGTGTGTTCAAGACCTTGAGTGGTATCAGTGTGTGTGTTTCTTTTATTTAGAAATAGATCTGTTATGTTGTTGTCTGTCATTTTCTGAAGCTATAAGCACCAGAGAGCCTAGCATTTGCCATCAAATCTACTTTCGTCTGCTATATTCATTATCCTGACCTGAAACATCAGTATGATATAACAATTAGGCATACAGGAGCCAGGTTGCCTGAGTTTAGATTCAAATTTTCTTGCTTACTAGCTATGTAACTTTTAACAATATGTTAAGCCTCTAATAACTTCTGTTAGCTCAATATAAAATGGGACACTTATGGTACCTTCACAGGACTGGTATAAGTAGTAAGTCTGTATGTGTCCCATGTCTTAGGTGAGCTTAGCCTCTGGTCCTGCTGGGACCTCAGTGAAAGAGGCTGCGATGATGAAACCTGAGGCTTAGGTCTGCAGTGCTGGCCCCCGTGATGGGGAACAGCCTGATTCTCAATGCCATCATGTCCAAGTCATAGTAAACTTGAATGTGGTGCTGGTGACCAACATCTGTATAAGATCTAGATGTTCTAGGCTGGGATTTGACTTTTCCAGACTTCAGGTCTTTATTGTTAAAATGCAGATGATAATAGTCCTTGTCTTATAGGCTGTGGAGAGAATCAAAGGAAGTGATGCATATAAAGCAACTATCACAGATCACAGCTCAGGGAAGTGCTATGTAAATGTATTTCTGTTGTTATTAGCAATCAGATGTGATGTCAGCTGACTTGCTATCACATCATGGCTAACGACACGTGCTAAGGCTGCTTTGGCCAGCCCCAGAGGCTGGCCAGCTCTAGTCAGAGAAGTAGGACCACATTCAGGTAGGCTGGACTTTGGCCTGAATACCAGCACTTTCAAGGTAACAGAGTGGGAATCAAGAGGCCAAGTCTAAAGTTTAAAGCCCAATTATAATGACAGGCTAATCCAGGCACACCTGAGCTGGGCAGAGAACAAGAAGAATAATTCTGACCATCGAAATAGCCCTCTGACTCCTGTCTGTCCTTGGTCATGAGTCGACTGCTTAGAAGTTGGCAGGGTTAAACCTGACCACACAAGGCATTAGCTGTGATCTGTCAGCTCACAGAGCCTTTCCTACAGAAAAGTTTTAATGAAAGACAGGAACATGGAGAAAAAGAGCTCAGAAGAAAGAAAGCAGTATAGGAAAAGAACACGGGGGGAAAGCTAGAATCTGCCGAACATTTTCTCCAAGGGGCCCAACTATGAAGCTAAACACCTGAAGCCTAGAAGCTGAAAAAAATCATGTTTTACCCCTGTCCCACCCCCAACCCCCGCCAATCCCCTATCCCCCACCCGCAGTATAGACCTACCAACCACACCCCCCTTATACAGGGCCATGATCCTTTAACCAAAACCACTGAGGTAAATGTGCTTCAGAATCAAAGATGTCAGGATTACTAAGACCAAGTGTACAACACCCCTAGAAGTTTCTAGGGGGAAATGCCATAATCTAATAGACTAAGGTTGCATAAATCTTTACATGAAGTGGAATACAGCCCATCTAAAGCATATCAATTCTGGCCCAGTTTTGTCACCAGAAGAGTTTATACTGCAGTGTTCAGAGCTTCGGGGCTTTTGAAATTGGGAGTAAGCAGTTGTTTCAGGGGTACAGCATGCACAGCTCATGGGGACTCAGCTCAGTTTGTGTTACCACACATGTACTGAGGTCCTCTGTGTTCCTGGTGGTGTTAGGTGCTGAGGTTACAGAGGTGGGTTTGCTAGGGCTGTTGTAACAAAGTACCACAGAGGTGTGGCTTAAAAAAAGAGCAGTTTATTGTCTCACAGTTCTGGAAGCTAACATCAAGTCCACATTCAAGGTGTCAGCAGAACCATGCTCCCTCAGAAATCTGTAAGAGAGAATTCTTCCTTACCTCTTCTAGCTTCTGGTGTTGGTTAGCAATCCTTGGCATTCCTTCCTTGGCTTGTCCAAAGAATGTTATTACTCCAATCTCTGCCTCTGTCATCACATGGCATTCTGCCTTTGTGCCTCTCTCTTTTTTTATGAGAATCCCTATCATCTTGGATCAAGGGTCCACCATTTTGTACTACCTCACCTTAAGAGATTATGTCTGCAATAACCCTACCTCCATGTAAGGTCACATTCTGTAGTTCCAGAGGTTAGAACACCAACATATATTTTGGGGGGACACAGTTCAACCTATAACAAATGATAAATCAAAATAGGCATAGCTAAATGCCTTCATCAAGCTAGCAGGAAAGTGGGGTAGTCAGAGTACAGTGTGTTGAGAATTTTCAATGGAGAAAATATTAATGTATTAAAGACCGTGTAGCAGACTTTGACCCACTTGAGTGTTTCCACCCTGAAAAAGTAACATTTTAATAGGGATTAAAAATGAGTAAAAGTCAACCAGTCATAGGGAGAGAAGAGGCACTAACACCTTTACCCTCTGGTGCCCAGACCAGTGCTCCTATCCTTATCAGCACTGGGCTTATGCAGAAGACAGACCAGAGAATCCCAGCAAAGGCTTGTGTTGCACAAGCTAACAGCCACAGCCACTCTTGCCCCCAAATGGCTCCCACTGGCCCATACTCTGTCTCTCAGAATTAGCAAAGGTGGAGCCAGAAGGTGGTATAGCGGCTAAGACACTGGACTCCCTCATGGTTGACAGTGGTTCAAGTCCTGGACCCAGCAGCTTGAAACTCACACCAGGCATATGTGCATATGTGCCAAAATCCCAAGAGGAGAATAAAGGAGAAGGGATTGCAGCAAGGCCATCCCCATGCTGATTGAAGGGATTTTTCACACACATCCCCCCCACCCCCAGCAAGTGCACAAGCCCTATAGCAAAAATCTCTCAATAAATAAATAAATAAATGACCAAAGGCACAGGATCATGGAGGGGTACAGCAAGATCCACCACTCAAACTTGCAGTCTCTATGAAGGTGAGAAGTAGGGAAGAGTCGCTGTTTTCCCTTTTTTGGCCTAAGCTGATCCAAATATTTTTGATCCAGAAGCAGCAAAGTGCTTACTGCACAGATAGTCTCTGCTGACCTTCCTTGAGAATGTTACCTCCATACTTTTATCAGAGTAGGCAGATACGTTTGGTTTGTGAGTTTCTCCAAGCAGTGTTCAAATAGCCACATGGCTGCCAAAATGCCTCTACTTCAAGGTCTCAGTGACTGAACTACTGCCAGAGGTGGGGAGGCAGGGCAGGGGTAGGAGGAGTGAGGGGGACAAGCACTGACCTTGGAATGGCACTGTGTAGGCAGCTCCTTTATGAGATATACAGAGCATGGGACATGGTTGTTGAGTTTTGTTTTACAGCCACAATACTTTAGTATTTTACTTAACAGTGAAAAAAAGAAACAGAAACAGAGGCCCAGCAGGTGACATGGTGGTTAGAGTACCAGACTCCCACTTGGTTGTCCACAGTTCAAGTCCCAGACCCAGCAGCTTGCTTTCTCATTTTCCTTCTCCCTCTCTCTCGCTCTTACTCTGTCCCTCTCTGGCCAAATTGAAATAAATAAAGTTAAATAATTATTTTTAAAAAAGAAACAAAAAAAATTGTGAAGCATAACAGAGAGAAAAGTGCACAAATCCTACATATACAACTTGGTAAAGTTGTCCAAAACCTAGTAGCTTACAATGAAAATTAACATTGATCGTCTCTCACACTTTACATGAAAGAGGAATTTGTAAGTAGCTTGGCAAGACAGTGCTGACTCAAGGTCTTTCCTGAGGTTGCAGTCACCCAAAGGCTAGCTTGGGTTTGGAAGATCTGCTTTCAAGGTAGCTCACTCATGTGCTTGGCCATTTGGTGTTGATCAGTGCTGGAGGCTGCAATTCTTCTGCATGTGGGCTTCCCTTAAGACAGTCTGAGAGTCCTCATGACAACCACTAGTGAGCCATTGATGAAAAAGCCTTGAGTTGGCCCCCTTAGCCTATAAGTTAAGAAAGCCAGATCCCACATGGCTGACTATAGTTCAAATCCTAGCTCCGGTAGCTTGAACCATATGCAGAGCATATGAGTGGGCACGTGAGTGCCCCAAATTCTGACAGGATGGAGAAATGAAAAACGGGAGTTTGTGGCATGATATTGAGGGATGCTTTCTTCCCCCCCTCTCTTTCTATGCACATGCCCTATGGCAATTAAAAGAGCGAGAGAGCACCACATGGAATCACTGTCCTTTCTATACACCAGTCTTGGAAATCACCTAGCATTGCTTCTGCCTCATTCTTTTCATTAGAAGTGAACCTCCAAGTCCAGCCCATACTCAAGACTCCATCTTCAGAAGGAAAGAGTGACAAAAAATGTGCAGACATACTGTGAAACCAATAGTGCCAAAATTTTTAAACTGAATTAAGTTATGCTAGGAGTCTAAAAATTAGAAAATAAGTTTATAGAAATGTATACAAGTAGGTCAGTACCAGCAGTTAGGATAATGGCTATGTCACTGGATTCCCATGTAGTCAACCGTGGTTTGTGTCCTGGACCTGGTGGCTTAAAACTTATACTGGGCGCATGCGCGAGCGTGCCCAAGATCCCAAGAGGAGAATGGAGGAGAAGGGATTGCAGTGTGGCCATCCTCCCTGGGGGGCGATTTCTCGCTTTCTGTCTCTCTGTCTCTCTCTGTCTGTCTGGTGAGCGCACGTGCCCTATAGCAAAAACCTCTCCAAAAAAAAAAAAAAGAAAAGAAATGATATGCAAACTAGTTTCTCCTCTTCTATTCATTTAGAATTTTGTGAATGGTTATAGGAGAGTAGTCAAGGTATTGTCTGGAGATAGCAGCTTATGATAGGACAGATAAAGGCTTTGAAGTCAAATATACCCACATTTGAATCCTGGATTCCTAATTTTCTTTATTTTTTTATCTTATTTTATTTTCAAGTTCTTCTATACATTCAGTCATGTCATTTAGTTTGCAAAGTGAATATCCCAACATGTTTACAGTTTTCCCCAGTCCAGTTGATAATAGTATAAAGTTATCTTCAACAGATAATACCCCGTTTCTTTGTCCCATTAATGCTTTGCCTCTCCATTTTTCTCCTTAATGTCCTTCCTCAGGTTCTATTCCTTCACCCATGCTCTTCCCATACTATATCTGGTATTCACAACCATTTACTGTGTTTCTATATCCTTTAGTCATTCAGTTTCAGTCATAGAGTGCAGAAACTCGGTATATATTATAGTGGGGACTTACAATGGATTCCCAACTTTCTAATTATGGATATTTAAACAAGTCAGCCACTTGGATTGTCAGATTCCCTCAACTATAAAAGCAGGACAATCTCATATTGTTCTGGAGGTAATTAAAGGGATACTATGATGTGTTGAGGTGTTCTCTATGGTGCAAGGACCCTCCTGTTTACTCTGCATGATACTAGACTAACTCACACACGGACTCTGCCTCAAGAGGTATATACTCCTGTAGGACCCTTATTTAGCTATTTAGGCAGAATAACTGTAATACAATTGAGAAAATGATCAGTGTCTGATATTGCATACAGTTTATTAAACATGGGTCTAATATGGATGTGTAGAAATGGAAGAAATTATGAGAGGCAAGAAAAGGGCAAAATGTATTTCAAATTGAGAATACAGATTGCATGAAAACACAGCTAGCAAACCATGGAGAATAAATAGACACTAACAAAGTAGTGTAGTGCAGTACAGATATGGATGAATATAGGGTAGATGAAGGATGTAGTAAAATAGGATTGGAAAGGTAGTGACATGTCAGAGTAGTAAGAAGTTACTTTAAATTTTACAGTCTGGTGAAAAATATTAAAGCCAAAGACATTTAAACCAATTTTCTGGGCTGGCTACAATAGTTAGACAGGCCTAGCTACTGAAAAATCTACTTGCCATGCTTTTCTTGGCTAACTCCTATTTGTAGAATCTTGGTGTCTCGGACTGTGAACAGAATTTTCTAAAAGTGATCATTAGAGAACTTCTGACTCAGAGCCCAAGCAACTGAGCTCTGTCCTTATCATTGCATTTCGGAGGCTGCATCAAAAACGACATGCGGTGGGATTGTTTGTATAGGACTTTAGTTCACTATTAATGTACTTCTCAATACGTGGCCTTCTGGAACTGGCCAATTTATGCACTCAACTCATCTCTGTGTACTTCACGTCTCTGTCCAGATAACAAGCTGCTCTCTCTGTGTATTTCCCCTGGAGAAGACTGATCTATTTAGCAGCCTTCACTTCTGTTACATTATCCAGCCTCAGGCAGTGATGATATTTATACATAAGACAGAGACATTTCTATGCTGTGATCAAGTTTGAAGGAACTTGGAGCCAATGACCTTTCACTTTGAAGCCAAAGAAAAACAAGCACAGATTTTTCAGTCTTGCTAAGAATGAGGGCCGGAGAAATGAACAGGAAAGTCTCTAGACCCACTATTCAATATGTAGTGCCCGAAGCCTTTATGTATTCAAGTAAGTATCATTAAACACACCTCCCTTATCTGATGAAGCTTATGTTTCCATCAAAATAAACACAGTTTTATTGGTGACATTGTGGGTAAAAATGGGATGTTCCATTTTATCGCCCACTTTGCTTTATTCTAAAATGAATTCTAGAGCATAATAGAAAAAAAATGAGTTCTAGATTTAGGATAGAATTTCTAGCCAGCCTTGAGCTGAAACTTCTCTCATTCCCACGTAAGGGTTTTTACTCTACTGACAATCCTCGAATTCATGGGAAATGTTCGCTGCACAAATATTAAGGGTGTCCTCTTCCTCTCTGATTTCTTCTCAGGTGGGAAATTGGCAAGTGGAGTCCATGTAGTCTCACCTGTGGGGTTGGCCTGCAGACAAGAGATGTCTTCTGCTCCCACCTACTTTCTAGAGAGATGAATGAAACGGTAATCCTGGCTGATGAGCTGTGTCACCAGCCCAAGCCAAGCACAGTGCAAGCTTGTAACCGCTTCAATTGCCCCCCAGCCTGGTACCCTGCACAGTGGCAGCCGGTGAGTTCTGAGGCTACTCAGTAGTGGGTGGTTTGTTTGAAAAAGTAATTCAAGACAATGGGTACCTTCTCAGAGTACTTATATCTCTAAAAAAAAAAAAAAAAAAAAAAAAAAAAAAAGTTCAAGGTCTATTTACCCTTCCTTCTTACTACTCCTACTACTACAATCTTATTCAAATTCTGTTATTATAATTATAAGTAACAGGCTTTTTCAACTGTACCATGCCCCAGTGACCTTCTAAAGCAACTCAGATGATCAGTTAACCAGAGCATATTCAACCCAAAGGTACCATCATGTTAAGGAAAATTTTTGTTGAATAAAGACAATGTGGTGCATTTTCCATAAAGCTAAACATGTTCTGAATGTATATCCTTTCTAATTTTTTGCTGTTTAAAATTCTAAGAAATAAAACTCTAGGCAGTGATTTTTAAAAAACAAATCATAGTTAACAAAATAAGAAGTTAGAAATCCTGAATTAATCCTGATTTTTTTTCCCTGGTCCTGTGAATTTCAAAAGTCTGGGGACCACTGTTGTAAAAAGGGTTGGCAAAGTGCAGCCCATAAGCTAAATCCAGCTCACAGTCATTTTTTATAATTAAAGTTTTATTGGAACACAGCCTCACACATTGTGCTAAGTAGTCTCCATTTTTGCTTCACTGTGAAGGCAGAATTGCCTGTGGGTGGCATAGTGGTTGGGGTTCTGGACTTCCACATGGTCGACCACATTTTGAGTCCTAGACCTGGCAGCTTGGGATTCATGCCAGATGTGTGTGCATGTGTGTGCCCAAAATCCCAGGAGGAGAATGGAGAAGAGATTGCAGCATGACCACCTTCCCTGGATGGTGATTTCTCACTCTCTTTGTCTCTGTATCTCTAGTGAGGGCACACACCCTATAGCAGAAATCTCTCAACAACAACAACAACAACAAAAAAAAGACTTGACTCTAGAAGACATCATATAGCTTAAAAAATATTCACTAAAAAATTTACTGTCTGCCCTATACAAAAAAAAAAAAAAATTGCTGATCCTGCACTAAAACATACATTATAATAATAAAGTGCAACTATTTTATCATCATATTCTATCTAAAATTAATGTGCACTTACCAAACCTCATTTAAATCATCTTTTTGCATGCATTTGAAAACACAAAGGGATTTTAGATTGATTGTTCAGATAAAATCTTATTTGGCAATTTGCTTTTCATTAGGACATCTGACATAATTTTAAAGTGACAACAAAGGTCACAAAAACAGTAAGCCTGAGAGGGGGGTTGTAGGGAAGAAAAGCAGATGGTGGTACAGTATTACACAATGCTCTGTAAAGCTGACCCTCATGGGGAAGTTCAGGGTTCACGTCTGGAGACCTCCCTGAACATGCCAGGTTCATATGTGCCCATGATTCAGGATTGGCTGTAGCTGGGAACAGGTTGTGGTGTGAAGACATCGTTGAGGGTATTTGCCTGTGTCTCTCTATCTGTCTCAATATTTGAAGAAAGAAAAAAACTTGAAAAGAGGGAGAAGGTGGGAGAGGACATACATTTTGCTAGGATAGTTTTTCGCTCTTCAGAGTGTTTCAATTTGGATGATAAAATTATAAGGGCGTCCAACTGAGAAGGTAGCAGATGACATACCCTTCCCTTAGTGCCGAGAGAGGGGATTGCATTTCCAGACAGCCATGCTTCCTCTGTGCTTTCATAACCATTCGGCAGACTGTCTTCCTTCCCTCTGCCTATCTTGGGGGTGGGGTTTAGTAAAGCACTGAAAGAATCAAATGGTAATGAGTAAGCAAATACTAAAGTATTTAATATAAAGCATCTAGAAACAGACATTGACTGTATATTTTCTTTTAGGGCTTAAGTGTATATGAGCAAGTTCATCCAATCTCTGCTACTGTGTGATGGTTTGTGGAAATCAAGAGGATGCCATATATCTTGAACACCCATGTACTAGTGTTTTACCAAAAAAGATATATTATTACACAGCTAATTAAAGTCTATCCTTACAACAATCCAGTGAAAAGTAGGCTTTATCATCCTCATTTTAGGTTTGAGGAAACTAACTGGGGTTCACACAGCTAGCACATTTAGGGTGGTCATTAACCTATTTTATGTAGCCCCTTTCTACCATACCAAACTCCATTGTTGTATGGGCCCTCAGAGACTATATATGGGTGCCCTTGTTTTACCAATGACGTAACTTTGCCTAGATCTTGTTCAAGATTGTACAGCCTGGGCAAGAACCGAGGTCTCAGACTTCTAGTGCATTTATACTAAGTTACCTCTAACCAGAGTAAATCTATGATCTTTAACTGGGCAACTAATCCATGCCAACCATATAAAAGGTGAGGAATCATCTCAAGTCAACATCTACTGTTGAGACTACTAAATCTGTGTTACTTTTAGATACATAGTAGATTGTGAATAAAATGTTTATTGAATGACCAAAAGGAATGACTAGATCCTCCCCACAGGCTCTGAAAATCCTGGCTTTATACCTTAGTGATATGTTGTTTTGTTTTGTTTTTAATAGTCATGAGTCATAATACTGCCCTCTCAGTGAAATTCAGTGAAACACCAACCTCTTGTCAATAGCCACACACGTTGCTGAACATGATTTGACACAGGATGCTTTTTTCTGTTTTTAGAGCACATCCACATAACCTTGGGTCGGTTGCTGCTGCTACCACCGCCAGCACACCCAGTGTCCCTGCTTGAAACAGCAGATTTCCAGAGGCACTTATTCTTCCCTTTTCATCTATCTTGGGTCTGTGAAGATATACATTTATTTTGAAAGGTTTTTTTCTTTTTTAGAAAATTTTGCCAGAGGGCATGTGTGCTTACTGGTGATGGGGTGGGAGGGAGGCACCCCCAGTGGGGACTAGTCACACCACACCGAAAACCCCCTCTCCTCCATCTCTTCCTCCTTTTGGGATTTTGGGCACCCTTACATGCACGCCCACCGCGTTTTTCAAGCCACCGCATCCAGGATGCAAAGCATGTAGTCAGCCAAGCAAGAGTCAGTTCTCGTAACTACCAGGCCCATTGAAAGATTTTTCTATTTTTTTTTTTTCTATTAAAGAGAAGTCTTTGGGAACGAGTCAGATTTAAGTCAGTTTTTCAGATCAGGAAACTAATACTAAATAACTCCTTGAGGGTGATCCAGTGAATCAGTTACTATACCTTAATGGCACCTTTAAAATGTATCTTCTTTCATACTTGATATAAAATCATTATAAAGAATACTCAGATATAACAAGACATAAAGAGTAATAAAAAAGTGAAAGTCATCAGTGTTTCTGTCCTCACAAAAACGCCCTTGGTAAGAGTTTGGTGCATGGAGTCTGTTTTAAGGATCCTGAAGTTCGTTGAAAGAAAGGAAGTCACTGTTTATGCTACACTGGAACGAGTCAGAGTACTTGCAAGTGTCCCTAGGCTAATTGACTGTGCTCTTAGGGTACTGCTTAGTCAGGACACCAGCAGTTCACAGCCCACTTGCCTATTAGTCCTCTGATTCCTGATTCCTCAGCAGTCCTCGCATGGACCAGGGAACCTGGTGTGCACTAAGGAGATTTTAACCTAAAAGAGGATCACACTGAGGTCTCTAATCCTTCAACACCTAACCTACAACCCTTAGTATTCTTATCAAAGAAAAGAACTGAGGGATCAAATGCTTTATTTAAAGGAAGAGGAATAACAACTTGGCAGACATGCACCTCTTTGAGGGGAAAAACTCCCTCCTCACTGTTTGTATGCAGGGTTATGACTAACCTCATCTGTATGTTCCTTTTCCTGGGGGCGGGGAGGGGCGAGGAAAAAGCATGGAGTACATCAATTGTCATTGTCATCTACCAAATGGGAGTGCAACCTCCGTTGTTCTTTGCAGAGTGTTTGCCTGACAAATGGCAACTAACCCATATTCACACCTTCTGCAGATCTGCAGAGGACCTAGCATGGAATCCTCATATTGATATTAAAATTTTGTTTTAGAAACAAACAGAAATGAAACAGAAATCTAATTCTAGCTTTGATGAGTTATTATAAAGGGAATCATCTTTATTTTAGTGCTACCTCATGCTCAATGCTCCATCTCTTGGCTTTTAATCTCTGTTCTGGAGAAAGATTTATATACTATGTATCTTTATCAGTTGAACTTTACTATCTAGTTGGTCTAAATTTAGATGGCTCTTGTGCACTTTTTTTTATTTTAATATTTACATTCATTCACTATACATAATTACAGTATACAAAATTATATTTTCCATCCAGAATACACTATATATTGGCTCAATTGAGGATGTTACCATACATGTTATCATCAACAAATAATTTTCTATTTCTTGTTCCTTATATCTTTTGCTTTTTTCTCCCCTTGGTTCCCTACCTTTCACCCTCTGCCAACTCCCCCTCTTCTCCTGCACTGTCTCTGGTATGTACAGTTGTTTTCCATGCCTATTTTTTTTTCAGAATTTATTGATTCACTAAAGATCTTAATTAATTTAAAGACTTTCAATAGCAAGTACAGTTGATACATACATAATTATGAATGCATGTCTGACTTTAAGTGTAAACCTCAGTGAGTAAAGTGAACATGCTATAAAGTAGAACCTCACTGGGGCCATATAGCTTACTGCACTCATTAAACAGATATTAATAGGTATTTTTAATGCATTTTTTATTTCAAAAAAAGTTTTCATTTTAATAGATCAAAATCAAAAAATGTTAAGAGGAATTTGCTTAAAAATTAAAGCCCGGAAAAGGGTTAGGATTCAGTTCAGATAGTAGGTAGATGAATCTATCATCAAGAAAAGACAGAAAAAGACAAAAATCCTTAAATATGGAAATCAAAGCATTGAAGAAAATCAGTAATGTTTTAGTCTAAAGTAAAAAAATTCTATTTCACTAGTTCAGACTCACATAATTAATATCTCTTCTATTGAATTTGCAGTTACTGTGGTTTGATCTTTCCCTTTAAACTCTGGAAGTTAACATTCAACTCTGGTCTTGTCCTTACCATTAGGCTGATCTTGGTTGTTTCTTGTACTCTTATTTCTGTGTATCCGGCTTTAGTTTTTCTGGTATAGCACTCCCTTTAGTACTTCTTGGAGAGCTGGTCTGGTGCTGGTAAATTCTTTCAGGTTTTGTTTACCTGGAATGTTTTTGTCTTTTTTTTTTTTTTTTCCATATGAAAGATAATCTTGCTGGGTATTCTTGGTTGAAATTGTTTTCCACTTACCATTTTGGATGTATTTTCCCACTCTCTCCTTGCCTGCATTGTTTCGCATGAGAGGTCCTTATGGGATATCCTTTGAAAGTAACTTGACATTTCTCTCTTGCCAATTTTAGTATCTTGTCTCTGTCCATGGGTTTGGTCAACCTGGCTATGATGTGCCTTGGAGAAGATCTTCTTGGGTCGATTCTATGTGGGGTTCTTTGTATTTCTTGGGTCTGGATATTTGAGTGCCTCTCTAGGTTTGGAAAGTTTTCTTTCAGGATTTCATGGAATAGATTAAGACTACCCTTATTAGTTTCTTCACCTTCTGGGATACCAGTGATCTGGATGTTTGGGCATTTAATAATATCTAGTCTTTTTGGTTAACTTTTCTAGGTCAGAGGTTCTACTACATCTGAGATTCAATCTTCTGCATAATCTAATCTGTTTTTGATATTTTCAATGGAAGTTTTGATTTCCTGTATTACAGTCTTCATCCCTAACAGTTCCATTTGATCCTTCTTTTATGATGTGGATCTCCTCTTTCAGATCACGTAAGAACTTCCTCACCTCCTGGAACTCGGTGTCTCTTTTCTCCTGCATCTTCTGGAGTTCATTGTCTCTATTCTCTTGCATCTCTGTTAGCTTTATAATTATGAATATTTTAAATTCTTTATTTGACATTTCCATGAGTTTTTTTCCTATTCTTTGTGGAGGAAGAGGAGTTATTATTTTCCATTAAAGGAGAGATATTTTCTTCATTTCTCATATTTCTTTTTTTTTTTTTTTTAGAGGTTTTTGCTATAGGGCGCGTGCGCTCGCCAAACAGACAGAAAGAGACAGAGACAGAAAGCGAGAAATCACCCTCCAGGGGCGATGGTCATGCCACAATCCCTTCTCCTCCATTCTCCTCTCGGGATCCTGGGCATGCACGCACACACGCCTGGTGTGAGTTTTAAGCCACTGGTTCCGGGACACGAACCGCAGTCGACTACATGGGAGTCCAGCGACATAGCCATTACGCTAACCGCTGGTCCCCTTATTTCTCATATTTCTTGTGCTTCTATGGTGGTTTCTGGTCATCCAATGGATTATATGGGTTTTTTTCTATTTTTTTGTAGTTAAACCTGACTGGCTGGCTAGACTGGGGAGCAGGAGGGTAAAGTCTGGGCAGAGGGTCTTTGGTGCTTGGAGTCCCTGAATAGGGCCACTCAGAGCTCAAATATTGAGAGCACTTATATTTTTCATGCGTTTGTCCCCTGAATCATCTATAATTTCTTAACTACACACACTCATCATCATCATCCTGTTTGCTGTAGCTATAAATGACTGTTATACACCTCCTGGTATCTTGATGTGTGGGATTATATCACACTGGTGAGTTACAGCAGCATAACGGAGAATTACTGTTACATATACCATGTGCATGCATGTACACACACACATGGTGGAGGGAGAGGCCTCAAAAAATTCATGGAAAATGGAATTAAAAGGTAATATATTGTGTCATGACACATTTTTGCATAGAAAAACACATCATGATTTTCCCAATGACCTAATAATTTTCTCATGAAATTTTTGAAGCCCCTTCATATGTTTATATGTGGATGTATACATAATTAGATTGTATGTAAGTGTACATGCACATACATACACACCATGATTTAGACTGGAACATTCCAAACATACCTGTTTTCTGCTAGGAGTTTCTCCAGTGACTCTCCACAGCTATATAATAAAGCCAGAAACACCTTAGGCCTTCATCACTCTGCACATCTGCCCCTGCCCTATCTCCAGTTGTTCTCCCCTCTATGTTCATACATTCCTCCACCACCTACAGTTTCCCTCCAACCTGCCTATCAAAGCCTAGCAGGAATCCCCCCTCTCCTGCCATGACTCCTCTTTAACCCTCCTCCATTCAAGTCATGTGGTATCCCAGGTCAGTATTTCACATTGAACAACCATATACCTTCCCTGGACAGGCACTATCTCATGATTCTTGGGCAGACCATCAAGTCAATGAAGGCTGACACCAAGTAAGTCTCAGTGAGACACCATGACAGGTGTAAAGTGTAGAGGATGGTGTTATAAAGGTACATGCCAAGTTCACTAGTCTCATTGATTTGAGTACTAGGTACATTTCTTATGAGCACTTGCTATATTTCAAGAACTTTTTTTTTTTTTTGGAGAGGTTTTTCGCTATAGGGCGCGTGCGCTCGCCAGACAGACAGAGAGAGACATAGAGACAGAAAGTGAGAAATCACCCCCCAGGGGGGATGGTCACGCCGCAATCCCTTCTCCTCCATTCTCCTCTCGGGATCTTGGGCACGCACGCACACGCGCCCGGCGTGAGTTGTAAGCCACCGGGTCCGAGACGCGAACCGCGGTCGACTACGTGGGAGTCCAGCGACATAGCCATTACGCTAACTGCTGGTTCCCAAGAACTTTTTGTTGTTGTTGTTCTAGAGAGATTGTTTATATACGGTGCATGCACTTATTGGAGAGACAGAGACAGAAAGTGAGAAATTACCCCCCCAAGAGCCAATGGCCACCCCGTAATCCCTTCTCCTCCATTCTCCTCTTAGGATTTTGGCCATGCACGCACATGTGCCCAGCATGAGTTTCAAGCTGCTAGGTAGTTGACCATGTGGGATTTCAGCAATGTAACCATTATGCCATCTGCTGGTCCCAAGAACTTCTTTTCTTAATAAGAACAGCACTTGCTGTGTATCAAGCAAAGCTCTAGATACTTCACAAATTTTACTTCATCTTTGCTGTCCTGTGTGCTAGCTACTAATCCCATTCGCATTTTACACACGACGAACCTGGAGCATCGAGATGCTAACATGACCTTGAACTTCATGTAGAACTCATTCTGCTCTTTCATTTTCTCTCTTACTCCTCACAGCAACCTTGTAAGGAAGCAAGGTTCAGAGATGCTGTGCTTGTCCTAACTGGTATGGCTGAAAAGTGGAAATGCAGACTTGTATGCTTCAAAATCTAGTCTCTTCTCCACTGTGCAATGAGGCTTTGCAAGACTTTTGTACTATTTTCTTTGAAGTATTAAATTATGAGGAGATCTGATAATAGCCCTTAAATTCACAGTTAATGGAAGACTCTGTGTATTGCCTATATCCAGGGAAGTTAATCTAGGTATTAGTTTCCTTGTGCTGCTGTAACAAATCACTGTAAATTTGGTGGCTTAAAACAACAGGAATTTACTCTCTTACAGCTTGGGAGGTCAGAGGTCCAAAATCAGTTTCACTGGACCAAAATTACGGAGTCAGCAGGCCTGAGTTCCTTCTGGAAACTCAAGATGAGAGTCTATTGGCCTTTTCTAGCTTCTAGAGGCCACTTGCTTTCTTGGTTTACGGTCACTTGCTCACTCTTCAGAGTGTATCACTCTAACCACAAATTCTGCCATTATATCCTCTCTGACTGACCCTCCTGCTTCCATCTCATAAAGACCATTGTGACTATGTCAAGCCTACCTGGCCCATCCTGGATAGCTTCCTCATCTTAGGATCCTTAATTTAACTGCATCAACAAAGTCCCTCCTACTGGACCAGGTTCAGGTGGCTGAGACATAGAAATCTTTGGGGTTTCTATCCAGCCTACTCCAACCTTCTACGTGTGGGGTAAGGACTTAGTCTCCCCCAGCAAAAGGTCTCTGAGTTTGAGAACCTGCCTTCTACTCTTCCACCCTGCCACTATCCCTGAGCATCATATCATCAATACTCCTTCATTTGTTTTTAAAGCTAAAATAAAGAAGGGTATTAAAGGGTCAAACTGAATTAGTCTGCTGTGAAGCATAATTTGTATTTCTCCATATTGCATGTGTTTTCTGTTCAGCATTGTGTTCCCCCAGCTATCCATACATATTGCACTCACCTGTGCAGAGACAGAGCAATCACTACAACCCCTACAACCCCATATCAACCTTGCTTAAAACTGTCATTATGTTGGGACCAGCAGTTAGCGTAATGGCTATGTCACTGGACTCCCACATAGTCGACCGCGGTTCGAGTCCCGGACCCGGTGGCTTAAACTCACGCCAGGCGCGTGTGCGTACGTGCCCAAGATCCTGAGAGGAGAATGGAGGAGAGGGGATTGCGGCGTGGCCATCCCCCCTGGGGGGCGATTTCCTGCTTTCTGTCTCTCTGTCTCTCTCTGTCTGTCTGGTGAGCGCACGCGCCCTATAGCAAAAACCTCTCAAAAAAAAAAAAAAAAACTGTCATTATGTTTATGTTCCCCTATAAACATATTTAAATCAGTGTTACCATTAAAAATCCCTGTAGTTTAGCTATATAAAAAGGCATATAAGAGATGAGTCCCTACTATGGGATCACTGGAAAAGTCATGACTTATTTTTCTATGCAAAAATGTGTCATGGCTTTTCCAATGAACCATTAGTAATATTAAGCAGGGAAAGAGTATTTTAATGTTAACTATAAGTACTTGAGAATTATAATTTTTATTTCCCAGGTTTAAATACCAACACAGAAAAGAATATCTCTGGTCTGCATTAGAGAACTGAATTCTGGCAGAAAAAGTCATGATTGTGATTAGTTTTGTTATAGTCCAGTGACTAAATATAAACCCCTGTAAGTTAGGGGCCATATTTATTTAAAATGCTGTGTCCCAGGGGAAGAAAAAAGAGGTTAGATGTTTATCATGTTTTTAATCATGTAAACTTTTTTAATAGACAGAGGGCATACATGTGTGCTCATGAGACAGAAAGAGAGAGAGAGCTAGAAAGCACCCACAATGGGACATGGTCACACTGCAATTCCTTCTCTTCCATTTCTCCATTCTGTCAGGATTGGGAGCACATATGCATATGAGCCCAACATAATGTTCAAAAATTCATACCACAACCAGCAATTTGGGAACCATCTCCCAATGCACAATGCTTAACAAGTCAGCGTGAGCTCGCTCTAGAGTGTCATTTTATAAGGAAATTGACATTTGATCCTATCTTGGCAACAATTACATAGGAAAACAGAGACCAAAAGTCAAATTTCACATGCAGATTGTTTTTGTCTTTATTTATTAGCAGAAATCTCTTATGACATAATTACTCTGAATTTTAGTGGGTACAGTGTAGACCCACGCTTTGCATTTTAACAAAAATATTCAACCCATAAGGTTGCTGTATATACCCCTTGTCCTTTTGGGGTTAAGAAAACTTAACTGATGTTAGATTTTAAAAAATAAAATAAAAAGGGACCAGCAGTTGGCGTAATGGCTATGTCGGTGGACTCCCACATGGTCGACCGTGGTTTGCGTCCTGGACCCAGTGGCTTAAAACTCATGCCAGGCGCATGTGTGTGCATGGCTAGGATCCCGAGAGGAGAATGGAGGAGAAGGGATTACAGCATGGCCATCCCCCCTGGGGCGTGATTTCTCTCTCTCTGTCTCTCTGTCTGGTGAGTGCACGCGCCTTATAGCAAAAATCTCTAAAAAAATAAAAATAAAAAATAAAAAAATAATTCTAATCCATGAGTAGTTGGGGTAAAATCTGGCCTTATTTAAAAAGTGATTTTTAGTGAGAGGCCAGTCCTCATTTTTCATCTCTCTAAGCCCTAATTCAGTTTGACTCAACTACAACAGCCCTTAGGTGCCAAGCACTGTTGCCAACTGCCTTTGACACCTCTCAGTCTCATTCATTACTAAATTCTCTCAAATTCCAAAGGTCTAAAGCCCAGCTTGATGTTCACCTGCCTGCCTCCTTTCCCCAGCAAAGCTGGTCTTCCTTCATTGGTGGGGTTCAGTAACATTTTTTTTCTTCTTAAATACCCAGCACCTGACACTCAGCAGGCATGTTTGATGAAGGAATAAATGAGTGAATGAAGAAATGAGTGAAATTAGTTAGCAGCTATTTGCAGAGTACATTCTGTTAAAACTGGAATTTTGGGGACCAGCAGGTGGTTATGTCACTGGACTCCCATGTAGTCACCCGCATTCAAGTCTCAGACCCAGTGGGTTGAAACTCACACTGGGTGCATATGTGTGTATGTACTCAAGATCCCCAGAGAAGAATGGAGGAGAAGGGATTGTAGCCAACCCCCATGGGGGGTGGATTTTTTCTCTTTCTGTCTCTTTCTCTCCAGTAAGTGCACGTGCCATATGGCAAAAATCTCTCTAAGAAAAAAAAAAAAAAAAAAAAAAAAAAAAAAAAAAAAACCTGGTATGTTGACCTTAACAACAAAACATAAATATCACCTTGTGTTGGGTTCAAGAATATGACTTGAGGTACCAAGGAAATGAACTCAACTCTCAGTAAATTAAGCTACCAAGATGAAACCAAAAGTGTTAATACAGGCAGAATTTATGCTGATCATGGAAAATCTTTAAAAATATAGGTTACTTGCCCCATTGTATTTTTGTGTAGAAATATAACTTTTAAGTGTTTTCTTTATTGTGTATTTCTTACTTTTCTTATAATAACCCTATGACCTTATATCGTAAAACATACATAGCAGCAAGAATCAGCATGTAACTACTATTTTTGTTATTTTATTTATTGTATATATTTTAAAATAACACCTCTTACCAGAGATTTACCTCTTCATACCAGATAATTTGTAGAGGCAAACAGTTTCTATTTAACTTTTCAAATTTGCTCTTGTTGTGGCCCTTTTAAAACATATTTTTTTGTGTCCTGCCTTTCAGTTAAGAACTGTTGGCCTCACTGGATAACCTCAGCATGTTCACAAAGTCATCACAGACTTTGGAGCCTTTTCTAATTTGAATTTCATCTTCTACAATTTAAATATTTCTCTTTTATTGATAAATCTTTGTTAAATTCATTGTCATTATTTTATTTTAAGTTTACCAGAGAGAGAGAGAGAAGGAAAGTGAGAGAGCAAGCTGCCAGGTCTGGGACTCGAATCGTGGTCAGCCATGTAGGAGTTCAGCTGCCTCAACCATCACACCACCAGCCAACCCCAGTTTAAATAGTTCTTAAACACACACACACACACATGTACACATACTTTTTTATTAATGTAAACACAGAGGGGAAGTGTTTGTACAAAGATGATGAAAGCAAACACACAGACAATATCCTGGGCTACATGGTGGTGTCCCATACCTGACATGTCAGAGTGTCCAGCAGCGCACACACTGCCACTGGTGAAACCCACTGCTGGCTTATTGAGAAGCAATTTCTGGCTAATGATGAAAAAGCCTGATAAAAGGTAGATGATCAGTCCATAGTTGGATGTTTGTTTTACATCTTCTAAATATCTGGATGTAGGACTCTTTCATTCATCCAATCATCAATTCAACAAACATTTATGATGTGCATGCTCTTTGCCAAACACACTATTACACACTGGGGAATGTGAAGATCAATAAATTCCCTTTCCTCAAAAGGCTCGTAATCCTGTGTGCATGCATGGAGGTGGAGGAAACTAGCAGACCTGTAAATGATGAACCCTTATAGAAGAGATACGGTACCTGCCTGGGCCAGGGCAGAGTGGGCGGTGATTCATTCTCAACATGCAGAAGTGGCCTTCAGGCTGGGACTTCAAGTAGGTCTTAGAAGTTTCTAGATGAACAAAGATCTCAAGCATATTGTCCTTGGGGTGAACTATATGAGCAGAGAATGTGTCTATATGCCTGGGCAAGGACAAATTATCTTGTGTTGCTGAAGCACTGGCACAGGGTGACATGGCAAGAGATGCAGCTTTAAATCTCCGTGCAGATTGGAGTGTGGGGGCCCTGAAAACATTGTTAGGAGTCTAGACTTCATCCTCTGAATATCCTAAAAGCTTTCTCTGTAGATCAAACTTCAAAATAACAAGATCATTCTTTTTAATTTACTTTTGTTGTTTTGTGTTTTGTTTTTCTTGAGAGATTTTGGGTATTGGACATGTAAGCTTGCTGGAAACACAGAGTAAGACAGAGAGGAAAACATGAGAAATCACCCCACAGGGGGGATGGCCTATGTCGCAATCCCTTTTCCTCCATTCTCCTCTCAAGATTTGTGCATGCACATACACATGCCTGGCATGAGTTTCAAGCTGCCAGGTCCAAGACTTGAACTGTAGTTGGCCACGTGGGAGTCAGCACCTTAACCACTACACCACCGACTAGCCCTTCTTTTTAATTTCTCTTACACTTGAGAGGTCATCATGCATGTTGTTGCAGACTTCTGTACAGTGCTGGAAGGAATTTTCTGAGGGTCCCTCGCTTACATCAGGTCCTAGCTTCAAATTGACAACCCAGCTGTGCTATTTTAAAGAGTCGTCATTCTATAATACAATTTTATTACATCTCTATCCTTGAAGTAAACAAATTATTTTCAGCACCTACTACATCAATATGAAAGTGAGAGAAAAATAACCTATACTTTTTCTTCTTGCCAAATTGACTAAGAAAATCTAACTGAACAGATTGACTCTGACAACTATTCTCATTCAGTTAATTGTTTATTTTTGGAGTTTTATTCAAATTGAAAAGAAACCCATGTACTTCGCAAAATATTTAGAAAAGAAATAGTTCAGCCATGAAACTTGGAGGAGATCTACAGTTCTCCAAATCCACATCACTAGTGAAGTGTCTAAAATGTCAGTCACCAGTAACAGAAACTTTGAGAGTGTGTTCTTTATGCCCGATGAACTCAGTTGGACCCATGGAGAATTTGACTGTGAATTATAATCAAAGGATTAAAAGAAGAGTGGTTTGATGTTATTTCAAAGTTTAAGGGATATGGCTTTATGAATTGCCATTATGCCTCTCAAAAATACACAGCATTTTTAACAGAGTAAATATTTATAAATCATATCAAAACATCACATGCCTCCAGGATCCACTATAAAATGTCACTTACTGTTCAGCTCTTGTCCTGATCACTGCTCTACTGGGAAAGAAACCAGTCATGAACTATAAAGTAAAGAAAAGAAGATAGTATGTAGAAGAAAGAAAAACAGAGATGGATTCATTCGCCCCTTGTGTTCCTTATTCAGGATATAACAGCATACTGGGGGAATGTTTTGAGTGTAATACTCAGATACTTAATATGACCAACAAGAGAAGCAAAATTCCTTTCTTCATAGAGCTAGTAGTCTGATGGCAATAAATTCTAAGAGGGATGAAAGTTCTGGAGGTATTTAAAAAATAAAATTAGGTAATGGGATAGACTGCTTTGGGTACTCTAGCCAGGAAGGCTAGGATAACCTCTACATGCAGGTAAAAATGGAATTCAACCTGAATTATTAGAAAGACTCAGCCACATGAAGATCTAAGAGAAGAATGGTCCAGGTAGAGAGAGGAACAATGCAAAGGTCCTATGGCATGTTTTAGAGAACAGCAAACAAATACACAGTGAAAGTGTGGCCAGAATATACAGGAAAAGGAAAAAGTTATGAGTTGAGAGCACAGAAGCACATGAAGTGTCTCATGTTCACCGCTGCATATAAACATAGATAGAACCATCATTGGACCATGACTGATATGTAATAAATTTATATTGAATAAATGAATGAAGGTGGAAGAATTTGAGTTATACAGTTTTTAAATTCCATCAGGTAAGGACTCAGAACATGTAGGGCTTTGCAGAACAGGGTTAGGGGAATTTGGATTTTATTCTAATTGCAGGGGGGAAGCCATTGGAAGGTCTTAAGCATGAGAATTACATGATTTGTTAAATGATTTAAAAATATCACTCGGGATCAGTAGGTAACATAGCCGTTACCTCACTGGACTCCCACATGGCTGACCACAGTTCAAGTCCCAGACCCAGTGGCTTCAAAATCCCACCAGGCGTGTGCATGCATGCCCAAGATCCCAAGAGAATGGAGGAGCAGGGATAGTGATGTGACCATCCTCCCTGGGGGTGATTTCTCATGTTCCCTTTCATTATCTCTGCCTCCCCCGTCCCTGTCTCTCAGTGCATGTACCCTAAGGCAAAAAAAAAAACTCTTAAAAAAATCACTCTTACTGTTATGTGGAGAATAGACTGTAGCAGAGTAAAACATGCTGAGTATCTTCCACTGTTTCTCTAAATCTACTTTCTACCCTTCCCTGTCTGTGCCTCAGGAGGCTAACCTATACAGACTGCTTCAGTAAGTTCCCTAACACTGTGATTTCTAGCTGTGTTCAACCATGGGGTTTCCAGCAGGCCATCAGAAGAGGGAGGAACTCTCTTCAAATTTCATATTTGAGGGTCCTATATCCTATTAGGACCTGACTGAAAAATAAGAAATTTGGTGTTCTAAATCCATTCAAACTGTTATAACAAAATCTCAGAGACTTAGTCTATAAGCCACAGAAATAGATTTCTTACAGTTCTGGAGACTGGGAGCCTAAGATAAGGGCCCTCTTCCTAGATAATATATAATACCTTATGGTTGTATCCTCACAGGATGAGAGGAATGAAAGAGCTCTCTGGGCCTCTTTTATAAGAGTGTTAATCCCATTCAGGAGGGCTCCACCCTCTGGAAGGCCCTACTTCCTAACACCATTACTTTGGGAGTTAGGATTTTAACCTGTGAATCTGCAGGTGATACAAATATTCAGCACCAGGAAACTGGTTAGTAAGCTTTGCAGTAGTCTACAACAAATGACTGTATCCTGATTTATCCTTTATTTTAGAGGTAGAGTTTATGTATTTTGTCCACCTGAATTCTTGCCTTGGACGAGGCACCATTAAATGAATGGGAAACAGTGAACGAGGAACAGAGCAAGGTTGGAGAGGAAGTAAGGAAGTATATAGAGTTCTATCTGGGACACTTTTTTAATTGCCAAAAGGCTTGTGTACTCACCAGAGAGAGATACAAAGAAAGAAAAAGCACCCCTCACTGGGGAGTAGTCCTGCCATGATCCTTTCTCTTCCATTTCTCCATCCTGTCAGGATTTAGGGCACACACAATCATACGCTACTGTGGTATGTTTTTCTTTTTCTTTTCTTCTTTTTTTTTTTTGGAGGGGTTTTTGCTATAGGGTGTGTGCGCTTGCTAGGAAGACAGAGAGACAGAAAGCGAGAAATCACACCCCAGGGGGGATGGCCACGCCACAATCCCTTCTCCATTCTCTTCTCGGGATCTTGGACACACATGCACATGTGCCTGGCATGAGTGTAAATCACTGTGTCTGGGACTCGAACCGTGGTCGACTATGTGGGAGTCCAGCAACACAGCCATTATGCCATCTGCTGGTCCCAAGCCCCTGGGGCTGTGATTTGAACCAGTTATCATGTGGAATTCGGCTCCTTTAACCACTAGGCCCCAGGGCCAGCTCAGGACATGTTTGAGTCAAGATATGCATTTGCATTTAAGTGGATAAGCCATGAAGGCGCAGAAAAAGTGTCAGAATGTATGATTGATTTTTTTTTTTATCAGCATATACTTGTTTCTTTCAGACAATTGTAGTTGCCAAAAATTATGTTAAGTTTATGGGAACTAATTCATGTGAATTAGTCACTCACAGAATGGAAATTATGGTGGAAAATACAGTCCCTATATTTGACAAGTCCTTAGGAGTCAGTAACCCTCATGATTAGTTGTCAGGTCCTAAAAGAGTTCTGAAGAAAGACAGCAATAAAAGGTTATGACTAATCTGATGGTAGCATAACTGGATGGTTTGAAGTGAGAATTTGACAGAAATACAAGAAGGCTGAACCTAAGTAAAAAGGCAAAAGACTATGACACCAAATTTAAACCCTTAGTTACCCAAAGTTACAGAAGGTTATTCTAAGGAAGTGGAATTCTTAGCCCCTCATTTAAATTTGTTCCAAGCAACTCCAAATCAGTGCCACACCATTTATTGGGTGCATACATCACAGAAGGTCCTGTTCTCAGCAGTGTGGGTACAAAATGAGTTACACAAGTGAAATCCTTTAATATCATATTCAAGTGCTACTAAATAAGAACTCAAATTAAAATTTGCCTCTCCAATAAGTGAAAAGTCCAGGGAGTCATTGAAATGAGCCAGAGAAGTCAAAGGTCTAGGGTACTCACTTGAATCATAAGTTCTGAGACCAAAGTTTTTTCTTTCCTTAATCAAGGCCAAAATACACATTACAAAAGCCTTTAGAAGGAACTTTTTGGATCTGAGATGAATAACAAGTACTTTGGCTTCCTGATATAGCCTAGGAACTATATTTAAATATCACCTTTCAATTCAGAAATCTAACAATTTAGGAAAAGATACATTTCCCAGATCTCCACAAAGTAGATGAATTATTTTAGAATGCTGGTCCCCAATTTGCATCCTGGAGCTGCTCTTGCCACTTAGGGATGGTGACGAGAGTGGAGGCTAGGATTGTATTGCAAAGTACTACCTCTTTCCATGTGGGGTGAGAGGGTGAGATCAGGCTCTTGGCAGGCTTGTTATGTATCAGGTTTGAGCCTCAGCATAAAGTAGAAGTCGGTGCACCCTCAGTTGGCTCTGCAAGCAGAGAGGGGCTGCTACGACCACAGAGGGGGAAGCAGAGCTTGGTTGTGTTTTCCAGCTAGGTCCAGAGCATAGGGTGCAGGTAGGAACTTAGTGGATGTTGCACTGAGTGGAAATAAACCAATTCTAGTCCCCGTGTGTTCTCAGTTGGATTAGTTCACCTCTCTGAGCCTTGGCTTTTTTTTTTTTAAATCTATAAAGTGGGGATTAAGTCTACTTCATAGGGTGGTTTTACCATTTTTGTAAGCCTTCTGTGGGTAGATAGTTGATTGCTGCCATAAGAAAATATATTATCTTTTTATAGGACTCAGTAGGGTTATTTTCATTTCAAATTTTTAAAATTTCGATCAAGGTTGTTCACCATTAGTTTGGATCATTTAGAAGACTCTGGAGCTAACAGACAACGTTGGGAGTTTTCTAACGTCATTATCTAGTAGCTCTGTGACCTCCAGTCATTCACCACTTCAAATAAACAGTGTGTTTGCTCTGGTGGGGTCTAGACAACCCCTGGCCCTAACAGAGGCCTCTCTGGGTCCTAGATTTTACTTTTTTGTTTTATTGGGAATGGTGGAGGGGCACTAGCTTGGACAGATGGTTCTCAGCCCTAGCTGCACAATAAAATTATTAAGGAGAAAATTACTTGGAAAGTCCTTTTAAAAAGAAAACACAGCAAAAACCTAGCACCTGAGGCCTGCCTCTCAGAACTGCTAATCTGGTGGGTCTGAAATGGAGCCTAGGCATCAGGACTTTTTTAAAGCTCCCAAGCTGATTTCCAGGTGAATTCAGAGTGTGACCATTGAGTAAGAGGGTGAAAGCTGGCCCTTAGCAGTGACACGCGTGTACAAGGACATCGTCATACCATCATAACCTGGACTGTGAACAAAATTCTCCACTGCCATCCTGGGCAAAACCATGTGTATTTTGAGAGGGTCACCATGCAACAGGAGCAACTCCTTCAGCACAGACTTTCAGACTTTTTCAACGTAGGCCTGACTTCTCAGCAAGCCCAAGAGTAGCAAGTAAAAGACTAGGGACTATTCCAGAAGAAAACAGCACCCAGAACATTTTTGCAATAACCTATTCCCAGCATAGGGTAGTCATAAAATGAAACAGGGGGTCTTCAAATGTTTATGGAATATGCATATTATCAAACATATGCATGGATTCCAAAATTTTCTGCATCAAAATAAACTTATACTTTTGTTTTATGTTTTCATGAATTTTTGAACTCCCTCCTTTATTTTTAATAACTAGGGTTATATCTGGTTCAGTCATAGAAAAGCCCAAATAGCAATTACTTAAGATAAAAGGTGTTTCTCTCACACATACACAGGCAATCTGCAGTGGCATGGTGGGATCACCATCAGAAAGCGAGTCTTCTATCTTTTGGCCTATCATAGATGAAAGCTTAAATTTCACATTCCTGCCAGCAAGGAGGAGAAAGGGAGGAGAAAAGATGCACATTCTCTTCACGGATACTTCCCTGAAATTACACACACTTCCTTTCTATCTCATTGGCCAGCTCTTAGTCAGATGTGTGTGTCTGTCTTTAAGAGAGGTTTGAAAATATAATCTTTATGCTGAAAAAGCATGCACCCTACTGAAAATTGGGGACTCCTTTGCTCTTGAAAAGGCAGGAACAAATATTTAAAAACAGTCAATAGTCTATCCCTCAGGGGCCTCCCTTGCCCTTCATGCAGCTGTATTATAATCATTAAGTTTAATGTAAACAATATGTTTTATTGGTGGGTCCCTCTGAAAACCACTGAAATGAGGCTATTTTTCTTGCATCCCAAATTTCAGAGGCTCCTAATGTCCTACATATCATCAATCCTGCAAGAAAAGTATACCCAGGGAATTCTTTAGAAAACCAATCCCTAAATCTAATGCCCTTTCAATGTGGTAGAGTAAGTGCCTACATTTAGAAGAGAAAGGACTGTCTTCTCTGCAAATTAATTTCTCCAGATTTATACTGATGATGGCAAGAGCTCTCTCATTCATTCTGGAAGCAGCATATATTATTTTCACTGGATCATAAATATGTTGAACACTCTATTATACTAACCTTTTTAACCAGTTGTCTTAGATGGCTGCAAATCATAGTTCAGGAGCAACTTTCTAAGATTTAAAGGCCCTGAAATTCCTGAATACTCTAGTTAAATACCTGGGATTAGAGTGGAGGGTATATAGATCTTGCTACAAAATTCATTTCAAAGAGAGAAAACAAAATCCTTTGGCCTGATTCCCGATTCTTCTTTCTCTATTTGTGTTTTTTTTCCGATGTTTTTCTTTTTTCCTTTTTCACTCTTAATCAGCCAAGGCTAAGGTGAGAATTGGCAGTCAGACTCCCTATGTTGGACAGACGTTCTTTTCCTTCCTTCCTTCCTTCCCCAGTGTTCCAGGACCTGTGGAGGGGGCACTCAGAAACGTGAGGTTCTTTGCAAGCAACGCATGGCAGATGGCAGCTTCCTGGAGCTTCCTGAGACCTTCTGTTCAGCCTCAAAACCAGCCTCCCAGCAAGCCTGCAAAAAAGATGACTGCCCCAGTGAGTGGCTTCTCTCAGACTGGACAGAGGTGCGTATGATCCTCCTAAGGAAAGAATAAAAGAGGTATAGCAGGAAAAGAAGGCACTCCCCCAGACATGGACACAGAAAAGGCAAGAAGAGAACAAAACAACTCTCCTAGTATTATAGAACAGTGTTTTCCAACCATTTATACCATTTTTGTAACTAGTCCATTTATACCAGTGTGTAACTAGCTTTTAACTCTGATGCAGGAGTTTGCAGCCAGCCCTTACCCAATGATTGGAAGCTTGGAATTGTAAATTGCTCCCAAGGACCCAAATCAGGCCTCCTTAGTTCATGCTGTTTAGGCCCAGGAGTCCTTTCAGAACACTGGGCTCTTCTCTCCATATCTTACCTACACCCTCGTCCTGACCTCTCTGCACCTCCTACTCCCAGCTGTTTCTAGTCTCCACTCAGGAAGGCCAAAGCCTCTCTAGTTCTTCTCTTCCAAGTTACTGGACAATAAAGGACATGATTTATTAGGGAAAAGAAGGCCAAGGAAATCCTGCCTCTTTACTGTCAGTTTCCTGGCTCTAAAATGCCATCAACTTCCCAGCAAGAGAATTTGATTTCCCTGTTGTCCTGCCTTTTGGAAAGTGATTGCATCAGCATTCACTGTGCCTGGCTTTACCAAACATAAGTGAGAGATATACCTCCAACTAACCTATTGGTTCTAAATACTCTCTATTCTAACACTATCATAAATCCATTCATTTATACCAACTTCAACTCACATATTTTCAGCCCCTACTAATTCTTTGAGCTGTGTTCAATTCCTCCCTTTCCATAGGTCCATGTGTCCTCCATAGAGAAATTCCTGCGCCCCCCCCCCCGCATTATTGCCTCACAAGAAACTTTTGCCAAGAACAGAGTCACTAGCATGCAGCAAAATCTCTGTGTCAAAACCATATTTGAGAGCTTTTCCTTTCTTGCATATAAGCATTTTAGTTGGCCTTCCTGACCCCACTGCCTCGTTGGCATAATGTATTACATGCAGTTAAGAGCTGCTGCTGATTAAAACACCCCTCAGAGACACTTGCTCCCAGAGAAGAAAGCTGCCTGGGAACATTAAGATGCCAGTTCATTCAGCATAGTTCTCAGGCTTCTTGTTCCTTGTATTATCAACTTATATAGAGTTCCATCAGATGGTGCCCTTAGGCATTGCAATTGAGATTTAACTTACATTACCATGGGTTTTATAATTAGCAGTAAAATTCTCTCTAGTGGTATCCCACCCCATATGTCTTGAAACACATGGCGGAATGATTGATTTTTCACATTTTAGAAACAATTTGATTTCTGGGCCAGTCGGTGGCATGGAGGTTAAGGCAGTGGCATCCCATATGGCCAACTGTACAGCTCAAGTACCAAACCCAGAGGTCTGAAAACCACACCATGAACATGTGCATGCATGCCCAAAATCCTGGGAGAAGAATAGAGAAGGGATTATGGTTTGGCCATCCCCCATGTGGGGTGGTTTCTCTCTTTCTTTCTCTCTCTCTCTCTCCAGCAAGGCATACACCCTATAGAAAAAATTACAAACAGAAAAGAAGAAAAAAGAAACAATTTGATTTCAGCAGGATTAAAGGTTAAAAGAGTGTAAAATGAGCAAGTGTGTATTCAAGTGTATGCGTATGTGTACATGTTCAGAGACACACAAGTAACAATTGTTTCATGGGAATGATTCGGGGTATAACATTATACATTAGAAAAAAATAACAAAGATAGCGCAAAACAGAACACAGATATATTTGCCAAGTGATGAAGACATCCTCCCAGTGAAATACCAAAGGTGTTTCTCTCCTAAGTTGATTAGGTCTTTTATGTGTGGGATGCTGAGTTAGGGACTTGAGCAAATTGTAATTATCCTTTCATGTTCCTGGAGTTGTGGTCTCTGGAGCATATGGAACAAGGAGAATTCAGAAAAAGTTCTCGTTTGCCTCCAGATTTGTAGAAGGGACCTTTGTGATTAGAACAGACTACTGAACAGAGGTCCCATGGGTCACATTAAGTAAACAGGCCTTTAAAACAGTATCAATAATTCAGACTCAGAAACAATTAAACCTAAGCTCAAAGCCTGACTCTGCCACTTACTGGCTGTATAACCTTGGGCTCATAACTTAACCCTTCTAGACCTTACTTTGCTTATCTGTGTAATAGATGTATAGGTGGGAAGCTTGAATGATACATATAAAGTACGTCATGCCTAGTAACAGTTCATCTTTAATATTATGATGTTCTTCTATCCATGTTCATTGTCAGAAAAAGAGGAAATAAAAGCAATCATTAACATTGACTGGACCAAGAGTCACAGCTGCGGGCTCCCACAGGCTTTGCTGGTCTTCCTAGAACAGAGAAGTTGCTTTTGAAGAACTCGGAGTAGTGAGACCTAATACAGGAGTGTTATTAGGGTCTGAGCAATTGATGAGTAGAAATTCCAAATATTGGGGAGAGGTGGAGAATGGTAGAAAGTAATCAACAAATCACTGGGATTAAACTCAAGCTGATACCATATAAAAGTGCTTCTGGAGGTGTTCATAAAGGCTCCATGTTGGACCTGCCATCCAAAGGGTCATTTCTTTTTTTTTTTTTTTTTTTTGGAGAGGTTTTTGCTATAGGGCGCGTGCGCTCGCCAGACAGACAGAGAGAGACAGAGAGATAGAAAGCGAGAAATCACCCCCCAGGGGGGATGGCCACGCCGCAATCCCTTCTCCTCCATTCTCCTCTCGGGATCTTGGGCACGCACGCACACGCGCCTGGCGTGAGTTTAAGCCACCGGGTCCAGGACTCGAACCACGATCGACTACGTGGGAGTCCAGCGACATAGCCATTACGCTAACTGCTGGTTCCCAAAGGGTCATTTCTTTGGCCCTCTGGCTGAGATGAGTTATGCATTCCACAACCCCCAGAAGACTCCCTTTGGAGAAAGGAAGACCTGGATGATCTATGGGCGTTTTTCATCCTCAACTCTCTGGACTCAACTTCATAGTTACTGCACAGAATCCTTCAGAGACAGAATTAAGCCAAAGTTTTAGAAAATTCAAATAAAATTACTTGCAGATTCTATTCTCAAAATAAGACCTCTCAAAAGGCTCTACTTTTCTTTAAAAGAAACCCTTCAATCTCTTAAAAGAGCCTACTATTAAATATCTCGTCATATTTTTATGAAAGTTATTTTCCTCAAAAAATATAAAAGAAATTAATGTCAGGGTAGTAAGTTTTAGAACTAGAAGAAACTTAGAAGACCCTACAGTCTGATTGTTGTAGGCTTGTTTTTTTATTTATTTGTTTTTTAACAAAAGCCTAGAATTATTTTGTCAAATGAAATGTTACTATGAACCAAAAAATGAATACAGATAAAATGAGAGTTATTTTAGTTGAAGTGTGGGAAGGGGTCTCAGATCTCTAATATTCAGGTTTCCCCATGACATGAGAAAACCCTCAATCATTGCATCAGTAGATATGGAATACAGTTAAAAATCTCTGCTGTGGTTTAGCTTTCCTATTTTAGAGATGTGGAAACTCAAACTACAGAAAGAAGTAGACTTGACTGGACTATAGTCCAATCATCTGACCCTCAACCTATTTTTTTAATTGGCAGTACCAAAATGCCCATACTATAAAATTTTCCAGTTTTCTCACCTCCATTCCACCTGATCCTTGGATATGGTGCTGTCACTTACCGTAAAATCAGTGATAGGCAGAATCTGGAATCCATAGTCCTCAGACAACAAAAGCTATGGGTTTGATTCTTAAGTTTCTTTCAGGGTGCCATGTATCACAGCTCATTACACAGAATAGTGTCATTCCAACGTGACAACACGTAACACTTTTAAGATTCTTTTTTGTTGATTCTGTTTTTTTTTTTTTAAATTGTCATTTTTCAAGGTAACATGGCATATTGCCATGACCTTAGTTAGGTCTTCATCATCTCCAGCCTGGACTACCGTGGCAGCCTCCTCCACTGCCTCCCATCCATCTCTTACTCCCATTCCTCCTGTACACTGTTGCCAGATTAACCTTCTCAAAACACCTCTTTCATCATGTCACTCCCTTCCACAGTGGCCTCCAATTGCCTTATGGACCAATTCCAAACCTCTTCTCAAAAATTAAAAGTGCCCAAAGTCTGACTCTCTGTTACCTCTCAAGCTCCTGCGTCTCTCCATTTGGTCCCTCGATTCAGTCAAACTGGTTTAGTTCTGCCCCCAAGTCTGCCTTGTACTTTGATAATGAACTCTTCTACATTTGTTCTGGAAATTTCCCTGCCTCCCAAGCTTATCCCTGTTTCACTGTACCCACTCAGACTCTACCCAACTTCAAAATCTAGGTCAGAAAATCCCTAGTGTATCATATGAATTCAATCGTTAGCATTAATTTTATATTTGTCTTCTAGCTTTATATTTTTAGTAAATTTTAAAATTACTATTTCATCCTACAAATGTATTTATTGAGGTATAATTTACATATTAAAAAATTAAATATAAAAATATGAGCAATTTAATATACATTTCCCAAAAAGTAGAACCATTAACAAATGTGTGCCACATAATGCAACATTCAATGTTGAAAAAAGTGACTATGGGTATATCCCTGATTTTATTATTGTACACTGTACACATGCCTTAAAAACATTCTGTAGTCCATAAAGATGTACATCAATTATATGTACACCACCAGAGATCATAATTAAAATTTTAAAATGATTTTAAAAGGAAAGTTAAACTTAGCATAATGTTTTTAAGGTTAATCCATATTGTAGTACATTTAAGAACTACATTTATTCTTATGCCTGAATAATATTCCATTGTGTAGCTATACCATATTTTGTTTATTCATTCAACAACCAATGGCTCCAGGGCTGTTTTTACTCTTTGGCCATTAATAATGTTGCTATGGACTCTCACAAGCTTTGTGTGGATGTGTTTCTGTTGGGGAGATATCGAGAAGTGAAATTCTGTCTTATTTGGTAAATTTATGTTTAATTTTTTAATGACACTACTAAACTGTTTTCTGAAGGAGCTGTATCATTTTACATTCCCACCAGCAGTGTATGAGGGTTCTGATTTTTCCACAGCCTCAACAACATTCGTTATTTTCTGTAATTTTTATTATGACTACTCTAGTGAATATGAAGGGGTATTTCATTGTGATTTTTGATGTATATTTCCCTAATACTATGTTGGGTCATCAGAAAAGTCATGATGTATTTTTCTATAGTTTTCTATGCAAAAATGCATCATGACTTTTCAGATAACCCAATAATAATATATAATAAATAATACTATTTCATTTTAAGAATGCATTTGGAGGGGCTGGCAGATGGCATGGTGATTAAGGGCACTGGACTCCCATATGGCCAACTGCAGTTCAAGTCCCAGACCTGGTAGCTTGCTTTCTCACCTCCTCTATCTCTGTCACTCCATCCCTCTCTGGTCAAATTAAAATAAATTAATAAAAATAAATAAAGATAAATAATTTTTTAAAAAATGCATTTGGAGTCTTCCCCCTCACTTGAATGACAGTTCCTTGCAGTCAGGAACTGTCTTACACATCTTTTCTCCATAATATCTAACAGCCCACCTCAGCTGAAATAGCTTTATAACAAATACTAACACTTGACATTAAAATATCATCATTTGGGACCAGTAGATGGCATAGTGGTTACCTCACTGGATGCCACATGGCTGACCACAGTTCGAGTCTCGGACTTGATGGCTTGAAACTCACACCAGGCATGTGTGCCAGTGTCCCCAAAATCCCAGGAGGAGAATGGAGGAGAAGGGATTGTGGCGTAGCCATCCCCCCTGGTGGTTGTAAGGGGGGATTTCTCACTTTCTGTCTCTCTGTCAAGCACATGTGTCCTATAGCACAAAAAAAAAAAAAAAAAAAAAAAAAAAAAAAAAAAAAAAAACTCTTAAAAAAATTATTTGTGAAGAGAAAGGAACTAGCATTGTAATTTTTGTGTATGGCATTTAAAACAGATGATCTCATTTAATTCTCAGGCTTACAAAGTAAGAAGTGGGAACAGAATCAGAGTTAAACTTGCTAACTAGTGAAATATTGAGCTGGGGTTTGAACACAAGACTCGATTACTTTAAAGTCAGGCTTGATCAGTAAAAACAGGTAAAAAGTCTAAGGCAACCTTAAAATGGAAGATAATGCTGGAGTGGCACTGGCTACAAGATGGACACGTCTTCCTGAGGTTACATCACAGTGTTTCTCTCGGTGGCTGCCACTTTTCTAAAACATTTTTCTCATAGATTGATGCGTTTGAGAGTTCACATTAAGAGGCCTTTAGCCGCTAGTTCCCTGAATTTATGCGCATTTGGTCTTTCCTCGCCAGTGTTCCACGAGCTGCGGGGAGGGCACCCAGACTCGGAGCGCCATTTGCCGGAAGGTGCTGAAAACCGGGGTATCAACGGTTGTCAATTCCAGCCTGTGCCCGCCCCTGCCCTTCTCTTCCTCTATCAGGCCCTGTATGCTGGCAACCTGTGCAAGTGAGTAGCCCGAGCTCCGGGGTGGGAGGCGGGACCATCTAGCCCAGCCAGGGCCCTTGGAGGGTGCAGGCTGGACAGCTCAGCTGGAGATGGAAAAGGCATCTTAATTACACGTGGCCAGGCTGAATTCTCCCCCTGGAAAGCCAGTTTGCAGGGGCTAGAGCAAAGTTCACTTGCTGACAGAGAGAGATCTGGAAGCTGGAGGCCGCGCGTTCCTAATGAAGTCCAATGTGATCCACTCGGGGATTTTAAACTACTCCAAACAGATTTGTTCTGTTTAATATTAACCCCTGGAGTTGTAACACTTCTGGGCTCCCCCCGCCGTGTACGTTAGGTCCCTGACGCTTTGCAGGACCCCAAAGGTAAACATTTAGCCAGGGATATTCTCCTTTTCTGTCCTCTACTTCTTTTTATGATGCTGATTTCTTTTTAAAAATGCTTTTAATGAGAGGAACTGCCTTTCCCCTGGGCCCCTCTCCAACTAGAACCCTACTCTCAGCTTCTAGGGGGCAGGAGGGCCCAGCAGGGTGACACGAGGGTTGCCCCACGGCACCTCATTAGGCCTCCAGTGTGGGTTGCGGTGGCAGCTTGATGGTCCACAGCTGGTAGCCAGTGCCTCCCGTAAAACAGAAGGTGGTAAGTGACGGCCCTGGCCAAAACCAGCTCTGAAGCGCTCTCTCCTTGTCTCTTGTGTCCTTGCCTCTCGGTCTCTTCTCGTCGCCCTTCTCTCCTCCTCTGCCTGGGTCTCCACTCCGCTCTCCTGGTGTCCACCCTGCGCAGGGCCCGGGAGGCCGTCCACCAAGCACAGCCCGCACATTGCGGCGGCGCGGAAGGTCTACATCCAGACGCGCAGGCAGAGGAAGCTGCACTTCGTGGTGGGCGGCTTCGCCTACCTGCTGCCCAAGACGGCCGTGGTGCTGCGCTGTCCCACGCGCAGGTTTCGCAAACCCCTCATCACCTGGGAGAAGGACGGCCAGCACCTCATCAGCTCGGCTCACGTCACCGTGGCCCCTTTCGGCTACCTGAAGATCCATCGCCTCCGGCCCTCGGACACAGGCGTCTACACCTGCTCCGCTGGCCCGGCCCGCGAGCAGTTCGTCATCAAGCTCATTAGTGGCCACCGCAAGCTGGTGGGCCGGCCCTTGAGCCTGCGGAGTGAGGAAGAAGCCTTCCTGATGAGGAAAGCCAGCCCCAAGGAGGCCCTGCAGGCCCACAAACACCAGAATGGGATCTTCTCCAATGGCAGCAAGGCTGAGAAGCGGGGCCTCCCTGCCGACCCAGGAAGCCGCTATGATGACATCGTCTCCCGGCTGCTGGAGCAAGGGGGCTGGCCAGGAGAGCTCCTGGCCTCCTGGGAGGTGCAGGACTCCACGGAAAGGAACGCGTCCTCGGAAGAGGATCCCAACGCCGAGCAGGCCCTCCTGCACCTCCCATTCACCATGGTGACCGAGCAGGCGCGCCTGGATGAAATCCTCAGGAACCTCTCCCAGCAGCCGGAAGAGCTGCGCGACCTCTACAGCAAGCACCTGGTGGCCCAGCTGGCCCAGGAGATCTCCCGCAGCCACCTGGAGCAGCAGGACCTGCTCCTCAAGCCCTCTGAACGGAGGGTACCCCCCGTAGCTATCCCTCCTCATAAGCACGTGTCCGGCTTCACCAGCTCTCTGCGGACCTCGGCTTCTGGGGAAGCTGGAGGCACGTCACGCAGGCCACACCGCAAGCCCACCATCTTGCGGAAGATCTCAGCTGCCCAGCAACTTTCCGCCTCGGAGGTGGTCACTCACCTGGGACAGACTGTGGCCCTGGCCAGTGGGACCTTGAGTGTGCTTCTGCACTGCGAAGCCATAGGCAACCCAAGGCCTACCATCAGCTGGGCCAGGAATGGAGAAGAGGTTCAGTTCAGTGACAGGTGAGCCTGCAGCTGGCTACCTTGACTGGGAAAGGGTGGAAGGTGGGCAGAACCAAGGGGGCCACATTTTGCCCAATCACGCCGTTGGCATCCCCTTCAATGTGTTAGCAAAGGTAGGTCGTGGCATCTCAGGCTTCAGGGATCACCGCCTGGGTTCCAGGTCCTCTCATCACTGACAGACTGTTGGAGCAAATGCAAGGTATGTATGAGTGAACTATATGTGCTCATCTCTGTAGGGGAGTAACAACTGCCTACTCACCCTGTCCCCATAGGATCGCACAGATGAATGAGATACTATACTCTCTGGATAGCTTTGAACCTTTGGCAGAGCAGTGTCCTTTCAGGCCACAATGTTGTTATGTTACTATTTTGTGAGATGAAACATTGCGAAGCTTAGATACCAGGACACTCTCTCCATGTGTGGTCCCTCAAGACTGGGAGAGAGGGCAACCCGCACCTGCTATGCCCTATGGGTGAACCCATGCTCTCTCTGGTCTGGCTGAGGCTATTTGTTGCACAAAGTTTTTATCCTGAGACAGACCTGTCATTAATTATCCAAATATCTCTTGGTGCTGTGTTTTGATGTGACATTATCTGGTTGATAGCATTTATCTCTTCTTGAGCATAGCCATTCATAATATAAAATCAATAGTGATAATAGAAGTAGTAGTAATATTTTTGGCCACTACCTGTGCAGAACACCTCACATAGTCTTTACAGTAGCTTCGACAATTTTGATAGCTGGCACTGATGGAGAAATGACTCTCTCTGGCAAGCATAAACTCTGGGTGCTTTATCTCACTGAATCCTAACAGTGGTCCTGAGAAGTAGGTACAGTTTTTTACCCACACTTTACCAAAGAGAAAATAAAGCTAAGTCACTTGTTAAAGGTCATATTTATTAGGAGGCAGAGCTAAGGTAAGTGATAAAAGTAAGTAATCACTTAAAGAATCACAGACCATGGCTGAGAGAGAACCTCTAAGCTCCTCCATTCCAGATTCCTCATTTTATCTTCTTATCACTGATCTTTCCATTAAATCTATATCTAAATACTATTTTTTTTTGACTAGTCCTCCTCTCTAGCTTGCTAATTTGGGTAAGAAAAAACAGAATCCAAACTTTCTTGTACTAGGCACTGTGCCATATTTATTTATAAGTAATGCCTTTGTTATTCTAGCAGTTAATCCAAAGGTTGACGTTATCATCCAGCTTTACATAGAAAACTGAGGTTCAACAGTTCACCCAAGGGACTAGCAGTTAGCGTAATGGCTATGTCGCTGGACTCCCATGTAGTCGACCGCGGTTCGCGTCCCGGACCCGGTGGCTTAAACTCACGTCGGGCGCGTGTGCGTGCGTGCCCAAGATCCCAAGAGGAGAATGGAGGAGAAGGGATTGCGGTGTAGCCATCCCTCCTGGGGGGTGATTTCTCGCTTTCTATCTCTCTGTCTCTCTCTGTCTGGCTGGCGAGCGCACGTGCCCTATAGCAAAAACCTCTCCAAAAATAAAAAAAGGAAAAAAAAAAAAACAGTTCACCCAAGATCACACTGCAGTAACAACTAGACCCAAGGATTCAGTATTAAGTTTCCAAAAGATTCCAGTAAGAGTAGTGCTGCCTACTCTTCTGAGACTTACTGAGCCAATGTGACTTGTGTCCATTCTGCCAACACCTATTGTGCCTTTGAAATGTCAGTAATATTGTCTCAGCCTTATGCTCACAGACCAAATAGCTTTAATAGCAACACTAAGCATTTTTTCTCTGCACCCTCACTAGATGCCAGACACTGTGCTCAGTGTCTTTAAGACATTATCTTGTTGAATCTTCCCACCAAAACCCTATGGGGTAAGTACTATTGATATCACACCCTGGATAAGAAAGCTGAGACAGTCATGTTGAGCTGGCACAGAAACAGTGGAGACAGTTTGAGTGCAAGTGGCAGATCCTGAAAGCCTGTTCTTAACTTTTTTTATTTGCCCCTTGGTTCCTCCCAGCTCGTACTTGCTTTCATGGGCTTCACTGCTATGATCCTTGTAGTTTTCTCCAGAAATCTGTATAATGTGGTTGCAAAGATTGCAGTCCATCCTCTTGAGTTCTTGTGGTAGCTCCCATGCCAGATCCCCAGGATGGTAGATGCTAGCTGACTACTGCCCTGGTGCTCAGGCAGGTGGCACCCTGGAACTCACTTTATCAACACACTTGTCATATTAATTGTTCCCATGTCATGCTACCCCTTCTACCAGCCAGCCAGTTTGTTTCTCAAGTGTAGATACCAAGTTTTATTTACAATCCGTAGGCCTCTTGTCCAGGATTAGTATCGGGTTGTCAGAAAAGTCATGGTGTTGGGAACCAGCAGTTAGCGTAATGGCTATGTCGCTGGACTCCCACGTAGTCGACCGCGGTTCGCGTCTCGGACCCGGTGGCTTACAACTCACGCCGGGCGCGTGTGCGTGCGTGCCCAAGATCCCGAGAGGAGAATGGAGGAGAAGGGATTGCGGCGTGACCATCCCCCCTGGGGGGTGATTTCTCGCTTTCTGTCTCTATGTCTCTCTCTGTCTGTCTGGCGAGCGCACGCGCCCTATAGCGAAAAACCTCTCCAAAAAAAAAAAAAAAAAAAAAAAAAAAAAAAAGAAAAGTCATGGTGTGTTTTTCTATGCCTCGTGACTTTTCCCACAACCCAATATTAATACCATTGGGATTGAAGAGACTCACAGATGACTGCGTGAGGTATAAGATGGGAATTAATATGTTTTGACTAACTACATACTAACTACACTGCTCCCTCAAGCTAGGAAATTTCTTGGCCATCATCTTAGTTGATGTCCAAAAGAAATCATAACATACACACTGTTATCTCTGTTTTAGAGATGAGGAAACTGAGGCTGACAGTTATCTCCATTTTAAAGAAGAGGAAACTTGACCAGTGTTAGATACTGGTAAAATACAGACTCAAGGGCAGATTTGAACCCAGCTCTGCTCAACAGCCAGTGATTTTTTTTTTTTATAGAGGTTTTTGCTATAGGGCGCTTGCGCTCACCAGACAGAGAGAGAAAGAGAGACAGAAAGCGAGAAATCACCCCCCATGGGGGATGGCCACACCGCAATCCTTTCTCCTCCATAATCCTCTCGGGATCTTGGGCATGCACACACATGCACCTGGCGTGGATTTTAAGCCACTGCGTCCAGGACACTAACCGCAGACTACATGGGAGTCCAGCGACATAGCCATTACGCTAACTGCTGGTCCCTAGCCAGTGATGTTTTGAGTGAGCAAGTTCATGCTTGCACGAATCTCCTATATTTCACTAGCAATATCACTTTCCCTCAAGTCCCATGGTATTTACCACCACCTATTTCCTGTATTCTTTTTTAAAATAGCACCTACGTCCTCTTAGAAAGGTGTGGAACAAGACAGGGCAATGGGAAGGGGTCCTCAGGACCCTGCTCTCCCTTTGACTGCAGGGATAACATTTAGACCATGGCTTACTCAGAGGTCCCAACACTTTCCTTGAGCACTGGGGATATTTGAGGAAAACCGAGGATCATGGCCTATCTAAGTCACCTGGTGACCATAACAGTGATGTGGAAGGAGCTGGAGTGGGAAAATGGGCTTCAGGTTAATCTTATCAAGACCTTTTATTATTCATGGCCTTCATTTTTTCATTTCAAAAGTGAGGGTGTTGTATCAGAGCATTTCTGAGGTTCCTCCTGCTTCCTTCACTCACTCAGTCATAGAAAGTCACAGAAGGTTAAAGTATGTTGATAGATGATGGGGAGAGACTTGAGCATAGTCACTTCGAAATCTGGTGCACACATTGTTTTTGGGTACTTTACAAGTCAGCTTCAGTGATTGTGAGCTTGCGAAGTGCTCTCTTAAAGCTAAACAGATGTACTTACTGCTGAATTTTATGTCTATATTTTTAATATAGCATTTGATTTTTTATTATAAAAGTAATAACAGAGTGATGAAACAATTCAAATAATATCAAAATCTATAAAGTAGAAAGTACAAGTTTCCCTCCTCTCCCCAATCATATTCCCCAGACATCATCACTATTAATAATTTGGTATACATCCTTTTAGAATTTTATGTATTTTATTGTATTATATAAAAACACACATATAGGATTTAGATTTCTTTAATGGGATATTAGTCATGTTCAGAAATTTGACTTGGTTTTTAGTTACCATGCCTAGAAGTTTTCATAATAGTACATAGAGATCTGTATCACCTTTTTTAAAAAACAGCTGATTACTGTTCCTGAATGCATTTACCCCAACTGAAAATTATTTGCGGTTTTCTTTGAAAAAAAAAAAAAAAACCTTTTTTAAGCTTTCCAATATGTGTTGTGACTTTCCAAATGGACAATACTATATGCAGTGTTTTCAAAGTACTCCTTTGATCACTGAACAATTTTTTGGCTCAGTAATCTTAGAAACACCAGCAATTCTTGAAACGACACTTAGGACACACTATTTTAGCCTTTTAATTTTCCTGAGCTTTGAGATTCTAATGCCAACAGAATCTTGCTCGAAGAGGAGAAACAATAGTCTAGAGCTAAGGATACTGAAGGTGCTGGGCCTAGGACAGCAGAGGGCAAGTCCTCAACCCTCCAGTTTTCCAGGTCATTGGTTGGGAATAGAAGGGTAGTGTTAAGAGGGAAGACACTTAAAGGATGTGGACAAAGTTTTTGACACTATCAAGATTTTCTTTTCTAGAGTTATCTTTGACAAAGTTTTACGATGCAAGTTAATGGCATGCTATAGGAAAAATATCTGATCTTTGACACTGTCATCTCTCCATTTACCTGGATAGCTAGTAAGAAATATGGCTGGGGCTTAGTGTTCTCTACAGTTTCTCAAGTTCTGTCGGAGAAAAGAGAGTGAGTGTATCTGCATAGAGTACACAGGAGGCACAGAGTTGCCATTGGGACTGCTTTGCCATGGACTCTTGGTGACCTCCTCTGGGTTGGGTTTCCTTGCTTGTCATCATTGTTGTGTTTAGTACCGACTCAGAAATGCTCATTTATTTTTAAACAGAGAAGTGCTGAAATGCCCAGTTTTATAGTTCAGTTAGTCTGTTTTTGCTTAGTACCCAAATCTACCTCTCTGAGAGTGCAAGATTCAGCTTTCTGTTGAGTTGCTGGACTTTGTAGTTTATGAACGTATAATATAAATAGCCTGAACCAGCAAGAAACAGGTCAAGGGAGGAAGTGACTGACAGAATTCTATTACTGCTTTGGCTTTGAAATGTGCCAAGGCTTGATGTGAAAGAAATTAGTTTTATAAAAGAATCACTAGCAATTCAGGCACTTACTGCATCTCATCATATATGAAATTTACTGATCAGAATGAATTGTCTTGATTCTTAGGAGCACATACCAACTCCTCAAGCAGTAGTTTAAGAGTATCCCTGAGTGTATTAGGACAGGCTGGTTCATCATAATCTCTACTTCCTCTTCCTTTATTCCATAAAAATTGTCATACCTACTCTGAGCCAGACCTGATGTCAGATACTGCGGATGAAGAAGAGAAAACTCCTTCCCTGTTGATGAAACTCAGATTCTAGTTTGTAAGCCAATGGGATAAACACTCTTGTAAGAATTAAGATGGAGGCTCATGTATTTATTCATTTTTTTAAGAGAGATTTTTGCTATAGGGCACACGTGCTCCTCGGAGAGACAGACAGGAAGCAAGAAATCAACCCCACCCCCAGAAGGGATGGCCACTCTACCATCCTTTCTCCTCCACTCTCTTCTCAGGATTTTGGGCATGCACGCACATGTGCCTTGTGTGAGTTTTAAGCCGCTGGATCTGGGACTTGAACCGTGGTTGACAACGTGGGAGTCCATGTTACTACACCATCTGCTGGTCCCAACATACTTATTTATTCTATGAGTATTTATCTATTTTATGCCAACTACACATCTGTGCACTGGACTATTGTAATGAATGAAACAGAAGTCTGTGCTCTGTTGGAGTTTACGTGCACTTAGAGTTCCAATGGTACACATGGGAGAGGACTTCCTAAGTCACTCTTTCTAAAAACATTCCTCATCAGGACCAGCAGTTAGCATAATGGCTATGTCGCTGAACTCCCAGCGACCGTGGTTCGAGTCCCAGACCCGGTGGCTTAAACTCACTCCGGGCGCATGTGTGTGGGTGCCCAAGATCCTGAGAGGAAAATGGAGGAGAAGGGATTGCGGTGTGGCCATCCTCCCTGGAGGGTAACTTCTCGCTTTCTATCTCTCTGTCTCTGTCTTTCTGGCGAGCGCATGCGCCCTATAGAAAAAACCTCTCCCCCCCAAAAAAAAAATTCCTCATCACTCTTAATCCATTTAACTCTGATAGTTTCTTTATAGAACTTCATCATTACCTGATATATGTAAGTGCTTGTTGATTGCCTATGAGAATAGACTTCCTTTACTGTATCCCCAGTGCTGAGGATAGTAAGCAGTACCAAACAGGAAAGGATGCAGGAGCGAAAATAAGAGGTTTCCACTTCTGATCTTTGACATGGCATCTTTCCATTTACCTGACTTGCCGGTAAGAAATATGGCTAGAGCTTAGTATTCTCTACAGTTTTTCAAGTTTTGGTGTCAGATAAAGTAATACGAGTGAATTAATTAATTAATTGAACAAGATAATACAGTAAAGTAAACCAGAAAAATATCAGATGGTGACAAGTGCTGGAGAGGAAATTAAAACAGAATGGTGTGACAAAAAAAGATTTGGTGCCCAGTATAGATGGGTGCTCTGAGGAGGTTACGTGTAAGCCAAGGTGTGAATGATGGCCAGTATCCAGCAATGTGATGTCAGAAGGCAGAGCATGCCTGGACACAAGAAAAGCAGTGCAAACCCTTCAAAGTGGAAATTAATTTGGTATGTTGCAGGAACCAAAAACAAGTTCATTTGGCTGAAATATAGTAGGCAAAATGCAGAGGAGGTCACAGATGACGCCATGACGGTAATCAGAGAACAAGACAAGGAACTGAGATCTTAGTCTGAGCACTGCAGGAAGAGTTTGGAGGATATACGGCCGGAAAGTGGCGTGACCCACTTTCCATTTTACAGGTTCTCATGGGCTATTTTATGGCATGTGGCTTGTAGAGGAGTGTGAACAGAAGCTGGAGGACTGGTACAGAGCCCATTGCAGTAGTCCCTTCAGTGCCATAAACATTTACTGGGCATTAAATACAGTTATACAGGGGCCAGCATGTGGTGCGGTTGTTAAGGTGCTGAACTCTCACATGACTGATCACAGTTCGAGTCCCAGACCTGGCAGCTTAAAAGTCATGCCAGGCACATGTGTGTGTGCATGCCCAGAATCCCAGAGAATGAAGGAGAAGGGATTGCAGCATGGCCATCCCCCATGAAAAGTGATTTCTCACTTTCCCTCTGTCTCTTTCTCTCTCTCAGGTAAGTACACATACCCTATGGCAAAAACCTAAAAAAAAAAAAAAAATGTGAGAGCCGGGGGAAGAAAAAAAATACAGTGAGACAAAGCAAAGACACTGCTCTCCAGAGACTAAGAAATGATAACTCACTAGTGAAGGATTAGGTAATGAAGGTCCCAGTCTGACAGAATTCAGAGAGTCTTCAAGAGACTTCTCTTGAAACCTCTAAACTTTTGAAACTGTACAGAGGATGGCCTTCCAAATTCATTGTGTGTAATGACTACCAAGAACTTGTCAGAATGCAGATCCCACATCTTCTCTACCCTTGACACACTCTGTAATAGGGACCCATACTTTGCATTTGAAGGAGTGTCAGTGGTGATTCTGAAGCCAGAGGTGCAAAGACCCCTGGAAAAGAAGAGTGGAGAGAGGCAAACCTCAGAGTAGAACTTCCTATTATTTCCATTAGCAGCTTGAGTGGTAGTAGACAGAACTCCATGCTAAAATGACACTTAGAAACTGTGGAGTTCCTTTTTTCCAAGCATTGTCCTATCCTCTTGCCTCTCCCCCAGCACCAGACTACCACCAACCTGCGTATTCACACGTATACATTATATCATGTTCATACTGGGCCTTGGTGTGGGAGAGACCAGGCTGTGAAAATGCAAGTGCTTATGTGTAAAGGCAGAAGACACCGGGGGGGGGGGGGGGGGTAACAGATGCCAAATATGCTGTCTGTTTTCTGAAAAAGTTCTGGACTAGCTAGAGACTGAAACAACTAGGCATAGTCACCTGGTTCAGCCTGAGAACAAAGAAGAAGAAGCGGGCTTTTCGGTGCAGCTATGGGGCTATGTTAGTAAGTTCTTTTCAGAAAGTTGTGCGCCACTTTATTTTGAAAATAAGAGAACTTGTCTTCAGTTTTCTCTTTGCTTTGATTGCTGAGTCCTCTTTGCCGTTAGGTAGTTGGAAAAGTCAAGACACATTTTTTTCTGCTTTTCCATGCAAAAATACATCATGACTCTTCTGACAACAGTATTATGGATCTGTCATTGACTGGCTTCACTGCACTGTAGTGCTGCCCTGCAAAGTCCATCAGAAGAGAAGTATTCTAGCCTCACTTCATGGGCCTAGTGCACTAATGGTACCTGAGTGGTTTGAAAACATTAATATGATAGCCCTAAAGTAGCCAACTTAATCCCAGAAATATTTTGCAAATATTGGATTGTTGGGAAAGTCATGATGCATTTTTCCATAGAAAAACAGAAGAATACATTATGACTTTCCAGACAACCTAATGGAATGCTATACCTTCTATATTTAACCCCAAGGTTATTAATTATAAAATTTTATGTCAAACTTAATATATCTAATCAGATTATTCTAGAATTAGCTTCTATTTGCCTACCTCATACTCTGAGGCTGTATGCAACATGCATAGCTCTTGGGAAAAAACTCTCTCCCCCAATCCCTTGAAATAACTTTTTTTCATGTTTTCTCAAATAGGGGAAAGTTGTCTCTTAAAACATGCCTTATCTAATTTGGCCTCTCAGAATCATTCAACACCAGGCTAACCATGTCTTCTTGAAAACATTTTTCTTCCTACTTTAAAAACACATGTACTTTGGGACCAGCAGATGGCATAATGGTTACATCACTGGATTCCCACACAGTCGACCCTGGTTCTAGTCCTGGACCTGGCAGCCAACAACTCACACTGGATGTATGTCTGTGCATGCCCAAAATCTCTAGAGGAGAATGCAGGAAAAGGGATTGTGGCATGGCCATCCCCTGGGAATGGCGATGGGGGGAGGGGGGCAGGGGTGATTTCTTGCTATCTGTCTCTCTGTCTGTCTCTGTGTCTCTAGTGAATGCATGCACCCTATAGCAAAAATCTCTCTAAGGAAAAAAAAATGCACTTGGTTTTCTTCCTATTTTTCTAGCTGTTCTTTCTCATTCTTTGTGACTTCCTCCACACACCTCTTATTAAGCCCTTAGAGACTCCCTCTATAGACACTAATGATTCCCATGGCTCCAGAGCTCACATTCACCTTGATAATTCCCATATATCTAGCACAGACCAAGTCCCTTTTATGATACACGTGCAAAGTCTTCAAAAAGTTCACAATGGAGAAACTATACATGTATTTCAAAATTTTTCACACCAAAACAAATTTATACTTTAATTCTGTTTGTTCACAAACTTTTGAAGGCCCCTCATATATATATATATATATATATATATATATATATATATACTGTCTTTTGGATGTCCCTACCTAGAGGTTCCACAAAAAGAGCAATTCAATAAGAGGGAATTTCAAAGAGTTCATAGAAAGATGGAATTAATGTATGAGTTTAATTTTGATGCAAAAAAAATTGCTTAATCCATAGTTCTTTCATAACATACATTGTCCATGAACTTTCGGACGAACCCTCACATATGTAAAATCTAAACTCTTATATCCCTATCTCCATGAAATGTACCCCAATTCATCTAGCTTCCCAAGCCAAAAACTGTTTGCATTCCTCCTTTATCAGTCTCTAAATTTAGACCATTCTTGATCTTTAGTGGCACTTGAATTTCTCCACTTTTCCCTCTTCTGATCATCTATTCATTGATTTCTTTCATCAACTCTAAATGGTTGCAATAATATCCTAACCCTGTATTTGCCTTCTTTAGATCAGGGATTGGCAAATTGCAGCCAGTTTCTTTAACATCTTTTAAAGGGTTATTAGGAATGATTTTTAAAGAGCCAATGAAATTGAGTACAGATCTGTTCAGTTAATTTGCTGAAGGTCTTATACTTGATATATGTTAGATCTGGGACTCAAACTCGGGCTATATAAAGGGTTATTGAAAGAATGGCCTTTACATTTCTGAAAGGGTTATTAAAAACAAAAAGAAAATTGTAATATACAACATGAACTGTAGGAGGCCTAAAATATTTACTATCTACGTATTCACAAAAGAAGTTTACTGCCTCCTGTTCTAGACCATTCACCATGCTACGGCCAGAGCATCTTTCTGGCAAACCTGTCTCTGCTGTGCCCATGCTTAAATTTCTCTCAATGGCTTTTCATCACTTGGGGATAAAGTCTAAATACCTCAGCATGGTATGCATCTGACTTCTGTCTGGTGTTCTGGCTTCATTTCTTACCATTTCCTCCGTTTTATGGCACTGAGCTCTGCCCCTCAGCAATATCCATTTACCTGCTGTTTACAAATTTTCCTGGGAATGGGACTAGCAGATGGCATAATGGCTATGCCGCTGGACTCCCATGTAGTCAACTGTAGTTCAAGTCCCGGACCCAGTGGCTTAAATTCACACCAGGCGCATGTGCATGCATTCTCAAGATCCTGAGAGGAGAATGAAGGAGAAGGGGTTGTGGTATGGCCATCACCCCTGGGGGGTGATTTTTTGCTTTCTGTCTCTTTGTCTCTCTCTTCCTGGCGAGTGCAAAAACCTCTCCAAAAAAGAAAAGAAAACAATTCCTCGGGCCTTCCTACTGACTTTGGCTGTTACTCTTCCTTACAGGAAGCCTACTCCCCACAAGGCTGGGTCACATGACCCCCTCCATGATCTGCATAGTACCCCATGCATGATACTCTGTCTCAGCCGTTACCACTGTGTACTAGAATTAGCTGTGTGTTTTCGTAAATTACCTTCTGAGTTGTGTTCATCTTCCTTAAAGTTAGATGTTTAACACTCGATCTTATCTTATTTATCTCCACAATTCTAAAAACATAATAGACATTCAGCAAATAAAGAACTGATGAGTGAAAGAACAGGAAATGAATCACATCAGTGATTAGGAGGGAGGTTTCTTTTTTCTTTTTGCTGTAGGGTACATGCACCAGCAGGAGAGAGAGACAGGGAATGGGAAAGTGAGAAATCACTCCCCTCCCAGGGGCACGGACCACAGGACAGAGGTTTTTTATTGCTGGGAGGCTGGTCTGTGTGATTCTGCATAGTCTGGACTTCCATACTATAATATACTACTGTACCAGTTCCAGATTGATACTCCTAACTAAACATTTCTCCTTACCTACATGTTGTCCACTAAAGAAGTTTCAGGAAACCAAGATTCTGTGGCTCACAACTATATAATTTGAAAAACACAGCTGTAGGGGGAGTAAGTACAGAGAATAAATGTCTTATGGCATCTAATTTCCCATCACATCAAAGCCAATGAAGGAATCATCAAAATTATTATGATAATAGCTAACATTTATGGAGCACCTAGGTGAAGTTTCAGGTATTCGTTTATTCTTAGAATAGCCCTTACAGGTTACTATCTGAATTTTACAGATGTTGACATTGAAATTGAAACCTAGAGATGTTTAACTTGCTCAACATTGTGGAGCTGGGAGACACACCCAAGGCAGTCTGATCCAGGAGCTATTTCTCTTCATTGATCTCAGCCTTAAATGAATACATGGACTTACCGTTATTTTATAAGGATGTCATTGGTGTCAGATAGACCAGGCATACATTAACATTCAGTAATTCAAGTAGTCCAGCCAGCTGGCTTCCAATTTCTTTTTATTTTTGCACATCTGTTTTAAGGGTAGCCTTTCCTTCAGTTGGTATTGTTACCTCACATAACCAGCACCGTGTTAACATGCACACTATTAAACACACAACGGGCACTCAGTAAACATGACAATTGCTACATCTGTGTGTCTGACTGTGTGCATTTACAGTGTTGACGGCCTGTGTATATGTGTGTTGAAAGACCTAGACCTTGCCTTTACTTTGGATAAACACTGAATTCTGCATCATATTTTGAGTTGAGATTCAGCCACATGGTAACTCCGATTCATATTTAAATAAGGTGCAACACATCCTGTACTCCTAGCCAAGGGATCCGGTAAATAACCTTTCCCCATATGCCATACCAGGCGAGTCATGTAATGTGAACAGATATTTATGTTCAATATTCCTCCATTTGAATCCCACTCTAGAAACAGTTCCATAAGGATAGCGCTGACTTTCTTATAGAAAAGAAAAAACAGATTCTCAAAAATTGACACTGTGGATTAGATTATCAGATTAGAAAAGGTGGGAACCAGCAGGTAGCGTGGTGGTTAAGGTGCTGTACACTCCCACATGGCCGACCGCGGTTCAAGTACCGGACCTGGTAGCTTGCTTTCTCACTTTCCCTCTCTCTCTCTGTATATCTCTCTCTGGTCAAATTAGAATAAATGAATGAATAAATAAAATTAAATAAATAATTATTTTTTTAAAAAAAAGAAAAGATAGCTGGATGAAAATTGATCTTTCCTTTAATAAAGATCTAAAAAATACTGATACTGCCATGCTGGCAGGGAGGTCCTTGCTTTATTTAGCACAACTGGACCAGAGTGAGATGATGGTCACAAACGACCCCAGTCTCAGGTAATAGACGTCTTCAAATATTTAATCAAGATTTTCCACAAGGTTATGGTATCTTTCAAAGGAATCCAGGTGAACATAAACAATAATACTTAATAGATACTTTGAAGAAAATTCTTAGGGAAAGGAGGTAACTCATAGGTGATATTCTGCCTACATGGAATCCCAGGAAAAGGGCTAAGGCCAAAGAGTTTTCACCTTTTAATTTCTAAGCCTATTCCTGTTTCATTCTCTTCTGGTCTGAGTGTTCCTACTTCATTCCTCCCATCTCTCTCATCTGGAGGAATAACCTGGAGGTATCACCTCCTTCACTGGAGGTACATCAGTTAGCACAGAGGCTAGCCTACAGTAGGGAAAGATAGTCCGGCTGGGCTCAGAGCAGCATAGGCACAAATCCTAGACCTGCCACTTAGTATTGAGAGTCCACTCTAACCTCTCCGAGCCATAGTTTTCCTATTAGTTAAATTAAAATGATATTAGTCAAATTAGACATTAAGTCTTATTCTTCCCCAAATAATAGCACGAATGCGAAGAACAGAAATAATGGCTGTCAAGTTCCCAACATACATAGATACTTGTTAGTTTCCATTATTATCATTTGTTCCTGGAGCCACAGTATCAAACCTTCCAAGATATCTCAAAGTCAGCTTTACTCTTTTGTTTGTTTGTTTGTTTGTTTTTGCCACAGGGCATGTATGCTTGCCAGAGAGAAAAAGAGAGAGAAGGAAGGTGATAAATCACCCCCTGGGGGGATGGCCATACTGCAATCCTTTCTTCTCCATTATCCTCTCAGGCTTTTGTTGGTCCCTGAGTCTGAGACTCAAATCATCTTTGGACAGGTGGGAATCCAGTGCCTTCATCACCACACCACCTACCTGCTGGCCTGCTTCACTCTTACTTTGAGGAGGATCTAAGCAGTTGTTCAAGAGTTGAGGTTTTGAAAAGTATCTAAGAAAACATAGCGTGATGGAGAATAATACACCTAAATCCAGGCATCAAGAGAGAGGTTGTTCATATTCTGCAGATTTCTTTGCTATCATTTTTGATCTGGCAGGAAAAAGAAATTTGTAGGCTCCAAGTGGTTGTACTTCCGAGAAAGCTGTGGGCAATGTTCCAAAGTAGTATTAGGTAGGAGATGAATTAAGGAGGATTGGGAAAGTTTTTTAACTTGGGCAACACAGAATATCCACAGATACTGCTATCCTTCTCAGGATGGAAGAGAGAATCAGATGGGAAATTCTTCCAGGGTAAACTCCAGAATCACAGTTGTGAATAATGCTAAACGTAAAAGTTATAAGCACATGAAATGCAGTTTCCAAGTCTGCAGATAATATAAAAACTGGAAGCAGGGACAATACGGGAGGAAAAGTTAACCAGTTTCAATTTGGTTTAGCTTGTTTCCTTTACGGAACTAAAGGAAATGAAGATGACAAATGTTTTTGCCAGTTAAAAAGTGTAAGCATAGCAAGTCAGAGAAAGGGAATTGTCCCAAAAAATACATAAGCCTCAGCAAAGGAAAAGTATTGGGAGTCAGGGCAAAAGTTGAGGAAACGAGCATTATGAATTAGGCAGATAAAGCGCATCAGAGGATGCTGGACAGTCAGTGACACCGAGACAGCACAAGCGAGGCTTCGCGTGAGATACTGTCTATTCACTGGAAAGCCAGGTTGTCTCCAAAGATACTGCCTAGTTAGTTTATTATTCCTAGAAAAGTGATCCTAGAAAATGGCAGAATTAAAAAACAAAAAAAAAGGTCAGTTACTTTTTAAAATTTTTTTTTAACTAAATGAGGCAAACCAGAAGTGAAAATTCTTCCATTTGTAGGTCAGAGGTCAGCAAACTTTTCATGTAATGAGCTAAATAGCAAACATTTTTGGATTTACAACCATCCTAGTTCTCTCCCAGCCTTTCAGGTCTGCTATTGACAAACCTGAAGTGGTGTGGCACTGTTCCAATACAACGTTATTTACAAAAGCGAGTGGCACCTGGCTGGAGTGTGAGCACCCTATCCTAGGTTAACAGGACATCCAGTCAGATTCATTTAGTGCAGAGGTTTGCAGTTCGAAATGCTGCAAGCAGATAAAACTACACATAATGGCAAATTTGAGACCTTGTGAATTTCTGAAGAGAAGAAAGCTGAAGGGTTTGGCAAAAAGTATGAGGACAGGGTTAAGAATGTGTGGTCAGGTGGCCTTTCCCATTCCAAAAATATTTTCTATACTTCCATCTGAGCAATTGTGAAGCTTCCAGTATTAAATAACTTTTAGTTGGCAATTACATTTAAAACAGCAAAGGCTAAAAAAAGTTTCCCTAGCCAAATGGTGATCTGAAACTTTTCATGAACCTCAAATCTGCTCCCCAAAATAGCTATATAGAAGAAAATTCTTCATTGGAAGCCTCTGGGCTACTATAATTTGGGGTTTCAGAAAGAAAAAAAAAATCTTGTTCATAGAGGAGGTCTTCTCACACCCTTCTTTTTCCCTCCTGCTTTAAACTATTAAAAATCCAGAATATTCTCGTTAGTGATTATCCATATCCCTGAGGAACTACAAACATTGGCACAAATTACCCCCTGCCAAAAACGAAGCCGAACCACATGCCTTCCTGTTAGGCCCCAGCGGATGCCTGGATGTGGTCAGCTTAAGAAAAGGTCAAAGGTCATCTTCCACTCCTGATTCCACTGTGTACTAGCTGAGGAAATTTCTTCCCTGAGTTTTTGCCTCTTCTCTCTAAAATGGAAAAATAATATCCACCTAGTGACAAAGGGGTGAGAATGAAATGATATAAAACATATATACATCTGTCTAATAAATATTGGTTCCTATTCCCCTTTGGCCAGATTTTGTTATCCTTATCTAAGGAAGCTCTACACAGAAGAACATCATTTTGGAATAAGGAGCAGCCCCCACCACCTCCTCCCAAGAATAGTCCAGGGCTAATGTTCTCTGCACACACTGCTTTCACTGTGCCTGTTTGCCCCTGAGTTCACTGTTTTCCAACTCTCATTCTTTTGCTCTTGTTTATATACTTTTCTAAAATTGCAGGATTCTGGCTAATTTTTTTCTTGGTGTTCTAAAATTTCAGTATTTGGTTAATAGAGTTAAAACAGTTATGGAAATAACAAGTTGTCCTTATTCAGAGATTTCTGAGTCAAGAATAGAATTAAGGACATTGCCAAGCCACTGCACCACATGGCCTCAGTTCTCTGCCCCACTTTTCCACTCTCAGGTCCCTGGGTCTCTCTTGCAACAGACCTCTTGCTGCCTCCCCATTTCCTGGTTAATGTTGTTTTTGTTTTATTTTGTTTTTTTATTAAATCTCAGCATTTCTCCATCATTCATCCATACCCAAACAGCTCTTTACAAAATCCAGAATACACAGGCTCAGACATAATGAATGGTAATGATGGTGGTAATATCAATAACAACTGTAATAAAATAATAATAACCTATACTTTGGTAGTTTCTACCACATGCCAGGTACTTTTCTATGCACTTTAAATAGATCAATTCATGTAGACTCCTCACAAAGCCCTAGGTAAGCATTATAATTGCCCTTATGTTGTAGATGAGGAGATTTTGACACTGATAAGTTAGGGAAATCACTTGCCCAGAGCTACTGAATGGTAGAGCTGGAATTGGAAGCCAATCTGGAGTCGTGCTCTGAATCACTATCCACCATGCTGTGTAGATATGATCACTTTGAGCCCCATTGCTTTGGCGGTAACTAAACAAATGTTCATTAAATTTATTCAGCAGGCCAGCACCATGCTGAACACTGAAGAAGGGATGATGAAAGTAATAAGAGTTCCTATCCTTGAGGTAATAATTTACAACCTGACAGAGGAAACGAGACAGTAGATTGGAAAGGACTTTGTAGTACAGCTTTGAACAACTAGAAACTTAGAAAGAGGAGGCATTCTTGTGGATTATGGTAGCACAAGAAAATAGAACTTGACCTTGTTCTTAAAAGATGGAGAGAATTTGAAGACGGGAGGAAGAACCTGCTTTCAGCTCCAAGCTAAGAATAAGGATAGTCAAAGAGGCTATCATGACTACAGTGACAAGTCTGTATTGGTATGTGAGGCAGGTGGGTTTTGAAAAGATGTGAAAGCTACTGACTATTCTAAAACAAACAAAAAAAAAGGGTACACCTATGATTTCAAGCTTCCAGTACTACACTGAGACTTAAAACGGATTTAAGAATGTGGCATAAAATCATAGTCCATATCATAAATGGACAATTTCTATGCCCAAAACTTGAAGTTTTCACCTGACAACTGGAAATTCTAAAGAGGCAACTTAAGTCACCAGTACCTATAGCATTAGAAACATGCTGATTTATTAGATGTATTTAAGCCAGTGTCTTTTTATTTGGAAACTGTAAGAATGAGTCTGTATGCTCTTTTATTGGCTCCTTCCAAGAACTCTCTGAGGCCAGTATTATCTTCAACTTACAACAGGAATTTAGAGGCTCATATAGTTGAACGACTTGCCCAAGACCTCCACACAACTCCAGACTGGAGCAAGTCTCTTGACTCCACACAGCAATTTCTCATGGTCGATAGTAGAGTTGAGTTTGAGAAGTGGGCTTTCCGAGGACAGTGGTTTCACAGCTGAGCCAAGGATTGTGAAGACAACATGATGCTGCCCCACTCACAGAATTGCTAGACTTTCCTTTACACACCCAAAGCTGCCTTCTTTTTGAGTAAGAGCACTTTATCACTGCACATTGCAAATGCAATACACATGAATTAACCTCAAGGAGACCGTACTTGTGTATTTGGTAGGACTGACCCAGGACCATTTTTATTCATGTCTTACTCACATATATGACAAGGTTTTTTCTTTTTTTTTTTTAACTCTCCCAGCTGATTATTTAATTTCTAGAATATTAGAAAAGAAAATATGCAGACAGCAAAAAAGCTTACAAGTAAAGGCCACCAGAAAAGCAAAACTGCTCCTTCATTTTCTGGTTAAAAGTATAGTCAAAGGAATAAAGGAAAAGGTTTTAACCTAGTAAAGCAAAAGGGAAGTGGGGTGTTGGCATGGCAGGAAAGCAGGGAGTACTTATATACCGAATATGACCACAGTACCATGGGCTGCATAGGTCTTCGTTGTGCCCATTACATGTCCCCTCACCCTCTGATTCCTTAAATTCCAAAACAACCCCAGGGGGAATCTTTCTGGTTTTACTTGGAAAGCAGCACAAAGTTTCTGTGCCTGTACATTCTAAAACAGGCCTATCACATTGGAAACCTAAATACAAGCTGACAGAAATCAGCTACTAACAAATTAAGTTAAATTAATAGAGTAGATGCCTGAAATAAAAGGAAAATGCTTTTTCCAGGACTCCTTCTCCCTAGTTGCCAGGCCAGATTGAGAGACTGAAGCAAACCTCAGCCTCCACAGCAGGCGCTTTCCTCTGCCTGCTCATGCTTCCTAGAGGGCACTTCATAGGAACCCTCTCCAGAGCTACTGCTCTCCCTGGTGGCAGCCTCCAAACCCCATCTACCAATTTTATGGGCATATTGTAATGATAATAGGAGTGGAATCCGCCCCTAGCCTTGAAAGGATTTGTGCCTTGGTAGAGTACTAGGGAAGGGGATTGAATATCTGAGTGGGCCACAGGGGCCGAAGTCACACTTGTGAGCAGCTTTCTGATTACAAGAAGAAAGCGTGACTGAGCAGTTGAATCTTACATTGGTCCCAAAAATGGTGGGGGGGGGGGGGGGGGGGGGGGGTGGTGAGTATTGGACCAAGAACAAGAGACTGTTTCAAATTCTGCCTCTGCCTTAAAATAACTATATACTCTTGGGCTAGAGAGTTCAGTTTTATGAATATGCATAATTTATAAGCATGCTCAATAAGTGACAAATTGGGCTTTGTCACATGTGGGTTATATCTTAAGACAATATTTAAGTCTTTTTATAAAGGTAAATACTATAGCCTCTTTATCTTTGTATACAGTTTATAGAATAAAAAAATACAGCAGTGCTAAATTTCATGATCTATATTCCTTCCTTCCCATTTCCACTACTCCTGCCCTGATTTATAGCTTTGAGTCCAGTGGATGGATCCTCTCCCTTCTCTTCACCAACTCTATGGAAATTATTTTTAAGGTGTCAGATTATAGCTTACTCAGTAGTGCCAGTGCCTGAAGAAACTGATATAGCTACAAAAGCTAACCGTTGCCAAAAAATAGTGGGTATTCAGTGGTTCAGGTCCCATGTGCAGGAGGGGGTTACACCCTCTGCAGAATAGGTAGGCATGGCGGTTCTATGCAAAAAAAAAAAAAAAAAAAAAAAAAAAATATATATATAAAAAAAATATATATATATATATATATATATATATGAACATGGATCTAAAATTGTATGGGGAAAATAGGCCAATATCATATGACTCGTTCAATTCCTCCTCACACTCTCACCCCCCCCCCCCCACTCCCTCACATTTAGTTCACCTTTCAGAGTGTTCAGCATTACCAATAAGAGGCACTGGAAATACAAATAGTCTAGAATCGTATTGTCTATCTTGAGTTGACAATTCTCTCTGCCAAATAGGAAAGCACACTTCAACTGGGTTTTAGATGTTGGTAAGTTGAAATGTATGAAGGTGAGGAGGTTTGTCATTGACCATTACTCAAGTCTTAGCAAGACCAAAATAAGGTTCAGAAGAACTGTCTTCTAGCATCCTGCTCAAAGTATGCAAAGAATTCTTTTTGTAGGGAAAAGCAAGATATTTCTAGGTTTGTTGGTTTTTTTTAATTGTCAGAAATTATATGCACTCGCCAGAGTAGGAGAACAGAAACCACCCCAAACAGAGGATGGTCACATCACAATCCCTTCTCCAAGTCTCCATCCTGTCAATATTTGGGCATGTTTTTCAAGTCTCCAGGGCCAGGACCGGAACCACAGTGAGCCATGTATGATCCAGAGTCCCTTAACTACTAGACTACAGGACTGGCCCAAATTATTGCCAGTTTTAGGGAAGAAATAATAATGGATTTTGGGCATTTATTAAATTTTCATTCCTGCCTTTTCAGGGTGGTGAAATTAAATAGTGACCTATTAAATTCAGTCATCCTGAGTGCTCAATTCTATTGAATTTCTATTAAGTCTGCTTTCATTATTCTTTTTTAGAAATTGATACAAAGGCAAACATATTCCTGGAACATAATGAAGATTTAAATCATGAAGTCCATTTTTATTTTTTAATATAAAACAGCTTGAACACCTGATATTACGTTATGTTGCATCTGATAAGATTCTTTTACAAAACAGTCTTACTATTATTTAAAATATTGAATGGCTTAATAAAGATAAGTAACTTGTAGCTAGTCTGTCTCTGTTGTTAAAACAGAGTCCTTTGAATATATCATAAAGTTCCTTCCTGCCTTACCAATATTAAATATCAGAAAGCAGTCAGCTGACTTGAGCAGGTCTGTTTCATTTCTGTTGCTCCAGGATTCTTCTGCAGCCAGATGATTCCTTACAGATCTTGGCACCAGTGGAAGCGGATGTGGGTTTCTATACTTGCAATGCCACAAATGCCTTGGGATATGACTCTGTCTCCATCGCCGTCACACTAGCAGGTAATCTGAAAATCCCTGATCTGTTCAACTCAGAAACTTGTATTGAATGAGAGTCTACAATGTGTCCAATGGGCCCAGGGACACACAGATAAATGACTCAGACCATCCTCCAGAGAAATTATAATCTATAGTTATAATGGAACTGAGGAGAAGTAAAAGGTATAATGAAATGAATGTCATAACTAATAACCAAAGAGTGTAAAAGGACATTTTATTCCAGCTAGGAGGTCTTAGAGTTGGGATAAGTGGAATTTTGATAAGCATTGGTGAAGGAGATATCCAGACAGAAAAGACAACATGAGCAAAGGTGGTTTGTGCACGTAAGTAACATGGTGGAGAATGTGAATTGCTAACTGTGATCACTGGATGCTTCGGTGGGATTCTGTTATTTCTCCTTGTTCCACCTATTACAAAGAAGAATTTTAGATCCACAGGTATTTGAAAATCTGTGGTTGTGGCTTAGAGCAGGAATGTTTTCAAGACGACCTCTCTGAGTCTCTTTTATTTCACCCTCTTACACGAACGTGTCTGCTAATACCTTACCTTTACCCATGGGTAAAACGTTCTATATATGGTAACTTAAGAACATTGCTACTCAGAGTATAGTGTCTCCCAAGGCTGTGGTCTTGTAGTAATCTACTTTTATAAAACCTCTTTATATAATAAGTAGACATGCCCTTAAAACTGAAAAAGACCTTAGATAACAGCTGGACCAGTGCCCTTATTTCTCAGAAGCCAGGCAACTTGAGGTCACACAGATGCTCAGCTTCTGGTGGAGAGAAGAAGGAAACTGAGGTCTCCTAACTTCCAGCTCATTGTTCTCTCCACTTATCCTTATTATACCAAAAAAGGGCCCTGTTTCTCCGATCTGGGCTATACAGTCTTTGTAGCTGTGGGTTGCATGTGTTTGTATTTATTCTTTTCAATTGCTGCTCCCATTCGATGATTGAGTAGATGCTAGGAAGCCAACATCACCCCACACTGACCTCATCCATCCAAGCTGGAATTATGCTGTCACACTGTACCCTGGTCACACTTGCTACTCTTTTGCATATCTGTGTAGCCACAGCATTTCTGCCCCTGTGACCTAAGGCTGATCTGGGAAGAGACCTTTAGCATGCAGCTTTGTAGGGAAGATGAAAGTTAACAATGAAGAAAGCAAGCTAAGGGGCGCTGGGGTAGATTAAAGACTGATATTATTAATGCCTATGTTTTTGCAAGTACATTTGCTTTTCCTCTAATGTATTCCAGTTGTGATCTTTATTTTCCTCTTCATACAGAGCCCAGATGCTCAGTGCCAATCTTGTTAAATCTCTTTCGCCGTCCACCCTCCACTCTGCTCTAGCAATGGCACTGCTGACATCCTTCCAATTGCTGGCAAATAGTGGCTCTTACAGGATTAACTCTCTTGTTTATATTTATCCAGATACAGTTCAGCTCTGTCACAGACTAAATACCCTTTGTTCACCCGAATTTAATACGATTAATGAAAACCTGTCTGGAATTAAGCACAGCAATCGTAACATCAGGCTTGTCTTCGGCTCTTTGAAGAGGAGCTATTGGAGGCTGCCAACAGGTTTAAAGCCAGAGAAGAGAGAACGGCCAGAGGGGCACCAGGCAAGGGGAGCAAAAAGGCGGACCGATGAAGTATGATCACAAACACCACACCCAGGGCTTAGGGAGCTGCGTCCTTACGCGCAGCTGCTGTACTTTGTTCAGGTCTGCTGATGAATCTGTCAAGCAATCCCTCTAAAAGTAAAGGCTCAAAATGTACACGTTACCTTAAGATTGCATTTTCACGTTTACCTGGGATTATTATCCACACCTATGCCAATGTCTATACCCAACTCACAGGGTTGGGTGGCTCACTGCCACTGCTCTGTGCATACCTTCACCATAGCAATAAGTAAAGCCTTACCTTTGTGCCCCATGGTGTTTACAGACTAGTGAAGGCCACATGACTACCTACAAGAGGTAGTTGGCAATTCAAGTGTATGCATCTATAATAGATCCTGCTTAGCAGTATATAAAAAGTAACTAAATTTAACCCAAAGTTTGGAGGAAAAGAGGGTGTCAAGCATTTCTAAATTTTATTACCAGTTATACTGCTTATTAGTATCTCATCTTGAACAAAGTATATAACCTTATTGAATATCAGTTCTCATCTGTAGAAATGAAATGACTGCTGCATGTGAGGTTAAATAAGATTTTACCTGTGGAAAAGCACTTAGCCAAATGCTAGGCCCATTGTTTACAATCAGTAAATATTAGCTCCCTTTTCTTCCTCTAGGTCTTCTAGAATGAAACATATCCTAAAAGCAGTTCTAGTATGTGTAAAGCATTAGCCCAGCTTTCCTTCCATATACCTTAGACTATAAGCCTTAACACCGATGTTTTTCAAGTCTGTCTTAGAACCCGATTCAGTTCACTTAAATAAATTTCAATGCTGCTATATTTTTAAATGAATAAGAGAAATTTTGCCTGGACATCAGTATAAATGTAGGCCAATAGTTGGGACCAGCAGCTAGCATAATGGCTATGTCACTGGACTCCCACGTAGTCGACCGCGGTTCTCGTCCTGGACCCGGTGGCTTAAACTCACGCTGGGCGCGTGTGCGTGCGTGCCCAAGATCCCGAGAGGAGAATGGAGGAGAAGGGATTGTGGCATGGCCATCCCCCCTGGGGGGTGATTTCTCTCTTTCTGTCTCTCTGTCTCTCTCTGGCGAGCGCACGTGCCCTATAGCAGAAAACCTCTCGAAAAAAAAAAATGTAGGCCAATAGCAAAAAAAAAAAATAAAAATAGTTTTCTTTTTTTAAAGAGTCTTGTCATGTCATGATCCTCCTGTCTCATCCTCCCAGTGGGAACTACAGCTGTAAGCCACCATGCCAGATCTTCTTTTATTCTAAATTTACCATTTTAACCTCTTTTTTAAAGTTAATTTCTTTCTTCCTTGGGCAAGAGAACGAGCAAGAGACAGTACTCCCAACAAGATTCTGAAGTCACAATCCACCCCCAGCCTTCAGCCAGCCCTGGATCTCGGGCACATGTGTATCCAGTGTCATCAGGGAAGTGTCAGACATGAACCCCAGTGTCTTTCCCATGTCGCCTTGCCTCCAGAAATCATGTTTTACTGCTGTGCCACCATTCCTGCCCCTGGTATTACCCAGGCCATCCTTGAGCGTGAGATCCTCTACCCTCAACCTCTTGAGTCACTGTCATTACAGAGTCACACCTCACACCACCATGCCTGGCCTTTAGATTGGACCAGAATCAAACCCAGGCCTCCTATGTGGTCCCAGCCTCAGGGCACATGGTCCTAGCAACATGTACTACCACAGCTGGGCCAAAAAATATTCTGGAGTCTCAAGATAATAGGATGTCCCTGTGGTTATGTTAAAAAAAAAAAAAAAAAAAAAAAATCTGAACTTTGGTCTTGCTAGTGCCCCTATGCTGACCAGATGCAGGGTAATTTATTCATGATGACTCGTGAGAGCAGGTATAGCATGGCAATTAAACCCATGGGTTCTGGAGCCTTGAGAGTCCAACTTCAAATCCCAGCGTTGTCCCCTCCTAAGCTGTGTAACCTTGAGTGACTTCTTTACAATTACTGACTCAGTTTCTTCATCTGAACAATGATGATGATAACAATGCCCAACCCAGAGAGTTTTTGTGGAGATTAAATATTTTCCCTCATTTAAAATGCTTGTCACTGTGCCTGTCACATAGCAAGCACTCGGTATTTTTTTAGCTGCTGCTATTATTGTGAAAATGATGCATAAAACAAAACGTATTCTTACAGAGAGGAAATCCCTTTTTAGAAGCCAGGATGTTCACAAACCCTTCCTAGAGAAGCTCTCTTACAGTGTCTCAGTGGGAACTAGGAAAGCTGAATTAGCCATCTGGAAAGTGCTTGGAGTGCCTGGTTTCAGAGCCAGGGAGGTGGCTTGTGAGGAGGAATATTTGCAGGGGCCACAGGGAGAGAGGCCTAGTGAACTCTGCCTGGCCCACAGCAAGATCTCTCCCCCTGAGTTTACCTCAGCCCCTGGATTCAGTGTGTTGCTGATTCTGCTTCTTAGTTCATTTTAGTTCCATCACTCACTCTGCACAATTATTCTTTAAATGTGTGAACATCACTTAGTTCTAGACAAACTAATACAGCCAAACCTTCCTTACTGTGCCCAATTTTAGCCTATAAAATACTGTCAGTGCTTTTTGCTTCTCTCCAAATTCATCCAGTATGTGTTGAGTTTATCTTTTAAGTCTCAAGATTCTAGAGTACCTTGCCAGGTGTCTTTCAGCATGGAAATGGCCAATATTTTTCTATTTACCTCCTTGGGACAGCCCAGGAAACCTGCAACCATGCAGACCTGGTGGCACAAAACTTCTCCTAAATTTACGTAGCTGGATGCAGGAGCAGATTTGAAGAATGTCACCACGTTCCTATCACTTTGAAGTATCTGTTACTTTGTGTCCAGGGATAAATGGGACTAGACAAAAGAGAACTTCCAATGTGGACAGAGGTCAGAGGTTAGAGTGTCATCTTGGCTGGTCAGATTCAGCACTCAGCCAGACTGATTAGGCATCTTCTAAAGAAGAATGGCATAGGCAGGCTTTTGAAGGAAAGCAGCAGTTCCCTGGCAAATTACTTCAGTCTGGATCACTGGAATTAAGCTCTAACTTACCAATGCAGATGAAGGCATCTCCAGGTGTAGACCATTGATGAGGTCATAGCCAAAAGGGAAATGATTTTAGTTGTCATTGATTTTATAAGATCACAGAAGAGATACTGTAAGGCCTGCCTGACATCATCAGTGGAAAATGAGAAGATGAGGGCTGAGGGATGAGTGTATCTTTCATTGAAAGGAGGGAACCCAGATGAGATCATATGAAGTTTTCACAGGAAGGGAGACACAGAAAATATTTCTTCTTTCCTGGCATGTTTTTTGCTTTCTTGGAAGTTGAATAGCTGTCACATATTGTATCTAATAAAGAGATCACAGAAACCTCACTGGGAAAATTAAAATAAAAGGCAGGGGTTTTTTTTGTTTTTTATGGTTTTTTTTTTTTTTTTTTTTAATTCTTATCTGCCCCTCCCCATCATGATTTAGCAGCTGCAATAAAAGGCAAACAATTTTGTAAGCATTTCATAATGGAAGTCATTTCAAACAGACATTGCTGAATTTTTCATCTAGCAGTTCTGTTAACCTGAGGAGGGCTTTTCTTCTTAGAGAGGGCCTTATTAGTGGCAAAGAGTGACAGAAGGAAATTTACTCCAGTGCCCTAGATCTAAGGGACAGGTTTGACTGTGTTTCTGATGGCTCTCTGGAAAGAGCCACTGACTGACTCAAGCTGACACCAAGGGGACCTCATTATGTGATAGAAAGCTAAATAACGAAGACCCTTCAATTCTCATCAGTAAGTACAGATGTATAGAATGCCCACCAAAGATCCCAAGCTGTTATAGAGCTTACATAAAATGGGAGAGAGTATAGCAAGAGAATCCAGTTTACTCAGCCACAAAGTAGACTAAAGGAAGCATATAAGGAAGCATGGCCCAAGCTAACCAGACCATCTCAATCCCCCAAAAAGCAATTCTGACATCTAGCCTATGGGATGCAGAAATTATGATGGTTGGACAAGTAGTGAGAAGGATATACTATATCCTTGGTTAGAGGTTTCTAAGAGCAGCTGCAGCATCTCAGGGCTGCACTAGTGTGAGGTCCCCTCTCGGGATCTGCGGTGGAACATGGAAAATAAGTGCATACACACTTGGTGTGATATTCAAGCCACTAGGTCCAGGACTTGTACCACAGTCAGCTATATGGGAGTCTAGCACCTTGACTACCACACCACCTGCTGGCCCCCTTTTACTTTTTTCACTTAGCATAATAACATTTTCAAGATTCATCCATGTTGTGGTACGTATGCTACTTACCTTTTGTGGGCTGAATGATTCATTTTTAGGAAATTTTTTTATGGTGGAATAATATTCCATTCTATGAATAGACCACATTTTATTTATATATTTATCAGGTGATGGAAACTTGGGTTCCTTTCATTTTTCTTGTCTATTATGAATAATGCTGCTAGACTGAGACCAGCAGTTGGCATAATGGCTGTGTCGCTGGACTCTCATGTAGTCGACCGCGGTTCAAGTCCCAGACCCGGTGACTTAAACTCACGCCAGGCACGTGTGCGTGCATATCCAAGATACTAAGAGGAGAATGGAGGGGAAGGGATTGAGGCGTGGCCATCCCCCCTGGGGGGTGATTTCTTGCTTTCTGTCTTTCTGTCTCTCTGTCTTTCTGTGACCGCATGTGCCCTATGGCATAAATAAATAAATAAATAAATAAATAAATAATAAAAAACTTCTCCCCAAAAAATAATAATAATGCTAGACTGATAATGCTAAAGACTCATGTGCAAGTTGTTATGTGGATGTATGTTTCGTTTCTCTTGAGTATATATACCTAAGAGTCGAATCACTGGGTTGTATGTGTGTGTGTGTGTGTGTTTATTTTTTTAATAAGAGAGATATTTAATGAGAGATACTTACCACATCTCAATCCTCTTGCCCCAGCCTCCTAGTTAGCGAGGATCACAGGTGCCTGCCACCAAACCCAGCCCATTTAGGTTGAACCAGGAATAGACACAGAGCCTTCTGTGTGGCCTTAGCCTCCAAGTAGCAGCATCTTGGAGCTCACACAACTGTAACGGAGCCATGTGGCATATTCATGTTTAAAAGGTGTTATTTTAAGAATTATTTATTATTATTTTTCTATAGGGCACATGCACTCAATAGACAGCAAGAGAGAGAGAGAGAAAGTAAGAAAGCAACCCTCCAGATCTGGGACTCAAACTAGAGTTGCCGTTTTGGAGCCCATCATCCCAACCACCATACCACCTGTTGGCCTCATGTTTAAATTTTTAAGAAACTGCCAATTATGTATGTTTTTACACTTCTACCAGCAATATATGAGGCTTTTCATTTCCTCACCAACATTTATTACTATCATTTTTATTATAGCCATCATAGTGGGTGTGAAATGGTTTTTTTTCTTGCGATTGTTTGTTTCCATATTGACTAAGAGGCCAAGCATCATCTTGTGTGCTTTTTGGTCATTTTTATCTCTTCTTTGTTGAGATGATAACTGTGGTGACATAGTGTATATGGCTTGGGTATTAGTTTTCTGTTGCTGCCAGAACAAATTATTATATACTTAAAGGCAAAAAAAACAATACAAAACAATACATTATCTTACAGTTTTGTAGATTCACAGTCTGGTACAGTCTCACAGGCTAAAAATCAAGATGTTGATGAGCTACATTCCCTTCTGAAGACTCGTAGGGAAAATTCTTTTTCTGTTCATTTAAATTGTTGGCAGAATTTATTTCCAGGTACCTTAGGACTGTGGTCCCTTGTTTTCTTGCTGGCTGTAAGCTGAGTGCTGTTCCCAGCTGTTTCCTGATTTTAAACAGAAGGAATTTAAATAAATGTACTCTTTCAGGCATGGCAGCGTGCACCTATAGTCCCAGTTACTCAGGAGGCTGAGACAGGAGGACCATGACATAGTGTGACACTGTCTAAAATGCCACACACAGGAAAGAAGGGAGGAACGTGGGTAGAAGACTCTGGTTTTCTTTAGACCTAAGAGTGCAATGAATCTTTTGCATAGAAATCAAAGACTTAGTCTCTGCTCACCACTGCCAGCTGTAACTCCCTTTACCTTAAATTCTAACATCGAAAATTGACTTCATTTATCTTTTTAAGAAATACAGGACTAGATGACAAAGAAAAAGTATAGCTTTTGAAAATAAATCTTAATAAAACAACAGATGAGGGAAATAGTTCTCAGAGGACAAGTGAGGAAAAGGGAGACAGGATAAATAGAGTTGACTGAAAGGTCAACACTGACTCAGAAGGCAGGAGATACAATGAAGGAGAACTTGCAAGAAGGACAGCTGAACAGCAAGGAGTTAAGAATTTCTGAGCTAGGGACCAGCAGTTAGCATAATGGCTATGTCGCTGGACTCCCACGTAGTCTACTGCAGTTCGAGTCCCGGACCCGGTGGCTTAAACTCACGCCGGGCACGTGTGTGTGCGTGCCTAAGATCCCAAGAGGAGAATGGAGGAGAAGGGATTGCGGCATGGCCATCCCCCCGGGGGGTGATTTCTCGCTTTCTGTCTCTCTGTCTCTCTCTGTCTGGTGAGCGCATGTGCCCTATAGTAAAAACCTCTCCAAAAAAAGAAGAAAATAAAAGAATTTCTGAGCTATAAAATGTAAAGGGCATTTGGAAGGAGAACTAGATGGAGAAAAAAATTATGCATGTTAATATGACTGTTATCTGTAACAAAGCAGCTCTTATTAAAATTGCCAGTTAGTAAGATCCTGAAAAGTTTCTGTCCAACAAGAAATAGTAACTACCCATTAATAGTTGGTATCCATTATTACTCATGTCAGATGTATAAGATTTTATTGGTATTTATATGGGCTTTCATAGGTTCACACTCATCTTGGTCCCTTAAACTTTAAAACTCATGAATATTACATTCTTTAACTGGGAATTCGCATTTCAAGAAGTTTTCAGAGATTTGAGGCCAGCAGTCCTTGTGAGAGACCTATGACAATTGCTGTATAGGCAGAGGCTAGCATTCCTCAAGGCACTGCTTTAATATACTTGCTCATTATAAGGCATTATACACTGAATAAATCTGGATTAGGTATAATTTGCTTGGTTTTAGGTTTTAAATTTATGTGAAACAACATTTCATTGCTGTGCACTCAGCAATGCACTCGCCATATACGCAGGTATTTTCGTTCATAGGCATCACTTCTTCCCCTTTCTCTTGAATTGAGATTTAGGTCTGCTGTGGATATCACAACAGTTCTCCTGAGCATTTGTGAGCTCAGGAGCAAGTCAGCCTGATAGATCTTGTTTCTTGGCTTCCATCAAGTCCAGCCACAGGTGTTACTTTTTTTTTTTTTTAATTATTTGTAGTTTTTTCTATAGGGCACTGGTGCTCATTAGAGACAGAGAGGGAAAGTAATAAAGTACCACCCCCAGGAGTGATGTCCAAACCTAATCTCTTCTCCATTCTCCTCTTGGGATTTGAGGAACACACACACACACATGTGCCTGGCATCTTTTTACAAGTCACAATGTTCACAACTTGAACCATTTAGTTGGCCATGTCGGATCCAGATGCCTTTAACCTCCACACCATCTGCTGGCCCCACTCTGCAACTTTTAAGCTCTCTGAATCTGTCCTAATACCCATCCAGTATAGGGAGAATCTATTGAATTATTTCTTCTAATTATGCTAAAACCTCAAAGTTCAAAACAGAAGCAGTTTCATTTCTTCTAACAGATTCATTAATAGTTACCACTTACCTGTCTCTGTCTTCCTTATGTTTTTTTTTTAATTTTGGCAGTACTTTACATAGGCACATAACAAAAACTTAAACTAGTATAGTACAAAGAGTACAAAATAAAGAGAAAAAGCACTCTTTACACAACTAATTCATAGTCCTTATTATTTTTTCATAGTTTATTTATTTATGTTTATGCATTCAATCACTGTATATCATTACAACTTATCAAATGAATTTCCAGCATGAATACACTGTATATTAGTCCAGTTAAAAATGCTATCATACACATTATCAGAAGATCATTTTTCTTTTTTTAATCCCTTAAATGTTTTACTTCTCCCTCCACCCTGTCCCTTCCTCTCACCCTCTCCCATTTTTCATCCTCCTCCCACACTGTCTCTAGTATCAGTAACTGTTCTCCATGCTTTTATATCTTTCAATCTTTCAGTTTCTACCATAGAGTGTAGACATTCAGTATATATTAAGTGAGGACATACAATGACTCTTTTTCAGTTTGACTTGTTTCACTTTGCTAGGTGAGTATCTCCATGTTTGTCCACTTTCTACCAAATGCCAGGGTCTTGTTTTTTATGGCTTAGTAATATTCCATAGAGTACATATATCACATTTTTTTCAATTCACTCATCTGTTTGTGAGCATTTAGGTTGGTTCCATGTCTTAGCAGCTGTAAATAGTGCTGCAGTAAACATGGATGTGAAAGTACTTTTTCATCTGAGTGTATTTCTATCCTTTGAATAGATACCTAGGAGTGAAATTGCTGGGTCACATGGTACTTCTATTTGTAGGTCTTTAAGGAACCTCCATATTGTTATCCATGGTGGCAATATGAATTTACTTTCCCACCAACAGTGTAGGAGTGTTCCATTTTCACCACAACCTCACCAGCATTTATCTTTATTTTTTTAATCGTAGCTATTCTGACTGGGGTTAGGTGATACCTCATTGTGGTTTTGATTTACATCCCCTCATGATAGTGGATGTTGAGCATTTCTTCATATACTTTTTGGTTGTTCATATGCCTTTCTTAGAGAGCTGTCTGTTCAGCTCATTTGCCCATCTTTTAATTGGGTTGCTATGCCCCCCCCCCTTTCAGGTAAGCCACTTGAGTTCCTTGTGTATTCTGGTTATCAGTCCCTTCTCTGAGGCATAGTTTGCAAATAGGTTCTTTCATTCCAAGGGTTGCTGATTCATTCTAATTATCATTTCTTTTCCTGATCAGAAGCTTTCTAACCTTATATAATCCATTTGTTTTTTGGGATTATTGCCTGTGCTTTAGGGTCTTATTTTAGAAGTCTTTATGCTCCATGACTCCAAGAGTTTCCCTTGCATTATCCACCAGTAGTTTTATAGTTAGAAGCCTTAGGTTTAGATCTTTGATCCGTTTTTATTTGAAATTTTTAATGGTGAGTGATAGGGATTCACTTTCATCTTTATGCAAGTGGATACCCAGTTTTTCCAGCACTATTTGATATAAGAGATTTTTCTTTTCCCCATTGGACTGACTGGCACCCTTTGTCAAAAACCAGCTGGTTGTATGTTTTGGAGTTTATTTCTGGGGTCTCTATTCTGTTCAAAAACACATGCCTGTTTTTATGCCCGTACCATGCTGTTTTTATTATCACCGCTTTGTAATATACTTGAGGGTCAGAGAATGAGAGACCTCCTACTCCACTCTTCTAGTGCATTATTTATTTGGCAACACAGGTTTTTTTTATGATTCCAAACGAAATCTGAAAATCTGTAACTGAAGATTATCTCTAGTATTTTAATTCAGATTGCATTAAATTTGTAGATTCTCTTGGTAGCCTATATAGGTGCAGAAATTGATCCATCTCATCCAGAGTTTTTTGGTGTGTTGGCATATAGTCGCTCATAATATTCTGTAATGATCTTTTGTACTCCTGCTGTATCTGTTGTAATACCGCCTATTACATTGAGAATTTGCTTTGTCTCATTCCTCTCTTCTTTTTAATTAGTCTAGTTAACTGTGTATCAGTTTTGTTTATCTTCTCAAAAAATATAGTTTGTTTATTCTATTTTATTTATTTCTGCTTGAATCTTTATTATTTCTTTCCTCCTGGCATCTTTTTGTTTGTTGTTGCTGTTGTTGTTGTTTTAGGTCCCTAAGATGGATTGTTAGGTTGTCCATTTGCCACTTTACCTTTTTATTATATGCATTAATGGATATGATCTTCCCTCCCATGACTGCTTTTACCATGTTCCATATAGAAACTCATGCACTCATGATTTTTTGTTTCAATTCATCTTTTATTTCTGTCTTAATTTCTTCAGTGGTTGTGAAGTCATTCGGGAGTAGGTGGTTTAGTTTCCATATGTTTGTGCATTTTCGAGGGATTTTCCTGAGATTAATTTCCAGTTTAATCCTACCATGGTCAGAGAAGATGTGGGATATAGTTTCTGTGCCTTTGAATTTGTAAAAGCTTGTTTTGTGCCCTATAGCATGGTCAGTCTTTGAAAAGGTTCCATGCAGGAGTGAAAAATATGTATATTTTGTGGTTTGGGGTGGAAAGTTCTTTAGATGTCTGTCAAGTCCATTTCAATTATGGTGGTGTTTAGATCCCATATCTTGTTGCTTATTTTTTGTCTAGATGATCTGTCCAAAGGAAATAGTAAGGTGTAGAGAGCTCCAACCTTTAGTGTGTTGCAGTTTCTCTCTCCCTTTAGATCTAACAGTCTTTTTTTTTTTTTTTTTTTTTTTTTTTTTTCACATATTTGGGTGCTTCCGAGTTGGGTGCATAGATATTTATAAGTGTTATATCTTTACCTTCTGGGTGAATTAGCCCTGTTAGTACCATATAATATCCTTCTTTGTCTCTTCTTACAGTTTTTGTCTTTCAAGCCTATTTTGTCTACCATCAGTATCATGACTCCAGCCTTATTTTGATTACTATTTCCATGGAATATCTTTTTTTAGCCCTTCACTTTTAGTCTGTGTAAGTCTTTATCAATGAGGTACATTCCATGTAGGCAGCAAGTAGAGGGTTTCTGCTTTTGCAGTCATTCAGCCAGTCTGTGTCTTTTGATTGGAGAATTTAATCCATTAAATTCAATGTTATTATCAATATTCACAAATTCATCCCTGCCATTTTGTTAGCCATTTTTTTCAATTGCTTTTTGTTGTCTTATTTCTCTCTGTCTCTCTGTAGTTTTTCTCAAATAGTACTCTCTTCATTACTTCTTGAAGAGCTGGTCTAGTATTGCTGAATTCTTTCAGTTTTTGTTTGTCTGCAAATTTTACTCTTCTCATTCGAAGGATAATCTTTCCAGGTATAGTATTCTTGGTTAAAATTGTTTTTCTTCAGTTTTTTAAATATGTCTCCCCCCTTTTTTTTTTGTCTTCATTGTTTCATTTAAAGGTCTGATATTAGCCTAATAGGGTAACATTTGTAAGTGACTTGACATTTCTCTCTTGCTGATTTTAAAATCCTGTCTTTGAGATTTTTACCATTCTGCCTATGATGTGCTGTGGAGAGGATTTTCTTAAGTTGATCCTATTTGGAGTCCTTTGTATTTTCTGGGTTTGCATATCTGAATGTAATTCTAGGTGTGGGAAGTTTTCTGCAAGTAGTTCATGGAATAGATCTTCTATGCCTTTGTCTGATTGTTCACCTTCTGGAATACCTTTATTCAGATATTTGAGGGCCAGCAGATGGCATAGTGATTATGTCATTAGACTCCCAAATGGCTGATCGCAGTTTGAGTCCTGGACCCAGTGGTTTGAAAATTCACACTGTGCATGTATGTGTGTGCGCCTAAGATCCTGGGAGGAGAATGGAGAAGGGACTGTGGTGTGGCCATGCCTCTGACAGGTGATTTCTTGCTTTCTTTCTCTCTATCTCTCTCTGGCGATCACATGCACCTTATAGCAAAAACCTCTTTAAAAACAAACAAAAACAGATGTTTGGGTATTTGATAGTATCTAGTATTTCCTGTATGTTGTCCTCACTTTTTAAAATTACTTTTTTGTTGTTTCTGGTGTTTTTTTTCCTAAGTCAAAGATTTTATCTTCCAGTTCAAAGATTCTCTCTTCTGTGTGGTCCAGCCTGCTATTAATACTTTCAAGGGAGGTCTTGATTTCCTGTATTACTGTCTTCATCTCTAGAAATTCTGATTGATTTTTTTTTATGGTGTCTATCTCCTCCTTCTAATCCTGGAAAGACTTCCTCATCTCTTGTCATCATAAATATTCTGAACTCTATTTCTGACATTCCTGTAAATACTTTTGTGCTCTCTATGGTTAAAGAAGAGTTGCTCTGTTCCACTGGGGAAGAGATGTTTCCTTGTTTATCCCATATTTCTTATGCCTCTGCACTGGTTACTAGTCATCTGATGGATTATACACTTCTTCCTACTTTTTTGGTGTTGATTCTATAGTGTTGGGGGGGGGAAGAAGAACTCTACTTCTCAAACATGTTCTTGCTGGAAGACTTGTCTTCCAGTGAGAGAAGTGCATGTATAGCCGTTCAGCTTTGGGTGTTGATTTCTTTTCCATTCTCTTGGGAGCAGGTGCACCTGGGGCTGAGCTAGAGCGTTTCAACTGAGGGAGGGAGTAGAAGTAGTGCGGCAGCATGCCATACAGTTCAGAAAACTATGAAGTCTCAAAGTATTCCTGGGTGGGCAGAGGGCAGCTAGAGGTCTAACGCAGTCTTCTTGCCTCAGTTGGTCTCACTGACTGCCACTGCTCCCTGCTCCACAGCACTGGCTCCAGGGTTAATGGAAGCAAAGGGCAGTGGAAGGGGCCAGCTTGGGATGTATCTGGGACAGCTGGAAGACAGTGAGAGGTCCAAGGCGGTCGCCTGCCTCAGATAGTCTCACTGACTGCCGCTTCTCCATACCACAGGCCCCGGGGGTCATCTCTGTCTTCTTCTTTTTTTTCTTTAACCTTCTCCTGTTTATATGTCATCTTAGTTTATCAGAAGACCCCAATACAGCTCCTTCTAGTGTTTTCCCCTTGTGTTACAACAGAGAGAATGCTGATAGCAGCTAACATTGGTTGAGCCTTATGCTAAGCTAAGGCTTTGTTCTAATAGCTTGGCTTGCAATAATTTCCTTATTCCTTTCAGCACCTGTAGAAATAGAAGCCTGAGGTGTAAAACCATTAAATAACTTGGCTAAGGTCACTTGACTATTAAGCAATAGAACTGGGCACCTGGCATGTGGGCTGCCGCTACCCAGGGCCGGTTCATTACAGGCATCACCAGTTCATCAGGCATTTTTGCTTCTTGGGCCTGATAAATGCAACCCAGATTCTGCATCTGAAGGATATTCAGGAAGACTCTGCCAATCGCTAGATTTGGCTTCAGAATCTCACATCTATTCGCTATTTATATGCCCATTTATTCCTCGAGCTTTCAGATGGTCTCCAAACTGGCTTCTTACAGTCTTTGTTTCTGTCTTTGCCCAATTTCCCAGTCATCTTCAATCAGCCTTTCTTTTCCCTGGGAGTGAGCACACGTGCATACTTCCTAGCTTAGATAAATCTCTAACCAAATGGTGAGAAGCTGAAGTTTTTGAAGTACAATTATTTTTGATGACTAGGGTTAGGAAAAAAATATATTTTTGACATTTGTAATCATAATGGGAGGAGAGTTTTTTAAAAAGACCCATTTGATTCATTGATGCAATGAGTCAACATATGTCCATTAAGCCTGGATTAATTAGCACTTGCTAACTAATTTAAACCTCTTTTAAAAAATTCCTGGGTTGTTACAAACCTAGGAATATATGATGGCTAAAACATGACAGTTTATGACTTGCTCATGTAAAGTCTAAAATGAGGAATTACCCAAGAGAGAGTTTCTTGGTTTTTTGGTTTTTTTTTTTTTTTGTTTGTTTTTTTTGAGAGGTTTTTGCTATAGGGCATGTGCGCTCGCCAGAGAGAGAGAGAGAAAGCAAGAAATCACCCCCCAGGGTGAGGCAATCCCTTCTCCTCTGTTCTCCTCTCAGGATCTTGGGCATGCACGCACACAAACCCGGCATGAGTTTTAAGCCACCGGGTCCGGGACGCAAACCGCGGTCGACTACATGGGAGTCCAGCGACATAGCCATTACGCTAGCTACTGGTCCCACCCAAGAGAGAGTTTTTGTAGTTGGGGTCAACAAGTGGTGCCCTTTAGTTTTGTTCCTATTCCATCTGCTCATCCCACCTCCGTACCTACCTGCAGAGAGGCTGGGAAATAAGCTAGCTCTGTGGCAGGAGGAAGAGAGGAGGGTATGGCTGACAGCACATCCATCTCTGCCATAGCTGTAAGTTTTTATTAACAGAGCCTGGGATTTGGCCCTGAGAAAAAGTTATTTACAGTGCTCTCTGCTCTTGGCTTCACTCAAAAAATAAACCTTCCATCTCCTCTGGCTCCTCTCTCCATCACCTTTACACTGGGCCAAAGACATTTTTTAAGTTCAAGCACATATGTTCAGATTGTTTTCCCATTGGGTTTTGATTTTACCCGGAGTCACACATGAGAGAAAGAGGCCTGAGTGAGAGCCCAGACTATGCACAGGAATGTGCTGCTGAGCAGTCACTCCTCGAGCTGCTCCTCTGCCCCTGCCTGTCTCTCCAGAGGTATCATCCCTTGGAATCAGAACAGGGCCTGGTTGGCTGAACCCTCAGTTTTACAGGCATCCCAAATTCACACTCCTACTCTGACCTACACCTCCTCAGATGCTGGCGTACACTCTTTAGCTGCTCCTCGGTCTGCCCTTTGTCCAAGGGCTGCCTTTGCTGACTGTTGAGGCTCTATTCCTTTATGCGTTACCTTGAGCAGAACCACAGTCCCAAAGCTAAGGGGTATGCTATGTCCTCAAAAATGATTCTCTTAAGGCTTCAGTTTCGTGTGTCACTTTCTTGGAAAGGCTTGATTTCTCATATGGGATGTGATAAATTGAAAAGCTTACCTTTTTTTTCTATTTCCTCCTTTTTCTTAAATGTATGCAGGTATAAAACTAGGCATATCTGTTGTGTATAGCTCTCATTTGACTATAACACAAGTAAATTTACAGATTAAATGAAAGAATAGTCTACAGTCCCTATTAATTTCCACACATTTACACTGATTTCATCTGCGGGCTGATGCTGCCTTGCTGGAAGCAAACAGCTAGTGGCCAGCTGTACAAGTACTGACGGCTGAGGTGCAGCATGTGCAGTGCAGGGCTCAGTGATAATCATGTAGCCTGCTCAGCTCTTTCTGCTTTTCCCATTCAGAATATTTTTTCCCCTATAGAGCATGTGCGCTCACTGGAGAGAGACAAGCAGTGAGAAGGAAAGTGAAGAATCACCCTCACCCCACAGGGGGGATGGCCATGCCACAATCCCTTATCCTCCATTCTCCTTCTGGGATTTTGGGCATGCACGCACATGTACCAAGTGTGATTTTCAAGCCACTGGGTCGAGGACTCGAACCATAGTCAGCCATGTGGGAGTCCAACATCTTAACCCATGCCACCTCCAGAAAACCTTTTTATTTTTTTTGAGAGGTTTTTGCTATAGGGCGCGTGCGCTCACCAGACAAACAGAGAGAGACATGGAGACAGAAAGCAAGAAATCACCCCCCAGGGGGGATGGTCACGCCGCAATCCCTTCTCCTCCATTCTCCTCTCAGGATCTTGGGCACGTACGCACACGCGCCCGGCATGAGTTTTACGCCACCAGGTCTGGGACGCGAACCGCGGTCGACTACGTGGGAGTCCAGCAACATAGCCATTACGCTAACTGCTGGTTCCCTCCAGAAAAACCTTTTGATACATAGTGTCATGACCTTGTTTAGTGTTTAATTCTAGCACAAATTTATAATTTATCATCATACTTTTTCTCTGCATTGTTTTTTTTACTTCTCAGTTAATTGCTATAATTAGTTTCTCACATAGCAGTAGTCAACTATTAGGTGATCATTCAGGCATTTATATATTGTCTATATAAAATACAGTAATATTTTACCTACTGCCTCTCAGGGTGATCCCAAATTTTATGCTGAAGGTTTTTGTTTTTGGTTTTGGTTTTGGTTTTGTTTTTTTTTTTGTTTTTTTTCTAGTTGACCATTAAAGTAAGAACACCAACTTGAAAAATTCTAATAGAAACTAATGGTGTCTCAAAGGGAATCTCTCCCCAGGAAACAGAAGAATCAGTTAAAGAAAAACTAAAAGAGTATAATCATATGTAGCTGTATGGTAAAATCACTTAGGAACTTGTTAAAAGTAGAGAATATGGCTTCCACCCCTATCCCCACCTGAGATTCAGATCGAGTATATTTGGAGAGGGATTTAAAAGTGCATAGAAGTGTTTTTCTAATAGACGTATGGAGTCTATTGATTAAGGAACATTGTTTCCATTATGAATTTCTATTGTCTACAAATACTTGGTAACACTGTGCTTTGTGTTAACAATGGATCATGAAGGTAATAAGAACATGTAAGTAGCCTGTGCTAACAGCACCTCTACTGACAGGAAAAGGGGCCATTACTTTTCAGCAAAAGCTCAATATAATTAATTAAGGGCTGGATTTAATTCAGGGACATTTGAATTTTATAGCTATACACTTGCAGCTATAAAAACCACCTTTATTATTAAAATTCCTGTAGGAAAAATAACTTGGTAATTGTGAGTCTAAAACTCTCTGGTCCCTAACCTCATTTTCCCCATTGGCACACTTGTTTTTACAGCACAGTGAGGCAACTCTTGTATTAGAGCAGGACAGATTATGTTTTTAACAAGTGCCCTGAGGATTCTGAGGCAGTCAGTCTGCACACAAGGATGTGGGACCTCATGTAACAAGTGCTAGACTTGAGGTCAAAGAGGTGGTATCCACTGCAGCCCTGTCACTTAAGCTCTGTGGCTTGAGACAAACCATGAGCCTTTCTGACCCTAGGTCCTTTGTCTATTTAAAATATAGTAATATTTTACCTGCTGCCTCTCAGGGTAAAAAAAATTTTAGATAATATACATAGCACATCATGCACACATATGCTTTCACTTAAGAGATAATATAGGTAATAGATAATATTGAGAACGTACTGAAGAGAACAGAGAGATGTTATAGAGGTTACATGGTGAGGTACGGTGGGAGGGATTTAAAGAACACACAAATATGTAAGATAAATTCTGATAGTCCAGTGCATTAAAAAATGTAAGACTGGCAATAAGATATATAATGCCTGGCAGGGAAGTAAAGGGGTGGTGGTTTTGGGTGGGATGGTTAGGAAAAGCCTCAGTAGGAAGGTGTTATTTGCACAGACCCGAATGACCAGAAGAAGCAGCCATGAGAAGTCTGTAGGTGGAGGGTGTCGGGGTCAGGGAAAAGCCAGGGCAAGCGTGTGCTGCGTTGGAGGAAGGAAAGAGGTCCGAGTGCTGGAGCAGTGATTGATGGGAGCATGGCCTCAGTGATGCCTGGGAGGTAGACCACTGGGGCTTAATGTGTAGGAGTTGGTTATGAAAAGAGGCTTGAAATTTTGTTCTAATTTTATTGGAAAATTTAAGCAGAAAAAGTTTCATGGTCTGACTCATGTCCTAGAAAGATCAGTCAGGCTATCATAAGAAGAGAGTATAGTGAGAGCAAAGTAGAAGCAGAGAGGCCATTTAGGCTATGCAGTCATCCAAACAAAATGTTGGAAGCATGAGATGATAAACAGAGATGCCAGTCAGATTTAGGGTGGATTTGGAGTTAGAGCTGGGTAGCTTCTAAAGGACAGGGAGGTAAGTATGCCAGTATCAACTCAGTGCCATTCCATACTTTCTTCCATTATTGCCCTGCATTGATTAAGTTCACAGATGATTATGAATGATCTAAATCACCCTCTCCTCAGGGCATACATAATTTCCAGTGTATGGGATACAGGTGAAAAGAGAGAAAAGGCCCTTAAACAGTTAAGGTAGATATGAGAGCCTGCACTCATAGGGCCAGTTTCTCAGATGTTTACTCCGGCTTCTGCTCTTAAACATAGTGGGTCATCAGGATACAGTTTTGCATAGAAAAAGATAGAAAAATACATCATGACTTTCCTGACGACCTAGTAGTTCTAATGAGCTTAATTACTTGTGCCTACCTGGCAGTTAAAATGAGAAAAGCGAAAAAAAAAAGGAGGGGGGGGACAGCTTCTAATATGAGGCTGTGTGACAGTACACAGGAATAAAGGGTAACTAGGTAAGGAAGAAACCAAAAAGTGTAAAAAGCAGCTAGAGAACTCCAAAGGTCACTTCTGAATTAAGGTGTTCTTCACAATTAATGAAGCCAGAGAATAGGAAATGCTGTTGTAGAGTGGCCTGCCTGTCGATGGTTAAAACAAAATTAAATCCATTTGACTTGCTAAAGATTAAGCTTTAGGTATAGGAAAATGATCTCATGTGGACCCTCATTTCCCCGAGGTGCTCAGTAAATGAATCTTTTCATTGTATTTTGTGGTTACGTGCATGAAATGCAGTATTTCATCCCTGTCTGATAATGGTCTATTTAAACATAATATATACAGAACTTCTATTTTCCGGAAAATGGCATTAATTGCTTAGTTGTACTTAGTTCTTCTTCCTGCAAAGTATAGCTAAAAAACCTTGTTCATTATGTGTAAATAGAAGACCGAAAAGTGGAGAGAAAAAGGCATACTGACTAAAGGCCTTGGAAAATGAGGAAATTGGCTAGGTTTTCTTTTTGCCTCATAAATCCCAAACTTGGAGCTGAAGAAGCCAGCTACCAGGAAATACTAATGGGTTTCCCTTTCCCTCCCCTCCAAAAAAGCCCCATCTGAGAGCCTGTTCTCTAACAAGGACCAGTGGAGGAGCCAGGACAGGAAGCACTGTGGTCCAGCCCGCCCACTTGGGCAGAGGCCAAGTAGTGGACCTAGACTTACCTCCTGGCCAGGCTGGTTGAGGTACCCAAATCCCCATGTAGGTGGTGACCGAGAAGATGAGGGTTTTCATCCCACCATAAATGAGGAGATCACATGGGGGAGGCCTAGACCAATGACCCAATAGTAACAACACCAAATGCCGGCAAGGAAGCAGAGAGACTGGGTCACTGATGTGTTGCTAGTGATAACATGAAATCAGGTAGACACTCTGAAAAAGAGTTCAGCAGTTACTAAAAACCTAAACCTGCACCTACCATATGATCCAGGAATTGCACCCCTGGGCATTTATCCTAGAGAAAGGAAGACTGCTTTTCACGCAGACACCTGTTCAGGAACATTAAAAGTGGCTTTATTTGTAACAGTCATAACCTGGAAACAACCCAGATGCCCTTCAAGAGATGAATGGATAACAAACTCCATGTATGATGCATTCATACATGGAGTACATAGTATTCCGCAGTGAAGGGAAGAATCAGTTGATACATGTAATCACCCCATATGAGATCTGGGAGACTCTCCAGAGAATTATTCTGCATTTGAAGAAGAAAAATCGGAAAAGGTTACATGCTCTATGATTTCATTCATGTAACATTTTTGAAATTACAAAATTATAGAAATGGATGGAACCAGCAGTTGGCGTAATGGCTATGTCGCTGAACTCCCATGTAGTCGACTATGGTTCAAGTTCTGGACCCGGCGGCTTAAACTCACACTGGGTGCGTGTGCATGCGTGCCTAAGATCCCGACAGAAGAATGGAGGAGAAGGGATTGCGGTGTGGCCATACCCCCTGGGGACTGATTTCTCCTTTCTGTCTCTCTGTCTCTCTCTGTCTTTCTGGTGAGTGCATGTGCCCCATAGCAAAAACCTCTAAAAACATAAATAAATAAATAAATGAATGAATGAATGAATGAATGAAAGAAAGAAAGAAAGAAAGAAAGAAAGAAAGAAAGAAAGAAAGAAAGAAAAGGAAAAGAAAAAAGAAAAAGAAAAAGAAATGGAGACCATACTAATGATTACCAAAGGGTTAAGGAGAAACAAGAGCAACAGGAGGGATCCTCATGATGGAAGTGCTCTGTGGCCTAACCTTATCAACGTCAGTCAGTACTGGGGCCATGATGTTGTACTCCAGTTTTGTAAGATGTTCCCTTTATGGAAAACTAGGTAAGGTTGCACAGAATTGCTCTATATTGCTTCTTATAATTGCATGCAAATCGATAATTATTTCAAAGTAAAAAGATTAGTTTAACAAAAGTAAACCCTTAAACATGTAACACATAGGGTCATTGGTTAATTTACTGGTTAAAATGCATAAATCAGGCCAGCCCCATAGGAGAGGAGTTAAACACTGTGCACAGGGAGCTGGATTCCACATGGTTGCTTGCTATTCAAATCCCAGCACCTAGAGAAACATGCCTGGCATGTGTGTGTGCATGCCCAAATTCTAACTGGGTAAAGAAATGGAAGAAAAAGGTTTGCCGCGTGAACACACAACCATTGTGGGTTCTCTCTCTCTCTCTTTCCCCCTCTCCTGTCTCTTTCTCCATCCTCCCATGTCCTTCTCTCTCTCCCTTTCTCTCTTGTGTGCACACATATCCTCTGGTTATAAAAATAATGCAAAAAGCATCCCAACATGTATACTATGCACTGTCTTAGGATTCTCCAATCTTTGTTCTTTTTCTGACAGCTCTATGGTAGATCGATAGGGATTGGATGGCTTTATAGTTTGCAGTTACAATTTTTCCAAGAGAAAACATATGTGGTAGGAAAAGCTTGAGTAGATCAGCCATCATCCATTCATTGTTGGTTATGAAAAGTTTTAAAAGAATTCCCTAAGTCCATAGGAGCCATCTATTAATAAATCACATTTTTTTCCTCATCTTCAGGAAAGCCACTAGTGAAAGCATCACGAACGACTGTCATCAACACAGAGAAGCCTGCAGTCACAGTTGATATAGGAAGCACCATCAAAACAGTGCAAGGAGTGAATGTGACAATTAACTGCCAAGTTGCAGGTAAGAAACTCACTTTTGTGTTCTTTTCATTCAAATATTACTGGAACCCTGTGCTAGGCTGGAGGGTACAATAAATTATGTACAAATTCTGTGTAGGGATTCACTGCTAATAATAAAGCTAAAGCAAGAATCTCAGTCACTCTGACAATAGAAAGTGCTAGCAAAATTTAGGAGAGGAAAGATTAATTCTGATGGGAACAGATATGGTGAGAGAAGTGTTTTTTGTTTTCTTCATCTCAGTCTTCTGTACTGATAAAATATGAACATATAAGGGTGCGGGCAAAGAATTCCAAGTAGATAAAAGTGTGTGAGGGAATTCACGAAAGTAGGAGAGCCTCAAAACTGTACAGAGAACAGCATGAGCGTGGGTCTGGGCAGAACCCAGAGTGCAAAATGATATGGAAGGCTCAGACTTTACTAAGGTGGTTGTAACTAGGCCATGGAAGACCTTCAATACCTGGCCAAGGAGCTAGACAAAGGCAGACAAAGAGTAATGTTAAGGAGCCATGCTTCCAGAAGAATAAGCCACTTGTACATAAAATGGATTAAAGAAGGGAACTGTGTCGTAGTAGTCTAGAGGAAAAGTAATGGAGGCCTGAAGTCAGAGCTGTGGTGATGGAAAGATGAGCATGAGAGAGAGGGCAAAGGTGAGGTCAGTAGGAACCTGGAGCTACTCATCTCAGAAGTTCACAGGAGTCATTAAAGAAAGCATCCACTGTTAGGAGTTGCACTACAGGCTAAGGCCAACAGGGGCGGGGAAGTCACATTGAAGTGAGGGGCAGAGGGCAATACAGGCTGGTAATATTCTTTATAAAGGTATTTATCTTTAATTTAAAAAAAGAAAACTCTGACATACAGCACAACAAAGCCAGCTACTATGTCCCTTCCTGTAGACCATTCATGTGTGATGTTTACCCTTGAGATTTCACTCCTGCGATAGAATGAAGACATGAATATCTCTTACGCCAGTGACAGCTATAGTCCTCTGGTGCCCTCATCAGATATACCCTCCTGCAGTGTGTCTGCTCCCAAACCAGGTTCCTCACCTGTCTGCAGAATGGACAGGCCCTAGCATGCCCTGCTCTGAGAGGGGCTTCATCTTAGATCTCAACCCATCGTCAAAAGGTTTACCTCGACTTTTAAATGAAGGCCAGAAAACCCACTTTAGAGTAAGCTGAAAGACAGTATTACTCTAGGGCTTGTTGTTTCTGAATAAAGACAGGTCTGATTTCTATGAAATATGCTGACAGCCTCGGGATACCTGAAATAAAAGTCTATCTGTGTAATTGTGAGTGGGCTCCCCTTTGTAAAGCTTCTCTTGGCCTGTGCATCAGCCTCATGGATGAACACTTCTAGAACCCAATCACTTTGGGCCTAAACACCTAGATAGGGAGTAAGACCAAACCTCTGACAAAGCTTCCCATGAATTAGCTGCACTCCCCGTGCAAGGACGAGTGGTGCTACAGGCCATTCCCGCAGAGCAGTCACTCCCCACCTCATCATGACGAACACATGCATCGGAGCTGAACAGCACCTGGAGATAGGATGGACCACACCTGTGCCTCTTCTTGAGAGTTGGAATTAGTAGGATTAAAAGAATTGGAGGAGAAAGGGAGCAAAACAGGAAACTGGGGCATTTGAAGGAGAATGATAGAAGCTGAAAACCAAGCGGGCAATATTTACCACGAAGAGCCTCAGACACCAAAACAAGCCTTAGCCCGCTCCTCTGTGCCACCTGGGGCCCAGTCTCCTGAGTTTCATTCCGAGACTCACTAAGAAACCTTAAGAAGAGATCCTAAGCAGTTATATTCATGTTTTGCCTGGCTATGACATTACAGTCTTTATTTTTACTTTTACCCATAGAACCATTTGTGTTGATCCTGGTTTTTGTGTCTTTGTCATTATGCCTTTTGTTCAGATGTTTATTCAAAGTGGGTGGGGAAAAGCCTGCTTTTGATTATACAGTGAGTTTACTAGACACAATCATCCTTAAACTGAGTTTCCAGTCAAAATACTGACAGCTTAATATTTAGCTTAATGGGACCAGCAGCTGGCATAATGGCTATGTCACTGGACTCCCATGTAGTTGACCGCAGTTCAAGTCCCAGACCTGATGGCTTAAACTTGCACCAGGCACATGTGTGTGCATGCCCAAGATCCCAAGAGGAGACTGGATTGTGGCATGGCCATCCCCCCTGGGAGGTGATTTCTCACTTTCTGTCTCTGTCTCTGTCTTTCTGGTGAGCAAATGCGCACTATATCAAAAACCTCTCCAGAAAAGAAAATTTAGCTTAGTATTTAGTAATAGTAATGCTAAATGAAAGAGGGAACTGCTTCTACTTCCTTGCTATAAGTAGTCTTATGACTCCCTGTTCTTGGTCATCCCTACCCTGTCTCTGGTCAGAGAGCTTAGTGACGTCCTGACTGATTGAGTAAAGTTCTCTAAATCCCAGTAACATCACCAGTGGCTTGCAATACACTAGCTTAAAAATTAGCAACCAGGCTCTGGTAAATTAGCAGGGAAATGGAACTCCAGAAGGGCCTGCTTAAAGGACGTCATGTCCAATTCATTTGTATTATTCATCTGGCAACTTTTTATTGAATTTCTAATCCAGGTTACATCAGATGTCTCCTTATCTTAGGAGACATAGATGAATAATTCAAGAATAACTTTTAGGAAGCTCACAGTCAGGAAAGAATAAGATAAATTACAAAATACATAATTATAATACAGTGTGATTTGTGATTTGTAGATACAGGGGTTTTCTTCTTTGTTTTAAGAGAGATTTTTGCTATAGAGTACATGTGCTTGTCAGAGAGACAGAAAGATAGAAAGCAAGAAATCACCTCCCAGGAGGAGGCCATGCCACAATCCCTTTCTCTTCATTCTCCTCTCAGGATTTTGGGTAGGCACACACATATGGTAGCAACAGTTTAAGTCACTGTGTCCAGGACTCGAACTGTGTTCAACTACACGGGAATCCAGCAAACATACCCATTACTCCATCTGCTGGTACCTATAGATACAGTTTTTTGTCTTTCTTATTTTTTTTAAGAATTATTTTATTTAACTTTATTTATTTATTTTAATTTGACCAGAGAGGAACAGAGTGAGAGAGAAAGAGAGAGAGAGAGAGAGAGAGAGAGAGAGAGAGAGAGAGAGAGAGAAAAAAAAGTGAGAAAGCAAGCCACCAGGTCCGGAACACAAACCATGGTCAGCCATATGGGAGTCCTGTGCCCTTAACCACCATACTACCTGCCAGCCACTTGTCTTTGTTTTTTGAGAGAGATTTTTCTATAGGGCACATGCACTCACTGGGGTGACAGAAACAAAGAAAGAGAGAAAGTGAGAAATCACTCCCCGAGGAGGGTGGCCATGCTGCAATCCCTTCTCCTCCATTCTCTCAGAATTTGGGCTCGCACACATACGCACCCTGCATGAGTTTCAAGTCGGCTGTGTAGGAGTCTAGTGCTTTAACCGCTATGCCACCTGCTGGCCCCCATTTTTTTTCTTATAACATACTGGACTATTACAGAAATTTTGGACAATACGAAAAAATATTTAAAAGACCAAAAGGAAAGAAAAGAACATATTCAAAATCTACTCTTCAAGATAGAACACAGTGTATTAGCATATTTCCTTGATCATTACATTTTATCCTGCTTTCTGTTTACCCAATGATAAACATTTGTGTCATAAGCATAATTTGAATAGTTATATAATATTCTATTTAAGAAACATTGCATAGACTCAGTCACAGCTGCATGCACTGCTAAGATGCTGTGTTCTGTAGGTTGGGACCATGAGGGAGGCCAGGTTGGATTTCCAGCCCAACATAAAGGCCAGGTACTGTAGCACGTGCCTGTAATCCCAACAACTCAGGGAGGCTGAAGCCGGAAGATCATGACTGAGACCCTGTCTAAAGAAAAAAAATGTTAAGAATATTACATAATTTACCTGGACGGACTTAGTAGCACTTTTCCATTAAATAACTTTTTGCACATACATGCTTTCAACTTATAAAATGTACTGCCACAAAAGCTTCCCAATCCTTAAGCATAAAAAGCGGTAAGCAATGAGATGATTGGCTTTTTTCTTGAAGGTAATCTGACCCACTGTACCACTCCCACACTTGTTCTCTATTGAGAAGAGTCCAGAAAACTCAGTAAGAGATAAAGGATCAGGGATGGAGGGAGTCGGTGGAAACATGGTGTGCGACAAGCCTGATGTAGAATAAATGTGCTGCATTTAAAGAAGTGAAATATGGCGGGGGCGACCATAATAGAGAGAGCAGAGAAGACAATGGCATGATGTGAGGTTGGGGAAGTAGAGTAAGAGTAGGTAGGAACTAGATCTTACATTGTCTCACAGATTACAGGTTGGGATTCTATCCTAAGGGAAAGGGACGCTTTTGAAGGTCTGACTCAGTATACAAAATTGGCAGGACTGTAGATGCAGAAATAAATATTAAAGAGTCAACGGTGAGGCCAACCCACAACCTAGTGGATAAGGGAGCCGGATTCCACATGACACACCGTAGTTCAAATTCCAGCCCCAGCAGCTTGAAAAACACACTGAACATATGTGTGCATGCCCCAAATCCCAACAGGATGGAGAAATGGAGGACAAGGGATTATGATGTGACCATGCCCCATAAGGGCGTGCTCTCTCCCTCCCTTTCTCTCTTTCTCCTTCCCTGGTGTGTGCATGCACCCTGCGGCAACTGAAAAAGGAAAAAGAAGACTAACTTCAAGATGAGTGGTATATTAAGGTAGGCTAGACTGGTTTTAAGTAGACCCCTAAACGTATAATGGCTGAAACAGAATTGAACTTTATTGCTGCTTACTTAAGAGCTCAAAACTATTCTGGGTCAGCTGGAGAGGATCTGCCCCACACAGTCATTTGGGTCACAGGATGCTGGTGCCTCTGTTATCTTGAACACATGCTTTCCAAGAGCTCCCTGGAAATTGTTTTTCTTGCTTTCTGTGTGTTAAGCGGGGGAGGGGGAAGTAGGGTCTCACTGTTCAGGGTCATTCCTGCCTCAGCCTCCTGAGTAGCTGGGACTACAGGCATGGGCCACTGCACCTGGCCATTTTTAGGGTGGACCAAAAACTGAACCTGGGCCTGTCATGTGGCCTTAGCCTGGCAAGAAGCAGCATCTAGCACATGCTACCACAGCTGGACCAACCTGGGCGACATCTCTATCCTGTCAACCAAAAGAGGAGAAAAACAAAGTGGTCATGAAGGTTTTTAAGGGCCATCCTTGGAAGTTACCCACATTACTGCTTTGCACATTCCCTCTCAGTCATGTGACCATCTGCAACTACAAGGGATTCTGGGAAGTGTAGCCTCACTGGGTACTCAGGAAAAAGAAAAAAGCAAGTTATGTGAATAGCTATCCGTGCCCACTATGGTCAGTATGGAGAAATGTGTAAGACTGAAAACCTTCCTTCCAGACTGCTGCGGTTCTTTAGAATAATTGCCAAGGCTGACATGTGAGTTACTATATCCTTTCTCTTTTCTTCCACTAAGACACTTTGCCCCACTCCACCTAAGAAGCTTCAAGAACTGGGAACCAGCAGTTAGCGTAATGGCTATGTCACTGGACTCCCACGTAGTCGACCGTGGTTCGCGTCCCGGACCCGGCGGCTTAAAACTCACGCCAGCCGCGTGTGCGTGCGTGCCCAAGATCCCGAGAGGAGAATGGAGGAGAAGGGATTGCGGCGTGACCATTCCCCCTGGGGGGTGATTTCTCACTTTCTGTCTCTATGTCTCTCTCTGTCTGTCTGGCGAGCGCACGTGCCCTATAGCGAAAATCTCTCCAAAAAATAAAAAGAAGCTTCAAGAACTTACCGTGTAAAGGTACACCTTTGAGTGGAACCCCCTACCTTGAGATGTTGACAAGTTGCCATGATGCAAGCAGCCTCCCAAATATAATAAATGATCAAGATAACAAGAATATTCTGTTGAGTTTTTTAAGAAAGAAGATTACAGCATCCCCCTACCTGGCAGCTCAGTAGGAACTAAAGGCACTAATCCGTATAATCATATCAAGTGACACCCGTTAAGACTGGACTCATTTATTGACCCTTTCAAGCAACAGGGAGAGCATTGTGTTGCTGATAAAATATGCTGGAGGGGAAAAGCAAGCACAGGTTCTCTCCCTTCCCTTTTTTAGACACAGATAATACCAGGGAGTCTGGAGTGTGGAGCCTCTCCAAGTAACTGGCCAAGAGCACAACTTTGGATTTGCTCTGTAGTACTACATGTTCGTGTCATTTTTCAAGCATTTCTTTCTTAGAATGTGTTATCACCCCATAGCAGACTAGAAAAAAATAACTTCCCACAACCTGACCAAGACAGAGCAAATAACACCGGCACATCTGGATTCTAGAAACCTCTCTCCTAACAACAACCTTGGTATTCCGTGCATGACAAAAAGGTCTGTTCTAAACATAGAAAGTATTGAGGGATTTGACAGCTCAGAAATAATAATGCAGCAGTTCACATTTCCTCTTAAGAGGCTGTCTGGTATAATGGCAGGCAGTGGTATATGTTTGTTAGAATGGGGGTCTTTGGCATCAGAGGTATCTTGATTTGGATCCCCATCCTGCCACTGGTGAGTTATTGATTGACCATAGAATGAGGAAGAGAACAGGTACTCTGCCTCCATGTAATCATTCAGGGATCCAAACTAATGTAGTTTAGGCAGATTTTTTTATCTCTTGAGCCTCATTTTTATTTATTTTTATCTATTTCTTCCATGAGCAAGAGAGACAGCACACCAATATGATCTCTTTTTCCTTTTATTTCTTTTTATATTTTTCCACATTTACTTTACATATCAAAAATTTTTTGCTCATACTCCATAGTTCTTTTTTTTTTTTTTTTTGAGAGTTTTTTTGCTATAGGGCGCGTGCGCTCGCCAGAAAAACAGAGAGAGACAGAGAGACACTAAGCGAGAAATCACCCCCCCCCCCCCCAGGGGAGATGGCCATGCTGCAATCCCTTCTCCTCCATTCTCCTCTCAGGATCTTGGGCACGCACGCACACGCGCCCGGCATGAGTTTAAGCCACTGGGTCCAGGACTCGAACCACGGTCGACTACATGGGAGTCCAGCAACATAGCCATTATGCTAACTGCTGGTCCCAATAGTTCTTAACAGTTAATAAACTTTCAACTGAATTTTAAATATAATTTTTAAAATATTTCTTATAATTTTGTTTGTGATTCTATAACTACAGGGAAAATATGGTTTTAAATATTTTTGAGAAGATATTTACATGTCAACTACTGAAATTGTTAAAAAGCAAATGCCCAGCACACGAGTCACACATAAAACTTCTCAATTCAGTCCTGCCTACCAAGTATTCTGTGATATACTATCTCATCTGCTAGCAAAGATCAGTCTCTTTTTCTTCCTTCAACATCTTTCTCAAGATAATCTTCTGGTGTCGTTGCTCTTTTTCAATCTCTACTGATTACAATGCTGAGCTGAAAAAGTCCAGGTTATGTTATGTTATAAATTCTTTCTAATTCTATCTTCTCTAATCCTCTCTGCTAGGCAGAACTACTTGCAGTTCCAGGCTATCTTCCTAAGAGCTTCTGTTGACTTGAGATCCACCTTAGTTCTATAGTTTCCTGATTAATCTTCAGGTATGACATTCCAGTCAAAGCCCTGTCCAATAATGAGTATTTCCAATTTCCAATTCAATGCAACAAGCACTATTGAACTTATACAATAACCCTTCTGCCACAAAATAAGAATACTCCCAAATATTTTCCATTTCCAGATGGATTGGAAAGGAAGAAAAGTTTATGTTTCCATTTTAAAAAACAAAAATATTTTAACAAATTGCTAAATGTATCAACTCAGAAGAAAGTAAAATGCTTAAATTGGGAAAACAAAGCATAGTAAAAAAAAATCAGTAATATTTTACACAAAAGTCATAAAATTCTATTTTGCCAGTTCAGTTTTATGTTCAAATTCTCTTCTGCTGAATATGCAGTGTTACTGTGGTCCAATCTTTCCATTTAAATCCTGGAAGGTAACACTCAATGTTGTTATTGATATTTCTTGTCCCTAGCATTAAATTGGCCGTTTTATTGGTTGCCTTTTATTCTCTTATTTCTGTATGTGTCTTTAGTTTTCCTGGTAAAGCACTCCTTTCAGAACTTCTTGAAGAGTGGGTCTGCTATTGGCAAATTCTTTCAGGCCTTGTTTATCTGAGAATGTGAAAGATAATTTTGCTGGGTATAGTATTCTTGGTTGAAATTGTTTTTCACTTAACATTTTGAATATATTTTCCCATTCCTTCCTTGCTCACATTGTTTCTGATGAGAGGTCTTAGGTTACCCTGATTAGATAACCTTTATAAGTAACCTGACGTTTCTCTCTTGCCAATTTTAGAATCTCATCTTTGTCTGTAGATTTGACCAGTCTGGCTATGATGTGCCTTAGAGAAGATCTTCCTGGGTTGATTCTGTTAGGGGTTGTATTTCTTGGATCTGTATTATTTGAATGCCTCTCTAGATTTGGAAATTTTTCTTCCAAGATTTCATGGAATAGATTATCAATGGCCTTATTAGTTTCTTCACCTTCTGGGATATTGATTATCCAGATGTTTGGGCACTTAATGCTGTCTAGTATTTCTCATAAAGTATTCTCATTTTTTTTTTTTTGGATTATTTTCTCAGGTGTTTTTTTGTTGTTGGTTTTTTTGTTTTTGTTTTTGTTTTTTGGTTGTTTTTTCTAGATCAGAGGTTTTGTCTTCCACATCCGAGATTTGATTTTCTGCATGGACTAATCTACTTTTAATAGTTTTGAGGGAGGTTTTGATTTCCTGAGTGGCAGCCTTCATCTCTAGTAGCTCCATTTGATTGTTTTTTATAGTGTTCCTCTTTCAGATTATGGAAGAACTTCAACACCTCCTGGAACTCATTGTTTCTTTTCTCCTGCATCTTCTGGAGTTCATTATCTCTCAGCTCTTGCATCTTGTTTAGTTTTGTCACTATGAATATTCTTAATTCTCTATCAGGCAATTCCACGAGTTCTATTGTACTGTCTGTGGATGATGAGGGATTATTCTTTTCCCTTAGAGGAGAGATATTCTCTTGGTTTCTCATGTTTCTTGTGCCTCTGTGGGGATTTCTGGTCATTCTGTGACAAAATCTCTCCTCCACTTGTCTAAATATTTTGGGTGTCTAGAAGATGAAGTTTAGAGCACGACTTCCCTGAACAGGCCAGGACACACCTCAGCTTTAAAATGACTTCTATTCTGAATATTTGGGGAGTCTAGAAGATGAAATTTAGAGCATAGCTTCCTGGATCAGGCCAGGACACACCTCAGCTTTAAAATGGCTTCTTGTCTGAATATTTCAAGAGTCTAGAAATGAAGTTTAGAGCATAGCTTCCCTGAACCCCTCAATATGATCTTAATGCCACAATCCTCCCCCAACATTGGCCAGCCCAGATCATGGATGAGCATGCATATGCCCAACATAATCAGGGAGGTCTCTGGACATGAACTTGGAACCTTCCCACGTGGATTTGCCTTACAGAATATCTTGTTTTATGGCTATACCACAGTCTGGTTTGTTTTTCTCATTTGTAAGCTGGAATTAATAATACCTGCCTCATAGAATCATAAAATAAGTGATTATGCTTATAAAATGTTTGGCTTATGGCAAATGTACAGTCAATGTTATTCTTCCCTCTAATGGCTCAGTGTATTTTTGCATAACTTGGTACATTCCTGATGTTGAGATATTTTGAATGCCAATATTAGGCATGTTTATCTGGTATATTTAAGGGCTGGAAAAGTTTTCTTTTTTTTATAATGTCTTTTTTTAGAATTATTTTATTTAACTTTATTTATTATTATCATCATTATTATTTTCCAGTTTGAACAGAGAGAGACAGAGAGAGAGAGAGGAAGTGAGAAAGCAAGCCACCAGGTCCGAGACTTGAACCGTGGTTGGCCATGTGGGAGTCCGGCGCTTTTAGTCACCATGCCACTTGCCAGCCCCAAGTTTTCTAAAGTGTCATATTGTCATCACTTGAAAGAAAAAGAAGAAAAGGCTCTATGATACCTCAACTATTTTTTCTCTTTTTCTTATTCTGTGTTTATAAAGTCAGAGCTAGACATGGAAGGACTGTAATTCCAAAGCATCTTTTTAGTGTCATTTTCTGCCTAAGGCACATAGTCCAAGGCACGAAGCCCCAAAATGTTTCACCAGCCACAATACCCTTATCAGAAAATTCATGGTACAGGTCTCTACTTGAGTGAGTCCCAGAGACATTTGCTAATAGATTAGAGAATGATTTCCACATTACTTTTTTCTTTTCCCTTGAGGCTGTTGTCACTTCCTGGTTCCAGTTTTAGGGAGTGGACATTGCTTCCTTCCACCCTTGATTATCCTGAACACTTCCATTTCTTTCATGAACTGTCCTGTTCTCACTGGAGGAATCCAGCCCTTTGGGTATATACCCAGTCTTGTCCTCTCAAACAAGCCTGATTTTATAGGGGCATGAGGCAAAGAGTAATAAAGGGAATGGAAGAAGCTTACAACCAATTCCTGGGGAAATGAGAGGTAGCTACCAGGTCTCTCTCTATCCCTGGGTTCTCTTTCTCCACCCGCCTCCTCCTGTCTCTTCTCCACTCCTCTCTCCCCTGTGGCTCTCACTCTCCCGTTCCTTTTCCCTTTGCACCTCTCTGCCTCTGGCTGCCCTGCAGGAGTCCAGACCTGACTGGAGAAGGAGGTATTGGTGAGAACCAGGCATCTTGCTGCAGGAACTGTAGGTGTTTCACAGAGAGACACAAATGCAGGAGAGAATGTTCATTTCCCTATTCATTTAGGTGACATCCTTTCACAGATGGCACTAAATGCCCACTGAATGCAGTTCTCTTACTCTGCCTCTCCCTCCAGAGCAGACTTTAGTCCATATTAGAAAGTGTGCTTGCTGTCCACAGCCCTCCTCCAGGGGACATGCTGCAGTAGGTGCACCTCCCTGACTGATGTGAGCCATTCAAGGGAAAGAGGATGAATACTTGTAGAAAATGGTTTGTAAGGCCTCATTTTTCCTTGAGCTTTCACAGGAGAACTGACTGGGTGTATTTTTTCTTTAACTTACTTTTTAAATTTTTTTTAAACACATAAAAACTGAGCTGATGGTCCAAAGTCCAAGCTGGCATGGGTGGCAGCATGATGCTCTTGCTCTCCCTAGTGGTGTTGCAGTGAAAGATCAGCCTCTCTGCCCCTCACATGTATCTTTTCTCCAGGTGTTTTGAGATGATGCCAGCCTGGCCCTTCTCATGCACTCGAGCATCAAGTGCCATATCGTTTGATCCAAATTAGTGTCTGCCTCCCCCAATATGACAAAATGTAGTAACTGAGCCTCTGCTCCCTTCTGATAGCCTGCCCTTCTTCCTCTAGCTGGTCTCAAGAACAATTAACAGCAGGTAGCTCCAGATATCCTCAACAGTAGGCTGGTCCTCAGGACGACACTGCCCTTGCCTTGCAAAATCCAGCCTCAACTCGGGGACAACATTGGACTAAAGGTCTTCTCTGTGGCTATTCTTGGATTCAACTCCATTTATCAGGATTTGACATTCTAAACATGCCCTGGATACATGCCAGGGTGCTATGAGTAAACTCTGTGAGCAAGGTCAGCAGGCTGGATAGTGTAAGAGATGGTGCTTTCTGCTCTCTGGAGACCTGTGGAATCAATGCCACAGACTTTCTGTCTCCCAACTCACTCTAAGCCTGACCTACCATAGAGCCCCCAGTGAAGACCATCTAAGAAGTCTCTCCTACATTCCCACAGCCTGCTTATCAGCAGGTCAACCACAAGGAAATTCCCAGGGAGTTCGGGCTCTCCTTGACTTCCAAAGACAAACACCCATGTCTGCACACAAGACCCCAAGCTCTCATTCACAGACAGTAAACACAGATTGTGAGAAGGGCAGCTTACTTTCCTTTTGTCCTGGTTCTATGCTCCTACTGAAACCACCACCATTTCATGTTCCCTTGTTCTGAGAAGACATAGGCTTCAAAAACACAAGCATGTTTCCTATTTAGAATGTCCACACTTATAAAGACCTCACCGTTTGCATTTGTCTTGTTCACACACATCTTTAACATTTTGTTTCACGTAACATTTTATTGATATATAATCTGTACAGTAAAGTGCACATAACATAAGGATGTCAAGTGAATGCTTTTCACCAAACCAGCCCAAGATCAAGAAAGAGAATATAATCCATGCCAAATCCCTGGTCCCCTCTCTCTGTCACAACCTCTCTCCATCCCTCTCCTTCTCAGGCAAACCACCCCCCCCCCCAACTCCTAACAGCAACCAATTAATGTTACCAATGTTTGCTTTTGTAAAGGAAGGAAAGCATGGAGTATGTACTCATCTGGCTCTGCTTACTCAACATTATATGTTCATTTCATGTAATTTTAGATCCTCCTTTTCATGGATGTACACATTTGATTCTCATGTTTCTATAATGTGTTTTCTCCAAAGAATTTGTGTGGTCCCCTTTTACCTTGGCTAGTGCCTTTTATCTACTGCCCCAGTTTCCTCTTCTTTTAACTGTCCTCCTCTTCTTCCTCGTGCGTGTAAGTTTCATAATACAGAAAGCCTGCAGACAACTGAGAGGTTCAAGTCATTATTTAGTTTGGCCAAAGGATGGTAGAAGACGCCCAGACAGATGCTTCCTGCAGAGCAGCCTCAAGGAAAGCTAGCCAAGAAGCTATAAATGCCTCTAGGTTCACCTGAACGCGTGTGACTGATGAGTTCATTGTTTTTTCTTCCTAGGTGTGCCTGAAGCAGAAGTCACTTGGTTCAGGAATAAAAGCAAACTGAGCTCCCCTCACCATCTGCATGAGGGCTCCTTGCTGCTCACAAACGTGTCCTCCTCGGATCAAGGCCTGTACTCCTGCAGGGCGGCCAATCTTCATGGAGAACTGACTGAGAACACCCAACTACTGCTCCTAGGTAAACACATGAAGCTGGCTGCCTCTGGGCCCTGTTGTGATGACTGCATAACACACACTCTACCTCCTTTTTTCCCTGATTCAATGAAGGATAGAAGAGGAAAAATTAGTGCCTCTTTATGTCTGACCGACTTAAGGCCATCTGTTAGGAAAAACGCAGACTTTGGAACCAGGCAAACCTGAGCTTGAATCCTGGCCCTGCTTCTTACTGTGTGGCCTTAGGCAAGTTACTTTACCTGGATAAGCCCTAGATACTGCTCTCCCTGTGGCAACCCACCAAACAAGGATTACCCACATTGCAGGAGGCAGCGAAGGTCTCCAACAGAGAAAACAGAGTTAAAACAATTATTCCTAACTCCTTCTGTATTAAGGACTTATTCGAATCAGATTAAACTATGAATTGCCCCCTCTAGAAAAATTCATACATGCAAAATCTTTTTTAGGAAGTGCATAATCTAGTCCACCTTAAGTCTCCACATGCACCCCCAAATGTAAGAACTCCTAAGTAGAAAGTCTAGTATGGTTCCTAGCATAAAATAGGTACTTAACATGGACTACTGTGATGCCAGCCACCACTTGAGGTTGCCCTGTATAGACTTGGCCATATTGTGAGCTGTAACTCTTTTGGCTTCCTTTCTTCCTCACTGAGTCTAGGGGTAGAGTGTTTGTGGGGGAGAGGGGTGTTTTAGAAAGAGCAATTATTAGACCACTTATACTACTTTCCCATCAAGAGAAAGCTGTCAACAGAAAAGAAAAAGAATAAAAATGAGAAATAATCACATAATAATTACATGTCACATATATGCGTACACACAACACATACATCATGGACTTCCTTGGGGAAAATAACTCAACTGTATACTTGTATTTTCATGCCCCAAATTGATAGTATACTAAAATGCAAGTTCTCTAGCCCCTGCCCACTCAAATTCCAGAGAGACTCAGGTGGGTTTTCATCTGATGGGGGCTGCTTAAACCTCAGCCATCTCAGGAAGCCGCGGAAAATTGGCTCAGAGAAAGATGCCGTTTGTTTTGCGTTGGGGGTTTTCCAGCAGAGCTGCTAGTCTGGAGCCCAGAGGCGGGGATTGCCCCACACTGAGTTATGTGCTTACTGATGAGATTTTCCTCCCGCATACCCCTTCCGTGTTGCCGCTGCTCACAGAGATGAAAGTCTGAGATGAGTGGCTGCTACTGTGACTTTGCCAATGGAGCGTGTGTGTTCTCTGAGCCGGTTCTGCCTGCGTTCCAACTCTAATACGGTGTGACTGTGAACACGGCGTCGAAGAGCATGACATCCTCCCATTTTAATCAAACTTGATGGGGGGGAAGTCACTTTTAATACTCTTATACTGAGGGCTTTTCTTGATTGGAGATCTTGGCTTATTAATTGGAGTTTCTTTATAGGTTCTTTGTGAACATAAAAGTAATATCTTTTTTTAATCCAGAAGAATGTGGTTTAATTTTTTTTTTTTTTTTTTTGGAGAGATTTTCGCTATAGGGCATGTGCGCTCACCAGACAGACAGAGAGAGACATTAGAGACAGAAAGCGAGAAATCACCCCCCAGGGGGGATGGTCACGCCGCAATCCCTTCTCCTCCATTCTCCTCTCGGGATCTTGGGCACGCACACACACATGCCCGGCGTGAGTTTTAAGCCACCGGGTCCGGGATGCGAACCGCGGTCGACTACGTGGGAGTCCAGCGACACAGCCATTATGCCAACTGCTGGTTCCCAATGTGGTTTAATTTTTGAAGAGGAGATTCTAGTATAAAGCTGAGATGCAGTGCCAAGTTCTATGACTTAAACTGTAGCACGAGGGATTTTTTTGTTTTATTTTTAATTTGCTAAAGGGTGCAGGTGCTCTCTGAAGGGAGACAGAGAGGGAGGGAAAGAGAGAAAGCCCCTGCCAGGGGAATTGGACACACCACAATACTTTCTCCAGTCTGCTCTGGGGATCTTGAATACTCACTCACACGTGCCCAGTGTATTTTTCATCAGGTCCAGGACTCAAACCACATAGTCAGCCATGTAGAATCCAGGTGCCTTAACCACCACACTACCAGTTGGCTCCATTTTAAGTGTAATGAGATTTACAATCTTGTTTAAGATCATTCATTTATTCATATAGTCGTTGAATGAATATTCATTATACGTTGCCTCAAAGTCCCGTGTTAGCTGAACACTTTAGAACTTGAGGAGAAATAGAAGAGGTGGCCTCTGCCCCTGGAGAATTTACAGTTTCCCCAGGAAGATCAAGCAAGCATGCTCTGAAGAAGAAAATGCTGTAGAAGCTGTAAGGATATCAGGAGCGACTAACATTTGGCCCAAGGAGAGCTGATTGTTTTGAAGACTGGACATAACCTCCCCTTCTTACTCTTGGTAATAAGCAAAGGCTTCTTGCCTTTCAAGAGGAGATACTAAGAAGGAGGGGAGGAAGAGAGACTAGCTTTGAGTAAACTGCAACTATCAGTTCCTAAACTCGTGGTATTCCACAGCAGAAAGGGATCTTGGAAAGGAACCTCATTTTATAGATAAGGAGACTAAGGCACAGAGAGAAATAGAGTTAAAACAATTATTCCTAACATTCCCAAGTGACTTGCCCAAGTTAGTGAGTGACAGAGCCGTGGCACAAACTGAGGATTCCTGAACCCTGGCTTGTTCTTTTTTCCTTTTGCCATGTGAAGAGAGGTTTTTAAATGAGGTATTGTACACACACACACACACACACACACACACACATACATATACATGAGGCGTCATCAGAAAATTCAAGAAAAATGTGTCTTAAGAAAAAACTGTGCTTGGATTTTAAATTTTTTCCACCATAATAAATTCATCCTTTTTAAAAATGTATTTTATTTCTTTTATGAGAGAAAGAGAGCATGTGTGAGAGAGTAGGAGGCACCCTTGACAGGGTTTCATCACACTGTGATCTCCTTCCTCCAGCCCTCCTGCTAGTCAGAATCCTAAGTACGCACATGTGCCCAGCATGTTTCAGGTCAAGTGAGGATTCAAACCCATGGTCAACCATATGGATTCCAGCACTGCAAATAGCATGCTACTTGTCTGCACCACCATAACGGGGCCAGCAAGCTCATACTTGAATTCCACTTTTCCATGAAATTTTTGAAGTCCCCATGGATAATCCCAAATTCATCATTGTTTTCTCTCTGGAATGGTCTTTGGCAGTCAACATCAGAAAGATGGAATATGTTTCTTATATAGACTAAGACACAATCATGGCTTACTCATTTGTCCTCCCTACCAAGTGCTCAGCAAGGCACAGAGTAAGGCCCTTGATGAACACTATTGAAATAACCACCAGTTACAAAAGCAGTGTTCCTGCTCCTTACACTCCAACAAGTGCTCTGGAGAAGAAGCCAGGAGCTGGCCTTGGGAGTGCACCTCTCAGAGCCTCAGGAGATGCAGTAAGAGGAGCCAAGGATTCTGTTGCTTTCCAGGAGAATCAGGGACCATCCCACCACTAAGATAGTGGGTGCTCACCTCTTATTTGTCCAATGTAAATAAGCAACTATATATCCCATTTTTATCACCTTTAACACTGGCCATGACCTTTAATGACTTCAGTCCTCACCCCTTATAAGATTTTGAATAACAAAGCATTCCTCAGTAATCGTTCTGTCCTGCTTATCTGGGTCCTAGTTGGACATAAAAATCTAGACCACAAGGCAAATTAACTTATCACTTCACAACTAGGTCATTTTCTTTATAGAAAAAGCCACTCAGGAATTCTTAAATAAGAAATTCCTGGGCCAGCCACAATGTCTCAACAGTAATACAACACTGCACATGCTGAGGCCATATGGGAAAGTTCCAGATTCATGTCCCAAGATCTCTGTGCAGGCCAGGCACACATGTGCCCATGATCTTGGCTGGGTGAAGTTGGGGATAGGCTCTCAGCATGAAGTCTCTGTTTAGGGGTGCTTTTCTCTCCATCCCGCTTTCTCATTGAAGACATAAATAAACTTCCAAAAAAAAATTCTTGTGACACTTCTCTGTCTGTGGGGACAATAACAAAGTGCCTCCCTCTAAAGGATGTTGTAAGAATAAAATGAAAAATGGTACAGAAACTGTTTAGCACAAGACTTATAGTTGGCATATAGTTAATGCTAAAGTTGGCTTCTTTTAAAAGTGTCGTTTTAATATGGTTTAATTTACCTACAAATAGTACCCAATGGTACTATGGTATAAAGTAAGGAACTCCTGAGATTAACATGCCTGGTTCTTATTACTGGCCTTATTATTTCAGGCATAAAATACTAAGTTTAAAGTTTAGATTGACCTTGATAGGTACACCTTCTTTACAGGAAAAATTATGTTAAAAGGTAACAATAGTAATACCTATCTTACATGTACTCACCTATCTTATATGTACATGTGTGGGTGTGTGTGTGTACTAACCTTTCCCTCTTCCCTTAATACAGCCTGTATGCATTAACCTGCCTGGTTCACCATCTGCCTTCTCACAGAACCGCCCCAGGTCCCCATGCAATTGGAAGACATCAGGGCCCTGCTCTTAGCCACTGGACCAAACCTGCCTTCGGTGCTGACGTCTCCTCTGGGAACACAGCTGGTCCTGGATCCTGGGAATTCCGCTCTCCTCGGTGAGTCCAATCCTCTAAAACATTGGGCAGAAATCCAGGGCTGGACAGGATTTATGGATGGGTGACTGCTTGCAGGTGGGAGGGAGGCAGCAGTAGGGGGTGGCCAACAGGAAATCACTAAATTGCCTACAGAATCCAGACTCACCAGTGGAAACTTGGCTGACTTTCCATATGAGGTGAGTGCAGTTCTTAGTCTGGGCTCTATAGTGTGTCTAGATTCCATTATGGCTCCTTTATGAATCCTCTTGGGCTGATGCCACAGTCCAGATCCTCTCAATCAGACTGACTCACAACACTTGGAGAAGAATACAGTAATAAAGAATTGCTCCTGTATCTCTTCTCTCCATGCTAACCATTCCCCAGAGCTCTCCTGTGACCTCTCCACCCACCAAACTCAAACTGTAATCAGCTTTCAAGGAGAAAACTGCAGTATCAGCATCCTCCAAAAGTTGGGTGTTTCTATTTAAGCAAGTCAAGTAGAGTTGAAAAACAAACCAGACAGATGCCCCAAGGCAAGTGTTTAAATAATTTCACTAGGTACAACCTACCTGGCTTCTATTGTTGGAAACCTTCATAAGTTATTGCCCACCTGGCTAGTGCCCTCTGATAGCAGAGTTTGACAAGGGCATCACTCCAGAATTGCAGAGATGCCAGAAGAAATGTCACACATGACTTCTGGAGGTGGACAAGATGGTAGAGAAGAATTCTGCTTCCCAAAAACCTGAAAAAATAGAAATAGCAGACCTATGTATGTATGGGGGCATAGAGTATACGGGAAATCTCTGGTCCTTCCTCCTAATTATGCTGTGAACCTAAAACCTTCGGGTAAGGGATAAGGGGGAGGCAGGAAAGCTTTTAAGAACAACAAAGAGAAAGCAAGTTCTCAAAGTGGGGGAAATGTTTATGCTAACTCTATGTGGCCTCAAATGTTAATAACAATAGATAAAATTATTCCCTTGGCTCAAAGTGTAAAGTTTCTCTACTCTTTTACCTGCTAATTAACAAGGAACAAGAGCACATGGGTTCCCAGTCCTACTATAATGATTTATCAATACAGCCATAAGACCTGGTTGTATCTTTAAGGTTAGAGCTCAAAAATATTATCTTCAATTTTCTTTTATCATCTAAAGTTACACTTTTACACTGGCATTTAAATCTAACCGTTAAGAGACATATTTCTATCCTAGTCCACATCCAGAGAAGCATCTTCATAACTTCTCAACATGTAGGAAAGCTTCTGGTTTCTCTTTCTTATCTGGATTTTTAAAAGGGACACAGATACAGTAACAAGGAGCCCTGTTTCATTTCCCATAACTTAGACAAGCCTGGCATTGAGTTCTTCCATATCTCATTGATCAGAATTTGTATTTTCTAGTTTACAAATGGTAGCTTATTTCATATTAAATGTGCACATTTTGAGCTGTTTTTATTTTAGACTCATCGCTATAAGAAGCTATGATTAGCTCTCAGTCATAGCCCATTCACTAGCAGGGTGTGCAGCATTCATATGTTTTCAATTTTGATAACTCTTTGGGGTCACTAAAGTATTATTCAGCATGCCGGACAAGTTGACCTGCTCATATTTGTCTATAATAGCTTTACTATACCCCTTTATTCTGGAATAATAAATATTCTGTCTCATTTTAGCCATGAGCAATAAGAACTTATTGTGCTTTATGTTGCTGCATTCCACTACTAATTTATGGTACTTTGTTACTTTACTCTGCCATTTAAATCTAATAGTTAAAAGACACATTTCTAGCCCAGTCCACATCCAGACTGCTCCATTTGAATGAGACAGTGAGTTGATGTTCATAAAGCCCCTACAAACAACTGCCTGGGAAAAACGGACTCTAGTGGCAAACATTGGTGTCAAGCCAGCACTGTAGAATTAGGAAAGACCTACATGCAATTGCGGAGATGAATTAGGGAATTATGTCAAGTATCAAGACTTTGAAAAGTGGTTGAGACATACCAGAGTCTTACTATGATGCCTTGACCACTGAAGGATGGGTAGTCTTCCAATAGGCAGGAAGGAGAGAAATGGACACTTGAAGTGAAGCAATATCAGGAGCTTGAGATAAAAATGTGCAAGATATGTATAGGTACCTGTTCAGGAATGTTTGCAAAATACCACTGTGTTAAGAACAATGATGAGCAGCTAAACTGGGTTGGAAACTTGCCTATTAAAACCAGCGAGCCTCAGCTAGAGCTTGTTTACTCAGTCGAAGCTCAGGTGCACACACAAACAATTCTAAGACCTTCCCTCCATCCTGAGCTTTCTCAGCTACTATCCTCATAGTTCAGTTACTCCCATTAGATATGCTCCCATCCCCGGCTCCTATAGGTGGCCATTTAGACTACAGTGTGTGCTCTAAAGGAAGGGGGTTTTTTTGTAGGGTTGCTAAGAAATAGCAGAAAGTGGTATCCATCCAATTGTGAAAGCTTTGCTTACTAGGCTAAGAGAGTAGATTTACTCTGTGGGAAAGAGGGTTTGTAAGTAGGAGAATGATATAGGAAAAGTAATGCTGGAAAAGAAATAACCTGATATCCCATGGGAATAATCAATAGTGGGAGGGGTTTAATGAAGAAACCCTATGCTATAAATAACAGATATTCTAGACCAGGATAGAAATATGTAGCAAAGATACTGTTAATCACTCCTCCCAACAGTCAGAAGCTCCCTCATCAATCGTGATTCTCTTTCTCATTCAACCCAGGCACTGCCTTGGAATTTAATTTCCCACCAAGCATGGTGGCAGTTAACATATAGGATGAAAGCTTTTTGCCGATATCATTGCAGCCAGTAAGTACTGAGATTCCGGTCTATGTTTTCCTCCCTTGTCTCCCATGTACAAAGCTGTAACAGATTCAGAGAAGTTTACAGTTCTGTGTCACAGGGAGAGTAATGCATAGACCTCGATTCTCATGTTTTCATGTCATGGGAGGAAGAAGAAAAGGGTTTGTCATGGATTTTTTGTGTTTTTTTTAAGTTATGTATTTTTTACTTTTGGAGAGGTTTATACTATAGGGCACATGCACTTGCTGGAGAGACAGAGAAAGTGAAAAGTCACCCCCCAGGAGGATGGCCACACTGCAATCCCCTCTTCTCTGTTATCCCTCCTTGGGATCTTGGGCATGCATGCCCATGTGCCTGGCATGAGCTTCAAGACACCAGATCCAGAACTCAAACCATAAGTTGACTACATGGGAGTCCAGCAACGCAATCACTTTGCCATCTGCTGGTCCCATTCAAGTATTTTTTAAAGTCATGTATCAGAACTAACTCTAATTCATGGACTTGAGCATTACAATTCCCATTAGGCATGTCTATTCTAGAAATGACTATTTTAGTCATCAGATGCCCTATCATTGATATTACTTGTAGGCACTGATATAGCCCTACAGCTTCCAAGAAGGGATATGGGTTGAGCAACATATGCATGCATCTGAGACTCAGTTTCCATAAATTAAAAAAAAAAAAATTGGAAACTTGGAACTAATGAGTCTCTTGTTGGTCTCACATTCAACTGCATGGCTTAGACATGGAAAATGCTCAGTATGGCTCAACTGTACAGGGTGGACCCAACCTAACTGAATCCATTGTCCTATACAAGACAGGTGCTAAGTGCTTCATTCCTCTTTACAGCTATCCTTTTTGCAAGAAAGCCAAGCCTGTGCCAACTGCTCTGGAGGATAAGACCAGTGCCCATGCCACCACCTTTGGTGGTCCAGGCCCAAGCAGTATCCTGCAGGGCTCCATTTATAGAGCAGCAACATTTCAGGCCTCCCTGCAGAAACTAAAACTTTTTTGCAGACTTCTGTAAAATATTTTTTTTGGCCACTAAAGACCAAGACTAATATTTCTCACAGTATCACTTATAGGGCATTAGCATTGATATTTTTAAAAATAACTTTTATTGGAGTTTTTATTATAAGAGCAATACATCTTCATTGTACAGCATCTTAAAAGGGAGAAGCAGAAAAGGAAAATTATCCATAATTACCTAACCCAAAGATAATTAGTATAAAGACCTTTTTCCTCTATGTAAATATGCATATCATACAAATCTTTTGTCTAAAAGAAGCACATTCTGTATAATGCTTGTAACTTTTTGTAGTTAATGTTATATATCAAATATCTTTCCATAACTTTAAATAGCCTTCCTCAATTTCATTTTTTAATATTTTATTTTATTTTATTTATTATTATTATTATTTTTAAAATTTTCTATAAGGCCCATGTACTCACCAGAGAGAAACAGAGAGAGAGAAAGCAAGATGCCAGATCTGGGACTCAGACAACAGTCAGCCATATGGGAGTCTAGCACCTTACCATGCCACCTGCTACTGCCCTCAATTTCATTTTTAATGGCTGCATTTGCAAGAGATACTATATCTTATTCAACCAGTTCTCTGATGTTAGACTTCTAAATTATCTGCAGTGTTTTTCTGTCATTGAATATACATATGATAAATATTCTTACATCTAAATTTTTATGTGCATCCCTGCTTACTTAGGATCAATTCCTAGAAATAATATTAATGTCAGAAGTTGTGTATATTTTAGGATTGTGCTATTTGTCATCAAATAGCCCTCCAACAAAGTTTTACCTCCTGTATGTGCCCACCGGCATTGTGGTAGTCATTTCTAGTTTTAGTTATTATAAATAAAGCTTCTTGATTAGAAACCTAGGAGTAAAATGGCTGAATCTTCTGGGAGGTGTATGCATAACATTTTAAGAAACAACCAGGGCTAGCTCTATGACCTGGTGGTTAGGGGAACTGGATCCCACATGGTCAACCATGAAGTTTGAATTCTGTCCTGACCGGGTTGAAAAACACATCAGGGACTTGTGCAAGCATGCCCAAAACCTTGACAGGATGGAGAAATGGAGAAGGGATTATGGTATGAGGTGATGCTTTCTCCTCTCCCTCTCTTTCTGTCTCTTCATCTTTTTCTGGTGAGTACACATGCCCTCTGGGAAATTGAAAGAAAAAAAAAAAAAACTAAACTAAACTGCTTTGCAAAGTAGCATATGAAAATTCTAGGTTGAGACCAGCAGTTGGTGTAATGACTATGTCACTGGACTCCCATATAGTTGATCACAGTTCGAGTCCCAGACCCAATGGCTTAAACTCACACCAGGGGCATGTATGTGTTTGCCCAAGATCCCAAGAGGAGAATGTCTTTCTGGCGAGCACACGCACCCTATAACAAAAACCTCTCGAAAAAAAAAAAAAGAAAGAAAAGAAAAGTAAATTCTAGGTTTTTCCATAGCTTCACCAAATCTTGCTATAGTTGATCTTTTAAATTTTAGATATTCTACCAGGTATGTAGTCATTTCTCATTGTGGTTTTGATTTAGATTTTCCTAATAACGGATAGTGTTGAACTTTTCATATGCTTTTTTTGCCATCCCTATTTCTTTCTTAGAAAAATGTCTGTTAAGTTTTTTGGCCCTGTTTTGTTTAAATTGGGTTTTCATTTATTATTAAATTTTGAGAGAGCTTTATGTATTTTGAATATAAGCCTTTTATCAGATATATGATTTCCTAATATTTTGTCTTACTCAGTGGCTGACTTTTCATTCTCTTAAGTGTCTCCGAAAGAATATAGAAGACTTCAGTTTTGATGAAGTTCAATTTATTAATTTTTTTTCCAGACTTGGACCTTACTCTTGGTACTGTCTTTAAGAAATCTTTCCTACTTGAAGGTCTCAAAGATTTTCTCCCATGTTTTCTTCTGGAAAGTTTATAGTTCTATGTTTTACAGTTAGGGGTGTAGTTTATTGTAAGTTTTGGTATGCCATGTGAGCTGTATGTTGAAGTTTGTTTTTATGCATATGGATCCCCAACTTGTCTGCTACCATTTGTTGGAAAGATTCTCCTTTCTCTACTGTATTGCCTCTGCACCTTTGTGGAAGATTAGTTACCCTCGTATGTATGTGTTTCTAGATTCTCTTATATCATTGATACATTTGTCTCGTTATACTAAAACCACATTCTGTCCAGTGTATTATGAATCAAAAGGTTTTCCAGTCTGACTGGCAGAACTGGTCTGTTCTTTACCCTGTGTGAGCACTGGGCACTGGTACCTGTAATTCTTTAGGTGGTTCTTTCACCTGACTCAGATAGTTCTTCACAAGCACTTGCTGCTTTGCATTCTGTTGAATATTTACAAAGGATGCTCTGCAGATTTACAGAAACTACAGATTTACTTTTGTAAATTAAGGTTTTGTACCACAGTCACATCCATGCATCGACCTATGTATCGTCTGTGCCTGCTCAAACAGTACGACAGCAGAGTTGAGTCTTGGGACAGAGACTGTATGGCCCCGCAAGACCAAAATATTTATCTGAGCTTTTACAAAACTTGCTTGCCAACCCCTGATCTAGTCCCTCCACCTTATTATTAGAAGGGATACTGAGGTCCACAGTGGTGACCCATTTCCTAGGAGCATACTCTTCATTCTGTCACTGTGTCTTTTATCCTGTCCTCAGGGTAGGCTTTCTCCAAGAGGTCGGAGACCCTGAAACACACACACACACACACACACACACACACGCTACAGGAGTAGAGATCAACCTCAGGAAGTTCAGAAAAGAGTGTGTGTGTGGGTGGGGGGACCTGTGTTCTAAAGGCCCTTGATTTTTGTCAGAATTAGAGGACTTCAGGTAGCTCCTGAAATAACAAAATACGTAATTGTATGAAGATTAAGGAAAGCAGTTCAGTACCTTTTCTCGACATACTTTATTTAGGTCCAGAATATCTTAGGGTGTCCTACAGAAGCTCTAAAGAGCTTGGCCCACCTCTCTTTTCTGTGACACCCTCTCCTTTGGGAGTAAGCAAGCTCCAACACCCAGTCAGAGGGTCTCCTCACAACTTCTCTGCTGAAGGCACGGGTTATACTAGCCCCACATGGAGCCAAACAGCACGTGCTTTTTCTCATGCCTTGTGATTTGCCGAGAGGAGGGAGAGTCAGGCTGACACGCTAACCTAAGCCTACAGCGTAAAGCCTTACCACGAGCAAAGACACAGTGCCAGGCCCTTCTGCCCTGCCAGGGCTCTAGAGGCACAGCCCCTGCCCATGGCCACACCAACATACTCCCCAGGGCAGCAGGCCGAGCAGACCCCTGAACAAGGACCAGCTCCACTTCCAGGAGTCCCAAGAGAAGAACAGGGAAGAGCACTCCAGGTAAAGGAACAGCAGAGGTTACAGAGAAAGAAAACATCCAGCATCTGCGAAGTCATTCCAGTGAGAACGAAGGGAGAGTAGCCTTAGGTGAGGCTGAGGAGGAAAGGGGGCACACTGCAGGCTTTTCTACTTGGTCCCAAATGCAAGAGGAAGGCTTTGAAAATCTTAAAAGCAGGCAAGAGTCATCATCTGATTTGTGCTTTTGAAAACTTATTCTGCATGGTGCGTAGAGGATGGCTTCTAGGGGGAGGGACTAGCACTAGTACCCCATGTAGGAAGTGGCTGCGGTTCCTGGCTAGGAGGAAACCAACACAGACTAGAGAGGCAGAGGAAATAGAAAAAAAGGGAATGAATCTGGGGATCTGTAGAAGGTAACACTGATGGGATTTGGTGAACAGAATAAATTAATGTGAAAAGATAAACATCATCCATAGGATCTACAGATTCTTAAATCATCAGACTCTTTTTAGCCCTTTCTCTCCAAAACTCTTATATACCTATGTGGTATACCTTGTATCATCATACAAGTCGGATTACTTAAGCCAAGATATTAGAATAAAATGGAGACTACACAGGTGTGCAACTGCCAAAAGTGTGGTTATAAGAAGGATGGCCCATGACTTTTGTTGCTCAATCCTGGCTCATTTTCTTTCATTTTTTTAAAAAAAGAATTATTTAATTTTATTCATCATCTTTTTTTTTTTTAATTTGACAAGAGAGAGATGGGGTGAGTGGGAGTGAGTGAGAAAGCAGGCTGCCAGATTTGGGACATGAACCATGGTCAGGCATGTGGGAGTCCAGCGCCTTAACCACCTTGCCACCTGCCATCCTCCCTGGCTCAGTTTCTTAATACACACCTGCTCAGCCCCCACTGGATGGTAGGCCCTATGCCCCAGCCTCTGAGAAGCTCAGAAGCACAGAAGTCCTCCATTATCCACAATTTCCTTTTTTTAAGGTTTTAGTCATCTATGTTCCCAAAATAGGTGAGTTCAGTACAGTTGATCTTTTTTTTTTTCCTTTGAGAGAAATTTTTGCTATAGGGCACATGCACTCACCAAAGAGACAGAGAGACAGAAAGCAAGAAATCACCCCCCTCCAGGGGGGTTGGCCATGCCACAATCCCTTCTCCTCCATTCTCCTCTCAGGATTTTGGGCACACACACACACACACACACACACACACACACACACACACACATGTGCCTGGCATGAGTTTTAAGCCACCAGGCCTGGGACTCAAACCACGGTTGACTACATAGGAGTCTAGCACTATAACTGTACACCATCTACTGATTCCCATCGTTGATCTTTTATTGCACCTAATTTATAAATTAAACTTTATCATGGGTATGTATGTGGGATGGGGGGTATGAAAGGGTTCAGTACTTTCTATAGTTTCAAGTAGAATGTGAGGCTCTTTGACTATATCCCATGGAAAAAAAGGGACTTGTAGGAGAGACAGGATAGCCAACTGATGTCAGCAAAGCACCATAGAGTTGCAAAGGAAGCCTAAGGGAACAGAGAAATCAGGACCTCTTTGGGGAAAGGAGAATCAGGGAGAAGTTAAGAGAAAAACAGTTCAAGTGCAATCTCAAAAGGATGAGTTAAAGTTAAACTTTGCTGAGTTTCTTCTATGTTCCAGGTACCACTGAAAGCCACAGGGAACAAAACAGACCAGTAATTATAATAAATAATCCCTCCTCTGATAGAATTTGCATGATAGTAGGAGAAATAGAAAATAAACATGATAAAACAATACCATATGGTGGAAGGTCCTAAAAACTATGAAAAAAAAAAAAAAAATAAGCAGGTAAGAGGGCTGGGTGGTACCTTCATGGGAGGAGCTGCAATTTAAAATTAGATGCTCAGAAAAGGATTCCTTGAAAAAATAATCCTTGAGCAAAGATGTGAGCAGGAGCTATTAAGTGTTGCACATGTCTGGAGGGAAAGAGGCAAAGAGACCACAGGCTCTGGAAGAGCCCGTGTGGAGTTCTGGAGGCAGACATGCCTAATGTGTTTCAGGAACAAGAGTCCAGTGTGGCCAGAGGGGAGTAACAGAGGAAGGAGGAGCGAGATCAGAGAGGGAGCAAGGCAGAGGGCAAATTGTGTAAGGCCTTGTAAACGGTCACATTAAAACAACAGTGAGAGAAAAATCTATAAATGACCAAACTTATAAACAGACTCGATATTGCGTTGAACATCATGGGCTTTTCCAGGATTCGGCAAAGGGCAGGCAGAAGTGATTTCTTTTATTGGAAACCATGTGGCCAGCTGAATGTTATAGAGCTGACTCTAGTAAAACAGGCTTATCAGGCTGGCTCGGGTACAAGCCAATATTGCAGATTTAATTTGACTCACACATGTTGGGCACCTGCTCTGTCTACCTGGCCCTGAGCTTCTGCAGGCACGTGCCTGGCCATGTCCTTCATCTAGAAAGAGACGCCCCATTGCACAGTGGAGTCATCTGGGAAGCTTAAAATAAAAAATTTCCACTGCGACCAATTAAGTCAGAACCTCTGAGGGTGAGGGCAGGCATCAGTATATTTAAGCATTGATTCTCAGGACTTACAAAGTCACTTTCCCATCTTCTAATAAGTAGAAGCTGATGGGAGAACATAGTGTACTTTGTCATTCAGAATGTCATCCAGAATGTTAGACTGGCATAAAAAGATTTTTTTGCGATTCACACCCAACCTCTACATTTATCTTTCCAACCTATTCCTGTCTTCAATAATCCCTCCTTACCAGTAAAATTTCTCCCTATATGGACATTTAAAAGTGTGTGGGAAAATGATATTAAAGTGCAAATCTATTTTGATGCAAAAAAAAATGAAATCTGCACAGTCTTCATAATGAACATTTTCATGAACTTTTTAAAGACCCCTTGGACATGTTGACGTCTTGAGCCTTTGGGGACTTCCTTGCCTAGAATACCCTCACTTGCCCCCTCCCATCTTGCTAAATCCTAACGATCTTCAATACTCAGCCCTCTGTGAAGCCTTCTTAGAGAGCCCCAGCCTGCAGTGATCACTCTCTGCTGTCCTCCAGAAGCACTTACCCTGGACTAGGCCAGCTTTCTCTGTAAAGAGCCAGATAGGAAATGCTATAGGAATCATGGGCCATAAGACCTTCAGCTTTGCAGATGTAGAGTGAAGGAAGCCTTAAAACAATCAGTAAATGCAGCCTGCCCTGAGGCCTAGTGGCTAAGAGAGCCAGATCCCATAGGGCTGTTTTTTTTAATCCCAGCCCCAGTGGCTTGAGAAATACATGGGTATATGTGCATGCATGCACAAAATCCCAACAGGATAAAGAATTAGAGGAGGAGGGATTGTGATGTCATCACTCACAATCACACTCTCCCTCCACTCTCCTCTGGAAAGTATCTCCTCTGGCAGTTGAATAGCAGAAAAAGTAAATTAATTGGACCAGCAGTTGGCATAATGGCTATGTCACTGGACTCCCATGTAGTCAACCTCAGTTCTAGTCCTGGACCCGGTGGCTTAAACTCACGCCGGGCGCAAGTGCATGCATGCCCAAGATCCTGAGAGGGGAAGGGATTGCACGTGGCCATACCTCCCAGGGAGTGATTTCTCACTTTCTGTCTCTGTGTCTCTCTCTGTCTGTCTGGCAAGTGCACGTGCCCTATAGCAAAACCCTCTTTAAAAAAAAAGAAAGTAGGGACCAGCAGTTAGCGTAATGGCTATGTCGCTGGACTCCCACGTAGTCGACTGCGGTTTGAGTCCCAGACCCGGTGGCTTAAACTCACACCGGGTGCGTGTGCGCCCAAGATCCCGAGAGGAGAATGGAGGAGAAGGTATTGCAACGTGGCCATCCCCTCTGGGGGGGTGATTTCTCGCTTTCTATCTCTCTGTCTCTCTCTGTCTGTCTGGCGAGTGCACGCGCCCTATAGCAAAAACCTCTCCAAAAAAAAGAAAGAAAGAAAGTAAATGAATGAGTGTGACTGTATTTTTAAAACTTTATTTATAGGAACCAGAACTGGATTTGGCACTTGAGCATGGTTTGTCAACCTCTGTTCTAGGTCCCTGATGTGACACAGCCTACTTCATCTTGAATTATTAGAAATATTGCACATCTGTGTCGTGTCTCCCAGCTAGTTTCCAGGTCCTAGGGAGAGAAGAGACCACATAAATATTCTCAAATGATTTAAAGCAGGACAAGGTAGCAGAATCTTGGCTTAGAAGGTCTCCCGAGTCATTCCCATCTCTACTTGTAGCTTTATCATTTCCACCACGTACCTCCACTCCTCACCCCACCCTGTACACTTCCTGATTCCTCTAGTACAGACTGGATCAGGTACTTCCTGAATCCAGTTATGAGGAAATGCACACAGTGACAGTCAGTGAGGACCTGGGCCACATCCGTTGGGAAGCCATTTGTCAACATGATTGTTTCAAAGAATGAAATCACTACTACTTCCTATTTAAAGATAGCTGTGGGAGTAGCAAGTTCTGATGATCAAAGGTTAGGTTAAAATTAATCCGCCATGGGACCCACTCCATGGGAAATTGCAGCCATGGCAAGGAAAGTGATGTAGTGGAAGGACCAGGAAACCATGAAATGGAAGACTAGCATACTTGATGAGGGGCAGGAAAGGAAAAAGAAATTTAGTCTGACCCTTTTCAAAGAGACATGAGTTGGCATCTGTTTCCTCATTTACGCTAAAAGGCTGAGGCTTTATATCACCAGGAAAATGCTTTTTGATTTCCTAACCTGTGCCTGCAAAGAGAATATACTTTGTCATTAAGAAGAAAGGTCAACATCTTGTGGTTGTTTATGGCATGTGTTTATATACTCTTTTCTTTTTTGTTGTTTTTAAATAAAATCCAAAGTAGAGAATAGAGATCCCTTGGGGACTGCAGGAAGCTGTATAGCACATATAGTATAAGATGAAATCAGTATTTCAGTGGGCATTTATGAGGAAACCACAGGAAGGAATATAGTGGTTCTTTGGACTGGACTGCACATCCATAAATACTAAAAGACACCAGAGCATAAGTGACACTTAAAATAGTTGGACACAGAGAGTACAGCAGTAAATCTCCCCACCCGGCCACTCTTCTGAGCCATAGCAAACATCCAGACATGGGCTTATTTTAAGACTCTAGATAGGCAGGAAACGGGGACCTTGAGAAAACTCACTCACACTTCTGCCCTTTCCTGGCATCAGGACACAGTTCCCAGGCCCACGTGCCCTCCGTACCATGTCTACTGGCAATGACGTGAATGAGTTTCATGTCCCTGAAATAAGCAGGTATTGAAAGTCCATCAGTGGGAAAATGAACTCTACCCTTGCCATCATAAATCCTGCCTCAACCCTGAAGCAGTTCTTGAAAATACCCACTCTAGTCCTGTGCGCCCTTATGTCTGTGTAGTGCTATAGTGGCAGTTTTACAGCAGTTGCAGAACCAGGGGTACACCATAAAAGAAATTAAATTAAGCTAGAAGAAGGAAAGGGCTTTTGTCTACTACTGAATCAAAAGGAGGAAATGAGTATGAACTTTGAAATAGGTATTGAACTGTGGTCAATTTGCATAACCCTGTGAACCTTCCTTTTTTTTTTTTTTTAGAGGTTTTTGCTATAGGGCACATGCGCTCGCCAGCCAGACAGAGAGAGACAGAGAGACAAAAAGCAAGAAATCACCCCCCAGGAGAGATGGCCATGCCGCAATCCCTTCTCCTCCATTCTCCTCTCGGGATCTTGGGCACACACGCACACGTGCCCAGCGTGAGTTTTAAGCCACCGGGCCCGGGACGTGAACCACGGTCGACTACGTGGGAGTCCAGCGACATAGCCATTATGCTAACTGCTGGTTCCAAGCCTTTCTTTTTCATCAGTAAAATAGGTTTTACTAATGAGGACTATTTTGAGATTCAAGTAAGATTAAATATCTAAAAATATTTTTTAAACCATAAAGCATTCATAAAATTTTGTTGCCTTATTTCTAAAGTTAGACACAAGAATGCTCACAAAAGTAGGACTTTTAGGACCTCAAGAGGGCAAACTTTCAGCGGAGATTCTGGACCACTTGTGAGGCCCTTCTTTCTAGCCATGCACGATTTCTGTATTCTTCTTTGCTACACGGTGGAATACAGATTGCATTGTTTCTTTGAGGGATCTTAGGAGGAACAGTGATTATCTTGGAGAGTGTTGCTCATAAAATATAAGGACCTCATGGCATGTGAGTGGATTTCATGGGAAACAGGACCTAAACAACACCAGGAAAAATATTTGAGATCAGACAGGCCAGGAAAGGAACATCGGTGGGAATTAGACATCCCTCTGTGAGAGACAGAAGGTACATGAGGAAAGCAGACAAGTTCTTGTTCTAAGCCCATGACTTGGTCCTATGAACTCCAGATACCTGAATTCACTTGTTTTTGTTCTTTGTGTGTGTGCTAATACTTGAGTATAATGTGATCAAAATTCAGGCAAGATCTTGTCTCCAATCAATTACCTATTTACTTATCATCACTGGTGGTGGTTTGCAGTCTTAGAATTTTTCTTTTTTTATATTTTTTGCCATAGGATACATGTGCTCACTGGAGAGACAGAGAAAACGAAGAGGAAAGTGAGAAATCACCCCCCCCCCCAGGGGGGATGGCCATGCTGCAATCCCTTTTCTTGTCCTCTGAGGATTTGGGCATGTGTGCACATATACCTGGCATGTTTTTCGGGCCAGGTCTGGGACTTGAACCATGGAGTCAGCCATATGGGAGCCAGTGCCTTAACCCTGCTGGCCCCAGTCTGCTACTGCTACTTGTCCATATGCTATATTCTGCTATGTTTTGAAAACGCTTAGAAACATTGATACAAATAATATTGTGAAAATCAAGTGAGTTTTACCTCTTAACATAATTAGCAGCAGTATCTCCTACTTTTATGAAGCAGAATTACTCCACTGTTTCTGTGTATAGTACCATTTCATCTTCTGGACAGGGGTTTTGAAATCATTCTCACCTTAGCTTCCTCTCCTTGTTGCCCATAGGTGTTTGCATTGATATTATATCCTAACACCTCCTAGGGCCCCTTTACACCTTAGTGCCCTCAGAGTTAAAAAGCGGCCCATCTAATTGTACTTTGCTCTTGAGAAGAAAAAAAAAAAAGAGGAGGGAGAGGAGGTATTTTTTTTTTTTTGGGGGGGGTGGAGTAATCAGTTTGAATGTGCTTTTTTAAATTTCATAAAGATACTTTTTTTTTTTGAGAGGTTTTTTACTGTAGGACGCGTGCATTCACCAGAAAGTCAGAGATAGACAGAAAGAGAGAAATCACCCCCCAGAGGGGATGGCCACGCGCAATTCCTTCTCCTCCATTCTCCTCTCAGGATCTTGGGTATGCACGCATACGCACCCCAGCATGAGTCCTTCTTGATACGTAAGAAACTTGGCATCTCTCTGTCTCTGTTTCTCCGGCAAGAGCACACACCCTATAGCAAAAATCTCTCTAAAAAAAGGAAAAGAATCCCCCTTGGGGGGTGATTTCTCACTTTCTGTCTCTCTTTCTATCTCAGGTGAGTGTATTTGCCCTATAGCAAGAAACTTGGCATTCTGGTTGTCTACAGGGAGGGGAATCAAGTCGTTAAGGGAAGGGGGGAATGGGAGGAAGAATTTTCACAGCACTCCCTTTTGGTACCTTTTAGTTTGAACCAAGGCCAGCCTCAGAAGTGCAGTGGTAATGTAATACTCTGCAATGCCCAGCCATACAGCAAGGTCACGGGTTCATGTCGTGAGGTCTCCCTACATACACAGATGCTTGTGCGCATGCCCATGATCCTGACTGGCTGGGAGTGAACCCATGGCATGAAGACTCTGTTGGGGTGCTTATGTCTGTTCATCTCTCTTTCAAAGAAGAATGTATGTCTCTGTCTTTGTCTCTCCCCAGCAAGTACAGGTGCTGTATAAAAAAGTAAAAAAAAAAAAAAAAAAAAAAATAAGGAAAGAAAGAAAGGAAGGAAAGAAAGAAAAATGAAACCAAGTATATGTATTAACTATCCAAGGATAGGCAAGTAAGATTTGGATTGGAGACCTACTTCAATTCCACAACTATCTCCTGCACATCTGCTATATGCCAAGCATTCTATATTTTGACCCTCATGGAGCTTAGAGTCTAGATCTCCTATTCCATAGAGTCTCAGAAACATAGTGATAATGGCTTGGGAAAATACACCCACACACATTTTGCTGGTACAAAGGAGACCAGAGAGAATAAGCCAGGATCACATTTTGGCACAATTAAAATCCCAGTATGCTGGGACCAGCAATTGGCGTAATGGCTATGTCACTGGACTCCCACGTAGTTGACTGCGGTTCAAGTTCCGGACCCAGTGGCTTAAACTCACGCCGGGTGTGTGTGTGTACATGCCCAAGATCCTGAGAGGAGAATGGAGAAGGGATTGTGGTGTGGCCATCCCCCCTGGGGGTGACTTCTCGCTGTCTCTCTGTCTCTCTCTTTCTGGCGAGCATGTGCGCCCTATAGCAAAAACCTCTCAAAAATAAAAAAGAAAGAAAAAAATCCCAGTATGCAGGCCAGCAGATGGCATAGCGGTTCTGATGCTAGACTCTCACATAGTCACCTGCTGTTTGAGTCCCGAACCTAATAACTTGAAACAGATCCAGCCCCAAGAGAAGATTGAAGGAGAAGGGATTGTGGCATGGCCACCACCCCCCTGGGGGGAGGGTAATTTCTCACTTTCCCTCTCTCTGTGTATCTGTCTACCTGCCTGTCTCTCTCTCCCCCTCTCTCCCTCTCTCCCTCTCCCCCTCCCTCCCTCCCTCCCCCACCTCCCTTCCACACCCAGCCCCAAGCAAGCACAAATGCCCCAAGGCAAAAACCTCTTTAAAAAAGAGAAAAATCCCGGTAACACACTGATGTATTGGGTTCTATTTTCATGAAAATGTTTTCATAAGCATTCTGAGAGAAGTATTTTGCCAGGACCTCTCCATGCTATGGTTGCAGGTAAAACCAAAAACTAAAGGATTTTTTCACTCTCTTTGGAAAACTGTATAGTTTAAAACGAGTTTTGCTGATCATCTGCTGTTCTCTACCCACTCTAGCCCATCAGAGCAAATCTTAGAAAGTAGATTGAGCCAAAGGTAGGTTAGGCCAAAGGGGAAAAAAATGATAATATTAATTGTACTCTTATTCTAGAAACATAACCTAATAATATGTCTTTATCTGTTCAAGAACTCAAATTCTTTTATCCTTCACCTTTACTACTTTAATCTCTGAAAGGTATGTAGAGCAACACGTTTAACTCCAAAACCATCATTCTATCAAGCATCATTTTATACAAAAATTCATTATGATTATGGAGTTCTTCATTTCTCTGTTGGCAGTGCCTTGCTCAGAAATAATGAGCTCCCTGTACATTTTGTTGCCAAGGAGATAAGACCAAAACTTCATTCAAGGCCCTTTCTGGAACCTGGCAGGGACCATTGTGTGCCTCTTTGAAGTGGTATCAAGAGAGATAAACCAGCACAAGCCTGTGTCTGTTGTCCTGCCAGTTTCCTGAGCCCAGAGAAAGAATTTAGGCGCAGACGTAAATGACCCTAGTGTTCCTATGTACACAGTAAAGACTGTACCCCCTCTTAATTCTTCTTGTAATCCTGTTGTGCTTTACCTTAATGACCCTTCCTGGCAGCTCAGCTCCTTGCTCAAAGCCATGGTCCAGTAGATAGAACCTCAAGATTTTTATGAAGAGTTTCTGCTCAGCACACTGAAATAATTCCTAAAATGGTACAGTTGTGGAGAGAAAAAAATTGTATAAAAAGTTAAATTGGAGAGAAGGTAAACTAAAACAGGGCTTTTGTTAAGCAATCATTATAAAGCTTTTTGTTTTCTTGAGTTTCTGAATATGTTTTATACAAAATTTAATTAGGAAATGGTGTTTTATGTCTTACTAAAATATAATAATTACTTATTCAGACCGTTATAATTTGGCTAATTAAACTTCATTTTAAAAAGCTTTTGTTTTGGGGCCAGCAGGTGGGGTGGTGGTTAAGGGCACTGGACTCCCACATGGCTGACCACAGTTCAAATCCCAGACCTGGAGGCTTGCTTTCTCACTTTCTCTCTTGCTCTCTCTCCCCCACTCTGGTCAAATTAAAATAAATAAATAAATAAATAAATAGTTAAATAAAATAATTCTTTTTTTAAAAAAAGTTTTTGTTTTGTGTATGATTAACAGGGAAATCAGATGACAAACTAGTTTTTGCCAAATTTTAGGAAGGGCCTTTTTTTTTTTAGATTTGGGAGGAAATCATCCACATTCTAATTAAACAAAGTTAGGTTATAAACTTTGAGCTGCCTGAAGTTTTTAGTGGATAGAGAAACACTTATAGTCAGAGTGGAGAAAAGGACAATCGTTGAGCAGTCACCGAACACCTGCGAAGTGCCATTGTGTCTAACCCCATTTTCCGAGCATTGGCCATCTCACTATGTGGGATGCGCATGCTGAATTCCCCAGTCCTCCACATGCTGAGGTCGCAGTGGGCAGATCGGACTTTCCTTTCTCCTTTCACATGTAGTTTTCTTTCTTTATTTGGTATAAGAATTTCTTTTCTCCAATGTATTCTATTTTGAAATCTCAATTTTACCAAAAAAAAAAAGTTGAAAATATCATGCAAAGTATGTTGGCCCATTTGAGAGTAAATTGCCATCATTATACTCATCACCCAGTGTGTATTGCTTCAAGGTTTGTCAGTTGTCCCAATATTATCCTTACAGCAAGGGAACGTGATCCCAAATCACACAGTGCATTTGGTTGTCATGTCCCTGAAGTCGTCTTTAGTCTGGAACAGTTCCTCCACCTTGCTTTGACTTTTATGCCCTTAACACTTGTGAAGACTATAAAACGATTATTTTAGAATATGTCCCTCAGTTTGGATGTATCTGATGTTTCCTCATGACTGGATTCAGGCTGTGTGTCTTTGGCAGGAACAGCACAGAAGTGATGCTGGGCTCTTTTTGTTGTGCCTAATCGTGTGACCATAGCTTCCATTTTACCATTACTGATGTGAATTCTAGTCACTTGCTTAAGAGGGTATCTGCAAGCTTTTCCATTGTAATGTTTTTCTGTTTTATTTTTGTGATTTCTGGTTTTTATATAATTCATGTACATCTTTCTATGGTATAGTATGTTTTTTCAAAACATGTATATGGTGTGAAATAATCAGATGAAGGATATAGACACTTAACCGTATTTGACATTGAACATTATATTGCTATGAACATTCTATATTCTAGGGGTTTTTTTTTGGGGGGGGCAGGTATGTATTGAATTGTGATAATGTTTTTTTGGGCTTTTTTTTTTTTTTTTTTTTGGAGAGATTTTTGCTATAGGGTGCGTGCACCCACCAGAGAGACAGACAGAAAGTGAGAAATCAGCCCCCGGGGCGATGGCCATGCCACAATCCTTTTCCTCCATCTCCTCTTGGGATTTTGCGTGCGCACGCACGCACAAGTGCCTGGAGTGAGTTTAAGCCACTGGGTCCGGGACTCAAACCACGGTCGACTACATGGGAGTCCAGTGACATAGCCATTACACCAACTACTTGTCCCAAATTGTGATAATTTTTATTACTCTGTTCTGTACACCATTCCATCACCTACTCCTTTTTTTTTTTTATTTTTAATTTTTGGGCCTTAGGGCACATGTGCTTGCCAGAGAGAGAAAGACAGAGAGACAGAAAGCAAAAAGTCATCCCACAGGAGAGGTGGCCACGCTGCAATCCCTTTTCCTCCATTTTCCTCTCAGGATCTTGGGCACCCACACACATGTGCCTGGCATGAGTTTCAAGCTGCTGGGTCTGGGACTCAAACCACAGTCCACCATGTGGGAGTCTAGCAATGTAACCACTATGCAATTTGTTGGTCCCAACTACTCCAGTTTTTTACATGCATTCTGTTTTTTTTTTTTTTTTTATCTATTTTTTTATTACATTGAATTACATACAACTTTACAGTGTATTACATTGCTTTTTCAAAAGGGAATGCCATGCATGTCAGTCAGTACAGAGACATTAATCTCCCCGCTTCAACATTCAATATCTTTCCTATGTTTCCCCCAATCATTATTATTATTATTCTAATTATTTTTTATGATAAACATGATTTTTTTTTCCAATTATCAGATCATAAAGTTCCCAACAATAGGAAACGTAGACTGCACTCAGGGCTGGACCAAGGGTGGGTCTCGTGCAGCCCCGCAAATGTAGGTGAATCTCCATGGAACACAGTTTCAGGAACGCGGCTACATGCATTCTATGTCTGCTAATCATTTGCTCCTAAACCTCCTCTCCTTCGCCTTGGAGCTTCTGGTATCTACCAGTTCTCTCTCTACTTCTATTTCATGGAGTTTCTGCCATGGATTGTGGACATTCCATATGTTAATTGGAGTCATGTGTCTTTCATAGCTTAGCTTATTTTACCTAACATTGTATCTTTTAGGTTTATCCACTTAGTGTCAAATGACAGGTATCATTGCTCTTCGTAGCTGAATAGTATACTGTTATGTATATGTGCCACATTTTCTTAATCTGTCTGTCAATTGTTGATTACTTAGGTTGATTGCATGTCTTCACTTTTGTGAATAATACTGCGATAAACATGAATGTGCAGGTGTGATTTGACTGTGATTTTTTGTCTTTTGTGTTAATACTCAAATGGGATGATTGGGTCATATAGTACTTTTATTTTTAGACTTTTGAGTAACTTCCATAGTGTTTTCCACAGTGACTACACTAATTTATATTCCCATCAGCAGTGCACGAGTGTTCCCTTATCTCTGCACCCTCACCAGTATCCTCATGTTTCTCTGTGACTCTGACCCCTCGACCTCCCTATTACAAGGACACTTTTGAGTACATTAGGCCCACCTGGATAATCCAAAGTAAGCCCCCATCTCTCCTAAGTAATATCTGCAAAGTCCCTTTTCCCAAATGAGGTAGCTTTTTTTTTTATAGATTTTAAGGATTAGAATATGCATTTATTGCAAGGGATGAACCATTATTCTGTCTACTGACCACAATATCTAAGAATTTGTTGACATGTACTATCATGCATGGTGGCTCAAAACATTGTTTAGTATAACATTTCTGGAGGGCAACTTGACAATCAATGTTTTTAAAGATATTTATTAACTTAGCAATACCTTATTGACTCAGCCATAGTATAAACTAAGGATACAGAGATACATGTACTAAGAAATTCATGTTACGTAGTTTACATTAGTGAAAAATAGAAAAAATGTAGTTTTTAAAGATTTTCTTTGTCATAGGGCATATGTGCTCACCAGAGAGAGACTTAGAGAAAGTGAGAAATCATTCTCCACCCCCTTCCGGAGGGATAGTCATACCATAGTCCCTTCTCCATTCTCCTCTCAGAATTTTGGGCATGATGCATATGTGCCTGGCATGACTTTCAAGTCGTCAGGTATAGGACTCAAATTGTAGTTAGCCATGTGGCAGTCCAGTTCATATAAAAGGTTGTGATACTTTTATATGTAGAATCTTATACAGTAGCTTAAGAATATAATATAGCTCTATGCATCAAGAAGACAAGTCAAGATTTATTTATTCATCTATCCAATGATATATGTGCATAGGTGTCATTGGAAGGAACATACAGAGCAGTTATTTCTGAGTAGTGGGACTTTAGGGTCTTTTTATTTCTTTATTTTTCTGAACTTAAATCTATAATGAACATATGTTGGTATTTTTAAAAAGCAACAAGTTCAGCCTATTAGCAAAGAAGGTATTGATTTCATCTTTCTTCTCTTGTGAAAATGGCTGTTTTCTTTGGAGGTAAAAATACATCTCACACAGGCAGTTAGTGGTTTTACTAGACCATTTGTTCTGAGTACACAGAATCTCTAATGATCTCCCACCCTGGACTAAGGTTTAGCCATGATGCCAAGTCTAGGCTACCCGCTCTTCATAAATGCAGTTTCACTCAGGCACAGCCATGCTCATTCTTTTACGTATCTACAGGTGCTTTCAAGTTACAGAGGCAGAGCTGAGGAGTTGTGACAGAAAATATGGCCCACAAAGTCTAAGATATATCCCATCCCTTTTTAAAAATTATTTTATTTCATTTATTATCATTATTATTTAATTTGACTAGAGAGACAGAGAGAAAGAGAAAGTAGGAAAGTGGGCCTTCAGGTTTGGAACTCGAGGAGCCATGGTCGGCCATGTGAGAGTCCAGCACCTTAACCACCATGCCATCCGCTGGCGCCTCTTAAAAAAAAAAAAAAAAAAAAAAAAAAAAAGTTGCCAACTCCGATTTTAGGCATTCTTACTAACAACAAAAAAAAACCTCCCTATACTTTTTAATATTTTTTTGAGAGAGTAAAGTATCAGATAGTAATATGTGAGCACAGTCTTATAAACAATTTCATTCCCAATCCCTGTCCTCCATTATCATCATTAAAAATGTATCTTGAAGGAAAAAAATCCCATTACTCTAAAAAGAAGTTGATTTTCTTTCTCTAGTTTCTGGAATTTTCTAGCTTTTGTCTTTAGAACGCCCTAAAAGCAAAATGCTAAGAAAATGCTAACCCACATTTTAAAGTGAAGTGTAGGGGCGTAGGGGCCCAGTGAGGTTACTGACTAGCAGGTAAAACCCTTCCCCCATAGTCAGTGTCCTTGCTCTTGCTCTGTCCAAGCCTGGACCTGTGGGCTCTCCTTTCTTGCTGTCCTTGGAATGCCTTTGAGAAGCTCAGTGGGAACAGCATTCTCACTTTCATCAGTTCCACAGAGATCAGGTATGTATCCCTCTCTCAAAGTGCATTTTCCATTCTAGACCTTCTACCTTCACCTGGTGTGAATGCTGTAGAAAATAGAGAAGCCCAACTAGAACTGATTCTATCAAGAAGTTATTCATTCCCGATAGAATACCATGTGTTGTTCTCTTTTGTCCTGGCCCAGACTGCCCTGAATCCCAGGTTTTCTAAAAAGACAATGTGGATTTGAGGGCCTCTAAGTCCTAGTGATTCTTTCAAAGGTCAGAATTGGCCCCAGGGATCTAAACCATGCTACCTTTTCCTCACACTCTCAGGGACACCACTAAATGCTTTCAGGGAGTCTCTGGAATATATAAACCAAGATAGATCTAGGCACCAAACCTAAAGGGGATGAGTGGCCAAACAAACAATACTAGGAAGGTAGATTGCAAAACAAATAGCAGGCGTTTGGACAGCTACTGTCTGCTCTTTTGATGCAAATCAGATTGATGCTGTGGCCTTTCCAGTCAGAGCTGTGGACTTCTGACCTCCTCTTCACACAACATCTCTATTTATGGGTCCTTGAGAAACCACACACTCTTTGGACTTGGCTGCCAGAGGCTAGAAGTCACCTGCCAAAACATATTCTTATCCCAGCAAAAGTTGGCCAGCAGCATCTTTGCAAACCCACAGACCACCTCCGTCCTCACTCTTCACTCTCCTACATGGCTCTCAGCCCTGCTTCGGTTTGCCTGCTTAACTCTCCCCTTTATTCACTTCACTCCAATTGTTTATTATTTTCTTTACTTTGTTGAGAAGTTTCTGGAGCCTCAAAACCCAGGAGGCATATATGGGAATAATAAATTCAGGAAAGGTCTTCATGTTCCCCCGGCAGCTCCGCCCCTACGGCTCACTCTGGAATTCCTCGTCAGCAGTTGCTCCTTCCTGTGACTTGCTGCTGAACTCTTGTGTGCCCCAGTGAGGCCTCTCAGGATACCTGCGATGAATATTAGCCATTCTTCATATCCACTGCTGTTCTGTGGCTTTGATTCAGCAGAAGAGAACCGAAACAGGCTGTACATAGAACTGGAGCAAAGGCTCTTTCTGTGTGGGTTTTTCTTTTGCAAAGGCATTTACCCATAAAGAGAGTCCATCCTAGCCTGAGGTCGTGAAGACATGTTGGCTCTGGGCGGCCGCTGCTAGTTTGTTTTCTCCCCCACCTAACCTGGATGTTTACTAGCTTGTCTTGCCATTGGCTGGAGTGAGGGGATAAGAACAGCTATACTACTAGAGGGAAGAGACTGTTCAGAGAGCCCACCGATGTCACTCTGGAAGGTTTCCCCTCACGGCAATAGCACCTTGATGATTACAGTACATGTCTTGAAAGTCCTGAAATGATGTCCCATTTCAGGCCAAATGTGAAACACCAGTCTCATTCCTTACAAAGTCTAGACTTGGTGGGTGGGATGGATACATGGACACAGTGAGGGAAGTTCTGACGTGGGACCCTCCTGGAAAGTATGATATGACCCAAGCATGATCCACATTCTGGGGTTCATTAAAAGGGCTTCTCTTCAGTGGGTTAAAACTCCTTCCCCAGCTCCAGACAGCCTGCACGGGATTATCCACATCTTCTCTCCTGCAGGCCAGCAGCCTGAGGGTACAGTCAATCAGGGACTTACAAACCTGGAAAGGTGAAACTTTTTTAAAATGTTGGTGTGTGTGTGTTTTTTTTTTTTTTTTTTTTTTTTTTTTTTGGAGAGGTTTTTTTTGCTATAGGGCACGTGCGCTCGCCAGACAGACAGAGAGAGACAGAGAGATAGAAAGCAGGAAATCACCCCCCAGGGGGGATGGCCACGCCGCAATCCCTTCTCCTCCATTCTCCTCTCGGGATCTTGGGCACGCACGCACACGCGCCCGGCGTGAGTTCAAGCCGCCGGGTCCGGGACTCGAACCGCGGTCGACTACGTGGGAATCCAGCGACATAGCCATTACGCTAACTGCTGGTCCCTGTGTTTAAAAGATGTGTTTTATGCCAAGAGTCTACTGGCATAGAAGGACACATGGGATTCTCTGTGTCTTATACATTAGAGAGAGATCCAGTCCCAGTCACCACTAATGTAAATTTTTTAAACTGGGCCAGTTTCCTAGACCCTGCCTCTCTCTTCCCTGACAGAAGTAAACCAATCAACCCTGGATAAGCATGTTGTTCAAGGCTGCCAAACTCAACCTTAGACAATGCAATTGTATTTTTATGACCAAGAGAGTGTATGCATATGTATCGGAAGTAGGCATCTCACCTTCCTTACCTCTAAAGGTAGTTAACCAAACAGTAACTAAATCATTTCAGAGAAGACCAGGCCTTAATCAAGTCATAAATCTGGATAAAACTGCTTTTCATGCTGAGATATATATTAAGTTCTCCTGCTAGATGCCCAGGAGCATGAGAGACATTCGTATACCCCCTGCCAATGGAAACCCAAAACTTGCCCTGGGGGTAGGAAGATGTTTGAGGAATGGAAAATGGGCTTGTAGAGTTCCATTTTTCCAAGAATGTTTTCGTTTTCTTTGGGCAAATGTATATGGGAATAGGCTTGGCTCAGTTATTTGGCCAGCTTATTGGGAGGTCCCAGAATCAGAGTGAAAATTAGAATTGCTTGTCTTCTCCTACAGCCTTCTGGGGTCCAGCTGACAAACGGGGAGCTAGTAACTGGGTTTTTCCAATATGAATTAATTATTTCTCAGCGTGCTGCCTGATGCCAGTTCCCACTCACTCTAAGCTGCATTAGAGGCCATCTCAGTCCCCCAAGGAAATGCCAAACCTGAAAAGAAAAGGAGCCAGAAAAGTCACTCCATGACTTTAGGGGGAGGCCTGTACACACCATATACCACAAGTAGATTGGAAACCCCTCTATAAATTTTAAATGACTGACGGAGTGTTTTCCAGTTTTGTAAAATTAAATTAAGGAAAGGACTCCCAGACTAACTATACAAAGTGCCAAGTTTCATCCCAGCACACATCATTTTTATAGTAAGTTTTAACTCCGTGAAAAATACAGGATCATAATGAAAATGCTGACAGGCCTAGAGCCAGCTCATGAAGTAATAATGCCACGTCTTTAATATTTTTACACAGCATGTCCTAATCTGCCACAGCTTTCTTTTCCTTTAGATAGCAGTTAAAGAAGTGAAAATTCGCAGAGTACTACTCTTTTTCTCCCCCTCTTTCAGATTGTACATTCTCATCTTTGAACCCTGCTTCCTGTGATCGTCTTTCAGTCTATGTACAGTTTTTGGACAGTCAGTTAATCAAGCTCATGTCTTTTCTGGCTGTTTGGCTGGAGAGGGAAGAGACGAGAGAGAAAATGCACTCAGAACTCACTTCTGCTTGTTCAGGCTCATCAAAATGAACTCTGGATGTGCAGCTCACTCGAGCGATGGGCAGCTTGTGAATGCCGGAGTAGGCTTGATCTGTTCTATAAAGTAGTAGCCCACAAATCAAGCTGCTTGTCAAAATCCTGGTGCGTTTCAGCCCTTCAAATCAACAAAGAAGTCCACTGAGTAATGACCATTGTGAGTTCAGAGCTTCTTTCTGGACAGCAGCCCTGTAAGGCAGCCCTACCCCACCCCTTGAAGGTTGGCCAGAATCTTCTGCAGAGGGTGCAAGGAAGCCCTAAGGCAGGGTCGTCAAGTCTCCCAGCTTTCAGCCCGCAGTTTCTCTTGCCTGTCAAATCAGGCTATTCCTCTGAGTCAGGTCACTTAGTTACAGAAGCCAACATAAAATCAGGAGGCAAGGGGGAAGAAAGTCAGCAAGGCCACATGGATGTAAGCCGGAGATGTCAGCTAGTGGCCCACTGCAGGTTACAGCTGGACTGATGCTCTGTCCTCGCTGGATGTCATTGTCTCTGCCACGGTTCAGGCAGGTGAAGTGGAAGGCTGTGGTGTTTGGTACATCCTTTCCTGATCATGAAAGCTTTGGGGATGTTAGACCTGTGAAAAGAGACATCTCTGCCAGCAATTAAGATAAAATCGTTCAGGGCAAAGTGGTTAAAGGGCAGTGCACAAAGAGCAAGACGCCACATGGCCAACTCTGGTATGAATCCTGGCCCTGGCCACTTGAAAAACAAGTCAAGCACGTGTGCATGTATGCCCAAAATCCTGACTAGTTGAAGAAATGAAGGGATTATGGTATGACCATGCCCCATTGGAAAGTCTCTCCCTCCCTCCCTCCCTCCCTCTTTCTCCCCCAACCCCATGCCCTCTGGCACCAAAAAAAAAAAAAAAAAAAAAAAAAAAAAAAAAATCAAAGAGGAGACAATTTCTTACACAAAAGTTTTAAAAGTTTGTGGAAAAGCAGAATCTAAGTGAAGTTTATTTTTGTGCAAAAAAAATTGAAATCTATGTATATAGTTCTTTCACAATATACATTCATTTTCCTTGAATGTCTTAAAAAAAAAAAAAAACCTCATTGAATTTTATTTTCTTACTGCATGCACCTCTCTCATTCTAATTTTTCTCACTTTCCAGCTAATGCATTTTTTAAAAGAAAAGAAAAGGTATTTTCCTCCTAGGAAGGAAAATAACATGTGAATCACACCTGGCTTTGGCTTGGTTTAAAACCACAGTGGGCCTAGGAATGGAGGCCTAGCAGGAGCAGCAGTTCTTTCTCTAGTTAGGAAGGGTCCACAGAGGCATCCTGCAGCCAGGACTCTCATGTGCGAGCAGGCTTTCCAGCCCTGCTGCATCCACAGCCACCTAACCAACTCAAGACCTTTAACAACCAGAGCCTGCCAAGGAGCACTGCCCTTGTCTGCCAATTGCCCATTCTCAGGGTAGGCAATGAGGTTTGGAGGGTAGAAAATGGTTGACATTCGTGTGACTGGGCGGGAAACAGACAAGAAGGGTGCTAGCCCCTGCAGTAAACGCTGCTATCGACCTCCCAGAAGCGCAAAGGAGCAGTGGAGTGGTTTGTTATTGACTGCTCGGGAGGGGTGGAATGCATCCAGTCAGGGTTTTTGGCATCTTGTAAATGGCACAAGAGATTGCTCACCTTCAAAAAATAATCGATACTTCTTTCACTTTAACAAATGAGAAATGTCCGTGACAGAAAGGAACCCTGTAACAAGCCAGGTTTTCTCATTAGCAGTGAAACATGGATAATTATTCACTGGGAACATACGCGGTGGGAATTCATGTTAGATTCCTGTTTTGACTATTGCTGTTGGCAGTCCTCAGAGATCACTGTGTACACACACAGACGTGCACATAAATACATACACAGGAGCACGGAGGTCCGCACTACACATGTGCTCACAAGAACATCAACTCTGAGTACAAAGTAGGTTGTCAAGGTCAATAAGCTATGCATTCAGTTAAAGGCACTGAAAGAAAGATTAGTGATGGAAAAGGCTGATGACTGGCAATTTTGTTCATTTACTTTGGTTATAATTGGGGTTTCGGTCTTTACATCCCTATTACTGTTGAAAATAGACTTAAGAGTACTTTCCCTCCAATATGAGTGGTCACACTTAGAAATACATGCTCAGGCCAGCAAGTGGCATGGAGGTTATTGTGCTGGATCCCACATGGCCAGCTCTGTGGTTTGAGTCCCAGACCTGGCAGCCTGTGAATCATGCTGGGCACATGTGCATGCATGCCCAAAATCCCAAGAGGAGAGTGGAGGAAAAGGGATTGCAGCATGGCCATTCCAGTGAGGAGATGATTTCTCTCTCTCTCACTCTCACTGTCTCTGTCTCTCCAGCAAGTACACATGCACTGTAGCTGAAAGAAAGAAATACATGCTCTGTGGAGCCGGCCCTGAGGCCTGGTGGTTAAGGAAGTCCAATCCCACATGGCTGACCATGCAGTTCAAATTCCAGGTGGCTTGAAAAACACTCCAGGCACATGTGCAAGCATGCCTAAAATCCCAACAGTGGAGAAATGGAGGAGAAGGGATTGTGACATGACCATTCCCCATGAGGAATGTGTGCTTTCTCTCCCTGTCTCCCTCGGGTGAATGCACATGTCCTCTGGCAATATATATATATATTTTTTTTTCTTTTTCTTTTCTTTTTTGGAGAGGTTTTCTCTACAGGGCACATGTGCTCGCCAGAAAGAGAGAGAAAGAGAGAAAGCGAGAAATCACCCCCCAGGGGGGATGGCCACGCCACAATCCCTTCTCCTCCATTCTCCTCTCGGGATCCTGGGCACGCACGCACACGCGCCCGGCGAGAGTTTAAGCCGCCGGGTCCAGGACTTGAACCACAGTCAACTACATGGGAGTCCAGCGACATAGCCATTATGCTAACTGCTGGTCCTTCCTCTGGCAATATTGAAAAGAAAGAAGGAAGGAAGGAAAGAAGGGAAAGAAAGGAAAGGGAGAAACGAAGGAAAAAAGAAAAGCTCTATGGTCACTGACCAGATATGAAAAAATATATATAATAACCTATACATCAGAGGAACAATTTTTTAGTAATGAAAGTATTTTTAAGACTGTTGTAGTTAGGATATACATTTACCAACTTGATAACAAAGACTACAAATAACAGTATCTGAAACAAAGAAGTATATTCCTATTTGAAACAATGGTCCCAAATATGATGTTCCAGACCTATTCTGGCAACATACCATGTCAATCTAGAGACCCAGACAAAAAAAAAGAAAAAAAATTTTAAGAATTATTTAATTCCAGGACCAGCAGTTGTTGTAATGGCTATGTTGCTGGACTCCCATGTAGTCGACCCCAGTTCGAGTCCTGGACCTGGTGGCTTAAAATCACGCCGCGCGCATGCGTGTGTGCCCAAGATCCCGAGAGGAGAATGGAGGAGACAGGATTGCAGTGGCCATCCCCCCGGGGAGTGATTTCTCGCTTTCTGTCTTTCTGTCTCTTTCTGGCGAGTGCAAGCACCCTATAGCAAAAAAAAAAAAAAAAAAAAAAAAACTCTCCGAAAAAAAAGGAAAAAAAAAATATTTAATTCCATTTGTTGTTGTTGTTGTTGTTATTTAACCAGAAAGAGAGAAAGGGAAAGCGAGAAAGCAAGCCACCCTGTCTGGGACTCAAACTGAGGTTGGCCATGTGGGAATCCAGCGCCTTTAACCACCACACCACCTGTCAGCCCCCCAAGACAAAATTTTTTTTAACTCCTATTGCTCTGCCATCCCTGGAGTGTTGCCTTTCTCTACCTAGGCTAGGACGGCTTGCTACACATACACATTCTCAACAACAGGATGGAGGAAGAGGGAAGAGGAACAAGTCCTTTTTTTTTTTTTTTTTCAAGTTTATTTTACTTCTTACAGAAGCGAGCATGTATATAAGAGAAAGAGAGCTAGCGAGAGGCAGCCGTGACAGGGTATCATCACAACACAGTCCCTTTCTCCCAGTCCTCCTGCCAGTAAGGATCTTGGGCACACTCGCCTAGTGTGTTTCAGGTTGATTCAAAATCCAGACCCTTAATTGGCCTGTGGCTTCCTGTGCTGCAGTTCAGAGCACTACCACCGGCACCACTCGGCCTAGGTCACAATACTTTTTTTTTTTTCCAAAGACATGTCCCAGGAGATGCTCTCATCACTTTCTTACTGGATGTAATCACATACTCCACACCTCTCTGCAAGAGGAGATAGGAAAAACCTTTTTTCAGGCAGCTCTGTTTCTAAAATTCAAGGGTTCTTTTCCTAAAAGAAGAAGAGGACAGATGTCAGAGAATAAATAGCAGTTTTTAGCACTCAGAGTAGCCAAAAAAAAAATAATAATAAAAGATAATCTTGTTGGAATCAGGGGTGACCTAAGTGCACATGAAAGTGATCTCTGACTTCAGTGGAGCTGAATAAATGAAAGTGAGCCTACCAACAGGAATTTTTAAGCTGGGCAGATTGTAACTATTTAAGGAAACATTTGCAAAGAGCAGGTTAGAACAAAACTACATAAAGTCTTATAGAACAAGCATAGAGCTGGATAAGAAAAAATATATAAAAAGCAATTCTTTGGACAGTGAGGCATTCCTAATGTTCACACAAACAATGCAAAAACATTTTTATTGTGAATAATTTCACATATATACAAAATAAAACAGTATAATGAACCCCCATGCCTTCATCACCTGCCTTCAATAAACAACATACTGACATTTTTGTTTCATTTTTACTTCTATCCACTCCCTCCCCCACCCCTACTCAATTATTTTCTAGGGTAAAATAGATCTACATTGAAAGGTACAAATGTTAGTTGTACAATTTTAATGCAAAAAGACATCCTCATCTAACACATATTTAACTAGTTGATTTTTTTTCAGTCTTTTATCTCTATGTTTCACTTTGGCTAATTTCTATTACTCCATCTTCTGTTTCACAGATCTTTTTCTATAGTGTTTAATCATCTATTAATCCTTTCCAGTAAATTTTTTTCACTTTAGAAGGTATTCTTTAGTTTAAGGTCATTTGATTCTTTTTTGTAACATCCATTTTCTTCTCTGTCATGTGCATGTTTTCCTTTAAATACTTAACATATTTTAATATCTTTGTCTTATAACCCATCATCCCTGTTCTTTCTTGATTTATTTCCATTGACTAATTTTTGTCCTGGTTATAGCTCACATTTTCCTGCTTCTTGTCAAGTAATATTTGACCAGATGTAAATTGTACATCAGGTTTCTAGATATTGTTGTCTTCCTGCAGAGATTATTAAATTTTCTTCTGTCACCTAAGTATTTGAAGTTCAAATATGATCTTTTTAAAGCTTATTTACAACATGTTTTGAAACTTTATACAATTTTATGTTTTCCCCAAATTTAAATCATTTGGGAGTCTTACTTATTTTAGTTTTCTTGACTCATTATTTTATTCCTTCTGGGTCTTCAATTACATATATATTAGACTTTTTAATATTTGACCACAGATTCATGAGGTTCTGTTTATTTCCATCAATCTTTCTCCTCTCTGTCCTTCATATTGGATAATTTCTACTAAACTTTCTTCAAGTTTACTGACTCTTCCTCCTGCCACTCCAATCTTATGTATATATCCATATAGTGAATATTTTTGCATCATTTAGTTCTACAGTTTTGTTTTTATAGTTTCGATTTGTCACTGAGATACTTTATCTGTTTGTTACAAATATTCTCCTTTGAGTTCTTAAATATATTTATAATAGCTGCTTTAATGTCACTGTCCACTTACTTGGATCATCTTAGAATTGGTTTTTGTTGACTGCTGTTTCTCTTGAGTAACATTTCTTCTAATCTAATGGGTTTTACTTGTATACTGAACGTTATATATAATGAGTTGTAACTCTGGATTCTATTATATTCCCTAGGGAATATTCATTTTTATTGATAGTTAACTTGGTTTAACTCAAATCTCAAAGTGTGTCTTCCCCTTAATTGCTGTGTACAGCAACTAAACTTTCCAGTGGGTTAATACAGTTTCTAGCTGCTATAATTTTGCTGGGTCTCCTAGAGTATTCCTGCTGAGAATTTAGGCAGCACTTTTGTAGATTCATTGCTTCCTTGTCTCTTCCATGACTCACCACAATTTTCCAACTATTCTAGCAGTGCCCAAATTGTTCTCTGATAGCTCAAGTGATTAAAGCTGTCAACTTTTCAGCTCTCTGAGACACACAGAGATTGAGGAGTTCTCCTTGTCAAAAAGCCACAAATCACAGGTGTGGAAAATCATACCCGTTGTAGTTCTTTGGTTTCTAGACCACACTCCCCTCTTGTTTCTACATTGCTTTTGGTCATTCTTCAGTGCTTTCAAAGAATTGTTTCATGACTTTGTTTGTTTCGTTGTTTAAATTTTATGCTAGTTTCCTCCAGAAAGACCAATCCAGTCAAGTTATCTGCTATTACTGGAAGCTAGGCTCCTCAGTCAAGTTATTTTATTTTTTTTAACAACATTTGAAGCATTCCTATAACCTTCTTTAATTTTTTATCTTCTTAGAAGCCCAGTTATTGGTCTACTCCTAAAGTTCAAAACCTATAAGTAGATTCTGTCTTAAAATGGATACAAGTATCCATAGCTCTGAATGAGATGTTTTAATTACATGGAATATTTTAATTTCTGATTCCAGTAACTTGGAATTTTTGATCATTCAATCATGAGTTAGAATGAAGTTTACCTTTATATTTGTAGGGTGGACAAGGGGAGGAAAATATGTTTGGTCACTTATTTTCATAAACAAGAGAAACCACTTGTTGATTACTTGTTAATGCCACATATATTTTCTTTTAATTTTAAAGAGTTTACTTGAGCAATCAGCAATTCATCATTGGGGCAGCATCTAACCACAAGTAGTTCAGGTTCCATCAAAAGAACATGAGGTTTTATAAAGTACATGCAGAAGTGAGGCAATGAAAATCTTTGACAGGTTAAAGAACATTTTAAAATATAACCTACTGTTTCTCTAATTTTCCTTTCTAGATCTCTGTAATATCACATGGTCTCAGTTTTTCTCCTATGTCTCAGATCATTTCTTCTCAGGCTCCTTTAATATGTTCTCTTCCTTCTAGCACTAAATCCCGGAGTTCTGATGTTTTATCCTGAGGCATAATCATTTTACTGAAGATTTCTTCTTCACACATGAGTATGAGTCTAGTTCCCAAAACCTGTGCTTCTTCCTTTTATCTCTGACTTAACTTTCACTTCTATCTTTATCATTTTAATGCCTTTTTCTATTTTGGGGCTCTATCACAAACTATAAAGTCAAGATTCTTAAAAAGGAAACTTAACCATCTTCAGGGATCATGATAGAACTAGCTTTTTTCCTAACTTACCTACTTCTGTTAATAGTCCCAGTTGTGGTCTATCTAATTTTTAGTTTATCATTGTCTTCTCCCCACTTCTCCTCATACCCTGTCAGAGCTACTTTAGCAAGTATATCTCATTTCTTGCCATGCCTGAACTGATACTATAAATTCTTCTTTCTCTCAAGGCAGTCCATCTTGCAAAGAAACACCTTAATGATCCTTCTAAAAATCAACATAGATCGTACTCTCTCTTGTCAGAAACCTTCAGGAACTTTCAAAAGAACAAATTCGGCTCTTTGAGACCTTCTACTGTACAAATCTCACTTACCATGTAGACCTTATCTCTGATACCCATTGTCCAGCCAAGTCAGCTAACCTGTTCTCCCAAGCACACTACCAGTTTTCTTATCTTTGTACCTTTACTCACACTGCTGCTTCCTGACTGCCCTCCCATTCCAACTGTGTGCCCATGTCTCTGCCTGTATTAATCCTAGATAGATCTCCATGGATAACATCTTTTCCTTGAGTGTTTCATTGGCATAGTTCAGTTTCACTACACATTGATCAAGTAGTATAGATTAAATAATTCATTGCTTTTGACATCTGGCTACATAGATGAAGGAAGAACATAGATTAGTCTGATGGGTTCAAGATGATGTTGAGAAAACTGGGAACCTAAAGCACCTTAAAAATGTCAAAGGCTTTAATTAACGAATGAGAAAACTAAGGCCTTTTAAAACATAGAGCGCTCTCTTGGAGAGTCAGGAATCTGCATAATTGCATTTGAAAGTTGACAAGATTGGTTTTCTTTTTAAAACTTTCTACATGGTATATCTTAACCATAATAAGTTTTTTTTTGTTTGTTTTTTTTAAGAATTATTTACTGGGACCAGCAGATCGTGTAATGGTTGCATTGCTGGACTCCCACATAGTCAACCTCGGTTCAACTCCTGGACCCAGTGGCTTAAACCTCATACCAGGCATGTTTGCGTGCATGCCAAAGATCTTGGGAGGAGAACAGAGGCTTAGAATGGATTGCAACTGGCCATCCCCCCAGGCAGGGATTTCTCACTTTCTGTCTCTCTGGAAAGCACACACACCCTAGAGCAAAAATCTCTCTCTAGGGAAAATAAAATTATTTACTTTAATATTTTCTTTTTTAATTTACTATAGGTATGCATGTTCACTAGAGAGAGGAGGAGGTAGGGAAAGTGAGAAAGCAAGCCACCAGGTCCAGACTTGAACGGCACTTGGCCATGGGAGAATCCAGCACCTTAACCACACACCATCTGCTGGCCCCCACCTTGGTAAGTTTTAAAATGAAAGGCTTTACTGTGACAACCGCCTCTCAAAGACATCAGTCTTAGTGGCTGTTTCTCCTGGGTCTTTTTCAAACTGAGTTCCAGAAATTCCACATCTATGGCAGCCCTTGTGCTTGCCCTTGGAAAGGTCTCTACTCCATTTTCATCCCCACCAGGAGCCAATCTGGAGACCTGGGGACATACCTAAGACCCTATGGACTGAAAGAAGTGAGGGTCCTGGCTGCTCACTTTGACCTCTGATTCCAAGGAAAGAGGAGTATGAATGTAATTGTTATGCAAATACACCTCTTATTTAGCTGACTAAGGTTTCTAGCTTCCAGATAAGTAACTTTATCAGCCACAGAGAACAGCTGCTACCACTCCTTTTTCTTCCTAACTCTCATAAATCCTAATGGGGAATGAGGATTAGAAGTAACTATGAGATTTCCTGGCCAAATGTCTCCTGTTTGCTTGGGAATAGCGAGTCTCTTTTTCATCAACTTAGAATCTAATCAGCCTCACCAGGGCTCTGTCCAGACTGACCAAGCAGAATGATGGATGGGGCCAGCATCTCAACAGCACATGGCACTTTTTTCCTTCAAAGCAGATGTGATAAGGAGACATATATTTGCCTGTTTCAGACTGTCTGGAAGCTGTACTTGTTTCCAACTGCACTTTTTATTTGTCTAAATACATATATACCTATTCTTGGATGAAACCAGCATCTGACTCTTTTTGGCAGAAGGGTGGACATGCTGTCGATCCCAAGAGACTCCTCAATGCGCTCATTTCTGTTTACCTCTCCCCAAGCCCATTCTTGCCCTCATTGCATAGCAGTACAGTGACATAACCATGGACTCATGGTATGTAGATGCCTGGTGCCACTGATGCAGGGTTTCGGGGGTGATCGGGCCCAGGACCAGCAGCAGGACATGTGGTGAAGCCTGCGGGGGGCGGGGGGGGGGGGGGGGGGACACATAATGTTTTAGTCTAGGTCACACTGCTTAGATCAATCACTGAGCAACTGCTAAGAGCTTTAAGCCATTTTGTGATTTCATCGTGAGCCTATACTCTGTATTTTTAGGATTCCAATATCCTACCTCAGCACCATGTGGAGAACCTGCTTCTCCTGAGTACCTTGAAATTGGACAGGTCAGCAAAGGCCAGGACAGCACATGAATAGAAGCTTAGTTGAGAGAAAGAGCCAGAAGCTTCTGACTCTTTCTCCCTACCTGTATCAGTTCACCATTACCACACACACAGATGCATTACAGGAAAATAAAAAAGAGAGAGAGAAACTAGGTGACTTAAAGCAACAATTATTTATTCTTACTGATCTTACTTAATTCAAGTGGTCTAGAATGGAGTTGGTTGGTGTGACCTGGCTGTTCTCCACATTTCTGTCTTCCTCCTCTTAGAATCATTAGGCCTGTCCAGCACATTCTTTTTGTTTTGGTTTGGTTTTGGTTTTGGTTTTTGTTTTTTTTTGAGAGGTTTTTGCTATAGGACGCGTGCGCTCACCCAAAAGACAGAGAGAAAGCGAGAAATCACCCCCCACAATCCCTTCTCCTCCATTCTCCTATCAGGATCTTGGGCATACATGCACATGTGCCCAGCGTGAGTTTAAGCCACCAGGCCCGGGACTCGAACCGCAGTTGACTACATGGGAGTCCAGTGACACAGCCATTACGCTAACTGCGGTCCCCAGCATGTTCTTATAATGATGAATGCACAAGAACACAAGAAAAAAACTCACAAGAGCTCTTGAGATCTAGGTTTGCAACTGGTATACTGGTACATCAGCCTAATTTTTTAATGGGGTGAAATATACATAAAATTTACCATTTTAAGTATTACTGTTCAGTACCATTAAGTGCATTCATATTGTTGTACAACTGTCACCACTATTAATCTCCCGAAATTTTTCATCATTTCAAACTAAAACTTCATACCCACTAAAGAATAACTCCCCACTATTACCTTCCTCCAGGCTCTGGTACTGGTATTCTACTTTCTGTCTCTATGAATTTGACCACGCTAGGTCCCTTATATAAATGAAGTTATACAATCTTGGTCCTTTTGTATCTTCCCTCTTTCACCTAGATTGTTTTCAAAGTTCCTACATGTGGGGGACCAGCAGTTAGCGTAAATGGCTATGTCGCTGGACTCCCATGTAGTCAACCGCGGTTCACATCCTGGACCCGGTGGCTTAAATTCACGCCGGGTGCGTGAACATGCGTGCCCAAGATCCCGAGAGGAAAATGGAGAAGAAGGGTTTATGGCATAGCCATCCCCCCAGGGGGTGATTTCTTGCTTTCTGTCTCTGTCTGGCGAGTGTACGCGCCCTATAGCAAAAACCTCTCAAAAAAAGAAAAAAGTTCCTACACGTGGCAGAATTTTATTCCTTTTTAAGGCTGAATATTAGTCCATCACATGATATTTTGTTCATCCTTCAGTGGATATTTGGATTGTTTTCATCTTTCGGCTATCATGAAAAATGCCGCTATGAGACTGACAGGTGGCATGGTGGTTAAGGCGCTGGACTCTCTCATGGCCAACTGTGGTTCGAGTCTCAGACCTGGCAGCTTGCTTTCTCACTTTCCCCTCTTTCTTTGGTCAAATTAAGATAACTCTGGTCAAATTAAGATAATAATGAATATAATTAAATAATTCATTAAAACAATGCTGCTATTGGGACCAGCAGTTAGCGTAATGGCTATGTCACTGGACTCCCACGTAGTCGACCGCAGTTCGAGTCCCGGACCCAGTGGCTTAAACTCACACTGGGCGCGTGTGCGTGCGTGCCCAAGATCCCGAGAGGAGAATGGAGGAGAAGGGATTGCGGCATGGCCATCCCCCCTGGTGAGTGATTTCTCTCTTTCTATCTCTCTGTCTCTTTCTGTCTGTCTGGCGAGCGCACGTGCCCTATAGCAAAAACCTCTCCAAAAAAAAAAAAAAAACAAACAAAAAAAAAAATAATGCTGCTATGAAGCTTCATGAACAAATATCTTTTCAAGGCCCTGCTTTTGATTCTTTTGGACATATATTCTGATGTAGAATTGCTGTATCATGTGGTTAACTGTTTAATTCTTTGAGGAACTTTCATACTGTCTTTCACAGTGGCTATAGTAATTTACATTCCCACTGACAATTGACAACAGTTCCAATTTCTCCCCACATTTGATAGTTTCTTTCTTCTGATTATATTTACTTATTTATATATATGTGTATACACACACACACACACATACATATATATGTATATAATCCTGGTCAGTCTAAGATAGTATCTATTCATGGTTTTGATTTGCATTTCGCTAAAGATTAGTTGAAGATATTCTCATGTGCTTAATGGCCATTTGTGTATCTTCTTTGAGAAAATGCCCATTTATTTTAATCTGTGTGGGTTGGTTGTTGAAGAACTCCTTATATATTCTGTATATTAATCACTTGTCAGATTATGGTTTACAAATACTTCATCCTATTCTATTGGTTATCATTTACTTGATAGTGTCCTGAGATACTTGTTTTTTATTGTTGTTTAATATGTGAGAAATCATTGCTACACCCAATGTCATGAAACTTTTCCTCCATGTTTCCTTCTAAGAGTTTTATACTTTTCACTCATGGGCCTTGCAAACACTAAAACGACTTAACAAGAATATCTTTTCTGGGTTTACCAATGACGTACTTCTCTCCTCTCCTTCCAGGTTGCCCCATCGAAGGCCGCCCTACTCCCAATATTACCTGGTTCCATGGTGGTCAGCCAGTTGCTGCTGTCACAGGACTGACGCATCACATCTTGGCAGCTGGACAGATCCTTCAGGTTGCAAACCTTAGTGGTGGGTCTCAAGGGGAATTCAGCTGCCTGGCCCAGAATGAGGCAGGAGTACTCATCCAGAAAGCATCTGTAGTGATCCAAGGTAAGAAAACCTTCAGGTTTTGGGTGCTGAACTTGTTTCTTGAACAAAAGTGCCCACCTAGGAATCTAATTCTCCAGTAGAACAAAGTGATTCTGACCTCTAGTGGTTCCTAGGGCAATGGAAAAGTGGACTGAACTATTTTTCCATACACTGAGAACACTTCTGCCAACACGGCCCAGCCAAGCCCAGCAAAGTCAGTGCTGCCTTCGTAAATGGCCCTTCTGCTCCTAATATTGCTGTTGCTTAGGACCAAGGGAAGTCCACCATATGTCAAAGTCGAATGTGTTTTCTTTATTCTGGCTCAATTAGTAAAGATCACGCAAGCACACACACACACACACAAATACCTATTTAGAGGTAGTTTTTGCCTCCTATGTAGGGGTCCTGGCAAAGAACAGAATGAGAAGCCCCTCCAGCTCTTGCATTAGCTTTCCAGCACCACAGACAGAGAAGAAAGCCTATGGGTTGGGACTTCCCTACACAAAAAAATTCACCAGCCCAAGACAGGGGAATTGCTCAAACTGGCCCCTTATAGCAATATGTAAGGCTTCTGAGTTTTCCGTAGCCTGGTTCAGTCTGTGACCAAGGTGCAATATTTTCAAGAAAAGCAAAATTCTACTGCATGTATCCCCAGTGGATGATACACTTTCTTACTAGTGTCTTTGCCTCATGTAAATGAGAACTCTCTAAATAGGCTGTTTATTGGTAACATTTATAAAATCTTACTGGAATGTACACCTTTAAGTGTCTCTGACATATGTCTGTCTATAGAAAAAGTGATGTCACTTTCTAGCATGCAGAGCAAGCATGCTTATAAATGAGAGTTATGGCCATTGATTAGGACTGAGCTAGACCCTTTACTTTCATTATTTTGAACCCTCACAGTAACTTAACAAAGTGGGTTATTGTAGTTATTTTAGGAGGAGACCACACAGGACCTGCCCCGTTAGGAATGGTGACCGTGGAAGGGTAGAGCTTCAGTCACAACTCCTTTCCCTTGGGCATACAGCCAACCTCCACTCCTGCCCCATCCACAAGGACTAGAGTATGGCAATAATGCTTTCTTCTTTTCCCCTTGGGTCCCCCTCCTGTGACAGATTACTGGTGGTCTGTGGACAGACTGGCAACCTGCTCAGCCTCCTGTGGTAACAGGGGGGTTCAACAGCCCCGGCTGAGGTGTCTGCTGAATGGCACAGAGGTCAACCCTACTCACTGTGCAGGGAAGGTTCGCCCCGCTGCACAGCCCATCGCCTGCAACCGGAGAGACTGTCCTTCTCGGTAAGTGGCAAATGCTGGCCCTGGCCTCCCTACTGTGCTGAACTATCCTCAGAGTGTCCTCCTCTCTCAGCTCTGTTTATTCCAACTGGACTTCCCAGATGCCTAATAGGGCCAGACATTCAGGGAATCAGAGCATTCCAAACCCTGGCACAAGACACTCCCATCCTATAGTATTTGTTGGGGGCCAGCAGGTAGCATAGTGCTTAAGGCAGTGGACTCCCACAGGCCAACTACCGTTCAAGTCCCGGACCTGGTGACTTGAAAATCATGCTGAGCACATGTGTGCCCAGAACCTCTAAAGAAGGGATTCATTCCTGCTCACTTTCCCTCACTGTCTGCTGAGCATACAAACCATACGACAAAATCTTTTATAAAAAGAAGGTTTTATTCAGGCCAGCTGGTGGTATAATTATGGCACTGGATCCTGCATGGCCAGCTCCATGGTTCAAGTCCTACCAGCTTGAAAAACACACCAAGTACATGTTCAAAATGCTGAGAGGAGAAGGGAGTGTTGTGTGGCCACCCCTGGGGGCGGGTGCTTTCTCACTTTCCCTGTATCTCTGGTAAGTGCACACACCCAAATCTTTAATAAAAAATAGTGTTTTCAGTGGACATGCTGGGAAGACAGGGATTACTGGATTCTACCTTAAATCCTCCCTTTAAATACCTGTGCTGGGCCAGCAGATGGCATAGCAATAATATCACTGGACTCCCATATGGCCAACTGTGGTTTGAGTCCCAGACCCGGTGATTTAAAACACCAGCATATGTGATGGCATGGCCACTCCCTCCCCCAGGGGGATTCCCTCTCATTATGTCTGTCTGTCTCTCTCTCTCTGGCAAGCACATGTGGCCTAAGGCAAAAACCTCTAAAAACAATACCCGTACTAAGGTCAGCCAGTAGTTAAGGTGGCTAAATAGCCCTATGTATGGTTCAAATCCTGGACCTGACAGTGACAGCTTGACAAACATCCAGGCACATGTACATGCCTAAAATTCTTTTTTTTTTCTTTTTTTTTTTTAGAGGTTTTTGCTATAGGGCATGTGCGCTCGCCTGACAGAGAGAGACAGAGAGATAGAAAGCGAGAAATCACCCCCCAGGGGGGATGGCCATGCCACAATCCCTTCTCCTCCATTCTCCTCTCGGGATCTTGGGCACGCATGCACATGCGCCCGGCGTGAGTTTAAGCCACCGGGTCCGAGACTCGAACCGCGGTTGACTACATGGGAGTCCAGCGACATAGCCATTACGCTAACTGCTGGTCCCTACATGCCTAAAATTCTGAGAGAAAAGTGGAGGTGAAGGGATGGCAATGTGACCAGCCCTCATGGGGGAGATGCATTCTTACTTTTTCTCTCTCCAGCCTGTGCATGTACCCACTAGCAAATTAAAAATAGAACAGAAAATACCTGTGCTAGCCAGTGCCCCAGTTTACTTGAGAATACCATACCCTCTTCATTTCTACAAAGGGCTATATTTTACTGCAATTTGAATAAATCTCCATTTCCTAGAGTTGCTCAACTTTGGATAAACGTTCTTTGCATTTAGTTCTCTTACGTACTCCAAAATGACCCCAGAGTCCCTGTCCTCATCTTCATGTTTTGAGAAGGTCCGAGTCACACTGAGCACCCCACCTCCAGTAGCTAAAGGGATAATGGATAGGCTTGGAGTTGGCACCAACATGGTGTTCTGAGCCCAGGGGTACCTGGCTCGGCCCTGAAATGCCCATTTACTACCTATCTGTAGGACTTCCATACAGCACTTAGGCAAGCGCTTTGTGTTTTGCCAGCTGAGTCATGAGGCGCAGCTGAAACCAGGAGAGGCTCAATGAAATATGAAACACACTCATTAATATCAGCAGTTTGACTTGCTGACGGGAAGGTTTCCACTGGAATGATTAATGTCCTTTTATACCCTTCCTGAACTGTAACATAGCCCATACCTCTGCTTTCTCAAGCCCCCCACCCCAGCTCCTGAAAAATTGCTGAAATGTATATTTGGAAATAAAAGTTGATTGAACTGCAGGCCTGACATTCACCAGGGATATAAGCAGCTGGAAGACTGCCCTTGCCACGCTGTATGAAATGAAGAAGAGATCTTTGACGTGCCAAGAACTTTTTGATTTGATTTGGTGATGGTCAGAGTCAATCAGCCTAATTTACTTCTGCAAATGAAATAATAATGGCTCTGTTGTCTTAGGTTTCAGTCCCCCCACACCCGGAGTTTTAAAACACCTCGTGCCTGCTTCCTAAGTGGCTCTGCTTCTGTGGGTTAGAAATCCACTCACAGTAACCCCTCTCCAGGGCAAAGGAGCAGGGCAGTCACCACAAAACTAAATAAGTCACAGATCCAGACTCCGGAAGAATTTACTCCCTTCTCTGCTACATCTCTCTTCAGAAAGCCAGATGTGGCACCACTTGGCTAGAAAGTGGCCATAGCTCACCTCTGACTGGCTTTCCTGCCAGGCTTTTTGGACATGTTCACATATTTGTTTGCACACAAACAAGTGCTGCCCCAGTCATCTTTCTGAATAAAACTGGAAACTCCTGGGACCAGCAGTTAGCGTAATGGCTATGTCGCTGGACTCCCACGTAGGCGACCACGGTTCGGGTCCCGGACCTGGTGGCTTAAAACTCACGCCAGGCGCGTGTGCGTGCCTGCCCAAGATCCCAAGAGGAGAATGGAGGAGAAGGGATTGCGGCGTGGCCATCCTCCCTGAGGGGTGATTTCTCGCTTTCTGTCTCTCTGTCTCTCTCTGTCTGGTGAGCGCACGTGCCCTATAGCAAAAACCTCTTAAAAAAAAAAAAAGAAGAAAACTCCTAACCATTTCACATTAGTTTCTCAGGCAATAAAACCAAAGACCCCCCCCCCCCCCCCATTGTAATGAAGTGGCCAAAGAGCACCAAATCTTTTCTCGATCTTTTTCCTAATCTGTCTCCTTTCCCTCTTTAAGAACCATCAGGGTGCACACATGCTCAGAATCCCCACATTTGTATATGGATCAAGGAATTCAGGGTGTCCTCCAGATCACAGTTTGGTCTTTTAAGAAAAGCCTATTTGTCATGGTCTTGGACAGTCAGTTCTGGGGACAATTGGAGTTGGAACCTAACATTCTGAATACAGCTATCAGTATTTCTGCCACACATGTAGGTCTCTGAGAGTTACACATGAGGCCCATAGACTGTGGCTCCTGGAGACAGGAAACTGCCCCTCCTCTGCCAAGTACCCGATGACTTTAGGAAGTACCAGGCCTATCTGCAATCTCAGGACCTTTGGGGCAGCTGAGGCAATAGGCCTTCAGAATATTTTTCACCTTTCTGGTCAATTTCCCAAGTGGATTAGTTTCCTGAAATCACCACCAAGTAACTTAAAACAACAAAAAAATCTACTCTCTTACTGTTTTGGAGGTCAGAAGTCCAAAATCAATGAGTCGGCAGGGCCACACCACCTCCAGAGCCTCGAGGAGAGAATCTTTCCCTGACTCCTTCCCGCTTCTGGTAGCTCCAGGCCTTTCTTACCTTATGGTGGATGATTCCAGCGTCTGTGTCCAGTCACGTGGCCACCCCCTCTTCTCTGTGCATCATCTCCCCTCTGCCTCTTTATTCTAAGAACGCTTGTGATGGCATGTAAGGCCCACCTAGATAATCCAAAATAATCTTATCTCAAAAACTTAATTATGTCTACAAAGACACTTTTGCCAAATAACGTGACAGTCACTGGTTCTAGGACATTGACATGAGATCTTTTTCAGGGACTGGTTGTCAGCCTTCCATTCCACATAAAATACAAAGCAACTTCCAAAATTCATGGTGTTAAATTTTTTACAGTCTATGTGTATTATTTTTTTCAACATACATAGTATTTTCCATGAACTTTTTGAAGACTTTATACTATGAAAAGGGTCTTGGTTCCCAAATTAGCAGTTATGAGGTGAGAACAGGGATATGCCCAGTACTGTTCCCCAAGGCCTGACTCTTTGGGGCCCCCCTGATGCTTCTTCCTCTCCCCAGGTGGATGGTGACCTCCTGGTCTGCCTGTACTCGGAGCTGCGGGGGAGGTGTCCAGACACGCCGGGTGACCTGTCAAAAGCTGAAAGCCTCTGGGATCTCCACCCCTGTGTCCAATGACCTGTGTACGCAGCTCGCCAAAAGGCCGGTGGACACTCAGGCCTGTAACCAACAGCTCTGTGTGGAGTGGGCCTTCTCCACCTGGGGCCAGGTGAGAAGCCAGAGAAGTGTTTATTTGGAGAGTAAATCTAAAGGTGTAAAAAGTAAAATGCCATCTTGTCCACCTCCTCTGACCATTCACATTCCCCTCCATCACTAAGCCTACCCAGGATCATTCCTGTGGCCAGAGCTTCTGATATTCTACTTTAACACACAGTGCCCAGACCCATTACACTCTTCCCCTTGATTTCCCTGTTCTTGCCTCATCCTCAAGCCCTCATACCCCTCCTTCAGACTCGCATTCTGTCAGCTGCCTCCTCTCAATGGAAATGCTGAGATTAAAGATTGAAAGCTGAGGAGACTCATCTGAAAACTCCAGTGTTGTTCTGGGCCAAGGGTTCTTAACTGGGTTTCAGTTGCAATCTCTGAGTAATTGTTTCTATAAGACTAGCATGCAGAGATTCTCTGTCAGTTGTTCTGGGGTAGAAGCCAAGCATGGGTAATTTTCAGAAACTTCCCAGGTAATTCTATATGGAGCCAGGGTAGAGAATCATTATTCCCACCCAGGAAAAATTGGAGCCTAGCTGATTCACTTAAGCCACCAACGCCTTTCTCAGTTCTCTGCCTAGAGGTTAACACAAGAAGTCCTAGGTATACTCAATACATAGCAGAAAGCGGGGCTCATTTGATTCCAGGTACCTAAGGATGGAGCCTCCTCTGAATACAGTAGAACCACCATGATGACTTTCTCCATATGGTTCGTTGTCATTTAAGAGAGAGGTCACTACAAACTGACCTCAGGGGGAGCCACCCTGAGCACTGAAAGACACTGTGCTGGGAGAGAAGCAGCCCAGAGGTGGGGTACTGAGTGACCTCACCTCTGCACTCTCATTGTAACTGGGCCAGGAACCCCAGCTGTCATTAGAAGCCTGGGTTTTCTCCAGTCCAAGTTGATAAGGCCTCTATTAGACAAAGAATAGTTATTCTAATCCCTCAGAATATAGCAGGCACTAAAAAAAGAAAACAGAAAAAAAATCAGGTGTGGAGATGCTTGTGGGAAATGATATAATTACATATACTTTGTTTCATAAAAGTCTATGTCTAAAACCTGTTGGAGACTTACCAGCCATGTAAGGGCTGATATTCAGGTAGTATCCACAAGCTGGGTGGTTATAGTCATTCTATGTATGGAGCTGGTGCTAACTGGTAGAATGACCATTCTGATTAGTCAGGCATAGTTTTTGGTTGGTTGGCATCCAGACCATACCATTAAGCTCAGCCAGGAGAAATACCCCCAAGAACAAGCCTTTAATTCTTTGTGTAACTGTATCAACCAATGTGATTGAATATTTTGGGGCAATTAGCTATCTACACATTACTACATTCATGTCCCTCCACCCCTACCCCCAGGTGTGTTCTTTGGAAAACAATTACTTGCAACTTTCCATTAAGTTAACACACTGTGGACATCTCTAATGAAAATCAAATGTTATTTTCATAGAGTTTGCTTTCAACTCAAGAGCCATTTATGTCTCGGGTAAATCTCGGGCTAACGTTCACCGCTGGCCAATCAACATGCCTGGTGGAAGCTCCTTTCTGAAACCTCTGCCAACCCCTCCTCATTTCCAATGACATAATGTATGTGCTTCATAATCAAAGAGGCATGAGCTCCCCTTGCCTCCACACCTGAGGGGATATCATCTTTCTCTTAACCTGGAAAAGCCCACTTCTGATAGCCCTCATTCAGCCCAAGGCAGCTCTGCTTCCAGACCCTCAAGGCTTACTGGCAGTTTGTGAAATTACAATTGGGAACAGATCTGGCTACACATGGGAAATGTTTCTGCATTGTGTCATCAAGGTCACTCAAGGGAACATACGGTGCACATTTGATCATTCTCGGTGATTACTCTTCCTAACAAAGGGGAAAATTCATAGGTCTTTCTCTATTCCTCCTTTCCTCCCAAAAATCTCTCACCCCTTTCTTCCCCCCCTACCTAAAATCTTCTAGGCCAGGATGTCCCAACCTTTAATGTGAATCACTTGGAGCCTTGTTAAGAATGCAGATTCCATTATGGTAGGCCTAGGGTAAAGCTTGGGATGCCAAATTTCTAGAAATTCAGGTGATGCCAATGCAACTGGTCCAAGGGGCCACGCTTAAAAAAGTAGTAAGGCCTGGGCCATTACAAATTCTGGGGAACTGCTTCCTCTTACAAGCCTGCTGTCACTTTTGTGTTGGAGTTGTTGAAAGGTGCTTGTAACTGTGGATGCCCCTCAAACCTCTACATTCCATTGCTGTGAGAAGGAAAATGCCGATAGCTTCTGACAAGAAAATCCTTTTGGAATAGCGTCATGCAAATATCTTTCTTCATCTGCCTACATCCTTAAAGCCTACAAAAATCATGCTGATTTCAGTCCAAAACAGACTAACTTCTTAGCTCCAACAACCTGGCTTCGTGTAATATTCAACTTTCTTCTTTTAGCCAACATACATTTGTGGGGCACCTGTCTTGGGTGCAGAATGTTTTCTATATAAGCCTGTGTGAGAGAATGTTTGCAGGAGAGTTAGGTCAAAGGCTGGAAATAGAAATGTGACTAGAAAACAGGTGCCAGATTGTAAAGAGTCTTACGTGCTGTACAAGGAGCTTGGATTTTACTATGAATGCCACTAGAAAAGCGTTTTAAGCAAAAGTGGCACAATCTTAAAGGTTATCTTGTCAGCATGGTAGTGATTGAACTTCAAAGGGACAAGGCTGGAAATAAGAATGATGGTGATCAGAATGAAGACACTAGGCAGTGGAAATGGAGTCTGTGAAAGTGTGACTCACAGGGCTGCAGTGACCCTTTTAGATATCAAAGATGAGAGAGAGAGAGAAGCAGCCAAGATTTGACTGGAGGTTTATTGGACTGAATACTAGGTAGGAACATAGAAAAAAAGAGGGTAGGTTAGTAGCATAACTTGTTGTAGACATGTTTGGTTTGAAATGTATGAAGTATCCAAAGTACAGTTGTTCATTAAGGAGTTAGATTTGCAGGCCTGGGACTTAAAAGAGCTGGGCTGAACATTATCAATCGGAAGGACTTCAGTGTACAAGAGGTAGCTAGGTCTCATGGGTGTTATCACCCAGGGAGGTGGAGAAAATGAGATGAAGGAAAGGAAAGGAACAGAACCCTTGGAAACACTAATTAAACTATGAGGAGAGACAAAGGGCAGGCCTTCAGAAGAAGACTCCTCCGTGGCTCCTGAGAACTAGTGATTTCAGGGAAAAAAAGAGAAATGAAGATTTTCTACTGATAATTCAGTCTCCAGCCCACAAACTCAAGTGATAGATCTAAAGGAATTATAGCCAAATACTGTTAGGGTGAACATATTCCCCAATATCCACTAAATCTGCTGCACAAAGGGATAAAAACAAAATGGCAAAGAGATTTCAGATCACCTCCTTCTGCTCGTCTCTGAACGCTCAGATTGAACTTGAAGAATTAGGAAGAAACACACCATCCATCAGATGACTAGAAATCACCACAGGGCCATAAGAAATATGGGAAAACAAGAATATACCTCTCCTCCAAGGGAAAATAATAACTCCTCTTCATCCACAGAAAGTTCAATGGAAATGTCTGATAAAGAACTTAGGATATTCATAATGACAAAGCTCACAAAGATGGAAGAGAAGAGAGACAATGAACTCCAGAAGAGGCAGGAGAAAGGAGCTGACAAGTTCCAGGAGGTGAGGAATTTCTTGCAAGATCTAAAAGAGATACTACACACCATAAAAAAGAATCAAACAAAACTGTTAGAGATGAAGGCTATAATACAGGAAGTCAAAATCTCCCTTGAAAGTATTAAAAGCAGACTAGATCATACAGAAAATAGAATCTTAGACATAGAAGAGAAAATTGCTGGCCTAGAAAAATCCACCACAAGACTGAGAAAACTGCCCAAAAAAATAATAATATATGAGAAATACTAGATACTATCAAATGTCCAAATAAAATAAATTCATGCTTTAATTGTAAAATTAATTAATCTTAAAAATCTGTGGGAATAGGAGGGAGAAAAAGTAACCAAAAATCTCAGAAAATGTATTCAAAGAGGCCAATAGGAGCTTTTTCAGAAGGAGAGAGGGTCAGTGGTATCTGATTACATCAGGAAGAACAAACAAGATACAAAATAAGCATTGACCAATACACACTGGAATTGACTGTAGTCATTGGTGACTCTGAGGGACACTTTCAGTGTGGCAGCAGGCACTGAAGCCAAACCAGCAGGGGTTTGGGACACAAATGACAATGGAGGAACATTACTCCTAGGGCCACATTACTCCTTCAAGAACTCCCCATTGTGGTCAAGGAACGTCAGCCAAAGAAAGCCCCTCCCCCCCTGCATCCTTGTTCCTTCACGGAAATATCAAAAAACAACTAGAAACTGACTAAATTAACCAAGCTCCAGAAAACAGCCAAAGGTCTATAACAACCAAGCAAACACCAAATAAACAAAAAGCCATCTTGAAAATGGTCAGAAAGGACCAGCTGGTAGTGTGGTGGTTGAGGTGCTGGATTGGATACCACATGGCCAGCTGTGCAGTTGAAGTGCCAGATCCAGATGGCCTGAACACCACCAGGTGCTTGTGCACGTGTGTCCAACATGGCAACAGGAGCAAGAAACAGAGGAGGGATTTGCAGCATGACCATTCCTCATAGGAGGTCATGATTTTTCCAACAACCTAATAAAATTAAATGGTAAGAAATTTTGTGGCATTTTTACTCAACCTGCCCCCAGCCCTCTCATGGTACGGTCCTGATCTTGAGGTGGGAGTAGCCACTATTTCTGAAAGCCGCAGGAGGGCTGTACCTTCCCACAGATACCTGCAACAAGAGAGACATCAGCAGTCCCCAACCTTTTTGGCACCAGGGACTGGTTTTGTGCAAGACAGTTTTTCCACAGGAGGGGAGGTAGTTTCAGGATGATTCAAGCACATTTACTGTGCACTGGTTTCTGTTAGTATTACATTATAATATATAATGAAATAACTATACAACTCATCATAATGCAGAATCAGTGAGAGTCTTGAGCCTGTTTTCCTGCAACTAGACAGTTCCATCTGGGTGCTTCTATGAGAATATTGCCACTGCTGATCTGAGAGGAGGTGGAGCTCAGGCGGGTGATGGGGAGAGGTTATAAATATAGGGCAACCTTTACTTGCTTACCCACCGCTCACCTCCTACTTGTGGCCCAGTTCCTAAAAGGCCATGGACCAGTGCCAATCTGTGGCCTATGGGTTGGGGACCCCTGTATTAGATTATCTAAGACCTAAGGAGAACTTGAAGTGAGAGTCTGAGAAATTAAAGTACTCGAAAGAAGCCATGAATATATATGGGGGAAGTGAGAAAGCTTCACACGGGCCCAGGCAAAACACTTTTTTTTTTTTTTTGAGAGGGCATAGGGCACGTGCGCTCGCCAGAAAGAGAGAGTCAGAGAGACAGAAAGTGAGAAATCATCCCCCAGGGGAGATGGCCACACCGCAATCTCTTCTCCTCTATTCTCCTCTCGGGATCTTGAGCACGCACACACACACACCCGGCATGAGTTTAAGTCACCAGGTCCGGCACTCTAACCGTGGTTGACTACTTGACTACATGGGAGTCCAGCGACATAGCCATTACACTAACTGCTGGTCCTAAGACAGTAAGCTTTTAATTCAGGCTGATCATTAGGCTCATAGAATACCCAACTAATCAGTAAAGGACTGCCTTACCACAGAGCCAGGTCTCCAAACACTGGGAGAGGTGGCTGTTTTTCAAATACTCAGTTTTCAACAACTACAAAAAAATCATACAAACAAAAAAAGGAAGAAGGCATAGTACACTACAAAGAAGAAACTGAGGCCACTGGGTTGCATAGTGGTTAAGGTGCTGGACTCCCACATGGCTACCTGCAGGATGTGAGTACATGCATGCCCAAAATCTCAAGAGGAGAATGGAAGAGAAGGGATTGCAGCATGACCATCTCCCCTGAAGTGGGGAGGGGGAGTGATTTCTACTCTCTGTCTCTTTGGTGAGCACACATGCCCTGTAGTAAAAAGATCTCAAAAATAAATAAATAAATAAATAACAGAACTACCAATATAAAAAGGATTATAGTGGAGTATTATGAACTGTATATCAATCAATTAAATAACCTAGATAAAATGACCAAATTCCAAGGAACACATAACCCCTCAAGACTGATACACCTATAACTTATAAGGAGATTGAATCAGTAGTCAGACATCTGCCAACCAAGAAAATCCCTGGATCAGATAATCTGACTGGAGAATTATGTCAAAATTTAAAGAATTTATACCAATCCTTCTCAAACTTTCACTAACACTTCTTTTTATTTTAAATTTTTTAAACATTTATTGATGGATTCATTGTAATTTTGGACCCACCAAGTCTGGGACTCAAATCATGGTCAGCCATGTGGGAGTCCAGCACCTCAGCCACCATGCCACCTTCCGGGCCCTCACTACCACTTCTTAAATTCACCATATGAGGCCATCATTGCCGCAATACCAAAGCCAAAGACTACAAAAAACTGTAAATCAATAGACCTTATAAACATCTTAGTTTGCTATTGCACTGACAGAAACACGTGAGACTGAGTGATTTACAAGAACAGAGGCTTATTGCTCTTCTCGTAATAAGGTGATCTTTGAAAATGGTTCGCTATTCACTTGACCCAGAGAACCCCACACGGTTATGCAAATCAAGAGGTTCAAATCTTCATGTTCACTTTAAGAACACTCGTGAAACTGCCCAGGCCATCAAGGGTATGCATATCTGAAAAGCCACCAAGTATCTGAAGGATGTCACTTTACAGAAACAGTGTGTGCCATTCCGTTGTTACAATGGTGGAATTGGTAGATGTGCCCAGGCTAAACAGTGGGGCTGGACACAAGGTCGGTGGCCAAAAAAAGAGTGAATTTTTGCTGCACATGCTTAAAAATGCAGAGAGTAATGCTGAACTTAAGGGGTTAGATATAAATTCTCTGGTCATTGAACATATTCAGGAGAATAAGGCACCCAAGATGCACAGTTGTATGTACAAAATTCATGGGTGGATTAACCCATACATGAGCTCCCCCTGCCACATCGAGATGATCCTCACTGACAAGGAGCAAACTGTTCCTAAACCAGAAGAGGAAGTTGCACAGAAGAAAAAGATATCCCAGAAGAAACTGAAGAAACAAAAACTTATGGCATGGGAATAAAGTCAGCATAAAATAAATGTAAATAAAAGCTAAAAAAAAAAAAAAAAGAAAAGAAAGAAAGAAATGAAAACAAAAGAAAAATAAAGAACAGAGGCTTATTCAGCTTAGGGTTTGTGTCCAAGGCCGAGGAACCAACTTCTGATGAGGCTGTGATGTGGAATATGTCAGAACGTTGAGCAGAGCAGCTGTCCATAAATTTCTGCCTGTTCTGGTCTCTTTCCCTATCTTATAAACACACCAGAACTCAGTCATAAGGTCCTTGTCCTAAGTACCTCATCCCACCCTGGGGTACCACAGAAAGATTACATTTAACTTAGCACCTTTACAATACAACCAAGTCCCAATATGTGGATGGGGGGGGGGGGGGCATCTAAACTGTAGCAACATTCATGCAGAAATCTCCAACAGAATACTGGAAAACCAAATTAAGTAGTTTATTAAAGGGATTATATTGGGCCATCAGAAAAGACATGACACATTTTTTGCATAGAAAAATATGTCATAACTTTTCCAATGACCCAATACATCACAAATAAGTAGGATGTATTTCTGGAATGTAAGCGTGGCTCAATGTTTGAAAATCAATCTAATGTACCACATTAGGTGAATGAAGGACAAAACTACATGATTACCCCAATCAATGCAGAAAATATACTGAACAAAATTTGACACCCTTTCTTGATTAGAAACATTCAAATTTGGAATAGAAGTAAACTGTTTCAAAATGACAGACTGTAAATGAAAAACCCATAACTAGTGATATACTCAGTGACAAAGACCACAAGCTTCCTCCCCAATATCAAGAACAAGACATCAAGGTATTCACCATTTCTAGATATTGAAATTTCAGAAAAGAACAGAAAAAAAAGAAAAAGAAAAAGAATAAGAAATAAAAGGCATCCACATTGGAAAGGAAGAAATAAAATTCTCTGTTCATGAGTACATACTCTCATATGTGAAAACCCTAGAATTCCAACAAAAATACAACCATTATAGCCAATAAATGAATTCAATAAATTGCAGGATACAAAATCAATATATAGGGGCTGGCAGGTGGTGTGGTGGTTAAGGTTGCTGGACTCCCACATGGCTGACCACGGTTTGACTCTAAGACATAATGGCTTGCTCTCTCAATTTCCCTCCTTCTCTATATTTGTCTCTGGTCAAATTTTTTTAATAATAAAATTCCTCTTTCCGCCGTATTTCTGTGCCGCCATATGGTGCGTATGAATGTCCTGGCTGATGCCCTCAAGAGCATCGGAAATGCTAAAAAGAGAAGCAAACACCAGGTTCTTATTAAGCCGTGCTCCGAAGTCATTGTCCATTTTCTAACTGTGATGACAAAGCATGGTTACATTGGTGAATTTGAAATCGTTGATGACCACAGAGCTGGAAAAATTGCTGTGAACCTCACTGGCAGGTTAAACAAGTGTGGAGTGATCAGCCCCAGACTTGATGTGCAACTCAAAGATCTAGAGAAATGGCTGAATAATCTGCTCCCGTCGCGTCAGTTTCATTGTACCAACAACCTCAGCTGGCACCATGGCCCATGAAGAAGCAAGACAGAAACATACAGAAGGGAAAATCCTGGGATTCTTTTTCTAGGGATGTAATACACAAATACAAATAAAATGCCTCACTGGAGCCTGAAAATAAAATAATAGTAAAATTAAATCTTAAAAAAATCAATGTACAAAAATCAGTGGTATTTGTATAGACTAACAATGAGTGATTCACGAAGGGAATTAAGAAAACAATTTCATTCACGACAGCATCAAAAAGAATAAACAAGTAGGAGGAAGAATTTTACTTGCCTATGGATTCCCAGGGATCCAAAGACCCCCAATTTAGAGCCTGTGTTCTAAAGTGACCTCCAAGGAATGTCTGTTCTCTAGTTCTACTAAGACAGCAGATATCAGTGAGGGGCCTGCTGGTTTTGTACTTACCGATGGGTGTTGTTTGGGGTATTTCCTGTATAGGTTCAGGCTCTGCCAGTGTTGAACAAAGTTCAGTGATCGCCATGAACACCCAACAGAGGAGCAGAAGGTGGGACTATATGTAGCTGTTTAGTTGTCCTGGGTTTAATGTGTAAAAAATGAAGCCGAGGAAAGGAAGGAATTAATAGAGTTGGTTATTTGGATGAATTTAACAAGTAAAATCTAATCCAAATTACCCTCCACACTGAAGGGGGTAGGAGAGATTATTTAGAGGTCCTCAACTCTGAAGCTTACCACCACATTCCTAGCACATTCTGCCAAGATATTGTTCCTTTGGTTAAGCTGAGAGGGACTTAACTTTGTCTAACTGGCTCTCACAACCAGCTATTTGAGAGTAGAATGCCCATAGATAAAAGGAAAGCTAACCATCCCACTGACCTAAGGAAGAAAACTTGCCAGTGAAAGTCCTTTAGCTGGCCCAAAGAGGAGAAAGATAAATGATTTGAGGGCCTTCAACAAGCCCCTACACAAGGATCTTGTGTCCCTGCCACCTGACCTTTATGGCCTGTGTCCTTGGCTTGGCTAACATCAGGTGTACCATCTTTTTCTGCTTCCCAGTGCAGCGGACCTTGCATCGGGCCTCACCTAGCTGTGCAACACAGACAAGTCTTCTGCCAGACACGGGATGGCATCACCTTACCTTCAGAGCAGTGCAGTGCCCTTCCAAGGTAAGAACAAACCCTGGCCTCCTTTGCCCAGCTCCTGTGCTGATAAAAAAGATGGTTATGAGTGAATGTTTCTCCTCCAACCTCCCCCAGTCCTAGGGGGTCACATGGCTGCCCCCTCACCTCTATACACCCCAGAGGTAGATGGTTCAGTGGTGACCTTGGTGTTGCCTAACAGGCCAGGTTGGGCTTTCCTCTCTTAAGGAGGAAGAGTACACAGGATGTTTTTCCTGAGTGAGGCCGATACCACAGAGACCTGCACTAGCTCCCACTGCAGGGAAGTGAGGTATACACAGTGGCCACCAGACCTCAAGGCTTCACTGGCTCTTCACTCTTGCTGACCTCCCTCTAGAAGTTGGGCTGAGATGAGGACCCTTGTTTCTGAGCCTCAGCCTATCATTTCTGTCCAGCCCCTTTCCTGTCACACCTCCTTACAGGTGTCCCTCTGGAGGAAGAGTTTAGCACCCCTACCTAAGAGCCAGCCCTGAGAGCAGACTCCAGGCTCTGCCTCTGCCAGCCTCCACGAAGGGCAGAGCTCATTCTTGGGTCATGTGATAACATATACAGTGCAGAGAAGAGCAGGCTGAGGCCCTGTTCCAGGAAGCAGCCTTCCTGAGATCTTAAGCCATTCAGTAAGAGCAGAGATCAGAGCCCAGGCCTGGTAAAGCTGAACGTTCTTGAGGAGAACAGATCCAAAGTTTGCAGCATTGTTTTCATATCTGCTCCCTGATCTGGCCCCAACAGAGGCAAACCTTAACCCTGTTACCCTCTTCCTGCAGGCCTGTAAGCACCCAGAACTGCTGGTCAGAGGCCTGCAGTGTACACTGGAGGGTTAGCCTGTGGACCCTGTGCACGGCAACCTGTGGCAACTATGGCTTCCAGTCCCGGCGGGTAGAATGTGTGCATGCCCGTACCAACAAGGCGGTGCCTGACCACCTGTGCTCCTGGGGGCCCCGGCCCGCCAACTGGCAGCGCTGCAACATCACTCCATGTGAAAACAGTACGTTCCAACCCCAAAGAACCTTCTGTAAATTCCCCACAGGGCATCGGGTGCAGAGGGCAGCCCCTGGGACTGAGCCTGAGCATAGGGCATTGGACCAAGTTCCCCAAGGATTGTGAGCTGGGGCTGGAGTTGAGTATTTTCTCTGGGGTACATGGGAGTATGCAAGAATGGGTGCAAACATGTCCAGGCCACAAACAATGGCGGGGTATTCCCCAAGGGCTTCCATGGTCTCCATCCTGAGAGCCAGATGCTGTTGGCCAAAGGCTTGATGAAATCAGCCTCTAGGTCACCTGCTGTCAGTCAGGGCCAGCCCACTAAAGAAAAGCACTGTTAACACTGAAGAAGCACGCAGCATGCCCCGCTCAGCCGGCTCTGCACCCGTCACTGCTCTGCTTCGACCCAACAAGGATCTGCTGACCACCTCCCTCCTTCCCAGCCCATGGGCAGCCCTGAAACTGTGCAGGGGCCCACTCCTGGGGGTGCGATACTCACTTCATCTGCTCCTCCCTCAAGTCTGGGTCCTCCCCAGCATTTGTATTACCACTGGGTAGGAATCTGTTTTCTTCCTCAGAACCCAAAATGCAAATTGGAGGTGCTTCCTCACAACAAACAGGGAAAAGTTTGAGGCAAAGAATGGGAAACAGAAAGGAAATGGAGCAGTGCTGTTTTCCCAAACTGGGCCTCCCTGAGTAATAGATTCCCAACGCTAAGGCAGATGCCTTCTGGGCAAATAGCCCGTTTTTTCTTACACACTGTGAGTGGATGACCTCTGTGCTCCCATGTAGTGCTGACCATATCTGTATAAAGGCTCACCACGCTCAGAGGGTAGTGAGACTGACTTACCGAACCCAACAGGCACCAGTATTAAAAGCCATTGATTCTGGGCCAATACTGCACTGGGCAGTGCCATTGGGCTGTGAGTGGAGGGAGCCAGGAAGCTTGGGTGGAACAGACAAGAAAACAAAGCTTAACAGAGACGGTGAGCATGCCGGGGAATGATGGCACCTACTGGGGACTCACCTGCACACTCCCTCCACGAGATGGATGGAATTCAGTCCGATGGGCACCGTCTCAAGGAGAGTCACTTTACTGAAATAACAGAAGTCCGTGGGAAAAGGCAAGCGCACCTAGACAGAGAGGTGATCCAGAGACAGAGAGGACAGACACCACTGGGAGTGATTAGAAAGGAAGCAAAGCGCTCAGATGGCCCTGTCATGCAGCCTGATGGCCACCCTAGCTGTTGAGGGGCAAGTAGCTGAGTTCTCCCAAGGGAGGACCATCCAGAGAAGCTGGAGACCGTGGCCAGGCGGAACCCAGAAAGCACCCCAGTGGCCACATCCTTTACCCCTGTTTCATCTCTCCTTTCTGTACCTTTCCCCACCCTCTCCCCCATTCTCAGTGGAGTGCAGAGACACCACCAGGTACTGCGAGAAGGTAAAACAGCTGAAACTCTGCCAACTCAGCCAGTTCAAATCTCGCTGCTGTGGAACTTGTAGCAAAGCATGAAGACAGGGCACGGGAAAGGACTCTCCCTGGCCACACAAAGGACTCACGCACCCACCTTGGACAGAACTGACGCTTTCTTCATTTTATTTATTTATTTCCCCCTCCGCACTCCCAGCACACTGCCCCTCATCCAGCCTCCATCCCTTACCTTCACCTCCAACCCCATTCCTGAGGCCCTCAGCACGTTTTCTCTTTCAGTTAGCTGGAGGACAGAACATTGGGAAAGAAAATGGACAGATGTCTAAAGGAGGCTGCAGAGCTGGCCAACAATAACCCCTGCAGAGCCGGCTCCATGCCAAACCTGGGTCTCAAAGAGACCAAGGAAGAGGCTGGCCCAGCCTCTGGGGACGGCAGGTAGCCAGTGGGTTTGCAAAGTATCGGTACAAACATTGGACAAGCAGCTGTGTCTTTCCTGGAAGCATGCCATTAATGCAGGAGGACATGCTCCTCCCGTTTCCTCCTTTGCCTCTGCACCTTCGGTCATGGTAAGGATAGGGAGAAGGAAGGGCCACCATGCTGAGGCAGAAATAACTCAGAACCCAGCTTGGGGCCCAGGGAGAACTCAAAACACATATGGGTGAAGGTAAAGGGAGACTATCAAAGTAGGCCTAAGGCCCCAAACAATGTGGTAAATGAAGTAGGGAGGAAAGGACAGAAGCAGAGAGCAACCTGTGTGTACCGCAGTGGGAGGACTGGGCAGGCAGGAGGAGCCGTTGAGCAGGTCAGGAGGCTCACGTGCACAGCAGACCCCCATGTAAATGTGGCCCCTGTGTGCTCAGCACTGCTGCCTTCACGGAGGGCAAGAGAGCTCCCTCTAGTGGGTAGAGAGAGAGAGCCCTCACTCCCCGTGCCATCTGCATCAACTCCCTGCCTGCCCTGCCCATGCAGCTATGACAATCCAGCCAGAGGCCAGCATCTGACTGAGCAGCAAGTCCGCTTCGGCATCTCTTTATCCATATGGAGAGTCCCCAGCCCCACATTGCTGCTGTGGGCCAGAAACATTTTGAACAAGAATAGACCAGGCTTTTTGCCTAGATGACCTTTGCTGCTCCACTTGGAAAAGGCCAAGAACTGGGGTCAATTTGTCATAATCAATACATCAATCAGTTTTTCAGAGAGTATCTATCAGCTTGTAGCAACCACTTCATTCCAGAGCTGCCCAAGGGATGGGGTGGGCTGTGGCTTTGTGCGTGCACACAGGACATCCCATCAATCCTGGCCACCACGGTGGGTCTGCGGCCTCTCCCACAGCCCAGCATGAGCTACTGCATAGAGTATAGAGCAAGAGGGAGCAGGGCGGGACAGAGTTGTGGCAATGCCACAGGAGCAAAGCTTCCAAGACAGTCTTCAAAGATTTCCAGCCATCCTCCACACACAGTGAGATACTAGCAACTTTGACTGACATGCGCCAGTTTGGGCAGTCCGTGATTCAGCCGGCAAAGCAGCGCACACTTCAGCAACATACCTCGGCTAAGCCGAAATAGCTGCAGCAGAGTCACATGGCAAAACACGAACGATGAGGATTGTTGACAAATCGCTCATGAAAGGGAACACCTTTGGTTACAGGTGGCCACAGTTTAGTATCCAGGACAAAGAAGGGCGGCCAGAGTCCCTCAGCCTCCCATTACAAACACACTCATGAAATGCCACTCACCCTGACATCCAGGCTCCACACTTCAGCCAACCTGGAAGTAAAATTTGGGAGGAAGACAGTATTCATCTGTGTCCTCCCAGGGGAGCTCTGGACCATTAGAGTAGGTGTCTCTTCCTTCCTTATCACAAAGCAAGGCTCTAATAAATCTTGTTACTAAAAATCAGTGTAATGTTTATTTAAAATAAAAGAGAATGGTTTTTATGTCTGTATATCTTTTGTGAATATTTATTAGGATTTCTTGTATAAAAAAAGTGCAATATTAATGATTGTACATTGTTATCCAGAAAAAAATAATATTTGGGGGACTTTTTTATTAACTTCCTGCAGTTGTGTTCCTGTAAAGTCAGTGGTGATTATTGTATTTTTTCCTGTTTTATGATAGAGCCTGGTGTTTAACTCTGGTTCCATCCACTGTGTACAGAATACATTGTAAAAGCTAACACGGGGTACTGGAGCAATAGAGGGGATTCGTTTGACACAATAGTTATGCATGGGATGATGAAGACAGATCCCTTATTACTACTAATGCGGTTGATTATTTCTAGTTCAATAGCTGTTGCAAAGCAGCAGTCAGTCTTTGCATTTCCTAAGTAGCAGGCGTCCTCCAGCTCCGCCACGTGTCAGGTTGTAGCACTTGGAAGTGGGCTTTGGAGCAAGCTGGGGAGCCTAGAACTGGGGTGGACAGAAGTGTGCTCCTTGTGTGAGATGAATGTACATTTAATGTTGTTCTGTGAATTGCGACTCAGCAGCACCACGAGATTATTAGGGCTGCTGGATAATGTGGAAGGAGGTACTTCCTCCTCTAAAACACAAAACTGTATTTATATATTTTGTACAGATAATACAGCTTATTTATTTAAATCTTGTTGTCTGAGTCTCTATTAAGCTCAGCTTTCCCATCGTGTTTTATGCAGAGGAGGAAAGAAATCCCTGCCGGCTGGGTGCTTCCTAGCCTGTTATGTGTGTTTGGCTGAAGGGGAAGAACTGCAGTTTTCAGCTTTGACTGGGAAGCGAAAAGCCCAGGCTCGGCAGGGCCAACTCTGTAAATGAAGCCAGGAGAGCTGCGTTTGTAGATAAGCCCACGTTCAGGCTAAGTGCTGCCAAATAAGATGCCCAGTGTTCTCATCTCCGACCCTAGAGAGTGGGAAGGTGGACACCAAAGTACCTTCAAGAAGAAAAGCAAGCAGGGCCATCTCTTGGGATTGATGCAGTCCTGAGTGTAGGATTATCCTCATCCCGAGTCAGGCTTCCTGCCAGCTGGGGTGCACACAGTGTGGAGCAGCTGCATGACGGAACTGTGGATACACACCGTGAATAGAGGCTGACATTTATTGGTCACTAGTAGATTTAATCTTCACATCGCCTCTCTGATTATCCTTATTTATATACAGGTCAATAGAAGCTCAGAGAAGCCCAGGGTCACTCAGCTGGTGGAACCAGGATTCAAACCCAAACAGCGTGACTGTAGCTAAAGCCTCACTTTTATCCTCTATGCTGCCGCCTCCTGCCCCTGTGCTAGAACTGACCAGGCAATGGCCACCTTGGCTCTCTCATCATTTGTCCCTACTAATCAGAGGTTGGTAGAAGATGACAATAGGACATTTTATTGGAGCTGTTGCTTTTTTGCTGTTGCTTTTTTTCCTGCCCAAAATTCAATTTTTTTTTTCACGTTATAGGGCTCTTAGCTCCCTACTTTTAAAGCATTTTAATAGCAATATAGCTACTGTGGGAAGTGCACACAAAACAAAAGCACATTTGTAGAGTTCCTCATAAATGGGCTTTAACAAAAGGGCAGCCATGGTCCCAGGCTTGGATGATGTCTACACAGGGACCACTGTGAGAGATGCTGCAGAGGACCTACAGCTTGAGAGCCGACTCTAGCCTGTTTTCCAACAACTCACTACCAGAGAGCACATCTTGAAATTCCAATTATTTTCTAAAAAAGTGAGGTTTTGCTTTAAAGGAAAAGCCAATGCTAAAATGATAAATACTCACATATCAGCAACCAAACAACATCTTACAGAGGCTCCAGAGCAAGGAGAGGAGCTGAAGATGCCAGAACAAATACCCAAGAAGGCTGAAATGGTGGAAAGGTCTCAAATAGAATGTATGGAAATTTTTCCAGCCAAAATCACAGAGCTCAGTAGAGCAAAAAAGAGATTCTTACCAAGATGTCACCAACCACAGTATGAAAGTTTGGAATCTTAGAGTCCCCTGCTTAGCCCCCGAAGTTTCTAGAACTTGAACAAGATAAACCCGGGAAACCTGTGGCCCATTAAGACCAAAATGGTCAACAGTCACCAAAGCTTATTCATGCCTCAATATCTTCTATAGGAGGATACCTCACAGGGGAAGATCATTGTGATAAAATTAGTTAATTCATATTGAAAAAATTCAAGAAGTCTTCAAAATTTCATAGAAAATATTATGAGAAAACTATTCATGGATTTCTTTTTTGCACCAAAATAGTCTCATATTGTATTTCCATTTCTCCACAAAACCTCATATAAGGGTGCACATCACTGGCATATCAGTGAGGCACTCATTAAATGTTAATTGCTATTATCATGGTCATCTAAGCTACCTTGAAAAGGATAAGGAGATGAGAGGGGAGGCCAGAAACTTTGCTCTCTCATGTTATTTCCCATTGTCACCTTTAAGACAATTTGAGAGTTTGTCAACTTTGTCAAACTCCCATGTTTCTGTGTTTCTTTGAAAAGGAAATCAGGGAAAGCTCAATATTACACAATAGTATAAACAAGAGAGACACTAGTGAACCAAGTTCTATGTCTTGGAAGAAAACAGATCAGCTGTGTAACCAACTCAGAGTCTCACCAAAATAATAATAACCTGCCAGAAATACTTCCCAGGACAGATGGTATCTTTTAATCCCAATGTACAGCCTAGCCTCAACCAAAATGCCCAAATACACATATAACTACCATTTCTTTTAAGTTACTAAAAAACATGAGAGAAATGCTCACTCGTGAATATACAAGTAAAGTGAAAGCTGAAGTTAATGATATCTCACTTGCCAAGTGGTAAGAGTTTCTCATAAACAACATGCTTTATCCCATTTTATCCTGCTAATAAACCCAGGGGAAACAATCCAATTTTATCAATGGTTCTCAGCTAACATTAGACAAGTTAGATCTCACTCATCTTTCTGTGGGCTCCCAAAGGTAGTAAGGGCCATCCACAAAGGGAAAGGGAATGGTGAGATAGATAAAAAGAGCTCTTGGAAAATAACCCAACAAAAATTTACCTTTTGTGGGGGGCCAGCAGGTGGTATGGTAACTGGATCCCACATGGCCAACTCCATGGTATAAGTCTGAGACCCAGCAGCTTGAAAGATTACACCAGGCACATGTGCGTGAAAAATTACACCAGGCACATGTACGTGCATGCCCAAAATCCCAAGAGAAGAATGGAGGAGAAGCAACTGGCATGGCCATCCCCTCGGAGAGTGATTTCTCACTTCTCGTCTCTGACTCTCTCCTGTGAGTGTGCATACACTATGGCAAAAAAAAAAATGTTTTTTAAATAAATTTTTTTAAAAATTGACCTGTTATGTAAGTAGCCCGAGGAAGGCTTAATCTCTTTCCTGTCTTTCACTTTGTTCAGTGAAACAGCTGTGATTTACAGACTTCAGGATTCAAACTCAGTATACATTGAACGTGAGTTAAACCAGTGAAGGTTCTCTACCTTGTCACAATACCAAACAGAAAAATACCCATATTGGGAACCAGCAGTTAACGTAATGGCTATGTCACTGGACTCCCACATAGTCGACCGCGGTTCGCGTCCCGGACCCGGTGGCTTAAAACTCACGCCGGGCGCGTGTGCGTGCGTGCCCAAGATCCCAAGAGGAGAATGGAGGAGAAGAGATTGCGGCGTGACCATCCCCCCTGGGGGGTGATTTCTCACTTTCTGTCTCTATGTCTCTCTCTGTCTGGTGAGCGCACGCGCCCTCTATAGCGAAAAACCTCTCAAAAAAAAAAAAAAAAAAAAAAAAAAACCCATATTGAACAGATGAATTGTACCAAGTTTTACCTGAAATTATTGTCTGTTCCCCCACCCACCTCCCCAGCCAGTCCACTTGGAAATGCTTTTTACAGGTAAATGTGCATGTGCTTGTCAGAGACTTACTTTTTGGCTGAATATAAACTGCTTTTATTTTTTCTTTTATCTAAAAGTTTATTTTTTCTCTTCTGAGAGGCACAGAGACAGGCACCCCCTCAGGGTCTCACACTGTGAACCCTGTTCCATCCTTAGCTTTCTCAGATTGAACCAGGATCTACACCCCCATCTTCCATGTGACCCATCTTACCCCTTCTCAGCCGGGCCAGAATCTCAGCTTGTTACTCATAGCACACCAAAATTTCAACTATTTCATTGCCACCCCTAAACTTGAAGGGAGATACTGGCAATCAAGCCTTAGCAAGACGGGGCAATTGCCTGGCTTGTCAACTAGAGGTTTACAACTTCACCCAAATTCTGTGAGCCACCTGGTTCCAATCAACCACATGTGTCATGCCTCTGATAACACAATATACAGATGTCATTCACCTCTGTGTTTTCAAAAGGCAAAATCCATCTTCAACCAAGGATTTCCCAGGCTGCTTCTAAAGAGATGGTTTATATGTGTGTAAACAGAAATTAAATGTGCAGTTTTATGTGAGTGAGGAGAAAGCAGACAGTGGGGAATGGCTCTCCTGCCAAACGTAAATAATGTTTGTTGAAGCAGAATGCCTAGGAGGGCCCGAGAGACCGTGTGGTCAGCATGAAGAGTAGATAGCATGCCTGAGAAACCCGCCTCCTCCTCATGGGCTTCATGATAGTCAGGGTTGACCTCGTTACAATCCCATGAAGAACAGTCGACAAGCTGTGAACAACTTACTTACCAGATGAGCAGCTCTAGGAAATGCTTAATGGTCAAGGCCAGGAGCATGGTGATGAAGTGTGTCATCAGCTTAGCTTTCTTCCCTTCAACCCCTACCATTGTTTTTTAAAACAGCAATGAAAGGGCCAGGAAATGACTTAGCTGAGGTCAGCAAAGGATGACAAGTTGTTCAGTCATACATCCATGTATTAGGTTGTTGGAAAAGTCATGTTGCATTTTTGCATAGAAAAATATATCATGACTTCTCCAACCACCCCATTGTCCTGTCCTAAGGCTGGAGCTCAGCACGTTACAGTGCTAGGGTATAGAGAAAACGGTAGCTCCATGGACTCCTGAACCAAGTTTCTTCAGCTTACACAGGCCTCTCTCTACTGAAGTAGAGAGATTCAAGTTAACTACCTAAGAGAGGGACCCCAGGATCTCTTTGCACTGTGAGGTTTTGCCTTTGCCCTTGGGTCCAGATGGGATGGAAAACCACCAAAGTCCTAACCTTATCTTAGTGGTCCTCACTCGATACCCCTCTGCCAGATGGGCCTCTATCTTTTCTCATCTCCTTCTTCCTGTTTTCCCATCATATACATTTCCTTTACCCATAGACACTCTTGCTAAGCACCAACTCTAGTCTCTGAAGACACAAAGGTGAGAGCCCAGGTCCTTATGTTAGAGAGTCCACTTGGGAAGCATATATATACCACAACTAATGACAAGGTGCCTACTCTAATTGTGAAATCCAAGTTCTGGGAAGTCTCCAGCTCTTCCGCCTTGGGCTTCTTCCAAAGTTAATACTCAGTGATTGCTCCCTGTAAAACCTAGTCCTCTCTCACTAGGGCTTTTGCAAAGTCTCTGACTAGACTCTTCAAATCTGTTTTGGTCTCTTTCAGAGAAATTTCACTTAGCCTCTAAAACTATTGTTATATTGCCTGTTAAAACTTCAGTATACCAGTATAAACTGAAGTATATGTGAAAAATGAACTTAAATCTACACCCTAGGAGTAGTTAGCTAACATTTAAAATACCCCAACATAAATCCACCCTCCAGAATGAGAGCAGGGTGGAGGAGAAGGGATTGTGGCATAGCCATACCCTCATCTCATCTCTAACCAACCTTCAATCTTGTTCAAGCACTTCAATATTGTTCTCTATATCTGCACAAAGTTCAGTAATCACACACTGGTAAAATACGTAGTGTTGGAGGACTAGAAAATATACATAAGCACCACCACCCTATAAACAGTTTAACATCCAGCTGATATGGTTTGAATGTGCCTCCTCTAAAATTCAGGTGTCATCAATGTGATGATATTAAGAGGTGTGGCCTTTAAGGGATAGTTAGGTCATGAGGGCTTGGCCCCTCACAAATGGAATTAGATGCCATTATAAAGGGACATGATAGAGAGTCCGTTTCCCTTTTTTCTTTTCTGTCATATGGGAATACAATGTTCCTCTCCTCCACAGAACACAGCACTCCAGGCATCATCTTGGAAACAGAGAAGCCCTCACCAGATGCTGGCATCTTAATTTTGGGCTTCCCAGCCTCTGGAACTGTCAGAAATAAGTGTTCTTTATAAATTACCTAGTCTGCAGTATTCCATTACAGTGACACAAATGGACTAAGATAGCAGCAAACCCAGCAGCAGTGCTCCAAGCCTAGAGCTCTCTTCAGTTCTGTGTACACAACTCTGCTTGACCTGACTAAAGAAAATTTTGACTCATCATAGAAATGTTCACCTTAGAGTAACAAAGTGTCAGAAGTGCCAAGGGTTAGACAACAGGACTTACTTGAGTTTGGGGAATGGATTGTACAAGTGCTTTGGGCAAGTTTGCTAGCATTTCGGCCTATGCCAGAATTTTGTCTGAAAGTTGTCAGCATTGTAACATACCACCTAACATAGTGAGACAGTGTGGGTAGGGACATAGAGCTCCAGTTTCTCACTCATAAAGCTAGCCATCTTTACCAAGATAACCTGGGAATTACTGATCAGCAAAAATGGCTCAAATCAGTTCACAAAGAAATCTTCTCAAAAGATGGCTTGGGGCTGGCCAGTCTTCTGTTTTAAAACCTCTACTTCTCATTGTCAAAATAGGGGCAAGTCTCACTAAAATGTCCTGAAGCACCTACAACAACCAGTCTCATCTTGACTGACCTTTCTGAGTAACTGACCTCCATTTTCCTTCTCCTTTTTACCTTTCCCATGAGTCATGGAATGCCAACCACCACACCCAATCTAAGTACCATCTACTCTTCTCTTTTATTAAGTCTTGGGACCTGGAGCAGGCAAAATATGGAGGTCATAATATGTTTGTGATATAATGCTTTTTAAATGTTGCCCAATTTTATCATTCTTTTCCCTACTGCCTTGTAGCAAAGGTGAAGGGCTGGGCCTCTCAGCCCTTTGACAGCCCTCAAATGGATACAGCATGAAATCTAAAGTTACTATCAAGGGTTGGGAAGCCTGTCTACACAAAGCTACATCCTCCCTTCTCCTCCTCTTTCCTTTCCCCATTGTTCATATCCACTCATTTCAGGGCCAGGTTTGGATTTGTGGCCAAAAAAATAAAATTAAATTACTATTATTTACAATATCTCTTCTTAGTAGGGAAGATCCCAAAAACTGATTTTTTGTTTTGCTGAAAAGACTATGGGTAAGAATACAAAATAAAGTGACCAGAGAAGACTAAATTGTACTAAATGATAAAAGGATGGAGAAATCCTAAGACAGAAGATCTGATAACTGGCAGGAGAGGTCAGGGAAGTGGAGACAGAGAAGAAATAGGGGAGGGAGAATTAGGCAGGTCACATCTCAACTGATAGTTACAGCCCCAGGAACCCATCTCTTTAAGTCCATTTTGTGCTGCTATAACAAAATACCAAAGACAGAGTTTGGAATGAATAGAAATTTATTGGTTCACTGTTCTGGAAACTGAGTAGTTCAAGATCAAGGGGCCAGAGGACCTCTCAAGGGCTTTCTTATTGTGTCATCCCATGGTGGAAGAGAGAAGGGCAAGAGAAGGTAGTGGGGGTGGGGGTGGGGGTGGGGAGAGCAAGCAAGCGAGAACAAGCGAAGAGGCCCAATTCATCCTTTCATAATGAATCACCCTTGCAATAATGGCACCAATCCCTTCATGCAAGGGAGCTCTCATGGCCAAATCACTTCTTAAAGTTCTCATCCCTTAATACATTGGGGATTAAGCTTCCAACACATGCTTCTTGGGGGACACGTTCAAACCATAGCACCATCCCTGCCCTCCCAGGTAATAATTCTCACCTTCTTCTTCTTCCCCTCAAAGCACTCAGGACAATCACAATTTCTTGTCCAAGCCAGGTACCTAGTAACTTTGACTTCCGAAAATCCTTCTTTGTGGGCTTCAGAAAAGACCCCTTTCTCCCTAAGGCTTATGGTACAGAGAGGGGAAACAGAAAGACGAATGGCTTCCAGAAATCACAGACTGTTGTGTTCACCCCTTATCAGGGACCATGGCAGTCAGCAGCAGTGCCAGGCCACCCTGACTGCAGTGCCTCTCCCAAGGCCCTCCTTTGCCTTGCTCCTCAGAAGAAGCCAGCAGGTCATCAAGCCTCCAGCTGTCCAACCCAGTAATACTATGTTTCCAGTCACTCAGGTCCAAAATTCTTCAGTCATGTTTGATCCCTTCTTATTCATACCCCACACCCACTCAGCAATTCCATGTAGTCCATCTTTGAAACGTACCCAGAATGCCACCCTTTCCCACCCTCCCCACCAGCTATGATCCTGCATCGCCCTCCACACACTAAGCCTCTTACCAGGTCCAGTTTATACCTTCTTCCCCTATGTCCTCCTCAAGCAGTCAGAGTGACCCTCAGGACCATTTCTGCATAAACCAGATCTTTCACACAACTCCATTTCACATAAACCAGATTTTGGCAACTTTTGGTTCCAAGCTTGATGTTAGCTACCCTTGAAAAGCCTTCTTATTGCTCCCTGAGCACACCTAGACAGAAATACGCCCACTTCAGGACCTTCACTCTAGCTGTTCCCTGATATCCACCTGGCTCCCTCCCTCGTAACAGCATCTTGAATCTTTTTCTAAGAGAGATTTTTGCTATAGAATGTGTGCGCTCACCAGAGAGAATGAGAAATCACCCCTCAGGGGAGATGGCTGAGCCGCAATCCTTTCTCCTCCATTCTTCTCTTGGGATTTTGGGCACGTATGCACACGTGCCTGGCTTGAGTTTCAAGCCACCATATCCAGGACTCAAACCTTGGCTGACTACCTGGGAGTCAAGCAACTGGAGGAGTCCAACCCAGTGGGGCTCCAGGACCCGTCTGAGCCCTTTGATCTTTGAGCATCGCTTCCGGTTGGTTCAGTATGCTGGCAAGGCCACTACTGTACGCCCCCCGACCCTGGAACAAGCTTGGATCAATTAGCATATTGGCAAGGCCGTTTGCTATCCGCTCCGGGACTGTAGTAGCCTTGCTGGGAAGTGACCCCCCTCTGACTCCCCGATATATTACTATAAAAGAATTAATATAATTTTCTCATACATCTTTGTAGTAAGATTTCCCCAAAATCCCCCAACCGCTCCCTTTACTCTAATCACTTACTGTTAATTACAGCATTTCATTGGACACAATAAAGGGTGTGCTAAAGTTCTTCTTGATCTCCAGAAGGCCTTCCTTTCAAAACACATTTAAACTTAAGAATCACCTCTTACGCAGAAACTGACCCAGGACACCCCCGCCTCACTGTAGCTTATGTTCTGACAAGGTACATGATGGTGGCAACACAAGTACAATACAATGCCTAGGTGTGCCACAAAGTTTTTCGTTAACTCATTAGTCACTTCACCACCAGTTGAAAAGGCTGTATCCCCGCCCTCATCAAGTGAACACTAACTTCACCCTTTCAGGATAGGTAAATATATTAAGATTCCTCTAAATAAACTTTAGATCTCTATAAAATTATATAAATATCATTCTTTATTGAGATTTATAAGAACTAATATCTGTACTTGAGATTTTCCTTTTTAGAATCACAACCAGTAACTGCAAGATTGCTGCCGCCAAGTACTGGCTGATAATTAACTCTGCCTGCTGGAGCTGTTCTCCGAAAACACACTCCCAGAAAAGAAGTTCCCAAAAGCTTGCTTACATCAATCAAATAATTGTTGAATTGTATCGATGATTAATAGACCTGCCCTTTATCAAACCCTGAATAGAATCTTTGATCTCTATTGTTAAAACTTTATGAATTGATAATTAGAACACGTAGCCCCTCTCCCGTTCACTTGCATGTATCACATTTTCAATAAAAAGGCACGATGATTCCTAACAGTTGTCACTCCTCAGAGAGCAATCTCTGGGAAGTGTCCGGCTGAGGACGTGCATGAAAAGGCACCAAGACCTCAGTCTTCCTTTCCTTCGCTGCCTCCGTCGAGTCAACCCACCCCCACCAAGGCTGGTCCCCGGCAAGCAACGTAACCATTATGCCATCTGCTGGTCCCAGCCTCTCAAGTCATACCTTCTCAGTAAGGCCCCCCCTTGACCACTCCATTAACTACACCCTGTGCCTCCCAGGACTCTTGACCCTCTTCATCCCAATTCCTGTTTCCTTTATCCAAGTGCTTATTGCCTTCTGGCATATTATAAGTTATTCATTAAGCTTATTATTGACTCTATATTCATTATTTTAATTGTATTACATATTAAAGAGTACTGTACCTGTTATTTAGTATGCTTAATTACTATTAGTGAATGTCTATCTCTCCACTAGATCATAAGCCCCGCAAGGGCAGGATCTGAGTCTGCCATGTTTACTGATACAACCTTAAACTGCAGAAAAGTGCCCAGCACCCAATGTTATGTGTTCTGAAGGAAAGAGTAAATGTACAGACATATGTAGGGCTAAATGGAGAGAAGGAAGGAGGTATTAGGACCATATTCAGTGCTCTGATAGACAAGGCATCCCCCATCTTGGTGATGGCAGTAAAACAGCAGCTGTGGCTTGTGCAGGAGGGAATAGGTGTGTCTACAGGAGAGGAGCCATAGAACACACACAGGGGGGAGGCAGGGCTTCTAAGCTAGCACTTTTCACAGTGACTCACTGGACAAGCAGAAGTGATGATGCTAAAGAGATGGTGAGCACCTGAGGGCCATCTGGACAGACTCCCCAGGCTGACCTAGGAGTCTAAAGGAGGTCTGCACAGGCCAGAAAAGGACACCATGATGGTTTTAAGCCTGGCAGACTCCAAGGCCCACAGAGAAGAAGGTAGAAGACTCATAGCATCTCTACGAGTTTGATAACCAAGAAGACAAAACCTCCGTAAATAACTATTGTTTGGGGTTTCATAAAACAAACACAGTAGATGTGACTGTATATTGCCAAATCACAAGAGGAAAATAACCCTTTCCTCAGTAAATCTCAAGGGCTTATTTTCAAGGATGAACAGAATCCAGTCTAAAGTGATAAACAGCTTCAAACCAAGAGCTTAAAAATTTAAAGAGCTCTTCAAATAACTTCAGCTCCTGATGTAATCATTCCAACTAACATGTCAGACTTTTCAGTAGATAAATGTGTAAAGAAACACTATTGCAACCTAATCAACATTTTAGGGTGTGTATATCTGTGTTCATGTGTACTCCCAAAAGCAATTACTGAATAGGCTGAAATAATGCTAACTGTACTAGATACATTGAAGGATCACACATGCATGCACACACACACACACACACACACACACACACATTCATGCACACACATTACTGTTCCCAAAGTTTTCTCAATCTAATCATTTCTTTTTTAAAAAATCATAAATTTGGGGGCCAGCAGGTGGCATATTGGTTAAGGGCATCGGACTCCCACATGGCTGACCCTGGTTCAAGTCCAGGACCTGGTGGCTTACCATCTCACTTTTCCTCTCTGTCTATCTCTGGTCAACTTTAATAATAATAATAATAATAAAGTTAAATAAAATTTTTTTTAAATTTTCTTAAATTTGCTAAAAATTTTCTAAATTTGCATGGGTACTCACCAGAGAGAGAGAAAATGAGAGAGCAAGCTGCTAGGTCTGGGACTCTAACCACAGTAGGCCATATTTGAGACCAACACCTCATTTCTTAAGTCTTCCACCTATGAACTGCATGCCCCTCTAAAGGTCATTATTTTCCTCTCGATTTAAATAGCCTCTTCCATCTCTCTAGCACTCATCTTCCACAGCGCCATTCAAAAACTTTACTGTCTACAAACTGTTATACAAACCTCGTTTCCTCCTCTAATCTCAAGAATTCAGCAAGTGGTCTGCAAACCGCAAGTGTGGGAGTCTACTCGGTAAACTAGGCACAGGCGTCATGGCGGACTACGAGCAGGTCCAGAAGGGGCTTCTGAAGCTAAAAGGTGCCACAGAGCTCGGCGTGACCAAACAGAAGAAGAAAAGGAAGGACAAAGACAAGGCAAAGCTGCTGGAAGCGATGGGGACGAGCAAAAAGAACGAGGAGGAGAAGCGGCGCAGCCTGGACAAGCAGACTCCGGCCCAGGCCGTCTTGGAGAAGATGCAGGAGAAGCGGCAAATGGAAAGGATCCTGAAGAAAGCATCGAAAACCCACAAGCAGCGAGTAGAGGACTTCAACAGACACCTGGATACTCTGACGGAGCATTACGACATCCCCAAAGTCAGCTGGACGAAGTAGCGTCCTGGCTCTGGGTGTGGAGTGGCACTGAGGGGAAGCAGAAGGAGATGCCAGGATTATGTTGGGCCCCTTTGTCATTTTCTAGAAATACTTTTCTGTCACAGACCCTTGCAACTTCTGCCGGGACAGCATTTTTCAAAGCTGTGTGCCCTCATTCTGGAACGTGATTAAAAGCAAGATGGTCCTTTCAAAAAAAAAAAAAAGAATTCAGCAAGTTGCTTAACCTCTCTGAATCTCACTTGCCTGCCTAGACATACAAGGTTAACAACACCTGAGGGCTGCATGGACTAAAAGAGATGGCCTGTGCTGGCATTTTCAGAACTCTAGCAGGCTTCACCCGGGAGAGACTCACGGGAGCCCTTGGTCCATCCCAAGTGTACTTTCCCAAGCTCCGTGTCCCGTGCTCCAGCCAGTTGAACCCTGGCTATGACCCTGCATTTATCAGGAAGCCAAATAAACTAAATGATCAATGATTTGGATGTTTTAATACTCAGTGTTGACCCTGAGGCCCTGCAGGATCCAATGAGGTTTCTGAGTTATCTAAGAAAGATTGAACACATGTCCGTATGGCATGTGTATTTTATTGTATTCTAAACTTCTTTGAAAAAATTTATGATGAGTACTTGGCAGTGTTTCTCTGCATGTGTTCCAATAGGTTTTACACAACAAAAAGGCCCTATTGTCAAAATTGGAAAATGTTCGTTCTGCCTGCTCTGCACTCATCCCTCTCTTCCCTGGAAACTATACCTCGGATTTCCTTTGGGGACCCACCGCACTCCCAGCCCTCCTGCAGCTCATGTAGCTCTCACAGGGTTGACCCCACACATGCACACGGCTTGGTCCAAGAGTGGACCCTGGACAATCAGTATTTTCTGTTACTCTGAAGGTCAACTGCTGGGTGAGCGTGAAATTCGAGCCAGGCAAGGACTCAATTCAGGGATTTTACTGTAGCCCACTGGGAAGGAGAGGCACTTTTCTCTCCACTAGGATTGCTAGTTATAGGATGTGGTAAGCTCAAGATTGCTGGGAATCACCACATGAACAGGGCTTGCTTAAGAAGGCAATGCTAGCCCAGCCACAGGCAGTGGAATGCTGCTGCATAATGCAGGAGCCACAGGAGGCCCAGGTTCAGATCCTGGGGCAGCTGAACATGTCAGGCGTGCCTGCATGCAGCCATGATTCTGGCTGGATGGATGGGGGGCTACAGTGTGTCAAGACCCTGTCAATGGCACCTACCTTTCTCTCCTCTCACTTCTTTCACATAAAATAAAATTAACTTTTTTAAAAAAATAAATAAGGCGATGCAGAAGAAAATAAAGTCAAAAGATGAAGACCAAAACTTCATCACACCACTGGAGACTCCGGATCCTACTAAGCCTTAAACCAAGACTGTTCAATTGCCTAAGCCAGAATGTTCTTTTTTGCTGGAACACTTATGATTGCAAGAATGCTGATTCATACCCTGGGTTATACAAAGTTAAACAAGTTTTCTTTACTGTAGAGCTTCAGAGCCTCCAAAATAAAAATATGAACGTGCACTATGAATCTCCAACAGGGGGATATAAGCAGCAGCATTTCCCAAACCTGCATGTCCAGTGAACTTTGTTTTGGAAGACCACATCATAGGGCGTGTATATCACAGAAAACACCTTGGGAAAGGCTGATACATACTACCTTTAGGTTAACCTAATGTTAAAACACTGCAAATCCCCATTCTCTTCTTTTTCTGGATAAATGAGACAATGGGGAATTAATTTATCCACCATTGTTGATGCTTTTTTCCAGACTTTAAAAATATATAATTTTTTATTCTTCTTACTAAATTGGGGTCATGAGCACAAACCATGGTACATATTTCCAGACTTAATAAAATATGTGAATATACACAGCCTTTATTTTATTATATTGGGGTCATAATTCCTGAATTGCTATACTTTGGAGGTTGGTAATGTAAAATATTTTTGACCTCTAGTTGCACTACCAAGCTATCTGCTGTCACGCCTTCTTGTCCTAAATGTGTCTACCTCTAGCAGTAAGCCAGATGGAAGAAAACTCAGTGGAACTGTGTGTTTAAAAAAAGAGAGAGAGGGGCCAGCAGTTAGCATAATGGCTATGTCGCTGGAATCCCATGTAGCTGACTGCAATTCGAGTCCCAGACCCGGTGGCTTAAAACTCAAGCCGGGCATATGTACGTGCATGTTCAAGATTCTGAGAGGAGAATGGAGGAGGGATTGCGGCATGGCCATCCCCCCCAGGGGGGGGTGATTTCTTGCTTTCTGTCTCTCTGTCTGTCTGTCTGGTGAGCGCACGCACCCTATAGCAAAAAAAAAAAAAAAAAAAAAAAAAAAAAACCTCTCCAAAAGAGAGAGAGAAAGAGAGCAGGCCAGCAGGTGGCATGGTGTTTAAAGGTGCTGGACTCCCACATGGTTGATCGTGGTTCAAGTCTGGGACCTATTGGCTTGAAAATAATACTGAGACCATGTGAGTGCATGCCCAAAATCCGAGTAGGAAAAGAAATTGTGTCATGGTCATTCTCCTGGGGTGTGATTTCTCACTTTCCCTTTCACTGTCTCTCTCTGTCTCTCTCTAGCAAGGACACACACACACCCTATGGCAAAAACCTTAAGGAAAAGAAGAGAAGAAAAGGGGGAGGAGGGGGAGGGGGAGGAGAGGGGAGGAAGACTAGCAGGTGGCATGGAGGTTAAGGTGCTGGATCCCACTTGGCCAACTACACAGTTCAAGTGCTAGACCCAGCAGCCTGTGCTTGCATGCCTAAAATCATAAGAGGAGACTAGAGGAGAAAGGATTGAGGTGTGGCCACCTCCCGAGGGAGCTGATTTCTCATTTTACCTTTCTTTGTCTCCCTATGTCTAATGCATGCACCCTATGGCAAAACTAAAGAGGGAGGGAGAGAGAGAGGAGGAGAGAAAGAAAGAGACAGAGAGAGAGAGAAGAAAGAGAGAGAGAGAGAGAGAAGAAAGAGAAGCAAAATGCTGAGTGACGGCCAGGTAAGGGTATATCCTGAACATGAAATGCATGTCAATGATTTTGGCAACTTAAAGGCTGTTTATTTCTATATTCTTGCCTTGGTTTTGGACAGCTACATTTTCCAAATAACTGACCTTCGAATATTGAAAGTGTTAGAATAGTTAGCCAAGAAGAGAATCACTCCAGCTTGATAGTAAGCACTGAACTCCGCTCAGGAACTTTAAAATGAAAATTCCTTTTGCTTTTAAGCCCAAGAGAGACCACAGTCCAAAAACTTCCATTTCTGAGTTTATAAGTCATCCATTGGCACAGAAGTCAAATTTCGGTCATTTTTAAGGCATTTGTCTGCCTATAAATCTCAAGTAGCTGCTCGCCTGTTTAAAGGGTATTTGTGGGCTCCCATGTTTTATGATCCTATAATGAAATGGTTGGGGATTTGGGACAAAGGGGAGGTAGCCAAGTTTATCCCCTGTCGTTGAAAGTATAGCCTTGGCCCTGAGCAGACAGGCAAGGGTGCAAGTGGGCAAGGGCACAGGTCAGCAGGCTCACCAGTCTGGATCATAAGGCCCACGAAAATCTTAGATCCACCACAAGAGTGGAAACTCCTGAAGCCCTTCAGTTAACATCAGGCTGGGTTTGCAGACAAGGAAGAGGCAGCAGGACTTCTCCTGTCATAGTCTTAGGCCGTCCGGAAGCAAGAGCTGGGCCACCTGTGGCCCGTGGAATGGCTTAAAGAGGATCCCAGCCTAGCATTGCCCTGATGCCTTTTCCAGAACCCAAGCACGTGTTCTGGAAGATTCCCAGGCTCCTGGGCTTCTGCTACACCCCTAGTGCTGGGAGGAGCCAAGCACCTGCTCAGACAGCCATGTGCATATTCCTAGCCTGCTCTGCCAAAGAAAACACCCCAGCCTGCCCCCGCCCCAGTATTTATGCTCAGAAGGGCCTCTGTCTTCCTACTCAGAGGCCTGCCTGCTGGCCAGATGTGGGCCTGGGTGATGGCAATGCAGGCCCAAGGAGCCAGGGGGCTATTAATCTGCAATTAGGACTGTGCACGCCCCCACCTGCCCCACCCACTTCCTGACAACTGCACAGCTGAAAAGCACTTTTAGAGGAAACGGACCCTTCAGTTTATCTTCAAGATGTGTCACCTCAGAAAGTTTTGGTTTTCATGTTTTTGTTTTTGTTCTTTCTTGGGGGGAGGGGAGGGGGGTGAAATTGGTGCTGATTCTCTTGTCCTGGAGTATTTAGCTCTAGTTACTCATTAAAAGCAGAAGCAGAGGGAAAGGATGCAGTTATTCTTGCTATCTATGCTGTTGCACCTTAATGTAAGGCAGTGAGACTGTAACAGAGGGGTACATAGAGAATGCCACAGAAAACAAAACCACAGACAGCAAGCAGAGAGAGCTTCCTTTCTCAACCACCTGCAGCTCAGGCCCCAGCCTGGACTGCTGCCCCCTAGTGTCAGGACCGGGCTGTGGTCGGCTCAGCTCAGGGCACCTCTCTTCCCCTTGGGTTGAGAGAAGGAGGAGGAGCACAAGTGGGGCGGAAGATGGAGGTGAGAAAGCACACAGCCTTGAGGAATGGCTCAGGGTTCAGAGGTTAATGACCCACACCAGGACTCCCTCTATTTGCATACAGTCCAGTACTTACCTTACTCTGTCCAGGTTTGCCTTCTAGCCCAGTCAGGGGACAAATTCGCCCTCCAGGTATGCTTTACAGTTGAGAAGATGCTGACAAATCCCCTTCAACTGGCTCTATGCAGGGTCCAGTGTGGACTGCCTATCTGTGCTTATCACCTCATATTAAGCTCTAGGAAATGAATAATGAAATTCCCAAATGCCATAATGAAGCAAATGTAAAGAGGGTCCTCAACAGACAAGGGATTTCAAGAAATTTGAATATGAGAGGTAGATGGTGGAGAGATGACTTTAAAATATAGGAGAGGAAAGCAGAGCCTAGAATAATATGCTGCAAGAGAACTGAGCAGAAGAGAGCAAGTCTGTGAGGCAGAACCCAGCCTGGCTCAGGAGTGGAGATACTGGCTTCCATGGACCGCAAGGTGACAAATGGTGCCATTAACAGAGAGATGACTAGCAAGGGACCCATCCTTCCCCATCCTCCAGCCACTGCTTGGCATGAGAGCTTGAAGCCAGCCCCCTTGCAAAAAAAGGCTCATCTTTAAAGATGTTGACTCCTGGGCTGACCCATAGCATAGTGGTTAAGTGCTGTGCACTGGGAGCCCAATCCCACATGGCCAACCACAGTTTGAATTCTGGCCCAGGCAGCTTGAAAAACACTCTGGGTACACGTGCATGCATGCCTAAAACCCTTATAAACTAGAAAAATGGAAGAAAAGGATTGCAGTATGACCAAGGCCTACTGGAGGTATGTGTGCTCACTGTCTGTCTTATCTCTCTGGTAAGTACATACACCCTCTGATAATATAAACAAAGAAATAAATAATAAAAACATCAGTTTTTGAGAAAATGCAACAAGCAGTAGAAATGGGAAGTCCTTGAAGCTTATCTTGGTGCTTTATATTTTATTGGGAGGTGGGCGGGGCAAGGGGGGAAGGGAATTCCTCATAACCAAAAAACAAAGTGTCAGTATCTCACCCAAGGAGGTTGCCCCACTGGATAAGCCCCGTCCTAGCTACTTGGCCCATTGCCCAAAGCCAGCAGACACCACCACGAGGTCCCCCAAGAGGGATCTCATATTCAGCAGATATCCCTGGGCACCATGCCCTAAACCAGCAGAGCACTTCCAACTAGCCCAGGGCTTCTGCATCAACAAAGCCCACATTCCAGCCAATCAGCTTATGCAGAAACCCCATGTTGCTCTGACAGAATAGAGTTGGCTACCTTCCATTTTCCTCCCCAGAACCTCATTTCCAAAAATCTATTGTAGTCTACACTGAAGCATGTTTCTTGCATGGCCGAAAATTTTTTTTACTCTATGTCCTTTGATCTTTAATAATTTTTACTTTTCACACACCTTAAGCCATGGGGACCCTGGGTTATGCAGGTGATTAAGTTTCCACTTCACTTTTACAAGTTAAAAAATATACAACATAAAATATTAATGTGCATATTTTTTAAGAGGTTTTTGCCTTAGGTCATGTGCATTTGCCAGAGAGAGAAAGAGACAGACAGTGAGAGGCAAAGTGAGAAATCACCCTCCCCTTCTGCTCCATTCTCCACCCAGAATCTTGGGCACGTACAGACACTATCGGTGTGTTTCAAGCCAACCAGTCTGGGACTCAAACTGCCATTGTCCAGCAACATACACACTATGCCATCTGCTGGCCCCAACCAGTGTATTTTTGAAGAAGACAATGTGCTTGAATCTTTCTATCATTGGGATCTGTTGACTAAGATCATATCAGGTACAAACTAGGGCAGTATGTGCATGTGTGCGTGCATGTGCTTTAAGAGAGAACCTTCTTCCAACAAACTCAATATAGAAACCCAATACACAGAGCTGAATAAGAAGCTGCAGCCCAGCCCCTGTGGTGCAGGTGGTAGCATACTGAACTGCAGTGGTGGAAGCCACATGGCCAACCAAGAATTCAGATCCCAAGTTGACCTGAAATATGCTAGGTACACACACCTAAGATCCTGAGGAGCTGGAGGGCTAGGGGAATGGGATCACAGCAAGACAAGACTCTGCTGAGGGTGACTGTGCATGTGTTTGAATCTGTTTCTCTCTTGGATACACACCCATGTGCATACATGCTCTCTCCCTGAATAAACTTTTAGAAAATACAATAATGAACATAACAATAAAAGTTTTAAATTTTAAAAATACTTTTAAAAATTAAGAAGTTCTGATTATGGCAGGGGAGGGGAGCCAATGTCCTGTCTGCCCAGCTCTTCTTTTCCTCCTTACTACCTACTTTCTAACATGAAGTGACCTAGGAGCACAGTGATCAATCCCAATTTAAAACAACTAAAAATTTAATTATATGGAAAAAGTACCTTTATCACCTTTTTTTAGGTTTTTTTTATTTCATTTTCTTTTATACATTCAATCACATTATTATTTGGCTTACAAAATGGATATTTCAACAAGTGAGCATTTCTCCCTAGGACAGTTGATAAAACTACAAAAATATCTTCAACATTATGATAATACCACATTTCTTTGTGCCATTAATGCTTTGCCTCCCTATTTTTCTTCTAAATGTCCTTCCTCAGACCCTCCTCTTTCACACACACTATATCTGGTATTTACAACTATATACTGTGTTTCTATATCCTTTAGTCAATTAGTTTCAGTCACAGAATGCGGACACTCGGTATATATTAAGTGGGGACATACAATGCCTCTCCTTCACAGCCTGCCTTGCTTCACTCAGCAGTAAATCTTCCATATTCATCCACTTCCTGTCAAAAACCAGGGTTCTGTTGTTTTTTATGGCTGAATAGTATTCCATTGAGTATATGTGCCACAGTTTTTCTATTCAGTCATCTGTTCATGGGCATTTGGGTTGTTTCCATGACTTAGCAATTGTGAATAGTGCCACAATAAACATCGATGTGCAAGCACTTTTCCAATTAAGTATTCTCTGCCCTTCGGGTAGATACCAAGGAGTGGGATTGCTGGATCACATGGTAGTTCTATTTGTAGATTTTCGAGGAATCTCCAAATTGTTCTCCACAGTGGCTGGACCAATTTACATTCCCACCAGCAGTGTAAGAGAGTTCCCCTTTCACCACACCTCCGTCAGCACTTATGTTTTTTGGGTTTTTTTGTTGTTTTTTTTTTTTTTTTGGAGAGGTTTTTCGCTATAGGGCGCGTGCGCTCGCCAGACAGACAGAGAGAGACATAGAGACAGAAAGCGAGAAATCACCCCCCAGGGGGGATGGTCACGCCGCAATCCCTTCTCCTCCATTCTCCTCTCGGGATCTTGGGCACGCACGTACACGCGCCCGGCGTGAGTTGTAAGCCACCGGGTCCGAGACGCGAACCGCGGTCGACTACGTGGGAGTCCAGCGACATAGCCATTACGCTAACTGCTGGTTCCCTGTTTTTTGGTTTTTTAATCTTAGTCATTCTGACTGGGGTTAGATGGTATCTCATTGTTGTTTTGATCTGCATTTCGCTCACGATGAGGGATGTTGAGCATTTTTTCATATGCCTTTTAGCTATTCATATGTCATCTTTAGAGAGTGGTTTTTTTTCAACTCATTCTCCCATCTTTTAATAGGATTGATCATCTTTTTTCAGAACAGCTGCTTGAGTTCCTTGTGAATTCTGATTATCAGCCCCTTCTCTGACATATAGTTTACAAAAATATTTTCCCATTCTGAAGGATGTCTATTCACACTAATTACTGTGTCCTTTGCCATGCAGAAACTTCTCAGTCTGATGTAATCCCACTTGTCTATTTTGGGGATTATCGACTATGCTTCTTACTTAAGAAGTCTTTCCCTACCCCAATGTCTCCCAGAGTTTCCCCGGTGTTTTCCAGGAGCAGTCTTATAGTTTCAGGTCTTAGATTTAGGTCTTTGATCCACCTTGACTTAATTTTTGTCAGAGGTGAGAGGTAAAGGTTCAGATTCATCTTTCTGCAAGTGGAAATCCAATTTTTCCAACACCATTTGCTGAAGAGGTTTTCCTTTTCCCACTGGATTGACTGGTACCCCTTGTCAAAAATCAGTTGACTATATGTTTGGGAATTTATTTTTGGGAACTCTATTCTGTTCCATTGGTCCACGTGTCTGTTTCTCTGCCAGTACCATGCTGTTTGATGACCACAGCTCTATAGTATATTTTTGGGTCAGGGAGTGAGATGCCGCCAACTCCACTCGTCTTGTGCAGAATTGCTTTGGCAATATGGGGTCTTTTATGATTCCAGACAAATTTTATAATTGTCTTTTCTAGACCTGTGAAGAATGTGTCTGGTACTTTTATTGGCATTGCATTAAATATGTAGATTAATTTGGGTAGAACTGCCATTTTTGGGTAAATTGTAATTTTTTAATTGGAAAACAAATATACAACTTGGAATGGATTTGAGGCAAACTGTGCCATAAGCAGATTTTCTTTAAGTTGCTAAACAAAGTTTAAAAAGCAAGTAACAATAAAAGAAAATGTTTCTGGTACAGGACCAGCAGTAAAAAAAAATAGTGTATGAGTACCTCGATAATACACCCATTTTGCAACAGTGCAACTTTTAAGTACATATTGTTGACTGTCCATAGTCCATGCAGAATTACAACTCCACACTTCAACAACAACATGCTGACAGTTTCTAAAGAAAACTACTTAAAAAAGGCATAACCTAGATGTTTCCTCATTTGACCAACTCCATCTAAGTTTAGATGTGCAGAAGGGCTTAGATATATCTAGAGTAAGCCACATGCAATATGTTACTTGATCAATTTTCTAAAATAAGGTCTCAGGACAATGATAGTAAGATAAGGAAGAAAACATGGAGGAATGAGTCCTAATTACTATACATGCATATCTTTTTTTCTTTTTTCTTTTTTTTGAGAGGTTTTTTGCTATAGGGCGTGTGTGCTCGCCAGACAGACAGAGAGAGACAGAGAGACAGAAAGTGAGACATCACCTCCCAGGGGGGATGGCCATGCCGCAGTCCCTTCTCCTCCATTCTCCTCTTGGGATCTTGGGCACGCATGCACACGTGCCCGGTGTGAGTTTAAGCCACCAGGTCCAGGACTCGAACTGCGGTTGACTACGCGGGAGTCCAGCAACATAGCTATTACGCTAACTGCTGGTCCCCAGGCATATCATTTTTTTTTTTTTTGAAAGGTTTTCGCTATAGGGCGTGTGCGCTCGCCAGACAGACAGAAAGAGACATAGAGACGGAAAGTGAGAAATCACCCCTCAGGGGGGATGGTCACACTGCAATCCCTTCTCCTCCATTCTCCTCTTGGGATCTTGGGCACGCACGCACACGCGCCTAGTGTGAGTTTTAAGCCACTGGGTCCGGGACGCGAACCACAGTCGACTATGTGAGAGTCCAGCGACATAGCCATTACACTAACTGCTGGTTCCTCCCATGCATATCTTTTTGACAGGAGGGAGAAACCTTTTACAGATAAGTTACAAAGAAAAGGCAAATAAACAATTTTGTACAAGAAATTTAACACATTCTGTACAATGGTCTTCACTTTGTTGTCATCATTTGTACAAATGCTTCAAAGTTTACTTGACCATCACCATCAATATCTGCTTCCCTGATCATTTCATCAACTTCTTCATCTGTTAACTTTTCTCAAAGGTTTGTCATCACATGGCAAAGTTCTGCTGCACTAATATAGCCATTGCCATCCTTATCAAACACACAGAATGCTTCTCTAATTTCTTCTTCACTGTCTGTGTCTTTCCTTTTTCTTGCCATCATTGTCAGAAATTCAGGGAAGTCAATTGTGCCATTACCATCAGCATCTTCTTCATTAATCATGTCCTGTAACTTTGCTTCTGTGGGATTCTGCCCAAAAGGCCTCATTACAGTTCCCAATTCCTTTGTTATTATAGTTCCATCACCATCCTTGTCAAACAGTGGAAAAGATTCTTTGAATTCTGCAATCTGCTCTTCAGTCCATTGGTCAGCCATGCTGCAAGTGCTACCAGTTTCCGACAAGGTACCACACAACCACTCGGCTCGCTCACTCCACTTGGACTAATTCCTAGAATTGCCATTTTGATTATATTAGTTCTTCCAATACAGGAACATGGAATATCCTTTGTCATTTTTAAAAAGCGATTATCCTTACCTGCCGACTTGCAAACACTGACCAAGGACATCTTAAGCAGATTCAGCCAGTCAGAACTCAGCAGTCACCATCCTCATCCTTACCTACATTTAATGAGAATTAACTGTTAGCCAGGATTGAGAGATTCACATTCTGTCATTCAATCCAAACAAGTCCATGAAGCCAGTATGGCTATTATCCACACTTCTACACATCGAGGTACTGGACTAAAGCCGTATAGCTTGTGGATGGCAAGGAGAAGATGCAAGCCCAGGTATGCTAGACTCCCAAGACCAGGCATGGCCTTAGCCACTATGTTCCACTAGTCCCCATAATAGCTACTTATCACCTGCTTCATATTTCTTGAATTTTGTGCTTACATTGACCACTTTTAATTTTAAGGGTGCTTTACTTTGGAAATGAAAGGAGTAAGTAGTAGGGAAGAGTTGGTTCACTTATGGAATAGGAGGAGCAAGCAAGGCAGGGATGCCCTTGGGTGACTTATCCATCCTGGGGAAAGTTGGAGGAATTGACCAGTGGATTTTCCCTTAAACATCATAAAAGCAGGGCTCAGCACTCATAATCGTTTATCACCCAAGTCAATCGCATTGTTCTTCTCCTTCCCTTCCTTGTAATCAGGGACATTACAAAAGCTTAGTCATCCTGATGTTACCAAACACTTCATGTAACAAAAATGAATAGAAGGGAAAGAGGAAGGCATATATAAGAACCAAATACCTAATCCACCAAAACAGACCATTGAAAATCCATGAATCAGCAGACAGCAGTATACACAAAGCTTTTAGAAATGTGAATAAAAGGGACCAGCAGATGGTATAACGGTTAAGTCACTGAACTCTCATGTAGTGGACCATAGTTCAAGTCCTAGACCTGGTGGCTTAAAACTCAGGCTGGGAGTGTGTGCAGTGTGGCCACCCCCAGGGGGGGAGGGGATTTCTCGCTTCCCATCTCTCTGTCCTTCCAGAGGGCACACACGCCTTATAGCAAAAACATGAAAAAGAAAATAACACTCTGTTTGGAAAAAAAAAAAAAAAAAGAAGGAAAGTACTACCAGAAACAGATAAAGTAATTTGATTTTTTTTCTTTCTAGGGGAGCAATAACTGGGGAGGGCTGAGGGGCTGGCACATGAGAGATTTGCCATAATTTTATAAGCAATTTAGCACTATGTGACTTTCAAATCAAGTACCAATATTTATTTGATATGCTAAGGGGGAATATAATAAATAAATAAATAACCTACCATTCTTAGTGTCCTCCTTTAGCTTAATAGACTCCAATGAGCTCAGGCAGAAAGTTATTAATGCAGTTTATGGAGCCAGGAGGTCTGAGACACAGAAGATGAGAGGTCCCTGGTGTTGTAGAAGAGTAGTGAATCTTGGGTCAGAAGACCTGATTTCTAATTTTGGCTTTGCTACTGAGCTGCGTGGCCTGGGGCAAAATGCTTAAATACTCTGAGCCTCTCTACCCAATAAGGGCAAGTATCCAGACCCCATATAACCAGAGAGAGCATTACATTACATAGATCCCAACCCAGCGACACAAAGCTTATAGTGGAGATGTAAGGAGTGGGAACCTGGATGAAAGGTACAGGTTGGTCGGACAGGAATCAGGCCCAAAGCCTAAGTCTAAGTCTCCAGACAAGGCAAAATCTCTCACCTTCTTGACACTGTTTCCAAGTTCCCTGATACCACAGATTTTAGGAATCTGTGGGCTCAGAGGTAAATGTTTCATATATCAATCTACGTCCCTGTGTGAGGTTCAACCAGACCCATGGGCCCATCTGACTCGGTAAATAAGATTTTTTTGAACAAAGTCTTTCCTCATTCTGCCCAGTTTTTTTTTAATGTCTAAATTACTTGGCTTTAGAATCAAATTTTATGCCCAAGATAGAAACCTCCAGGGCAAGACCCAGCTCACCACAATGTCAAGCTTTGTCACAAGGCTGATCACAGCTGTCATTTTGGAACAAGCAGACTCAGCTATCCTAAAAACCAGTTCAGCCTGGGGCAATTTTTTCCAGGCTTTGAGCTTTTAGAAGAGGTCACAGCTTCTGTTCATAGTCCAGGGCCTGGTTACTGACTATACCAAGGGTTCCTTTGTTCCCCTCTTCTCCCTGGAATCAGAGCACACACTGGTTTATAAGTAGAGAGAAGTCTGATGGGTCCATGTACCCCTAAGACTGCCAAAGGACCTCTTCCCTCTATCACCCGTGACTAGAGAGATCTACACCTCATTATACACTATTATTCTCACTGGTGTGTCACAGTGAAGCTGTGAAGCAGCCCGAAGCACAGAGAACCCAATATACACTCCAGACCAAACCCAAGGCACACTCACCAGTACAAGGATGCAATGGAGACATTAGCATATACTCTCCTCAAAGGTCCCAAGCAACACAGACTACTCTGTGTAGACGACACATAGAAGTAAATACACAAACCTACAGATTCAGTTCCCCCCAAAAAATAATTAACTCTGTTACCTTATACTTGGTAAGGGTTAATCATTATGTTAAGTTATACAATGATTAAATTAATAAATACATCTGGATCAGAGGAAGCTTCCTATATATCAGCCTTGTTTCCATGAACACAAAACAAGGGACCTGAAGAAAGAGAGAAGACAGTAGGAGGAGGGTTAGAGGGGGTTAATTAGCCAGCAACTCAATGTTATTTGCCTTGAGTTCAAGTGATTCTCATTTTATTCGAGTGTCCTGAAAATGTTGATGGAGCCTTTTTTTTTTTTCCATTTTGGGAATTTGTTTTTTGGTCCAATGAATAATTCTCAATTGTCTGTTTTTAAAAGTATTGTGCAATCTCTAAGTAACAATTCTTCAAAATCAAGCTGACACTGCCAACTCCCTCTGGTTGGGGTTTTCTGAATCACCTACAAAAAGACAACTGCTCTCCTGAGAGCCTGACTGGGACACTGGTCTGTATATCCTATGCCCTGAAGCATCCACTTCCTCAAAAATGTAGCCAGGGGGCTCAGGATATGAAGCTGGGCACCTGCCCATTTCCTTGGGAGTAAAACTGATGGCATAAGTGGTCTGGCTCTCCACAGGGATATTTCCTCGGGGGCCAGACCAGGGGGGCTTACAACTTTTGGTATTAATAGGTGGGTGGGGCACATAATGGGCCTGAGTGGTGGTCAAGCAGTCCAAGGGCTCAGAGGGCAGGTTCAGCTGGGGAATGGGCTTGACCGGCTCTCTACGCATATTGGTCCACTGCTTATAGTCGTCCTTGGTGGTGGTGGAGCTTTCAAAGTGGCCGCTCTTCTTAATGGGGAGCAATGGTCGGCAGGATTGAGCTGGGGCACCCTTGGGGTATGTGTAATGGGCCTGCACTGTTGTCAGAAGATCCATCTTCTCTTCAGGAGGGACATAGGTAACAGGAGTTTTGGAGAACATCTGGGGCGTTGGCCAAGCTTGGTATTTATCTCGAAATTCAGTGGTGTTAGAGAAAGGTGTATCCAGTCCAGGAGGCCTAGCTGGAGGTTTCAAGCTCTTGGCAGGCTCCCCCATCAGGCCCCGGTAGGACTGTTTGTGGGTGGTAAGGCTCTCAAAGGGGATTTCACAGGGTTTGAACTTCTCTGCTTCGTGCACAAAGCGTTTCTCCAGAGGGTGGGTCACGTAGTTCATCTTATAATTAGTCAGATCCTCCAGGGGGATGTTACAGAGCTTGGGTATGGGTGGTGGTTTACAGCTTACAGTTTTCACAAGACCCTTGATGGGGTAGTCATCCTGGTGTGTGGTTCTACTATCAAACCTGGTTGATGCTGGCCGGTAGTTACGTTGTGGACGAAGGAGCTCTCGTCTTGGTTGGTTCCAAGGTAAATAATCAGCTGAAATTAAAGCAAAATAAAAATAATTAATAATAAGTCAATATTGCATGTATTCTAGAGTAACATAAGCTGGTCTCCACAGAGGTGCTTTTTGAGATAAGAGAAGAACAGAACAGATCCCTGCTACAAACTCAACCAAGAGTCAGATATTTCAATTTTGTGGTACTTGCAGGCTACTGTGCAGAAGAAACAAATTTATAGGAGTAATCATCACACTCCACAATGCTGCACGCAGAGATTCTAGAGGATCTGGTATCATGGGAGGATCTGAGGAATCCATTCCAGCAGAGAGCCCAACCACTGGCTGACCCTAACTCAGAACAAGTCTTGTCTTCGGTGGGGAAAGTGGTTTCTCTGAATCAGCATGGAGTAAGAAGATATAGTCATGTAGTGAGAGAGGGAATTGATGACCCAGCACTGGTGTGCCACCAGCTGGACAAACCAGGCCTACCTGGTTGTGGAATGGCAGCCTCTCTCCATATAACCCTCCCATCTAACCCAAATAAATCAAATATGCTGTTCCAAGAGAACAGGGTATTGTATTCACTGATGAAAAAAATGTTCTTTATATTTATTCGGATTTTATATATAAAATTTAGGATCACTTTGCCAATTTCTTAAAAACAAGTCCTGCTGGGATTTTGATAGGGGTTGCATTGAATCTATAGATCACTTTCGGAAGAACTTCTTCTCAACAGTATTAAATCTTCCAATCCATGAACATAGAATGTCTTGCCATTTGTTTAGATTTAATTTCTCTTTTAATTGTATGGTAATTTTCACTGTACATATATTAGGCTAATATTTTAATTTATACAAAGCACACGATTCATTCTGAGTCTACTGGAAAAAGAACCGTCTTTTAAAAAAAAAAAAGCTGTCTTTTTGTTTTGTTTTAATACTCAATGTTAGTACATAGAAATACCATTCATATGTTCATATGTTTATATGTTGCTCAGTACTGACACCTTCCTGAACTCATTTATAAATAGATATATAAATAGTTTGTCCAGAGGGCATATGAACTTGACAGAGAAACAGAGAAAGAAAAAGCATCCCCTGACAGGGCATAGTCATATCACAATTCCTTCTCCTCCACTTCTCCATCCTGTCAGGATTTGGGGCACATGCACACACCAGGCATGTTTTTCAATCCACCACAGTTGAGATTCAAACCATGACCACCCATGTGAGAGCTAGCTCCCTGAACCTCTAGGCTACAAGCTGACCCTAGTTCTAATAGCTTTTAATTATTCCTTAGGATTATCTGCATATCGTATTATGTTGAGAACAAAGACAGTTTCTGATCCTTTCTAACATAGACATATTTATTTGTTTGCTTGTTTGCTTTTCTTGCAACATTTCACTGACCAGAACTTCCAATACAATGTTAAATAGAAGGGGTGAGAGTTGACTTCCTAGCCTAGCTTCGTTCCCAATCTTAGCGAGAAAACATGCATTCTTTCCATATTAAGTATCATGGTAGCTAAGGGAATTTCTGTGGCTGTTCTTTATCAAGCTGAGGAAGTTCCCTTCTATTTCTAGCCTTTTGAGAGCTTTATGAATGTCAGGCCTTGTCAAGTTCTATCAACAATGTAGTTTTTCTATTATTTTATTAATGAAATATATTAATTAATGTTCTGATCATTATACCAACCTTCCATTAGTGGAAAAAAAAAAAACCCCACAGTTAATAATGATTGGTTCTGTTGCTGTCTTTTAAGTTAATTAAGAAAAGAAGTAAACACTGCATTTTCATTTTCCTGAACTACATTTAGCAGTATGTTTTCTTTGATCAGGTTTGTATTACCGTTGGTTTTCTTTCAGCCAGAAGTACTTCCTCTAGAACTTCTTGTGAAGCAAGTCAGCTAGCTACAACTTTACATTTCAGCCTTTATCTTTATTTATTTTGCCTTTATTTCCAAATTATAATATCACTTCATACAAAATTCTTGTTTTTTTCTTTTAATACTTTTAATATGCCAGCCCACCATCCTCAATCCTCTATTATTTCTGAAGAGAACTTAGCTGTTAATCCTCACCCCCTCCCCATAGGACACATGTGCTAGCTAGAGAGAGAGAAAAGGAAAGTGAGAAATCACTCCCCAGGGGAAATTAACACACTGCAATCCCTTCTCTTCCACTTTCCTCATGGGATTTTACACACACACACACACACACACACACACACACATGTCCAGTGGGATTTTCAAGCTGCTGAGTCAGGGACTCAAACCAAGATCAGCTGTATGAGAATCTAACACCTCAATCACCATACCACTTGCTGGCCTGTAGCTTAATACATGTATATGTATTCTGACTCCCTAATGATCAGCCATTCCATTTCTTTTCCAGGTCTCTGATTCTCTGAGATATAATAACATAAAAATTAGACCAATTAATAATCCCACAACAACCTGTAAGTGTTCAAGTGAAATGAAGAGTCAGATGTCTTTCCCTTCAAATCAAAAGCTAGAAATAATTAAGCTCAGTGAGAAAAGCATGTCAAAAATCAAGACAGGCCAAAAACTGAGCCTCTTGCATCAGTTACCCAAGTTACATATGCAAAATAAAAGTTCATAAAGGAAATTAAAAGTGCTATTCAATGAAAACACATATGATTAAAAAGAGAGAGAGCACTAAACAATCTTACTGTTGATATAGAGAAATGTTTAGTGGTCTGGATAGAAGATCAAACAGGCCATATCATTTCCTTACACCAAAGCCTAATCCACAGCAAGGCTCCACCTCTCTTCAATTCTATGAAGGCTAAGAGAAGTGAGGAAGCTGCAAAAGAAAAGTTTCAAGCTAGCAGAGGTTAATGAAATTTGATAAAGAAGCTATCTCTGTTAACATAATAAGGCAAGGTCAACAGCAAATGCTGATACAGAAGTTGCAGAAAGTTTTCCAAAAGATATAGCTAAGATAGCTGATGATGGTAGCCCCACTTAACAAAAAACAAAAATAAAACAAACAAACAAAAAAAAAAACCTTAATGTAGACAATACAACCTTCTATTGGAAGAAGACGCCATGCCATCCAGGACTTTCATAGCTATACAGAAGTCAATGCCTGACTCCAAGGCTTCAAAAGACAAGCTGAGGGAACCAGCAGTTAGCATAATGGCTATGTCGCTGGACTCCCACGTAGTCGACCACGGTTCGCGTCCTGGACCCGGTGGCTTAAAACTCACACCGGGCACATATGTGTGCGTGCCCAAGATCCCGAGAGGAGAATGGAGGAGAAGGGATTGCGGCGTGACCATACCCCCTGGGGGGTGATTTCTCGCTTTCTGTCTCTATGTCTCTCTCTGTCTGTCTGGCGAGCGCACGCACCCTATAGCAAAAACATCTCCAAAAAAAAGACAAGCTGACGCTCTACTAGGGGCTAATGCAATTTGTGACTTTAAGTCGAAGACAATACTGACTCACTATCCCCCAAATCCTAGTGCCCTGAAGAGTTATGCTAAATCTATTCTGCTGGTGCTCTATACCTGAAACAACAAAGCCTGGATGACACCACACCTATTTAAAACACGGTTTACTGAGTACTTTTCAGCTCACTGTTGATACCTACTGCTCAGGAAAGAAAGATTGCTTTTAAAATATTATCACTCATTAACAACGCACTCAGTCACCAAAGAGTTCTGATGGAGATATACAAGGAAAACAAGGAAATTAATGTTGTTTTCTTTTTTTTTTTTTTTTTTTTTTTTTTTTTTTGCTATAGGGCACATGTGCTCGCCAGACAGACAGAGAGAGACAGAGAGATAGAAAGCGAGAAATCACTCCCCAGGGTGATGGCCACGCTGCAATCACTTCTCCTCCATTCTCCTCTCAGGATCTTGGGCACTCACGCACATGTGCCCGGCATGAGTTTAAGCCACCAGGTCCGGGACTCGAACCGCGGTCAACTACGTGGGAGTCCAGCGACATAGCCATTACACTAACTGCTGGTCCCCATTAATGTTGTTTTCATGCCTGCTAACACAACATTTATTCTGTAGCCCATGGATCAAGGAGTCTTGCCTTTGAAGTCTTACTAAGAAATACTTTTGATACGTCTATAACTGCCATAGATAGGATTCCTCTGAGAAACTGGGAAAAAGTAACATGGAAAATCCTCTGGAAGGAATTCACCACTCCAGGACATTAAGAATGTCTGTGATTCAAGAGAGGAGGTGAAAACATCGGCTTTAGCAGGAGTTTTTAAGAAGTTGATTCCAACTCCTCCTGGATGACTTTCAGAGTTTCAATTTTTCAGTGAAGAAAATAACTGCAGAAGTGGTGGAAACAAGAGAACCAAAAGTAGAGGCTGAAGATAGGACTGAATTGTTGCAATCTCATGGTCAATCTTGAATAAAAAGCTGCTACTTATGGATAAGCTAAGAAAGTGGTTTCTTGAAATGGAATCTACTCCTAGTGAAGATGCTGTGAACACTGTTGAAATAACAAAAAAATTAGAATATTAGGTAAACTTCATTCATAAAACAAAGGCAGAGTTTGAGAAGACTAACTTCAATTTTTGATAGAAGGTCTACTGGGGGTAAAATACTATCAAACAGCATCACATACTACAGAGAAATTGTGAAAGAGTCAATCAATGCATCAGACTTTAATTGTTCTCTTACTTTAAGAACTGCCAGCCACTCCAATGTTAAGCAACCACCATCCTGATCAGCCAAAAGCCATTGACATCCAGATAAGTCCCACCACCAGCAAAAGATTACAACTTGTTGAAGATTCTAGAGATTAGTACTTTTGAGCAATAAATTAAGGCATGTACATTGTTATTTTAGACATAGTGCTATTACACACTTAATAAACTATAGTAAAATATATACACAACTTTTATGTGCACTGGGAAACCAAAAAATTTGTGTGACTCACTTTATCATTACATTTGCTTTATTGTAATATTTGCTTTATTGCAGTGGCCTGGAACCAAACAATAATATCTCCAAAATATGCCTACAGCTACTTTGAAATATTTGTCTGCTAGGTCCAAGATCTGGGCTCCCCCAGAGACAGTTTCTATTGACTGTTTTCTTTCCCCATGCATGGATTCCATTGCCCTGTTTCAAGTCTCATAAAATTTTTTTAAAAAAACTGAACACCTTAGAGAACATGCTACAGCAACTCTGGAATCTGTTCTCCTTCTGGGAGTTGTTGGTTTTGTTTGTGATTAGTGACTTACTTGAATTCATTCTATAAAGTCTTATCTTCCCTTTATGTATAGCCAATGATATTTTTCCTCATTTTTTGGTCATTTTTATTTTCAAGCCTGGCTCCTTAAGGGTCACCCTATGCTTGCATAGTTTAGTCTGTGTGTGGGTTAGGGAATATAATCAAAGCTCAGGTGATTTATAAGTCTGAACACACGTTTATTTTCTGCTACACTTTCTCACCTCATGTTCAGCCAGGTACAATGAGTAGGTAGACCCCTGATCTTTCTTGAGTCTGCACACAAGCCTTGCCCAGGTGTCTTGCCTTCTAGACTGCAGGGAGTACATGTGAACTTATCAAGGTCCACTGTGTCTGTCTCATTCCCTAGATCTCCTGCTACTTTTCTAACTCTGCTGGTTTGTTGTTTGTTACAACTAATACCATAATCACAGTCTAGCCCAGATGTTGTCTTCTCTGATTTTTTGCCAAGAGATCACTTTGGCTTCTAACAAAACCCCTGGATAGACACTCTACTCCCAATCAAATCAGACCCCACTGGTAGCCCAGCTACTTATTTTTAAAGCCCTGTTTGCCCAGGCAGAGCCACCATACAGATGGAACGGAGGGAAGGTGAGGAAGGATGATGGAAGCAATCACAGGATGAAAACACAACAGACTCCTCTAACCATGATGCAGTGTCTCCTGAATAAATGTTTCTCTATTTATTATAGGCCTTTGGTTTATTTCCAGAGTCTCAAAACGGTTGATTTTAGAATCTCAAGTCTCATTTTGTCCAGATTTATCAATGCTTTCTTGGGGAGAGGACTTACCAAGCTCCTCACTCCACCTCTCTAGAAGATATCTCCAGTCCCAGGAATGCTTATTTATTTTAGACTAATAACATTACCAACTATTTATTCAAAATTGGCTCCATTTTAATAGAAAATGTAATCTTTCTCCAAGAGCCCTTAATAGCTCTATCAGCATCTTGAAAGCATTAGGACCTTAGAGGGAACCATCTTGCTGAATACAAACCACATGTTACCCCACTCCCACCCGCATACTTCGAGCCTAGCCAAAATGTGGGCATCTACCTGTGGATGCCTACACACTGCCTCAAGGTGCTTGGTGGTGAATAGGACAGGGCTTTTCTGGCCTTCTTCTGTGATGGATGAAGTGTTAAGAAAACAGGTTCCTAAGTTCAAGGTTGCCTCATATGCTTTCTGATACCAACAACAATACAGTTGAAACCACATTATTATCTGGCCTCCTGACTTCCTCCACCTAGCATTTATTATAAAAAAAAAAATAATAAAACCTCCACAAGACCCTAAAAACCTCAGAATTCCACATGACAAACTATTCACATGCCAGTAAGGCCTTTTAGAGCCAGACTGTCATATGGGTAATTGGCAAGAACCTCTTTAAAAGGGATTCTATTCAATAATGTGCCTTTAAAAAATAAAGAAAAAAATAGAAAACTTTAACTAAACCTAAAGCTGAGCATCAAGTAATTACACTCTCAATCTTTCCAATTGCACAGTGTTTGGGAAATGTCACAAATTACAACCAAATGCTGCTGGAGCATATTTTAGTGGTGCTTTTCTGGCCCCCAGTAAAGATGCTGGCCATAAGAGTAGAAAGGGAAAAGTTTTGCATGTTTTTCCTGTGGAACCAATACAAGCAAAGCATATATACAAATATAGATGGCACCCATTGAAATACGCATGATTAATGGCCTGGGTATTGGTTTCTCCTTTTCCCTTTTGGAAGGAGAATCAATGTATAGCCATTAAACATGAAGGCTGCTATGAAAAAGACTAAATCAGCAAATTTTCACAAGAGACATATAAATCATACAAGAGGTGACACACCAAGAGATAGGACAATGGTGTGGGCCCCTCACCCATCTCTAAGATTGCTCAGGACTGACCCAAAGGCAGGGAAAATGTCTATCCCACATCTAACTCCTGTCCTGGCCAGGACCCATAGGATCATAGGCTGGGTGGGGATTTCTCTACTCCACCACACCAGAAGTTCTTGCAAAAATAGTCCAGAGCCATTTAGTCATGTATTCCTTAATACTCTTTGCTGTGCCATTCCCTGTGCGAAATACCAGTAATACAAGGAAACCATATATTGGGAATTCAAGGCTCTGATGTTATAGAGAAGCCATTATATTATAGGAAAGTAATGAAAGAAATAAGCCACTTACATAATACAATAAGATAATTATTTACTATGGTCTGAATATCTCCCCAAATTCATGTGTTGAAACTTAATTCGTACTGTGGTACTATTAAGAGGTGTGGTCAGGGCCAGCAGGTGGTATGGTGCTTCAGGTGCTGGACTCCTACATGGCCTACCACAGTTCAAGTCCCAGATCTGGAGGTGTGCTTTCTCTCTTTCCCTCCCTGACTCTCTTTCTCGCCCTGGTGAGTGTATGTGCACTGTAGCAAATTTTAAAATAATAATAAATACTTTTTTTTTTTTTAAAAAAAAAGGGTGGGGGGATGTCTTTGGGGCAGTGATAAGTCATGAAGACCCTGCCTTCATAAATGGATTAGTTTCTTATAAAAAGGGACTGGAGAAAACTAGTGTAGGCCTTTTCTCTCCACCCTGCCCCTTTTCTTCTTTCCACCATATGAGGATGCAGCAGCTAGGAGACATCTTAGAGGCAGAAACCAGGTCCTCACCAGACACCAAAACTGCCTACACCTTGATCTTGGAATTTCCAGCCTCCAGAACTGTGAGAAATACATTCTCAGGTATTTTGTTAATAGTAGCACAAATAGACTAAGTTACTTAAATTAAAAAAAAAAAAAAACTAAAACTAAAAACATACAGGTTGCAAATATGTTTCTCTTAGCTTCATACTGATTTATTTTAAAATCCAAATTTTAGAGGAAAACTATGAAAACAAACATCTACTATATATACCTAGAAGAAAAGCCCTCCCCATTTATGCATACCTAGTTCTGAGCAGTACCGTTGATACTTGACTGATATGTGCGTATTAATTCCATTTAAGTAGATAAGCCAACAGGTACCAGAAATTTAGGGAAAATAAAGGAGAAGAAAACAGGATTGAGACCAGCAGTTTGGTATAATGGCTATGTTGCTGGATGTCCATGTAGTTGACCGTGGTTTGAGTCCCGGACCCAGTGGCTTAAACTCATACCAGGAGTGGATGCAGGAGTGGATGCGTGCATGCCCAAGATTCTGAGAGGAGAATGGAGGAAAAGGGATTGCAGCATGGCCATCCCCTCGGGGTGGGTGATTACTCGCTTCTTTCTGTCTCTCTGTCTCTCTCTGTCTTTCTGGCGAGCTCATGAGCCCCACAGCAAAAACCTCTCTAAAAGAAAACAGGATTTTCTCCATTTTAACTTTAACTTTACCAGTAGAGAAAAGTCAACCATAATTCAGTTTCAGTAGGACACAATTCTGTGGTTTGCAGAGAGCATCTGAGATGTGACCGTATAGACAAAGGGAGGAATATAAGAAAGCTGCGAGTGGGAGGGAATAAGACATGATTATTGTTCTGGTTTGTTTCTTTGTGAGTCCGTTTTGAAGAATGAGTAGTCTGCTGGGGAGGAGTAGAGAAGACTTCCCTTGAAACGTCACCTTTGAACCTACTCCATTTTTGCCAGCACCTAAGGCAAACAAGGAAATTTTTTTCACTCCCAGACCAACCTCTGCACCTAGGGCAAGGTCAGGAAGAGGAAACGGAACTGAGCAGGCAGTTGCTCTAAAGGGCCTCTAACTATATACCATGATTCATAAGCCAGAGGACCCACAACAATGATATAGAGGGGAGTTTGAGGTTGAATGTGCCCTATCAGAGTCACTTACTCCTTCCCCTAATGGAGGTAAGCACTTGTTCCAGTTTCACTCGTCAGTCCCACCTGCTCAGCATCTGTGGTGGCCCATTACTAGTCCTCCTGTAGGCACTGGATGAAAAGAGAAAAGAATGGACCCTGTAGAGGCAAGAGTGCCACCCCAGCATGCACCTGGAGAGGACCTACTATAAGTGCCTGCCATGAGGAGGAAACTGACAGATTCCTGCCCCCTTGGAGCTGTCAGTCTGGCCAAAGAAATACTGATAAGCAAAGCAAAACTGCACAGTGAATTACAGGACGGGGTGCACACGTCATCCCTGGAGCATCTAGTCTGGCATGGTGTGGATCTGGGAAGACCTCTAAGGGACTGGTCCAGCTGTTCCAGCTGTTAGCTGAACAGTAAGCACTAGACAGTAGAGGGTTCTACACAGAAGAGATCACACATGCTAAATGCCCTGAGGCAGAAAATAAATGAAGGGAACTGAAAGAGGGGACAGAGACTAGAGCAGAGGACTCAAGAAAGGGGACTCAGGACTTACGAGGCATCAGTGCAGGTGGTAAAGGTTCGGAATTTTATCCTAAAGAATCATAATAATTATTTGCAAAATTTTAACAAAGAAGATGTAAGATCACATTGCCGTTTTTAAAAGACCTCCTACCTTCTATAAAGACGGACAAGAGCTAACAAGACTGGAGAAACACTTAGCTGTATGCCCAGATATAGACACAGGGAAGGCAGAATTAGGGCTTTGCAGAAAGAAGCAGTAGGGCAGGTGGGAGGAATTTAATGTATTGGCAAGAGCTGGGCTGCAATGACATGACACAGAATGGGGCAGGGTGGTAGTAGGGGGAACACTGGACAGGCTGATAGTGAAAAGGAAGGACAAGCTATCAATGCAATCAAGTGGGTTAAGGCTTCCCAAGGACAGGATGCTGGGGTGCACAAAGACTTTGGAGGTGGGGCCATCTTAGGGCATGATAATATCCAGAATGTGGCTTGACAGCAGATTGCTATAGAGGGATGGTAGAGAAAGATACTAAAGATAAAGTAAAAGGACAGAGTTTAGGTTGCTGAAGAAGTTAGAGCCAGTCCAGCCTTGAGTCTCAGTTCCTAGAAGAAGCAGAGAAGCTCAACCACATGCAGTGTCTTCTGGAATGATAGATTTAATATAAGAATCTGGGAAGATTCTTACATCTTTCCAGTCTCCCCCACTCCATTACTAACTCTACCAACCCAAGTCCAGTCTATATGCTTGACCTGACTAAATAAAAGCAACCGTCATCACAGTCACTGAGTCCACAAACATTCCACATGACCCACTTAGCATATCTTCCTAGGAGAGCAGTGTACACCATAAACATACGTTATTGGTTGCAAACCGGGCCTCCATTCCATGACCTCAGTCTTAGTGGCTATGCTCCACAGAGTGACTGCTTCCCTGCACAACATGTATGACTTCATACCTGGTCTGTCCTGCTAGACTAGGAAGTCAAAGGCAGGTCATTGTACTTCTATCATCATTCTTAGGCCCATGCCTGGTAGGTAATAGGTACTCAGCAAGAAAGAGTGAATCCCATTCACACAAAGTTCAAAACTGATTTAAGGTGTTAAAAAGTCTACAAAATAGTTACATTCTGATTGAGGAGTGTGATGAAAGGGGATAGTAATGTTCTATTTTTTGATTTGAGTGTATTTATATAAGTAACTGAAAATTCATGGGTCCTTATCATTATGACTTGTGTACTTTTCTGTATGGATTATAAATATTTTTTAAATGGGTAAATGGGGGCCAGCAGGTAGTATGGTGGTTAAGGCACTGGACTTCCACAGGGACAACCATGGTTCAAGTTCTGGACCTGGCAGCTTGCTTTCTTTCTCTCGTCAAAATGAAAAATAATCATAAATAAATAAATAAAATAATTATTTTTAAAATGGGTAAATGAATAACTTCACTTTGACTTGAAGTGCTTCACCAATTTAGGATGCAAACAGTAAGGTAAAGCAGGAGTCAGCAAACATTTTCTTTTTTTTTTTTTTTTTTTTTTGGAGAGGTTTTTGCTATAGGGCACATGCGCTCGCCAGCCAGACAAAGAGAGACAGAGAGACAGAAAGCAAGAAATCATTCCCCAGGGGGGAAGGCCATGCCGCAATCCCTTCTCCTCCATTCTCTTGGGATCTTGGGCATGCACGCACACGCACCCGGCTTGAGTTTAAGCCACCAGATCCGGGACTCTAACCGCGGTCGACTACATGGGAGTCCAGCGACATAGCCATTACACTAACTGCTGGTCCCAGCAAACATTTTCTATAAAGGGCCAGATAGTAAGTATCTTGGGTCTTGCAGGCTATACAGTTTATGTTACTACTGCTCAAATTTACCTCTACAGCACAAAAGTAGCCATACAAGTAGGTGATGTGTAAATGAACGACTGTGGCTGTGTTCCTATAAAACCTACTTATTAATGCTGCATTTGAATTTCACATAATTTTCATATATCATGAAATAATACTCTTTTTAAAATTTTTTTCAACCACTTAAAATTTTTAAAACCATTCTGCTCTCCAGCAATTCAAAAACAGTCTGTGGGCAAAATTTGGCTACAGGAAGAAGTTTGCCAATTCTTGTGCTAAGGGATGGGACTATAAAACACATTTCCTGGCCTGTAAACAGGCTCAGACTATCCTCTGCCCAGTCTGCCCCTAGAGCACTCTCCCACCTTTATAAGTAGGCAAACACTCCATCTTGTCACCACATGGATATTTACTGTCCCGAGGTTTGATGGGGTCCACTCGGCAAACAGGGTAGGAGTTGTAATCTTGTTTATATGTCGTGAGCAAATCCATATTCTCTTCACTTGGGACGAATGGGTTGGGCTGATGGACCTTCACTGGTACGACTTTGTGAGGCCCAAAATCTCTCCTGTAAGGAAAATAAGTACATGTCATTGGGTCCTTAGTTTAGGATAAGGCTTATTTTCCATTCGCTCCAACTATGTATGTCTGCTGAGAAGTCATCTTCTACTCTATCCCCTCAACTGCTCTTCCTTCTCTAGTTCCCATTTTCAAAAAAAGGCACCACCACTCACTCCTCACTCAAGTAAGATACCTGAACATCAACCTCGAATCCCCTCCCCTCGCAACTCAAAGACCACCATTCACCATGGGCAGCCCCCTCCACTTCATCCATTTCATCTGTTTTTCTTTCCTCCTTGGTTCAGACCCTTGCCATCTCACTGAGATTACATGATGCTCAACCACTGCTTCATCTCTTCCACCTCTATTTGAATCCCCTTAGTGTGGACAGAATAAACTCTCTAGATAAAAATTAGATTGTCTCATTCCACAGCTTAAAAATCCTCCAGATAAAAATTTAACTTTCTAGCATGATTCATAAGCTGTCCTGGACCTGGACCTTACCTTACTCTCCACTCTCAACTCCCACCATCCCCACCCTACCACTCACACTGCACTCCAACCATAATGAACCACTGAATAGGACCTCTCTCCTGCATCTGCTCACTCCACCTTCCTTCCAGCCAAGCCCTTCACTGCAGAACTAACTTCTATTTTTCAGATACCACTACCACCTTTTCTATGCTCCTAATAGCTTCTCTGACTAATATTTATCTCCTTCCTCTACTTGGCCTTACAGAAAACCCAGAAGGAAAAAAGGTGAAATGAAGAGAAAGCTCAAGTCTCTTTACTCTGCTATCTGGTATCCCCACACCCATTATTTCAGGGTGTCTGGAAATAATCGAATTGGAAAAGGATGATGATCTTCATTAAATGGAAAGCAGTCCCTTCCTAAAGCACTTCATGGATATATATTAATAAAAAAAAGGTGAAAACAAAACAAAAGCCCCAGGTACTAACTACAACATCACCAGGAACCAACCTGGCAACACCAAGGCTTAGCTTGGGCTTGTGTGGCCCACCAGAACAGTCTCACCCTCTCACTTCTCAATGCTTACATTTTCTCCCCCAAGGGCTTCTGCTTTACACAACAGACTGTCCTTTTCTGAACCCTATTTATCCAACTGGACAAGGATAAGGTAGATTTTCCCTGATGGTGCTTTTGCCAGAACAGACCCACCAAGGGTAGGAGAAGGTTTCCGGACAGGAAAACATTAGACCCAAACACCAATAAAATGTACTTCCTGGCCAAAATCTGCAGCAGCATTACTGAGCCATGCTTGACTAGCAAAGGTAACATGCTCCACTGTAACCTGTCTTGCATGAATTATACACATGGTTGTCAATAAACCCAAACCAGGTCTTAAAAATGCTTGGTGAAGTGGGAGGAGGGACCGGGAAGCAGAAGAATCAGTCTCTCTAGGGCTCTAAGGGGGAAATGGGAGATGCTTCAGTTGAACTCTTGTAACACCCTCTAAGTAGATTTAAAAATATGTCTTAACAGCAGTTATAGGACCTTCAGTCTGGGCTTCCTTCCCAGCCCCCCAGATCCCCTGCCCCGTTGACCTGAGACACCTGGAAACTGATTGTGCATATCGGGGCTTACAGAAGGAATGGGCTGAACAAGAAGTCAAGGGTCAGCTCCGCACTTCTACCCTTCTTAACAGACAAGTACTTCTCTTTGGTTCCTGTTTAGCACTAAGCCAATTGCAGCAGAGAACCTGGAGGGTTAGGCCTTGGACTGCAGAAATAGATGGAAAAGCATAGAAAACTCTATCTGAAAACCAGTTAACTGGAAAAGGGCTTTTTGTCAGAAAGTTTGCATTCTATAAGGAAGTTGAGCTTTCCTCACTCCCAGAAGGGATAGAGTGGGATTCCAAGGCAACCTAAGACCACACATCCCAAAATCCTCAGAAACTCATATTTAATGATAGCTATTTAATGGTGGCCTTCAGCCCTCTTCACTTCCAAGGAGTATCAGGAGATACCAAGGGCAAACAATGAAGAACAAAGCCAGAAGCCTACCTGCCCCACAGAGCCCTCCCAACCCCAGAGCACCCTGGAGTGCTTTCAGTCACAGGCCTGTCACACTCCAGGACCCTGCACACAGAGGTCATGGCACCCTCTTCCACCCTCACTCCTACTGAGGGAACCAAGTTCCTCACAGACATGCTGCCAGGACCTTCCCTCAAGGGCTCTGCCAGGCTCTCTGACAAGTCAAGCACACTTAATAACCCTATCTCCTGCTACCTCTACAGGAAAAGAGCGGATAAATGCCCACAACCAAACTCACCAGTTCATGGACTGTGAAGTTAGCTTCTCAAAGACAAACATGGATGCAGTAAAATCTTTGCTCACCATGTTTAGAGAATGAATTTGTTACTGCTTCTCCTTTAGTGCCAAAGTCAAGCTCCTTTGTAAATGTGCGATGAAGGTTAACTTTACTGGTCGGCCATAACTAAGGCAAACAATTGGGGGTGGGTGGGTGGGAGGATTATCTACTTCTAAAGAGAGAAAAAATTTTAAATGTAAAGTTTGATTGATTTATACCTACCCAAAAATAGTTACTGTGGCTTAAGAGTATATTTAATCAGAATTTATGTGTTTCCTCATTATGTTTTTATGTTGAGAACATTTACTAAAACCTATCATTAACCACAACATAACTACATGTCCCCAATCTCACATAATCTTACAGCCTTTAAGTTCGTGTAAAAGAAAAGCATTTTATTTTCCCAGAAACTGTTCGAATTTAGTAGGCTGTTTTGTTGTGTTTGTTTTTGAAGAACACTGGATCTCTCCTCTCTTTCTGTGATACATTTCCTGGTCCAGTGCCCATTGTGACTATGAAACCAGAAAAAAATGTGGTCAGAGATGTAAGTCTCTTTTAGGTAAGTAGCTATAAAAGTTATATAGTATGGAAGGCCAAGAGTTAAACTCAGAGTTAAGTAAAGGTTAAAGTGGCCCTGCTGGGAAAGTCATAACAACTTGACTTCAAATCATTTGGCAAAGCCAAAGAAAGGTGTTTGACAAGAATCCGACAAAAGGAAAGAGGAAATAACTTAACAGCTAAATAGGGTCATGAATTTGGAAGTGGGAAATGGAGATTTTCACCACGACAAAGGAGTCATACAACACATTTTTTTAAAACCTATTTTTAATCTTTATGCAAACTTCAAAAATTTGCGAATGTGTCCAAGTAATCAATAATATTAAAACACACTCCATTTTAAGAGGAGTCCCTCCTCTTGCCCAAAGAAATTTCTTTACCCTTGTCCTGAATCTCTTCACTATTTCTCAGGAACCTCATCTTTGGACCATCTCCTAACCTGTGGTTTCATGTCTTCCACCCCTCTGTCTTCTTTCTGTCAATATTTAAAGAGGCTCCAGTCTCTCCCAACTTTAAAGAAATAAAATATGGGGACCAGCAGATGGTGTAATGGCTACGTCGCTGGACTCCCATGTAGTCAACCATGGTATGAGTCCCGGACTGGTGGCTTAAACCCATGCTGGGCACGTGTGCGTGCATACTCAAGATCCCGAGAGGAGAATGGAGAAGAAGGGACTGCGGCGTAGCCACCCTCCCTGGGGGGTGATTTCTCGCTTTCTGTCTCTCTTTCTCTCTCTGTCTTTCTGGCAAGTGCACGTGCCCTATAGCAAAAACCTCTCAAAAAAAAAAAAAAAGAAAGAAAGAAAGACAGAAAGAAAATATGACCCAATCCTTACTGGTTGGTCTCTGTTCTCTTCCAATTCTCTTCTCTCTTTTCCTTTTCTAGAAAGGGTGATCCACAGGTTGTCTTCCTCACTCTCACCCACACCTCACCTGTCAAAGCTCTACCCAAGACCTCCCGGCCCCACTTTTTTCCAAATCCAGTCAGTTTCTCATCCTTACACTATTGTGCCCTCTTTACAACATCCATTCTCTTGCTCTTTTTTTTTTAAAAAAAAAAAACCTCTCTCCCTTCTATGATACTACTTTTCATAATTTCTTCTCTCTCAGTCTCCTCTATGGGATTTTTCTCTTTGTCAACTGATTTGGATTGTTTTATTATTTCCACCAATAATTCGAGGTCCCAGGGTCAAACGGCACTGTTCTAAGGAAATCACTATGTCATCCCAATCAGATTGGAAAGTCCAACACAATGCACTGAGAAAAGTGCCTAAACAGAATCACAGGGCTTGATGCTTACCCCTAATCCTGATGGAGCACCCTGAGTACTCCGTATGGGATTCTAAGTACATGCCCTCCAGGGTTCAAGTTTCAGTACCTCCTCTACCTTCTCGTCTCCTCTGCTCCCCTAAGACAGACATCTGTCACCACTTCATAGAAACTCTGGACAATACTTAGGCTAATTAGACAAGGATTTAGATTTTAAAGCGGTTATGTTACCATACTCTATAAGGAAAAGTAAAATGAGGTCATAATGAATTAAAATTTAGGAAATCACAGAAAAGGAGAAGAAACTATATTTAAAAAAATAACAAAATGGACTTCTGTCATTGTCAGAGTATATGTGTGCTCAACAGAGAAAAACAGACAGCGAGAACGAGAGTAAGAGGGAGAATACAGCTCCCAATGAGGCATGGTCACAGCACAATCTCATCTCTTTCATTTCTCCATCCTGTTGGGGCATATATATACATATGTCTGGCGTGTTTTACAAGCCACCAAGGCTGGGATTTGATCCACAGTCAACCATGAGAGGTCTGGCTCCCTTTACCATTAGGCTATGAGGCCAGCGACCAGGTGTAAATTTTTTATTTTTGGAGAGGTTTTCGCTATAGGGCGCGTGCCCTCGCCAGACAGACAGAGAGAGACATAGAGACAGAAAGCGAGAAATCACCCCCCCGGGGGGATGGTCACACCGCAATCCCCTCTTCTCCATTCTCCTCTCGGGATCTTGGGCACGCACGCACACACGCCCAGCGTGAGTTTTAAGCCACCGGGTCCGGGATGCGAACTGCAGTCGACTACGTGGGAGTCCAGCGACATAGCCATTACGCTAATTGCTGGTTCCCCAGATGTAAATTTTAAAACTGAAAAATACAATGTCTGAAATAAAACACTCATTGATGAACTGAATAGCAGTGGAGATAAGGGAAGAAAAACTCAGTAAACTTGAAGACAGATTAAAGGACAAAAAGAAACACAGAATTCAAGGAATACTTAAAGAAACAAAGGTCAAAATTTCCACCAGTTTAGTCAAAGACACACAACATCAGGGACAACACAAAGGCTCTGAAATTGCCAGGCAAGTCCAGCGTGAGAACTTTATCTACATGTCTTCAGCAATCCTCAGGCCCAGCCTATGCGGGGAGTTAGTATATCCCCAGTGGAATAGCTCTGAGTAGGGGCATCGAGTATACATTTAAATAGAATGCACATCAACTCTGTGGGTAGAGCAAGGATAAAGCCCCTTGCCAACTTTCTTGGCTTTTGGAGAGGGTAACAAATGCCCTTTCTCTTTCAGCTCCTCCTCCTCTTGGTAAATTCCTCAGTTTACCAAGAAATCTTGGAAACTAATGAGTCAATGCTACCCACTTTGCCCTCTTTCAGTCAAACCCTCCAAGTCTGAACCCAGTTGTATCTCCTACCTCGTGCTCACATTCCACTCTACCCATGACCTCACTCCCTTTAGGCTAAAGGTCTAACATCATTGAAGATTCACTGGCCCGTTTCTTCTGAGGCTGTTTGTTTTGTCCATCTTCAGGGAGCTGGCTTAGCAAACAGAAACAATGTCCCAAATTAAGGCCCAAGTGTTTTACATGGTGACATGCCTAAGGGGAAATGAGGTTTGAAGTGCAAACATTTTATTCATAAATTGATCTCAAGTTTATCTGAACTAAAGGCAGATCCTATACCAGAGAATTATCAAGGGCTGCAAAGAACAGTTTCACACTAAGAAGGGCTGGAAATCACAAGCATTTCCCTCGTGGCACCTGCTGTAAATCCCCGAGATTTATGGTCGGTAAGAGCTGTGTGCAGCTGTAATCATGCCTCATGCTGGGATGATAACCTTTCCAGAAACCAGGTGTTTTTTGTGTCTGGGCTTAATCACCAAACCCAGTCAAGTCTTGGGCCACGTGATTTTTTTCATTCCACAGGTGGGAGCTCATGGTCAACCTTAGAAACTAAGCGGGGTTAACATTTAGCTAGGAAAGTGAGTGGGCTATCCTGGTAATCAGGTCGTAAGACAGAGCAGTGACAATCCACTCAGACACAGGAGTGTGGAAACACTGGGTGACCCATCCCTTCCCCAGAAATCTCTGGTGGGGCATCAGGAAGTGGCTGTCCCTACCTTTCCTAACAGCAGCATCATATTGTTCACAATAAAAGCTAGTGCCTGGCATGGCAGGCACAGGGTTCAGAAGTAATGGAATTAAGGTACAAGGGAGAAGGGCCAGCAGGTGGTGTGGTAGTTAAGGTGTTGGACTTCCACATGGTCGACCATGGTTCGTGTCCTGGACCTGAAAACTTGCCTTCTCACTTTCCCCTCCTCTCTCCCTCTCTGCCTCTCTCTAGTCAAATTTAAAAATAATAATAAATAAAATAAGTAATTCTTTTTAAAAGATAATAGAAAACATAACAAAGTATTTAAAAAGAAAGAAAGAAAGAAGGAAGAGAGAAAAGAGATGCCTTCTGCTCCTTTCCTCCTTAGTTCTCGTTTTGGAGCAGAAAAAAAGAACAGGAAAGACCGTGTCCTTTTTCCTCCTCGTGGGTAACCTTGATCCTCTCGCCTGCCTTTTCAGGTCCCTTATGATCATTAATAGCTTATTTTGGAAATGCTTTCAGTATTTGCGGTCTCCACTCTAGCCATATTTTGCTGTAAATGATATTTATTGTTACTCTCGCTCTGGTAGGGCTGAGGGGCCTTCTGGGTGATGTGTTTATTGTCGTACATGACATGAGGCATGGATAATTTAGGACAGGTCCCAGGGTAAGTTTTTGTTTTGCAAAAACATCATCACAAGGGCGGAAGGTGTATGGGGCTGCATCTGGGAGCCTCAGGGCTAAGTGGTGGAGCAGGGCCCCTGCCCCAGAGCAGGCTGCCTTTTCTCCTGAGCTTGTAGGCAACAAAGAGCATCTCTAACATCTGAAGGCTAACACATCCTTTTCTTTACTTTTGGGACAGGAAATATATTCCTAATATAACAATATTTGAAACCAGCTATAGAGCTCTTGATTTCCTAAAATCGAGTGTGAAAAAATGAGAAAGCCTAAACCTAGAGATGAGCATGTTTGCAAGCGGCCCCTCAGCCCTGCTCTTAGCCTTTTCTACCAATTACATCTCTTACACATACGCCTAGGGTTGGCTCTTCACTGGTGGTAACCTCTGTTTCTTGAAAGGAAAGCAATACTGAAGAATAGTCTGAACCTTTGGGACCAGCAGTTAGCATAATGGCTATGTCGCTGGACTTTCATGTAGTCGACCGCGGTTCGCGTCCCGGACCCGGTGGCTGAAAACACACTGGGCGCGTGTGCGTGTGTGCCCAAGATCCTGAGAGGAGAACAGAGGAGAAGGGATTGCGGCATGGCCATCCCCACTGGGGGATGATTTCTCGCTTTCTGTCTCTCTGTCTCTTTTTGTCTGTCTGGCGAGCGTACGCGCCCTATAGAAAAAACCTCTCCAAAAAAAAAAAAAAAAAAAAAAAAAAAAGAATGGTCTGAACCTCTAATTGTGGTCTTTAGACTCTAGAAACTAAAAATGTTATTTTCTTTGCAAAATGAAGTCCGCACTTTAAGGATCATATCATTTATAAGTATAGGTTGAAAAAACAGTTGCATAAATTATAATTTTTAAGTAGACCAGGACCCAGAAGCATTGCACTTAAACTAAGACACTGAAGCTAAATGCTTAGCATAAAAGAGAATTTTGAATAAAAGTCACTCAAGCCAAGCATCAGACAAGGCCTCCCATTCTTGAGCTGTCCCTGCCCAGTGGTTCCTGTCAAGCTCGGGAATCCTTTGGCTCTGTTCCTTCCCTCATGTTTGCACACAGACTTCCTGTGGAGCTGGAAGAAGCATGGGAGCCCCTCTAACTCACAATCACAATGGAGGATACTTTCAGTCCTATCCTGGAGAAAAGTTGGAGGCAGAACAAATTAGAGCTAATCTAGGATATTTATTCAAATAGCACAAAGGGACAAGCGGGGAAAACAGAAATGCCAGGTCTTGAGCACCTGTACCATGCAAGCACCTTGCTGGAATAGCTATCATACACTGGTTTCCCCACTTCACATCCCATTTAGGAGTGAGAAATGTGAGAGGTAGAGAATGCACCAATCTTTCACGTCCCACCTGGGGACAACACTGGACAATCTGAGACCCTGTCTGACATACTCAAAGACGTCTACTCAATTAGATCACCAATAACGGGTACCACAGGAGATCACCGGTTGTCAATGGCATATTTTCCCAGAGTCTTACGACATGTAGAACTAAGACTAAGCATTTCCCCACCTCCTCCATACAGATTTTCAATTTTATTATTATTATTTTATACATTCTATCACTATATATCATTTGGCTTGTAAAGGGAATTTATCCCACATGAGATATACTTCAGACCAATCCAGTTAGGAATACTATACATGTTATCATCCACAGATGATAACTGAACTTTACTTCTAACCCTTTAGTATGAAGATCAATTTAGGCTTTTCTCTCCATCTCAGCAAGCAATAATCCTTTATTTTTAAGAAGGGGATTAGGAAAAGATAAGTAGGCTAAAAAATGCAGGATTTCTTTCAAAGGTAAAGTATAGTGATAGTAAGGCATTAATACCATATGTTGATACTATACATTAATATGGCTGATTTTTGCATTAGTACTGTCTATTACTACTTTACTATTGTACATTAATAACATTTGCTCTCACCTTGATGTGGTCAGGCCTTCCATTGGTATGGACCCTTTCTGGTACTCCATCTTGGGCTTGAAGGACTCTCTGGGCAAGTAAGAGCAATAGACAGGGTAGTTCTCGGTGTATTCGGAGAGAAGACATGGTCTCTCTGTTTTATCGTAAATCTTGGTAGGGAGATGTGGACAGTGATGCCGCCTGTGAAAGACACATGAAGTCAAGCTGGCTACCTTCGTGGGAGGAATACCGCTACCTCCAAATGTGACTCAGGCTATAAAATCATGAGACTACCAGCACCAAAGACTAGAATGTAATCCTTCCTTTTCTCTACTACACTACGACAAATGGCCAGAATTTAAAAGATGGCCCATCACTACAATTGGTTAATCAAAATTCTTTGGGTCATAAAATTACCCACAAGCACGGCTGATGTCCAGCTATTACATATATCAATATTTGCAGGAACATGTGTATACTTCCATAACATACTAAGGAAATAACTTTGGCCCCTGAACTCTCTGAGTGCCACCAGAGATGCCCTAGTCCTGCTCTTGAGGACACCCAATGACACAACAATTACGGCTTAATACCTACTGACCTAGGTGCTGCAAGGCTCTAGGGCCAGGCTAGCATTTTTTCTAACCTGTTGATCCCTACGTCAATTCAGAATATCATCATTGCATACCAGTGGTATCACACAAGGGAAAACACCTCAGCTGAGTCCACCAAATACCACAGACTATGTGAAACCATCATTCCCACTGAAAGTCTTGCTCATTTGTCCTTTCAGGTCACTCAGTTGCTTCATCCTTAGAAAGATTTCCCCAATCACCTTATGCCTAAAGTACACCCCACTATCACCTCCCTTCTCCACTCCTACTCACATAAACTCTCATCAACCCAAGCAGGTCTTTCTCTTACTGTTATTCATAGCTCGCATATCTGTTGGTCCAATTCGTTCACCGTCTACTTATCTACCAAGCTCAGGACTTTTTTCTATCCTGATCACTGCTACATCCTACACTACCTTGTACCTACCTGGCATATAATATGTACTCAGTAAAATGCATTGAGTGGCTGAGTTTTATGCATTCGATCTCTACCTATCGATATATCACAATTATATTATTGATTCAATAAATTTTATGCTTCGTTATAAATGGATTCAATGAAAGATAATATTTTGAAGCTCAAATGTGTAGTTAGCTTTTCCATTTTACATGCATGGTAATAAATGATCCCTATTATTCTACTTACAGCTGGACAGAGGGCAGCTGTTAGAGTTGTTGGAAAACTAGGTAAGCATGGGCCAGCTCTGTGGTACAATGGAAATGTACTGTTGAAGAGAAACTGGATCCAACTTGGTGACCATGTTTTGAAAAAACTGCCCTGTCAGGCTATAACATGCTGGCCATGTGCATAAGTGCCCAGTATCTAACAGGCTGAAGGACTGAAGGAAAGCGATTACAGTGTGACCAGACCCTGTGGAAGGTGCTCACCTTCTCTCTTATGCACATGCACTTATTTTATCATAAATAAAGAAAAAAAGCTTTGGGACCAGCAGTTAGCGTAATGGCTATGTCGCTGAACTCCCATGCAGTCGACCATGGTTCGAGTCCCGGACCCGGCAGCTTAAACTCATGCCAGGTGTGTATGTGCGTGCGAGCCCAAGATCCCGAGAGGAGAATGGAGGAGAAAGGATTGTGGCGTGGCGATCCCCCCGGGGGGTGATTTCTTGCTTTCTATATCTCTGTCTCTCTCTGTCTTCTGGCAAGTGCACACGTCCTATAGCAAAAACTTCTCCAAAAAAAAGGAAAGTAAAAAGCTTTAAGTAAGTTACATGTCAATTATTTGTATGCCTGCTAACAATCCTTTCAAACCAGTTGGGACACCTTAGTTATCAGGCACCAGCACATCAGCAAAAACTCCATGTGAGTGATTTCCTACCTAGTTATATCAAAGAATGAATTGGGGCAACATATGGAGGAGGGAAGAGAAAGAAAGAGACAAAGCTCATCACTATTCTAAAGTAAAGCTATTTTCCAGGCAACAGTGCTGTTCCTGTTGGTATTTCAAAGCTCCACAGAAATGTTGGTTACTACATACCTCTCTGCAAGCCCCCACCCAGAGACAGTTACCAACATGTACAGTTCATGTGGCCAGCATCACACATTAGCAAGTACCTGTAGAGATACCTCTATTCATTTTCTTCTCATTTGTAGATTTATATATCAGAAAAGCCTTAAAATATAAAATTGTGCCACTTACTTATTTTTACTATGAAAGTACTATTGGAGCAGCAGATGGTGTAGTGATTATGTTGCTGTTCTCCTACATGGCTGACTGCAGTTCCAGACTTGGCAGCTTCAAAATCATGCCAAGTGCATGTGCATGAGTGCCCAAGATCCCAGGAAGAGAATGGAGAAGAAGGGACTGCAGCATGGCCATCCCCACTGGGGAGTGATTTCTCACATTCCCTCTCACTGTCTCTGTATGTGCCCTAAGGCAAAAAGCGCTAAAAAAAGTAAGAAAGAAAGAAAGAAAGAAACAAACGAACGAACGAACGAACGAACGAACGAACGAAGGAAGGAAGAAGAGGAGGAAGGAAGGAAGCAAGAAAGGAAGGAAGGAAGGAAGGAAGGAAGGAAGGAAGGAAGGAAGGGAAAAGCACTATTGACAAGCCAGCAGGTGATGTGGTGATTAAGACACTGGATCTCGCAAGGCTGACTACACAGTTCAAGTCCTGGCCCTGGCAACTTGAGAATCACACCAAGCATATGTGCATGCATGCCCAAAATCCCAAGAGGAGAAGGGATTGTGGCATGGCTATGCCCTCAAGGGGCGATTTCTCACTACCCCCATCCTCCACAAGAGCACACGTCCTTTAGCAAAAAACTTAAAAAAAAAAAAAAAAGTACCATTGACTCATGGTGGGTATTTTTTATATTCCTAAGAAATCTTCCACATGTACGCTGTCCTTATAGTATGAATATCTGAATATCGATGTTACATACAATCAATGAAAGCTTTGTTTTCCTTGTTTGAAATGTACATGGTTGGCAAAGTCGACTATGTACTTCTTATATTATATATGTACGTGTGTGTGTATAAAATAAAATATCTTCTAATTGTTGGTGCTTACTTTGATGAGTGCCTTGAAATATCTTCTGTCTACTCACGAGATAAATTGCTGTGCTTGCACGGTAAACAAAATCACCATCTCCCACAATATGTGCTTACAATCAGTCCAAGGATCTGAGATTTCAATCTGCACCAATTAGTACTCTATCATTTTGGGATTCCTGAAAACCTCAAATCAAAAGCTGAGAAACACTGCCTACCAAAAATGCCTTTGTATACGTTATTTTATTCACCCACAGTCCTTGAGAAAAAGTCAAGGTTTTATTAAGGATAACTTAGAATCAGACATTTGCAATAAAATGGACTCTACACACACAGCAATATTTTCTCTCGCCAGTACCCCTGTTTTCTAAATCAATAAAACTTTGCTTTTATATACCCCCTTCCCATATTGTTACTTTTTAAAAATGTAACACACTATAAGGGTTTATTCGAAAAGAAAATAAATTTAACAACAAAACACTATACTATGATTGGTCTGAGGAGAGATTTCAGTATAGCAACAAGCATCCATCCAGACATTGACGTTCCATTAAATGGAAATACATCAACATATATTATAGGGTATATTTTATTTATTTGACTTATTGCCAGTTAACTGAAACCTTGTCTCCCTTTGAAATGTCAAAAAAAAACTTATCCAAAAATAAATGTTTGCCTGCTTGGTAGTGAAGTTGTCTTCTTTCCCCACCTGTACTCGTAACACCCTGAATGCCCCTCTCAAGATAGCAAGCAGTGTTCCTCATTATTGCTCTGCCTTCTCCCTCTTAAACCAAGAGTTCCTCAAGGAAGAGACCAAGTCTGACATCACTGTGTCCTGGCAGATAGCCCAGCATCGGATATATGTACTTAATAGATGGATGGACAGGTAGGATGGTTGGACAGTGAACAGAAGGATGCTATTTACAAGTCGTCAAGCAAAAGAAAATTATTTCTTCTAACATTAGTAGAACCAGAAGGAAAAAGACTTAAATTCTGTTTTTATGGAACCTATTAGTGTCTAAAAGTTTGTGGGATCACCATATTTGAGATATTTACAAGTTGGCTTGACAGCCATGAACCAAAGAGCCTCAACTTCAGCCAATTTCAGTGACACTGTATCACTTTAACAGCTGCCTTGGCTGTATCACTCAGACTTACACTCAAACAAACCTGAATGGAGCCAATAGGCAGGGAAGAAAAATGGAGGAAGGAGGTCTCTTTAATCTACCAGACTCTCTAAAGTGTTTCCACTCCAGAATTTACTTACTACTCTAGAGCCAGAAGGGAATAAATTTAACTTTCTCTGATAGTAAAGGGAGTAGTAGAGACAGTCAATAGAACCCAGAAACATTAACAATAGTTGATGCTGAGTATTATTTCTGAGCTAGAGTCACAGATTTTAAAGTTGAAAAGGGCCATGGAGAATATCTGATCTGGGCTGGCCCATAGCTTAATAATTACAGGAGCCAGATCCCCCATAACTGACTGCAATTCAAATCCCAGCCCCTGTGACTTCAAAAACATGCTAGGTGTGTGTGAGTGAGTGAGTGGGTGAGTGAGTGAGTGAGTAAGTGCCCAAAATCCCAACAAGATGGAGAAATGGTGGAGAACCATACCCCAGTGAGGTGGGAGTATTTGCTTTCTCCTCCTCCTCCTCCTCCTCCTCCTCCTCCTCCTCCTCCTCCTCCTTCTCTCTCTCTCTCTCTCTCTCTCTCTCTCTCTCTCTCTCTCTCTCTCTGGTGAGTACATACATCAGTTGGCAATTAAACTAAGAGGGAGAGAATATAAGATCTAATATCTCCACTAAACAGATAAAAAACCTGAGGCTCAGAATGATGTACATGACCTGCTCTGAATACAGCATAGATCTCTGTGATGCCTGAATGGTCAGGTACATTTCTTGACATGCAACTAGTTCAAACCTTCTATGGCTCAGGTAACAGTAGAATGAATGGCAAAACTTTGAGGATATAATGGGTACCTCTAGAAAAATGTCATCCTATACAAATAGAATGCAAGTCATGAATAAGAACCATATATATAACTTTCTCTTTTCTAGTAGCCACATCCATAAAAGATGCCTGGGCTCCCAGACGGCACAGTGGTAACGCACTGCTCAAGAGAAACTGGATCCCACGCTGTTTGAACGCCTGGCTCAGTCAGCCTGGAACATGGTGAGCACCCGAGACTCAACAGCCAGAGGGCTAGACAGGGTGGCAGTGTGGCCAGACACTGTGGACAGTGCTCATCTCTCTCTCTCTCTCTCTTTCTCTCTCTCTCTCTCTCTCTCTCTCTCTCTCTCTCTCTCTCTCGTACATATACTCTGTCATGAATAATGAAAAAAAGATAAGAAAAACGTGAAATTAATTTTGATAGTATTTTAACCTAATAAATCAAAAATATTTCAACACATAATCAGCATTTAGAAACTGTTAATGAGATATTTTGCTTTCTTACTCTTCGAAATCCAGTATGTGTTATACCTTCACAGAACACCTCATCTCAAACTAGCCACACTGCAGGTGTTCAAATGCCACATGTGGTAGTGGCTTCCCAATTGAAAGGTAGATGCTACAAGTTTTCTCTAAAAGTGGAGGACAATAGTATTTTAGTAGATACTAAAATATATTTTTATTTACTAATATGGTATTTGTTTCTTTCTTGAACTCTGGCTTCTCTTCATGTGACACAAGAGGCATTAGAAGACATGAAAAAAAAATTGAGGGTTTTCTGTAACTCACCTCAGTCTACAAACCATGCTCCGGTTTTAGGCACCTGTAACACTCCCTACAGCTTTCCAGCCACTCGCACTTTTTCAAAATGCTTCCGTTTCTTCAGCCTGAGTGCCCATCCTGACCCACCTTGAGTGTCACCACTCCTGCCTCCCCACGAAGCCACTGAGGCTCTCACGACACGCTGTTACTGTGACTGTGCTTGGAGCACACATGGTGTTCTGTCCGTATTTCTTTTTGGAACTTTTATTTTCTGTACTGCTCTGCACAGTCCTCTACATATATGTTTTTGTGTTAAGAATCTTCATAGTGGTGATAAAGCTGTTTATTAAGAGAAGAGCATGGCATTTTTTTCCTGCCAAAGGCTGCTGTAACTGCAACAGCCAAGATGTGGAAGTAACCTAAGGGTCCATCAACAGGCAAATGGATGAAGAAAATGTGATACACACGCACATACACATGCAACACACACATACAAAATGGAATATAATCCAGTCACTTAAAAATGAAATCCAGTCATTTGAGGTTAAATGGGTGAGCCTGGAGGACATTATGCTAGGTAAAATAAGCCAGATACAGAAAGAGAAATATCACATTTCCTCCCTCATATATGGAAATTGGGAAAAAATGACCTCATAGAAGTAGAGAGGTAGAACGAGCTGGGAAGGATGGGGTTCATTTGGGGGAAGAACAGAGAATGGTTGATTAATGGAAATAAAATTGCAGGTAGAAGAAATAAAGTTTAGTGTTACGAAATGCAGTAGGGAGGCTGGGATTAACAATAACCTACTGTATAGAATATTACAAATGATTGGTGTGATGGGTATAGTAATTATTCTGATTTAATCATTACACATTGTGCTCACATACTGAAAGACCACATTGTAACAATTGTCATACTGGGGCCAGCAGGTGGCATGGTTGTTAAGGTGCTGGACTCCCACATGGCCAACTGTAGTTCAAGTCCCAGACCTCACAGCTTATCTCTCTCTCTCTCTCTCTCTCTCTCTCTCAAGCACATGTGCCCCACAGCACATTAAAAAGTAATAATATATAGCCACATGGATCCTGAACTTCAGCTGTGAAATATTGCTTTCTTAAAATGAAGATTTAAAATGAAGATTTTCTGCTGAAACATCTCCCTCACTCATTTCCAGTGGGTAGCGTTGCCTGTCTCTTTCTCCCCATTTCTCTGTGTGTGTGCGTCTCCTTGTGTCTATTAAAAAAAAAAAAAAAAAAAAAAAAAAAAAAAAACTTTTTAAGGTAAAGTATTCTCTGGGCTCTCAAGCCCCCTTATTGTGCTAATAGGTACCTCTCCCCCATTCTATTCAGGAAAGGCAAAAACCCAGGCCCATCCCCACATGGATCCTGAAGTTCAGCTGCAGCGCAGTTTTCAATTTTTGCTTTTTAAAATTAAAATCTAAAGGTTTTTATTATCTTTTTTTCTTACTTTTTATTTTATATTTCCTTCTTTTTTTCTAATTCTTTTCCTTTTTCTTTATCTTTACTCACTGGCTTCTCAGCTCCTACACACTATGTGTCTAGACAGGTCCAAGTGAACAGGATCTAAACATCTGAATAAAATTGGGGTCAGAATATTTCTCTATTTCCACTGATTCTGATGCACAAAGAGTGAAAATGGAATGGAAGAGATTGCAGATCACCTCCTCCTGCATGCTTCTGAACGTTCAGATTGAACTTCAAGAATTAGAAAGAAAAGTATCATCCATCACATGACTAGAAATCACCTCAAGGTCAAAAGAAATATGAATAAACAAGAAAATACCTCTCCTCAAAGGAAAAATAACAACTCCCTTCGTCCTCAGACAGTATGATAAAATTCATGGAAATGTCAGATAAAGAATTTAGAATTTTCATGGTGACAAAGCTCACAGAGATCAAAGAGAAGAGAGACAATGAACTGCTGAAGAGGCAGGGTAAAGGAGCTGATGAGCTCCAGGAGGTGAGGAAATTCTTGCAAGATCTAAAAGAGAAAATTCACACTATAAAAAATCTATTCCATGAAATCCTGGAAGAAAACTTTGCAAACCTAGAGAGGCATTCAAAGATCTTGGGACCAGCAGTTGGCACAATGGCTATGCTGCTGAACTCCCATGTAGTCGACCACAGTACGAGTCCTGGACTCAGTGGCTTAAACTCACACTGGGCACACGTGCGTGCATGCCCAAGATCCCAAGAGGAGAATGGAGGAGAAGAGATTGCAGCATGGCCATCCCCCTGGGAGGCAATTTTTTGCTTTCTATCTGTCTTTCTTTGTGTTTCTGGCAAGCGCATACACCCTTTAGCAAAAAAAAAAAAAAAGAAAAGAAAAAAAAAAGAAAAAAAACAACTCTCCAACAATTCAATCTCAAGAAATACAAAGGACCCCCAATAGAATCAACCCAAGGAGATCTTCTCCAAGACATATTTAAGCCAGATTGACCAAAACCACAAACACAAGATACTAAGATTGGCAAGAGGGAAACATCAAGTTACCTACAAAGGATATACCATCAGGCTTACAGCAGACTTCTCATCAGAAACAATGTGAGTGAGGAAAGAATGGAAAAATATTTAAAGTGTTAAGGGAAAATCAATTTCAACCAAGAAAACTGTACCCGGCAAGATGATCCTTCATACAAGAAAAAAAAACAGGAACATTCTCAGATAAACAAAACCTGAAAGCATTTACCAACACCAGACCAGATCTCCAAGAAATTATGTAGGGAGTGCTATACCAGGAAAATTAAATACAGACACACAGAAATAAGAGTTCAAAAACTAAGAAAATGGCCAACTTAATCATGGGGACAAGTCCGGAGTTGAATATTATATCCCAGAATTTAATTGGAAAAATTGAACCACAACAGAAGATAGATTAAGTACATGAGACTGAACTGGTGAAAGAGAATTTTATGACTTTTGACTAAAACATTGCTGATTTTCTTCTAGGCTTTGTCTTAGAGTTTTAAGGATTTTTTGTCCTGTCTTGAGCTGCTGATAGGTTCATGTGCCTACTATTTGAACAGAATCCCAACCTGTTTCATGGCTTTAAGTTTTAAGCATAGTTCCTTAGCATTTCTTTGATTTATTAAAGCTAAAACAGTTTTTCTTGAAATTAAAAAATAAAGTAAAAAATACATAATTAATGACAGTAGAGTAAGCTATATAGCATTGGCTAGGTGCTACCTTATAGTATATTCATTCTACTCAGAGTTTCATGCCTAAAGTCAGACGTGTATTCATAGACACGTACATATCAGCTGAGCTTGCTATTGAAAGTAGTTAGATTATTCAAGAAATTTTGTAAATCAATAAAATGTGGGGGAAAAAGGAATGGAAAACATCTGTGGACACTTGAGATAGTGGGGGAGGAACATGGGAAATGGCAGAGGGTGAGAAATAGGGGGAAAAATATATAAACATACACACACACATATATACATATATACATATATATATATATATATATATATATATACACACACACACACATTACATATATACATATACATGAAGCTAGAAATGGAAAATTATTGATGATAACATGTATGAATAAGCCACTATGCAGTATATTCTGGATGGGAAACCACATTTTGTATGCTGTGATAATGCTCAGTGAATGAATGTAAATTAATTAATAAAAACAAAATTTAAAAAGATAATATAGGGTATGTGGTGAAAAGGGAACCCTCCTACACTGTTGGTGGGAATGTAACCTAGTTCAACCACTGTGGAGAACAATATGGAGGTTCCTCAAAGATCTACAAATAGAACTACCATTTGATCCAGCAATCCCACTTCTGAGTATCTACCCAAAGGAAAGGAGAATGCTCAGTCAGAAAAGTGCTTGCACATCAATGTTTATTGCAACATTATTCACAATTGCTAAGACATGGAACCAACCTAAATGTCCACAAACTGATGAATGGATTGGAAAAGTGTGGTATATATACTCTATGGAATACTACTCAGCCATAAAAAAAAAAAAAAACAAGACCCTGGCATTTGATAGAAAGTGGTCAGATATGGAGGATCTATTGCTGAGTGAAGTAAGCCAGGCTATGAAAGATATTGTATGTATCCACTTAATATATACCAACTATCTGCACTCTATGGTAGAGAGTGAAATATTGGAGGACATAAAAGCAGTGAAAGTACTTAATGAGAATAAGACAGTGGGGAATGGGGGGGTGAAGAGAAGAGGATAGAGAAAGATAGCAAGAGAACAAATAGAGGGGCAGGACGTCAGTGGGAAACAGATATGGCTTATTACCTGTTGATGATGACATGTATAATATTCTCAACTGGATTGGTCTGAGAAGTATTTCATGATGGGTAAAGTCTTTTTAAAAGCAAAATGAGAAATAGTGATGGACTGTTTAAAAAGAATAATAATTAGAATAATAATAATAATGATTGGGAAAAACATTGAAAAGATATTGAATGATGAAGTGGGGAGATTAATGTCTCTGTATTGACTGACATGCATGGCATTCCCTTCTGAAAAAGCAATGCAATACACTGTAAAGTTATATGTAATCCAATGTAATATAAAGAAGATTATGATGATAATAAAAATAAATAAATAAATAAACAAAACAAAAAAAGAAAAAAGATAATATATAAAATTAAACAATTTTAAACAATTATCATGTTAATAAAGTTATTAATTTTAAAAAGAAAAGAAAAAGAAAAAAAGAACATCTGGAATAACTTTGGGCTTTTCAAACAAACTTCCAACAGTTTTTAATGTCTTTTTTTTTAAGTTTCTTTATTCCTTCCATGAGAGAAAAGAGAGAGAGAGATAGGGGCCCCTGACAAATCCCCATGCCACAATGCACCCCCAATTCCAGCTGGCCGAGCAGGGGTATGCTCCCATGTGTCTGATGAGCCCTGGAAGTCCTGGGACTTGAACCATGACCTCTCCCAGGTAGATTCAGCTTCACTGATACCTGGCCCCTCCAATAGTCTTGTAGAACCTACCAAACCTATTTGTAAGGAGAGCAGCCTCTGTGTATAGTGATGCCTTATCTTGCCTCGCCCAGTCTTTCAGAACCCCCTGCTGAGCCCAACCTGGCATAGACACTGAAGGGCATTCTCTCATTCAGAGAGGCAGAGTGCATAGTGAAGAGGGACTTTGGAGGCCGAAAGATCTGGTTTCTATTCCAGCTCTGCCATTGCCTATATGTATAACATTGAGAAAATTATTCAACTCTTCTGAACATCACCTTTTTCCCCTCTGGAAAATAAAGATATCAACTTCTGTTACTAAGCATGATTATGTGGATTAAATCAGGTACTGAAGTTAAAATTCCTAACTCAGTGCAAGGCAAGCCCTCTCTGACCAACAGGCTATGTTGATAGAGCAATGACAATGAGACACATGGACAGAGTGTCTTACATATTATCCCTTCTAGTTATCACAGTAATGCTATGAGGGAGGCCCTTTTATTCTATTTTACCAACATAAAAACTGAAATTTAGGAGATGTTATCTTACTTAAGGTCACATAGGCAGAAGGTCAGCACAATTTCAAAACTTGTGTACTTAAAGTGCAATTTGTGGGAAAATGAACTTAAAATACAAGTTTATTCTGGCACAAGACTTTTTAATTGAAGCACAATTTGTTCATAATATGCACGTTCCCTGACTTTTTGAAGATCTGTTGTCCTATTAGTTTAATAGGATGCCAGCCTGTACTAAACACCTGTTTCCTGGCTGCTCTGATAAATCTAAGTGCATCCAATTAATTTGGCCTGTCCCTTACAAGTTCTCTCACTTACACTCAGTCTTTCAAGACAGAACTTTCTCCCCTTTTCCTGCTGACCCTGAATATATCCCAGTACAGACTAACAAATAGATAAAACTTGAGCTACTCTTTAAAATTCCAATGTTTCAGGGACTAGCAGTTAGCGTAATGACTATGTCGCTGAACTCCCATGTAGTCGATCGCGGTTTGAGTCCTGGACCCAGTGGCTTAAACTCACACCGGGCATGTGTGCGTGCGTGCGTGCCCAAGATCCCGAGAGGAGAATGGAGGAGAAGGGATTGCGGCGTGGCCATCCCCCCCGGGGTTGATTTCTCGCTTTCTGTCTCTTTGTCTTTCTCTGTCTGTCTGGCGAGCGCACACGCCCTATAGCAAAAACCTCTCCAAAAAAAAAAAAAAATTCCAATCTTTCCCCAGAACTTTCTTTACTTCCTAAATAAGAGAGGGTCATTAACTGCAGTAATAACAGAAACAACCATGCAAATAAAGAATACAGAATGCTGGATCTAGAAGGACCCTAGAGATCAACCAGCCCTACTGCTTCATCATGCAGATGTAGAGGCTGAGACCAAGGGATGCTGCATCTCTACCCAAGGTCACACAGATGGCCAGCAGCAGCCTTCACCCCGGGCCCATATCACAACCATGTCAGACTTCTGTTTGCAATCCAAGTTCAGACACTGAAAGGATTTACAGCCTGCTTTTTCTTTCTCCCATTAACTAGGAGCTTGTGACCTGTCACAGCTGCTATGTGAGAGAGCAAAACAGTGCAGAAAATGCATTCTTAATCTGAGTGTGAGAAAGGTGCAAAGGATCACCAGTCAGAAGGTCGTTATTCTATGCTGACCATTTTGGAAGTTATATGAACTCTAGAATAGCACAAACTATCAAGTGCTCCGTCCTGGAGGAAGACCCCCCTCTCTGAAATAGTTTCCTCCCTTAACAGCCCCACAAAGTTAACCCAATCAGCCTCAGGAGATAAGACAATGCTTTTCCTGAATTACAAGTGTACTTACCTGCAATGGTTTACAGATATCTAAAACAGTACTTTCTAATATGTGTTCTCTTGAATTAATAATATACCTAGAGGCCAAGTGACAAGTGGGAATGCTTCCATGACCTGCAAAATAAGGCAATTTTTGAACATACATAGGTATACTTCAGGGCAATCTTGAGCCAAGATGTTTCCTACTCCCCACCTATACCTCCTCCACATAGATCATTTTTTTAAATAATTATTTATTTTAATTTTATTTATTCATTCGTTTATTTTAATTTGACCAGAGAGAGAGAGAGAGGGGAAAGTGAGAAAGCAAGCCAGTAAGTCTGGGACTAAAACAGCGGTCAGTCATGTGGGAATGTCCAGCGCCTTAACCACCACACCACCTGTTGGCCTCCTCCTCATAGATCTTTAAAAAGTCAAAATAGTGTGAGAAATTAGTAATTCCAATTTAGATGTCCTTGGTGTTCATGAAATGAGTGGGAATTATAAGTCAGAGTTGATAATAACCAGTTCCTAGGCAGCAGAAAGCAAGTTCATACAAGTGTAAATCAGAGAACAAGCAATCTTTCTTTTTTAATATCAGTTTTTGCCTTAGGGCATTTGTACTTGCCAGAGAGAGAGACAGTGAGAGGAAAAGTGAGAAATCACCCCCCAGGGTGGATGGCCACCCTGCAATCCCTTCTCCTCCATTCTCCTCCTGGGATCTTGGGCACTCACATACATGCACTCAGCATGAGTTTCAAGCCACCAGATCCATGACTCGAACCATGGTTGGCCATGTGGGATTCTAGCTATGTAACCACTACGCCATCTGCTGGCCCTGAGAACAAGCAATCTTTTTTGTTTTTTGTTTTTTGGGTTTTTTTTTTTTTGAGAGGTTTTTGCTATACGGCGCATGCACTCGCCAGAAAGACAGAAAGTGAGAAATCACCCCCCCAGGGGAGATGGCCACGTCGCAATCCTGGTGTGAGTTTAAGCCACCAGGTCCAGGACTTGAACCACGGTCGACTACATGGGAGTTCAGTGACATAGCCATTATGCTAACTGCTGGTCCCAAACAAGCAAGCTTAAAGACTGTACAAACATAAGGATGAAAATTATATACACCAGCTAGACTTGGTGTCTGGGCATCGCATTGAAAAGATTCTGAGACTGTGACCAAGTTTAGTGAGAAAGACTAGCTTGATTGATTGGTCATGTCTGTCAAGGACACCAGGTTAGAGAAGTAGGGGTGGGCAAAAAAATACATGGGGGGGGGGGGGGGAGGGAAGGAAATCCTGGTGGAAATGTGTACAGGCTGTTGAAAACGATGACTTGCAGTAAACACACATTTGGAAGACATCTGGAATGACAACAAAGCCATGAAAATATGAATGAAGTTGCCAGGAAGAGAAGAAAAAGGAAAACAGAAAAACCACAAAACAGAAAAACCACATTTAGGAAGGGATAAAAGTTTGGGGGGAAGAAAATTAAGAAAAAGAATAAGAAAAGTCAGTATCACAGAGGTCAAATAAAAGATTTTAATTGTGTAACAATTCTACAGAAAAGTCAAAAGGCATGAGGACTGAGGAAAAAGCATCACATCTGGTGACTAGGAAACAGCTTCAGTGGAGTGGCTGGTGTGGGCCAGGGGATTGATGCTGCCGAGGAAGGACAACAAGAGATAAGAGACCACCATGCTGAAAAGTCTGCTGGTAAGAGCAATAGGAGAGGTACTGGGTTGTCAGGTCATATTTTTTCCATTGTTTTCTATACATCATGACTTTTTTTTTTTTTTTTTTTTTGAGAGATTTTCGCTATAGGGCGCGTGTGCTTGCCAGACAGACAGAGAGAGACATTAGAGACAGAAAGCGAGAAATCACCCCCCAGGGGGGATGGTCACGCCGCAATCCCTTCTCCTCCATTCTCCTCTTGGGATCTTGGGCACGCACGCACATGCGCCCGGCGTGAGTCTTAAGCCACCGGGTCCGGGACGCGAACCGCAGTCGACTACGTGGGAGTCCAGCGACATAGCCATTACGCTAACTGCTGGTCCCCTACATCATGACTTTTCAAACAACCCAATAGAACAGGAGCTCAAGAATTTACCCAGGAATGGGGGATGGACAGTGGCATGTCAGTAAAACACAATACTCTGCAAGGCTGACTCTCATAGGAAGGTTCCAGATTCATGTCTAGAGATTTCCTAGGTATGCGAGTGTGTGCACATGACCATGATCTAAGGCTGGTTGGGGGTGCATCACAGCACTGAGACCTTGTTGGGGGTGTTGTCTCTCTCACTCAAGAAAGAAATAAAAGTTTAAGAAAGAAATTAGCCAAAGGCACACAACAAATATTAAGTATGTGATGATTACCATGGGTAGTGAATAGGTAAAAGAAGTGAAGTCAGATCATTTGTGCAGGCAAAGGTGAATGGAAGCTAGAAAAGAGGTCTTAGGTGTGCACAGGGTAACCTAGGGAGTGCGTTGATGGGGATATTAGAAAAGAGTGGCAGGCCTGCTTCCAGGAGCAGTGATACTAAGGAGAGGTCCCAGCAAGGCTGGCCAGCCCAGTGCTACGACTGTCTGCAGCACACTCTGCAGCTCTGGGGGACAAAAAAAGACACTGATTCAACAGCACTGAAAGGTACACCTACAGGTGGTAGGTGCTGATGGGAGGAGGTCTGCCCCCATTGGTAGCCACAGGGCAGCTGAGTAGGCAGGAGGGATGTCAGCAAAGTCAGTGGTCCCTCAGAGAGTCTGAGGGTCACGCGAGAGCAGCAAAGAACCTGTTCAGGGGCTCTCCTACCCCTTCCCCCCTTGACAGTCAAAAGGAAGTATTTCTTCTGTGAAAAAATAATTAGATTAGTTGGAGAGGCCTCTTTGAGAAAGTGTAATTGGTCAAGGGACCCCTAGGAGACAGGGGCAGGATTTTGGCAATGGTCCCGACAAGCCTTGGAGGAAAACACCAAATTGAACATGCCAGTTACCAGGTATCTCTCTTTTGGTCTCAGAGAAACAACCCTCTGGGAAATGAAGGTGCCATCCTGGACTGTTCTGACTGCGTGTCTCGGGGTCCTGGAACACCTCACCTAGAATCCTATTCCTATCCATCCCCTTTTAGTTCCCTCAGGTTTCTGCTCAAAAATCCCTCCTCCTGGGTCTTCCTGGACCACCGGATGAGGCTATGTTCACTCTGCTTTTCCCTACAATCTCACACTACATGCTATAGCCCTGCTCAGAGTCTGACTCCGACAAGGCAGTTTTCGGTACCACTTCCTCAGTGCAAGACACATGACGGGCACTCCATAAGTGACTGCTCACAGCATGAAGAACAGGGCAAGCTCACAGATGGGGAAGTTCTCCCCATTGTAGCCTGACTCAACAGCTCACTTGCAAACTGTAAATAGAAAACTCACCACTAGATCCTATGTGTGCATCCCTGTGTGGTACTTCCCAAGTGAACAAAACCTATAAATTGATTTTTAAAAATCAAATCCCTAAATCAAATCCCTAAATTTCAACTCCATCTCAGAGCCAGCAGATGGCATAGCAGTTATGCAGCCGGACTCCCACATTGAAGTCCCAGACCCTGTGGCTTGAAATTCATGTCGGGTACATGCATGTGTGTATGTACCCAAGATCCCAGGAGGAGAATAGAAGAGAAGGGATTGTGACATGGTTATCCTCCCTGGGGGTTGATTTATCACTTTCCCTTTCACTGTCTCTCTCTCTCTCTCTCCCTCTCTCTCTCCTGCAAGTACAAGCGCCCTAAGACAAAAACCTCTTAAGAAAACAAACAAAAAAAAAAAACTCAAACTTCATCTCACATCATATATATGTGTATGTATATATGTGTATACATGTGTGTGTGTATATATATATATATATACACACACACACACACACACACACACACACACACACCATCAAGCTAATCACAAACCTAAATGTAAAAGCTAGTATTATAAAGATTTAGAGGAATACAGGGGAAGCAGAGATTTCATAGGTCATGGAAAGCAATAAACATAAATGAAGGAACTGGTAAATAATATTTATCAAAGTCAAAAGTTTCCACTCATCAAAAGATAATGTTCAGAAAATAAATAACCAAGTCATACACATGGAGATACTTGCAAAACATCTGTCTAGCTAAGGACTAATACCCAGAATAGATAAAGATTATCTACAACTGCAGCTAGTAGATGGCATGGAAGTTAAAGCAGCTGAGTCCCACACAGCTGTCTGCACGGTTCAAGTCCTGGACCTAGCAGCTTGAAAAACCTGCCAGGTACATGTGTGTGAGTGCACCAAATACCAAACAAATTCAGGAAAAGGGACTGCAGTGTGGCCATCACCCCTGTGCTTTCTCACTTTTTTTCTGTCTGTCCATCTCTCTCTGGTGAGTGCACATGCTTTGTAGCAAAAAAAAAAAAAAAAAAAAAAAAAATTATCTACAATTCAGTGATAAAATGACCAAAAAAAAAAAAAAGGTATGGGACCAGCAGTGGCATGGCGGTTAAGGTGCTGGACTTCAACATGGCCAACCTCAGTTCAAGTCCTGGACCTGATAGGTTGCTTTCTCACTCTCTCTCTCTCTCTCTCTCTCTCTCTCTCTCTCTCTCTCACTGCCTATGTCTTTCTGGTGAGTACACATGCCCTACAGCAAGTTTTTTAAAATAATAAAATTGAATAATTTTTTTTAAAGTCTAGTTAGGCTGGTGTTTGAATAGACATATGATGAAATATGCAAATGGCCAAGAAACATACAAAAGTGCTTAACATGAGGGAAATGCAAACTTAATGAGATTTCATGACAATATACCAGATTCCATCACACATATACCAGAATAGCTAAAATTTAAAAGACCAACAAAACCAACTACTAGCAAAGTGGAGCCATGTTGTTGGTACAACCACTTTGGGAAGTTATAGCTGTTTCTCATATGCTGGGCTACAAGGTAGCCCATTTCTAGGTATTTATCAAAAAAAAAAGTAAAGGCCATATACTCACCAAAAGAATTGGATAAAAATATTCATAGTTGCTTATTCATATAACCCAAAACTAGAAACAACCTGGTATCCATCAATGGAGAATGGATAAACAAACTCACATAATCATTCAGCAGAATACCTCTCAGCAATAAAAAGGGACAATCTGCACACACATAGCAGTGTGGATGAGGCTCAAGAACATTTTGCTCAATGAGAGGCCAGCAGGTGGCGTGGTGGTTAAGGTGCTGGAATTCCCACATGGTCGACCCACGGTTCGAGATCCTTACCTGGTGGCTTTCTCTCTCTTCTCCTCCTTCTCTCTCTCCCTTTCTCTCTCTCACAAAACTCATGTGAAAAATAAATAAATAAAATTATTTTTAAAAATTTTTTGTTCAATGAAAGAATGCATCAAGAGTGCATACTATATGATTCCATCTCTATGAAATTCCAGAACAGTAAAAACTAATCTTTGGTTAGGGAAAAAATACAGATAAATGGTTACCACTGGGAAGTAGAGAAGACGCTGACTAGGAACAGGCATGCAAGGGCTTTCTGGAGTTGCTGGCAGTGTTCTTCATCATGACAGGGACTTAGATTACATAGACATATAAGTTTATCAAACCTCAATAAGCCTGGAGATTTTGTACATTTTATTGCAAAGTTTACTTCAAAAGAAAACAAAATCAATAACTATTGAACTATAATTACATGAATACTGGGCTATTTGGAGAAATTTATTGATCTCTGTGACTTACTATGAAATATATTTTTTAAAAGATAGATTGAGGGGTCGGAAGGTGTCATGGTGGTTAATGGCCCTGGACTTCCACATGGCCGACTGTGGTTCGAGTCTCAGAGCTGGCGGCTTTCTCTCTCTCTCTCTCTCTGTCCCTCTCTGGGCAAATTTATTTATTTATTTAAAGTTAAATAAAATAATTCTTTAAAAAAAAGATAAATTGATGGGTAGATGGATAATGGGATGAATCGATGGAGAGATATGTCAATGTTAGTGATAGAATCTAGGTGACAGCTTTAGCTGCTCATTTCTAAATTCTTTCAACTTTGTTGTGTGCTTGAAATTTTCTATAATAAAATATTGGGGAGGAAAAAAGGGCAGAAAAAACGTTTTTAAACATCCTCCATCTTTAGATGTGATTGTGGCATACAATCATCTAAGAAAATGCGTATACTTTTAGTGAGGCATAGTAAAGTATGTAGGAGTGAAGTCACATGAAGGCTGACATAGATGGATGAACCAAATGTGGCAAACTCTTGATCTCTGTTGATGCTGAGAGTTGGACACGTGGATAGTTGTCACTCTGTTCTCTCTAGCAGATTTATTTTTCTCTAAAATTAAAGATATATGAAAATAAATCCCTAAGAGATAGGGTCTACGTGAAACAAGTGTGTATCTGCTTAAGCAAGCACTTCCCTCGAGGCCAATACGGCTTTAGTCCAACCATCTGGGACAAAACAGGATCTTGATTTAAGCTGATGATAAGTGCAGAGCCAACTACCAAAGGAAGCTTCCTGTCTCACACTCTGAAGTTCGTGTCAGCTGTGCTGGTCTTGTTCCCACATGACCTTTTAGTGTCCTCCAGCCAAAAAGCAGCAAGCTCACATACTTGACTGGAGTTCCACTCTCTTCTCAAGAAATCTGGTACCCTGTGAATCTCACAAACCCCAACAGCTGTGCTAAAGAAGTCTTTCCAAGTATTGCTTCCAGGCATTGCAAAAAAAAAAAAAAAAAAAAAAAAAAAAAAAAAAAAAACTTTTTTAATCCCTATTTTAAAACAATAACTCTCTTCAACCCACCATCTCACCACTACTCAAGGCCAAGTTGCTTGGTGTAGCACCCTGTGATTATTTTTATCAGAGCAGTAATCCCACAATATTACTGGGTCATCAGAGAAGTCATGATGCATTTTTGCATAGAAAAACAGAAAAAAAAAAAAATACGTGATGACTTCTCTGATGACCCAGTGAAAAATGCTTAGTTGTCATACAGACAACTCTGGCAGGTGGGGTCGGGAGGATGTACCTTGTTCACTATTACATAAGCAGCTAGATACAATACCTAGAACACCTACACGCCTAACAACATAGTTTTAGGTAAACAATTTGTGAACATGTACAGTTTCTAGAGCTCTGCTACAGTCTTACCTAATTCTTCCTGCAACCCCAAGAGCTAAGCAAGGCAGAAATTGTTGCCTGCTACCACTAGGGACCAATAGCTTTTTTGCTGATTCCTGAAGGGATGCTCTTTTTATCATCTCAAACTCCTTTTTGAGGAAAACTCAGGTTGATCACACAGAACCCAAGGACAGAAGCACATAATTGTGGATTGTGTGGTATCTGCCTTTCTAAACCCACAAGTGAATGGGGTCAATGAATGTGGACCCTTTCCTGGAAAGGAGGGAGAATAAACAGTTGGATAAATGCTACCATCTATAAACCCCCAGATGTTTGGCTTGATATGTCAACACGTTGGAGGCCTGATACAATTCCAGTAAAAGATAACAGTTATGCTATACACCGCGCTGATTCCCACCAGCCAGCAGACACCAACCACTGAACACATACTCATGTGTTTCATAACTCTCCTTCCACAGGTGCACCTTTCCTCATTCTACACAAATGACAATAGAGAGTTGGGCTTTCCAAGACCCTTTCTTGGGGATATTCAGAGATTGGCTCAGATTATCTTGAGTTGTCACCTCTGAGGTCAGATGACCACCCCCCAACCAAAGCAATAATTCATAAAAGACTCCTCCCCCTTGCTTCAAGTTTGGAGAAAGAACTGGAAGTTCTGGATGAGTCTATAACCACTCCCCTTGGACTGTGGCTATCACTGTGCTGCTCCCTACCCCAAACTATCTGTGTGCACATGAGACACCACCGAAATTTCTGCTTAGAGTCTGAGCAGTTGAACTGGTGAAAAGTTGAACTGGAAAGGGGTCCAAAGAGCAGGACTATCAGAACAGCTGCAGTCCATCTTCTTCAGGAAAGAGTCTCAATGTCCCGACTTCCTTCTCTGGGCTATAGTCACACTTTTTATACCCTAAGCAGAGTTACCAAAAGTCCCGGGAGTCCTCAAGTGCCTTCTGAAGGCACTACTCTTCTCAAGCAACTTACCAGGCACTCAGTGGGCATATAGCATATAGGTGTTCCATTGCCTGGACCCCCAAAGCTTAGTACTATGGTCTCTTAGTCAGTTTTTCAGATTTTCAAAGCCAGGAATATCAAAATTTCTGGGCCAGGGCTGGCTCCATGTCCTTGTGGTTAAGACTGTTGAATCCACATGGCCCACCAAGCAGTTGGAGTTCCAAACCAGACGGTATGAGAATCATGCTGGACACATGTGCATGTGTACCCAAAATCCAAGAAGGATGGAGAAATGGAAAGAAGGGACTGTGAAGTGACCATTCCCATGGGAGGTACTTTCTCCTCTCCCCCTCCCTGGCTCTCCATGGTGAACACATGCACCCTCTAACCATCCCCCCCCCCCCAAAAAAGGCGACCAAAAGATTAAACAAAGAAGCTAAAACAATGCAAATGGTTCTTATGCATTGGATAATTGAATTAAAATCCCCTCAATAAAATCTAGTTTCCTAAAAATATACATATATAATATATACATATCTATATATACCTATATTATATATTTTTATATTATATACGTATATCCCCCTGGGGGCCTTTCCTGACCTATTGCTTTCCTGACTATATTGACCTATTCTGTGCTGTGGGTAATGGAGAAGAAATGGATCACCTTGGCTTCCACCCACTAGTCTGATCTGCTCAACCCCACTAACCAACTCACACCATTCCTCACCTGACTACCCACAGAAAAGAGCACTCTTGCCCAGAGCAGGGTCTGTTCATAGCAGCAATGGGAAAAGCACAAGATGTGCAGACAGAAAGATCTGGATCTAGTAGTCAATGCTTAATTCAAACAGTGGTGGTTTTCTCTAGTGCTAGGAAGTTACTGACTTCACCATCATAAACAGAGTAGTCCCCACACCCCATTGCTACTTGCTTCAATTCTTGAATCCTTCAGAATTACAACTGATAACCAAAATTTCAATGACTGCTGCATCCTCCATCAAAAAAGAGTTAACAATGTTGGGGCTGGCAGGTGGCGTGGTGGTTAAGGGTGCTGGACTCCCACATGGCCGACTGTGGTTCGAGTCCTGGACCTGGCAGCTTGCCTTCTCACTCTCTCTCTCTGGCTCTGTCCTTCTCTGGTCAAATTAAAAGAAATAAATGAATAAATAAACTTAAATAAAATAAGTCTTAAAAAAAAAAGAGTTAACAATGTTAATCTACATTTTTTCTCTCAACCTTTAGGGAACTTTTCAAAATTTCAGACAAATCTCCTATAATGTCACTAAAGTGAAAGAAAAATAAACAATGAGTGGAATAATTTTAGAAAGAATAGCCTTATTTCACTAAATTTATTCCTTCAAGTACCATATTTTCTTTTTTTTGGAGAGGTTTTTGCTATAGGGTGCATGCGCTTGCCAGACAGAGAGAGAGAGACATAGAGACAGAAAGCGAGAAATCACCCCCCAGGGGGATGGTCACGCTGCAATCCCTTCTCCTCTCAGGATCTTGGGCATGCACACACACAAGCCCAGCGTGAGTTTTAAGCCACCGGGTCTGGGACGCGAACCGCGGTCGACTACGTGGGAGTCCAACGACATAGCCATTACGCTAACTGCTGGTTCCCAAGTACCATATTTTCAAACAAGCATTTAAATCTTAAGGACTGAAGTCACTGTTATAAGACCCCTCACAACACACACCAAAAAAAAAAAAAAAAAACCGGCGGCTGGACTTAGAGTTTAATTATTACCACAGATGAGCAGCTAGAATGAAATTACTTTCCTGTGCTGTGTGTTTATAATTTAAAATGTCAAAGTGCTCTCTGACTTCATTAATAATTTTTTTCTCTGTTTCTGCTCAAATATTTAGCCCAAAGGGACAATTTTTAAATTGTCCCTTTCCAACTATAATTTTTCAATATATTCTCTCTGGAAATTAAATTTTACTGATAGTGTGAAACCCACTCATTCAATAAAACACAGCATTGTAAAACATTAAAGGCAACCAGCTCTCTTATCTCTGAGAAAATATCCTGTTTTATACTGATTGATCAATAACCAGTAACAAAAGGCCCAGGGTTTTGCTTTTGTTACTTGAAAAAGATTTCTGGCACAAGAACCAAGTTAAAGAATTTTTTTTTCTTTTTTTTTTTTTTTTTTGGTTTATATATTTAAGCTAAAATCAGAACTTGTTAAACCCCTTGGGCTTCTGGAAGAATGCAGAAGATTTAAAGAGCATTTCTTACTAGACCTCCCAGACGCTGGCAAAGTTCTCGGGAATGAGGAGGTGTTAGCAGAGAAGAGGCAGATATGCACACACTGGTGTTAATTCCATTTTTGATCTCTGGTAGAAGATAGCCCTTCTTTACAAAATATAAGAGTCTCGGCAATTAAATCCTCAGCTCTCTAGCATCTTTGCAAAGTAACCCTTTTCTGGTTTTCATTTCAAATCACAGAAGAAGCAAACACCATAGATTTCTATCAGACTGGCTGACAACTATTCTCCATGAGACCTTTGCCTTTTAGTCATAAATATGTAGAATTTGAACACTTATAGATCCATACACCTTCAAAGATAACAATATAAGTAAATAGGTGACTTTTTAAATATTTTTCATTTTATTCATAGTAGAGAGCCCATGTGCATTCATGCAAGAGAAAGATAGAAAAGACCCTTGACAGGGTCTCATCACTCCTCAATCTCTTTCCTTAGTCCTCCTATTCCTCTGGATCTTTGGCATGAGTTAGCACACCCTGAGTGTTTTCAGGTCTACCGGGCCAGGGATCCAAACCCACAGATAGCCATGTTGCCTCCAGCCCTGCTGGTCAGTATGCCACCAACTGCACCATTGAGGCTAAGCCAGTCGCTGATATTTCTCGAGCACTATGTACTAGGAATACTGCTTAACCGTGTACCTATGTGACCTCATCTGATCTTTACAAACCCTGTTCTTAGACCAGAAGGCCCACAAAAGACTCAGAACTTGAGCTTGTGTGTCTGCTACATGAACAATCTGGGGTTGCAAAGGAACATCACAGAGAAACCAGTTCAGTCAAAAGAAAAAAGAAAAAGAAAAAAAGAAAAAGCACATAAGAGGATTCCTGAGGGAGTAGACCTTGAGTCATTATTTTGTTAACTTTACTTATTATTATTATTTGTTTTAATTTGACCGGAGAAAGACAGAGAGAGAGAGACAGAGAGAGAAAGTGTGAAGCTGCCAGGTCCGAGACTGGAAGCAAAGTCAGTCATGTGGGAATCCAGCCTCCTTAATCACCATGCCACCTGCCGGCCCCAACCTGGAATCTTTATCTTTGAGCCTCTAAGAAGCCCAAGGTAGATCTCCCCCAGCTTCCACCAAATTCCATCTCTTTTTTCCTACTCTCCCCTTTTCCCTTCCCCTGCCCTACCCGTATATCTTTTTCTCTTCTTTGGGTCCACATTGTACTAAGCCTCAAGTCCTTCAGGGTTCAAGGGCATGATCATTTCCAACCCAGAGGGAACACAGGGAGGCAAAGTGCATTTAGAGAACACAATGTCAGCAGCCCCAGGCACCCTCTGCAACCAGACAAAGGAAAAATGAAAGACATTCCCCCAAGCCCTCGCACTGGCTGGAATCAGGGCATAGCCGCACCAGGACCTGCACAATCAAGACGTTGGCTTCCTTTTTCATCAAAAAGGGAAGACAGGTAAGAGAAATGGGGTGTGAGGAGTAGTGTAAGTAAGCACCCAACAAAATCTGATCTCAAAATGTTTCTAATAATAAGGTTTTTATGTACGATTCTACTTCAGACAGCCACGATCAATCAACTGGAATGGATAACTGAGATGGAATCTGTTTCCCTCTCTCCTTGAGGCAATGGGGAGGCTCTAGAAGGTTTCCAATAGGTCTGCTATGCTTTTCTCTGTAACAAAGGTAGCCCCTGATACCAGTGTCCACTGAGCCGGGAATAAAATGCAGGCGCAGCGAGTACGGAGAGGGCTACCACAACAGGCCTGTGCAGCATGTCAATGGGAGCTTCACATCCAAACGGAATTGGGTTAGACCGCAGCGTTTTATCTAGTCACTCAGAGAGCATGTTAGGAGGGAGGAAGCACATAATACACTCTGAACAAGAGAACCTGGAAAACCAAAAATTATGCTAGGAAGAGAGTAAGACCCAGGAGAAAGGACTGGAGCCGAAGTGAAATAAGCACCAAGATAGACATGAATAAATTTCACTCACTCTGAAATTCCATGCAAATGCACTTGCGAACCGACCACGGCAATATGGTAACAACTCGGTACTATCTGGTTATTAGTGAATTCCTGCAACATTTAGGTGCTCGCTGAAAGATTATCATCAGTAAGTACCCAGTCCTGGGAAAGCCAGACAGTGGCGGCAGTCAAACAGGACACTCCACAAGCTGACCTACATGGGGAGGTCCTGAGTTTGCATCTGGAGACATTCCGGAGTACACTGGGCAAATGTCTGTCAATGACCCAAGACTGGCCAATGCTGGGAGTGAATCATGGCATGAAAACCCTGATAGGGATGTTGTCCCTCCCACCCCACCCCCTTTCCTATCAAGATATAAATTAATAAACTTTCAAAAGACAATTATAGTTTCTATGTCTTAGAAAAAGATGTATGATATTTAAGTATTGACGTTAAAACATACACAGAGGTACATTCATGTAAACATACATATGACACAACTAGGAAGCATTCCAACCCAGGGTATGGGAAAAAAACTGATTCTTGAGTATGAGGGGTAGTTGACTTCTGGGTATTGTAGAAAGAGTATTGGCTAGACTTGGAGTTCATCTCTTCTTTAAACCTCAGTTTCCCTGACAGAGATGAGAGGGCTAGAAAAGGGAAATCATTTCAAACATAATAAAGGTGACTCTAACCTCTCCTCTCTAAAAAAAATAGCAGGGAGATTTGAGAAAGAGTTCTTGCTAGAAGCACAGCGAAGTCAAGCTAAATCCTTTCGTGTACAGATCTGTGAGGGTAGCAACTCATATCATAGCCAGAAACTTGGTAATACAATTGAGCAAACTAGAAACACATTGTAAGTGAAGGCCTGGGGAACGTACAGCATTCTGCTTTGAGATGCTGACTGTTTTTGAAATAAAACTTTAAAATGTACCATAAAAAGCAACTATTCCTCTGGGAAAAGAGTGGCCTAAAGTGTCTTTGATTGTAACTATAGGAAAGACTTTCATCTGTGCTCTTTACGAGGTTAATTGTAACTCTCCCCCAAGCTCAGAAACCCTAGTCTGAATCTTGTGGTTGTAATCTTACACTCTGCATGATAAACCTTCATTTTTCAACAGGGACATTCCAAAATGTTAAAACGTATGGCTCCGAAAGCAGTCAAATGAGTGAAAGCTGATAAGAAAAAACTGGTTCTGCTAGTATGCACACTCACACACACACATGTGCACACACACGTGCACACACAACCTGCCACCCTTCAACTGCACCAAGTGGAAGTCTCCCAACTTCATCAGAAAGGACCCCACAAAACACAAACCAAAAATTATGTGAAACACTTAGCTCAATGCCTGGCACATGGGAACCCTCAATAGCTCACAGTTATTATCTCTTCTCTTTTTTCTTCATTATTGCTGATGGGTTATAATTGACCATGTTTAGCCACCACTGAGTGATTTATTCCCTCTGATGGGGTTATCTGCACAAGCTGTATAACCAGCAAAATACCCCTACAGAATGCTGCTGGGGTTGCCTTTTAGAAACTGGCATCAGACAGTCACCACCAATTTCTTGTCCATAACAATAGAAGGAAAGCCCACCATGTTGTTTTTCACAATTCTTTTATATACAAGACCTCAGCTAAAACTTTGATTCATTCTTTCCTCCCAGATGCCAATTAATCACCTGCCACAGGTTAGTGCCCTTACAACAGGATCACAAATAATCATTGTGCTGTCATTTACTGATCATTCACCATACTACTTCATCTGCACCCGCCACAACCTCATGAGCTGCTGCTGCTGATCTTCACATCCACGTGAGGCTCTGAGACTCGGAGAGGTTAAGTTACCCAGGAGCATTCATTACTTGTTTAACGAGATCCATAGCTGGTAAAGGATGGAACACCAATTTGAACCATGTGTTTCTGAACCAAATGTCTGTGTTTATGTTTTCCACTAGATTGTAATTACTAAATAAAAGATTTTTAACTTGGGGTCCTTGGGTGAACTTCAGGGGATCCATGAACTCATTGGAATCATTTCCAAAATGGTATATATATGTATACATTTTTCTTGGCAAAAGTCCAAAACTTACCATATTTTTGAAGGAATCCAAGACCCAATTAAAAAAAAAAAAAAATTCAAGGGGCCAGCCCATAGCCTAGTAGTAAAGAGAACCTAATCCCACATGACCTGCTGCAGTTCACATCCCAGCCCCAGTGGCTTGAAAAACACACTAAGCACATGTGTGTGCATGCCCAAAATTCCAAAAAGATATAGAAATGGAGAAGGGATTGTGACATGACCATTGAGGGCGAGGGTGCTTTCTCTGTGTCTGTGTCTGTCTGGTGAGCACATACACCCTTTGGCAATTAGAAAAAAATTAATGATTGTTCTAGACTTAGATGGGACTAGATCTTATCATCTATAATTCTACACCACCATTCCACATTGCCCCTAGAACACTAAAGCAGGCACTCAACTACCTGCTGCCAAATTGACCCAGTTCTCGGGTCTTTTCTTGGATCCTCCCTCCTTCTCACCCCTAGACTGCAGTGACGATGCAATGAGAGTGATGATTTTTTTTTTTAAACCTTCTTTATTAGTATTATTTTATATACTGCTTTTTTAGCTTGTATAGAGAATTTAGCTGTGCACCTGTGAGAGCTCCATTATCACCATTCCCAAGCCCAGCCTTTCACAGTTACTCACACCATGAAAGAGCAAACAGGACCCTGTCCTGCCTTCTCTCCTCAGAAAACCAAACATCTGCTTGTTCTGGCCTGAAGCGCCCACCTGCTGAGGAGGAGCTGCTTAGCCTGGAATAGCACAGCACATCTGGCCCTTCCTGCTTGAGCTCAAGCTCTGTTTTCAGGGTCAGCTGGCAAGTGATCTTCTGCTTTATAAACAATCTCACATTTAATAAGAGCCATTGTGCAAGGTGAGCTTTTGAAATAAAGTTGTTTTTCATTTCTGCAGCTGCACTCACAGATAGCCCATTTTCTGACTTAACCATGTACAAGAGTTGCCCTTGATTGCATTTTGGCATATCTGCTGTGTGCCAGGCACTGATCTAGATGCACACATCTGTCATCCACAATCGACACAACGGCTTAGGTAGATATCCGCAGTGTACAGATAGGGAACTTGAGTCCTGTCAGAGAGATGAGGTAATGTGCCCGACAGCCAAGCACTGACCCCAGGTTGCGCTGACACCAAAACCCTTACACATCTCTGTCACTTCATGTCCCCATTTTCTCAGGGAACTAGTTACTTTTTTCAAAGAAAACTACTTGAGTTGGAAGATAGGAAAGAGTTTCAGGCTTCGGCATCTTAAGTAGCTACGAAGGAATATCATTTCACACTACTCTAGTAAAATGGGATAGAATAAACCTTTGCTTCTCACTATAAATAAAGGTAAAAAAAATCTTAAATGCTATACTTTTTAAATGTATTCTAGATATCTCATTAAATGCCATATTCAAATGCCCACAATTTATTAAACAGAACTAAATTAGTTTTAGCAGCCTCCATACTTTCATAAATTTGGCCTATGCAGTCTCTATAGACATTGAACTACAACCCAGCTTGACAGCAAGCAAGTTTTCACCTAACAAAGTAAACCCTGGTAACCCAGCAGGTGAACCTCAGCCAATCACAAGCTGAAAGCTACTATATGACCGTATCAGGCAAAGGCCTAACTGCAGCTGGTCAGAGCAGCTTGGGTTTTTGGTTTGCTTCTTCACACTTGATCTTAGCCAAAAGGCCTTGGAGCAATGGTTTATTTGTTTATTTAATGTCAGAGAGTAAGTGTCAGAGAGAGAAAACTAACCTCAACAGAATCTTATCACTGAGCAACATCCTTTCTCCTCTCCTCCTCCTCCCCAGGATCCTGGGTGCTCCGAGTACCCAGCATGTTTTCGGGCCGATCTGGGGATCCAAACCCACAACTCCCTTATGGTTTCCAGTCTTACAGTACACTTGCATTACCACTGCACCACAGCAGCTGAGCACAGACTGGTTTTTTCATGTCACTTCCTCCCTCTCTGGTTATAAATCTAGGCTGCACCTGTGGTGGGGTGGTGCATTCTGGACTAATTTCAGTCAGAAATGCTGTCCATTTTTAGAAACTATCTCTTGCTCAAACTCTATTTTTTTTTTTTTAGGTTTTTGCCATAGGGCATGTACATTCACCAGAGAGAGAATGACCATGAGACATCACCCACAGCGAGCTAGCCGCACTGCAATCCCTTCTCTTCCATTCTCCTCTTGGGATTTTGGGCATGCATGCACACATGCCCAGCATAATTTTTTTTTTTTTTCCCAGCATAATTTTTAAGCTGCCGAATCTGGGACTCAAATTATGGTCAACCACGTGGGAGTCCAGTGCTTTAACCACCATACCACCTGCTGGCCCCTAAACTCTATTAAATTTAACTGGTCTCAGCATTTTCTTTCATCATATTCAATTATATTCAGCAAATTCAAGTTTAAGGGCCAGTGGTTAAAGAAGCCAATCCTACAAGACCCAGCAGCTTAAAAAACACTCCGGAGGCATGTTTTTGTGTGCCCAAGATCTCAGTAAAATGGACAAACAGTGGAGAAGGGATTTCCATTAAGAGATACTTTCTCCCTTTCCTCCTTTCTTACTCTGTCTCTCCGTGTGTGTGTGTGTGTGTGTGTGTGTGTGTGTGTGTGTGTCTCCCTCTGTCGGGCACATACCCTCTGGCAATTTTTAAAGACAGACATTAGGCTAGTCAGTACGGGGGGGAGACTGAAAAGAATAAGATAGTCTTGCCCACCCCCATGCATCCATCTCCCAATCAACTAAGCAGATTAATATACAAATTGTTTTAAGTACTACTAAAACAAGTGGAAGGCTTTCACATTATATTAAATAGTCCTCAGGGGAAGGAAATATGGACACTCTTGTTTCCATGTGAGGGAGGATAGAAGGCTATGTGATAAATGCACATGTCCATGAGGAAAGAGCACCCAAGCTGAGAATGAGTAGGCTTTTGCATTTGAGAGACGAGTGGACAAAGGTGACTGAGGGTATCTGAACAAAGAGAAGTATCTGAGCCAAGGCTCAGTGAGGAGAAGGCACAGGGCATTTAATGAAATCAGCCATAGCCCTTGTTTGGCTAGAACTCTTGGCCTGGGGGGTGTATGTGAGACAGAATTACGCTCAGAAGGGTCTGTTTAGCTGCTCAGTTCAGTGAGGGTAATGGGGATCTGATGAAGGTTTTGGATGGGGAGTGATCTAATTAGTCTATTTTCCAGGAAGAATAATCTGGCTACAGTATATAAATTGGAGGAAGAAAAGCCTAGAAATGAGGAGGGCAATTGTAATTACAGTTGTCAGGCTTTAAGATGATAAAGGCCAGTATTCTACTAGGGTTGGAAGAGAGAAAGTAACGAGTTAATTGCAGAGACATTTTACCAGGACTCAGAAGTAGACTGCACCAGGAAAGGGAAACAGAACCCCGGCGGGATCCCTAACAGAGATTCATTAATTAGAAAGGGAGTTTGCTTAACAAAGAAAAACATTTCAGGGGATTAGAAAAGGAGTTTGCTTGACAAAGGAAAACATTTCAGGTTTTTGAATCCTCTGATTCATTCAAAGTGTTTACATTTTAGGATTAACAAATTAGAATAATTAAAAGACTTAATGTAGGGGAGGCCTGAAATGGAGTTGTTTTGGTCATTTTCCACAATGTGGGGGCTGCACAGCTTGCTCGTAAGCTGTTTCTGGCATCTCCTGGCTGCACGCTCTGACCTGACAGTGGGAACCGAGACTCTGCTTGAGCACACAGTCAGAGAGTGGAGTGGGAGGCGGTAAATGGCTGTGGTAGGTCATATTTGGAATCTGTCGTCTGAAAGGAAGCTTCAGGAGATGAAAAAGTTGAGTTTTAGCAGCTCATTAATCCTCCAGACACCCTGAAACTGGTCTGTGATGCTCACTAAACACCCAGTTCATAAGGAAGGCCTGGCCAGAAAGGGAGTCTTGTCCCAGCCCCCCCAGCCCAAGCAGTAGAAGGGAGGAGGAGGAGGGTGTATGCTGTGCTGGAGGTGGAGGAAAGTTTCACAACCTGGCTGGGCATGCCTGCTTTCTGGGACTTTTCAGATATACTAGCCTTCCTTAGCTTAGTGGCAAGTTACAAACTTTCTAAGGCACGTATTTTTTGTAATATTAAATAACAGCACTTCATTGGTTTTGTGGAAGAAGGTGCATATATTTTTTAAAGTTGGAAAATACAGACATAAATAATGGAAAATTCATTCAGAATCCCACTACTCTCCCATCAGTTCACATTTTGGTATATTACCTTGCAGTCTTTTCCATCCTGCATTTTTAACGTAGTAGAGAGATTTTCACCTTTAAAGTGTGGTTATCCTGGTATAATATTATCTAAGAGCTAAGGAATAATTGACTCATGAACTTGTGAAATTCAAATCTGACCAACCAGTTGCCTAACACCTGACAGCAAAGCAGGTGCAAAGTGTTAAACCAACTTCAAAGCCTTTCCTAAGGACCTTGGGAAATGGATATGATGACATCTACAAGAAATGGCTTTAACAGAAATGCTTCTCCATGCTGCTAGGATATTTCTTTGTGATTGTGATAATTAAATAGCTTGCTAATGGCAAAAGAAAAAAAAAAAAAAAAAAAGAGGCACCCTCCACTCCCTGTTCATGGTTATAAAATATCTTATAACAACATAACACTGTCACAGCTCCATTATTTGATTTGATTTCAAGGTTGTTTCACACCAGTTTCTAAACAAGTCTGGAAACTGAGGTAAGTGATTCATCTAAGGTCATGCAGCTGGTTGGTGGCAAAGCCAATATTAAAACTCAGGCTTCATTTTCTAGAAGGGACAGATCCCTCTGAGAAATGCTCTGGGAATGGCCTGGCTAACTTTCCTCACACAGAACCTGGAGCTCTTGTGGAGTCAACACAATTGATCATATTGTACTTCCGGCCATTCCACTAATCTAGCATACAAACACAATAATCTGTTCTCCCCTTCTGCGCCTCTGTGTATTTCTCAACTCTACTGTCAGAATGGATATTCACCAATGGGAGTAATAACCCTTAAGGGCCTGGAAGTGCCAGGAGCTCTACTAAAGTGCTCTCATATTTAATCCACACAGCAACTCCAGAGAGATCCAGGCCCTGTTTCACAGTAAAAAAAAACACACAACAGAGGGGCCCTGGAACGTACTGGAGTCCTGGACCAAGTGCCGGGGTCAGCATTTTAATCTGGCTCTGCCCAGCTCTTCAATCCTTTTCCTCTGCATTCTGCTACACTCCTGAAGTTTAGAGGCATTTGGCTCTTGCAGCCTGGGTGACATCAGGGAAGGAGGACAGCCCCATCCCAGCACAGATTCTCTGTTCCAAAGGCCTCTTAGAACCTGCTGGGGGCCCAGTGCTCATGAGCACACTAGATTGTTCTCACAGTGGCCAGACAGGGCTCCATTCCAAGGACTGAGGCTCCTCACTCAGTGGGACATCCTACAGGGTGACACTCTCCATGCAATTCAGCCACACGCAGGCCTAGTCACAATATTCAATGTCCAAGTGATGAAGACACATCATCCCCCAGTCTGGAGACAAAGCAAACCCACTGGCCAGCCATCTAAGGCACCAAGACAAGAAAAGATCTCCCTACAAAACAGCCCAATGGATTTAGGTGGCACATTTCTTGGAATTCGATAGTGATTTTTATTGGGTGACAAAAGTCTTCTCTCCACAGAGGGCACCCAAGGGAGCCTAACTTGGGTCTCTGGCAGGAGCTCTGACACATCAGGGCAAGCAACCAGTCCCTTGAGAAAATGTCTGCGAAGTTCACCAAAACACAAGATAGAAGGCCCAAGGACAAGAGCCACTGCCTCCACAGTCCCGTGTCACTGGCTGACTCTGGACAGTTGCCATGACACAAGGGGTGACCCTGGGCCCAGCCTTCCTCTGGTGACTTTGTATACAATATCAATGTAGGAGAGAAAGCACCCAACACTGAGAAAGACAAAGCACGTCAGTTAATTTTTCACTGAGACATCTGAATTTTTTTCATGAAAGTCATTCCATTGACCATCTTGGATTTCAAAATGTCTGCCTTTTTTTTAAATAATTATTTATTTCACCTTGTTTATCTTTTTTTTTTTTTTTTAATTTGGCTACAGATACACACTCTCACCAGAGAGAGAGAAGGAATGTGAGAAAGCAAGCCACCAGAAACAGAACTCCAACTGTGGTCAGCCATGCAGGAGTCCAGTACCTTAACCACCATGCCACCTCCTGGTCCCAAGATGGCCAGTTCTTTTCTTTTAAAAGTACTGTTTTTTAAAAGATTCACTGAGTAGCATCTTCACAATCTTTCTTCATTCATCAAGCCTGTGATACTCTACACAGATGTAAATGAAAAGCTATAGTCTTAGGTCTCAGAGTCCAAATAGTAGAAATGAGTATGGCTTCAATTGCTTTGATGTCTATATTTTCATGAAGTTCCATTTGAGCACAGAATGCTGAACACCTAAAGCAGCAGAGGAAATCAGAGGGACTCAAAGATGAGGAGACATTTGTGCTAAGCAGAGTGAGCCAAATAAACCATCTGCAGCGAAGATATTCAAGGAAGAAAAACAAGAGCAAAAGGCAGAGGCCAGATCTTGAACAACATGCAGAGGAGTTTTCATTTTATGTTGTAAGTCATGGGGAACCCTGATGAGCTCCAGAGCCCAGAAAGGAAGAAAAAGCTTTTATAGAAGGTAGGTCGGTAGGTAGGTAGGTAGGTAGGTAGGTAGGTAGACAGACAGACAGACAGATAGATAGATAGATAGATAGATTTTTGCTATAGGGCCATGCGCTCACCAGAGAGACAGAAAATAAGAAATCACTCACAGGTCGACCTCGACCACTGAAGACTCTCTGCCCAGACTTCACCCTCCTGCTCCCCAGTCTAGCCAGAAGTCAGACTGCAAATCACCTCCTTCTGCATTCCTCTGATTGCTCAGATTTAACTCCAAAAAGTAGGGGAAAAAATGTATAATCCATCAGATGACCAGAAACCACTGCAGAGGCACAAGAAATATGAAAAACCAAGAAAACCTCTCTCTGCTAATGGAGAAGAATAACTTCTCTTCCTCCACAAAGAATACAAGGGAACTCATGAAAATGTCAGATAAAGAATTTAAAATATTCATAGTGATGAACCTAACAGAGATGCAAGAGAATAGAGACAAGGAACTCCAGAAAATGCAGGAGAAGAGAGACATTGAGTTCCAGGAGGTGAGGAAGTTCTTGCACGATCTGAAAGAGGAGATATACATCATAAAAAAGAATCAAATGGAATTGTTAGAGATAAAGTCTGTAATACAGGAAATAAAAACTTCCCTTGAAAATATCAAAAGCAGATTAGGTTATGCAGAAGATCGAATCTCAGATGTAGAAGATAGAATCTCTGACCTAGAAAAGTTCACCAAAAAGACTGAGACAATAACCCCAAAAAATGAGAATAATATACAAGTAATACTAAATACCATTAAATGCCCAAACATCCGGATAATCGGTATCCCAGAAGGTGAAGAGACTAATAAGGGTAGTCTTAATCTGTTCCATGAAATCCTGGAAGAAAGCTTCCCAAACCTGGAGAGGCAATCAAATATCTGACCCAAGAAATACAAAGGACCCCACATAGAACCGACCCAAGAAGATCTTCCCCAAGGTACATCATAGCCAGATTGACCAAAACCACAGACAGAGACTAAATACTGAAATTGGCAAAAGAAATGTCACATGGCTTTCAAAGGATATCCCACAAGGGTAATGTTAGATCTCTCATGGGAAACAACGCAAGCAAGGAAAGACTGGGAAAATATATTCAGTGTTAAGTGAAAAACAATTTCAACCAAGAATACTATACCCAGCAAGAGTATCTTTCATATGGTTAAAAAAGACAAATACATTCTCCGATAAACAAAACCTGAAAGAATTTACCAACACCAGATCAGCTCTCCCAAAAGTGTTGAAGGGAGTGCTATACCAGGAAAACTAAAGTCAGACACACAGAAATAAGAGAACAAGAAACAACCAAGAGAATGGCTGGCCCAATGGTAGAGAGACGTTCGGAGTTGAATGTTAACTTCCAGAGTTTAAATGGAAAGATCAGACCACAGTAACACTGTAAATTCAATAGAAGAGAGATTAATTACATGAGTCTGAACTAGTGAAATAGATTTTTTTTTTTACTTTAGACTAAAACATTACTGATTTTCTTCGATGCTTTGATTTCCATATTTAAGGATTTTTATCTTCTCTTGAACTGTTGATAGGTTCATCTACCTACTATTTGAACTGAATCCTCAACTTTTTCCTGGCTTTAAGTTTTAAACAAATTTCTCTTAACATTTTTTATATTGATCTATTAAAACTAAAACTTTTTGAAATTAAAAAATACATTTAAAAAAACCTATTAATACCTGTTTAATGACTGCAGTAAGCTATATAGTTCCAGTGAGGTGCTACTTTATAGTATGTTCACTTTACTCACTGAGATTTACACAAAATAAGACATGTGTTCATTAATATGTGTATATCGGCTGTGCTTGCTATTGAAAGTCTTTAAATTAATTAAGATCTTTCATGAATCAATAAAATATGAAAAAGAAAAAAGGTATGGAAAACAACTGTACATGCCAGAAACAGTGTGGGAGAAGGGAAGGAGTTGGCAGAAGGTTAAAGATAGGGAATGGGGGGGGAGGGCATAAAGCAAAATATATAAGAAACAAGAAATAGAAAATTATCTGCTGATGATAATATGCGTGATGATATCCTTTATTGAGCCATTTTACAATGTATAGTGAATGGAAAATCTCATTTTGTATACTGTATTGATGTACAGTGAATGACTGTAAATAGATCATTTTTAAAAAATAAATAAATAAATCTACACACAAAATTCAAAAGAAAAAGAAAGAAAGAAAATACCCTCAGGGAGGATGGCCATGCCACAATCCCTTCTCCTCCTGGGATTTTAGGCATGCATGCACATATGTCTGGCCTGAGTTTCAAGCATGCTGGATCTGAGATTCAAACCACAGTAGACCATGTGAGAAGTCTAGTACTTTAACCACTATTCTACCTGCTGGCCCCAAGGATATGTATTTTTAAAAGATACTAGGGTCAGAAAGTAAAGGATGATCTGGAGACAGCAAGGAGTCCTATTAGGAAGCTATCTCACCAATTCGAGCAAGAGAACTAGTAAGGGGTATCAGGAGACAGGGGATAGAGATGTGAAGAATTGTCAGGACTTCCAACATTTGGATACTCCTCCACCATCTTCACTGCTTTAATGAACCAAGGCCCTAGCCAGTGTTTCTAATGGAAAACCGGATGTCGGAACTGTAATTCCGTACAGGATGGCAACTGCAGCTGGATTGTACACAGAGGTGAGAGGTTCCTTTTGTTGTTTGGTTTTCAGCCAAACACAGCAGCAATGGGCTTGGATTACAGGGCCCCCTGGCTATATTCCCTGGGCACAACTGCCCCAGGAAGGGCTAGGCCTGGCAGCTCACAGTGGAGCCCAGAGGGCCCCTCGTGAGGCAAGGAGGTGAGAGCCTCATAGCTGCCACTTGCAGTCTCCCCTGCCCTTTCTATTCCGGCAGCTGCATTCCAAAGACTAATGAGAACAAGGTGGAACATGGTTTAACAATTTTGATACATTCCTTAGCAAAACATAATTTCTTTAAAAACACATAGGCAGCATTACAGTGACTCCATCAGGCAAGACACATGTCAGGGAAAAAGCATGAGAAAATTTGGCAGGTATGTCTGACGTGTCAATAAATTAAGCTAAGTTTATTTTCACAAAACCAAATGGTCAGGCTTGCTGGTGGTTTCCTACTAAGGAGTAAGAATTACTCCCTAGAGAAAGTAATCAAAGTGCAATTAGACCAGTCCTGGAATTTTTTTAAACATACTATCCTTTCTTCACACATGATTGCTCTTTCATTTCTAACATAGATTCTTAACTCAAAGAAATAGTAATGTGCTTTTCTAGGTTCAGGTTCTTCAGTGATAACACATGACCACAGAACAGATTCTCTTTTGTAAAGCAATTGGTTTACGGTGAAGATTAAATGTCCTTCCCAGTGTATCCATTCATTTGTTCATTTAAAAAATAATAGCATTGTGGTTTGCTCTGTTTCAGATATTTCAAATGCAGGCAAATAGAACATCTTTTTTTTCCTAATAATGGCAATAATTTTAGCCCCTGGGCAGAAATTTATCACTATGAGGATATTCCATTAAGATCCTATTTGAGTAAAAGGGTTTTGAATAAAAAGGAACTATTGTAACACAGTAACTATATTTTCAAAATGTAGCAAATACTCAAAGAACAGAGAAAACAATAATGGAGGAAAGTAAATATAATTTTAAAACAAATCAGACTGAAGACAGATGACCGTCTTGTGCCACAGAAAATGACACAGAAATTTGACCATATGACAAGAAGGGATACTTCTCTCTGGCCTAAGAACTGAATTATCTTCTCAAAAGTACATGCATGCATGCAATGCATACTCCACTGTGCTTACAAAGAGTGCAAAGATTTCTACCCGAGACATCTGCTGAATTTCATTAAGATTCAATAGTAGAAGCAAGAAGGAAACAGCTGTGACATCCAGTCATGCAGGTGGTATGCTGCACAAGGGTGACACAGAAGAGGGCCCTGTTCATTTCCAAGGAATCGAACAGTGGTTAAGTGCTGTACCCCAGTGGTTAAGTGTTGTAATGCAGAAAGCCAAGTCCAACATGGCGGGCCACAGTTGACATCCTGACCCCAGAATGTGGCTTGAACATACCAGGCACATGTGCATGCATGCCCAAAGTCCTGATGGGATAGAGAAATGGAGGGAAAGGGGTTGTGGTGTAAACATCTCCCACTAGGGGGGTAGGTGCTACCTCTCTCTTTCTCTCCCTCTGGCAATATATACACCCTCTGGCAATTAAGGGGAAAAAAAGATATTGTCAATTTTGTTTATTTTTTTAAGAATTATTTATTTTTTATTATGACTATTTAATTTGCTATAGGGCATGCACATTCACCCGAGAGAGACAGACAGGGAGAAAGAGAAAGTGAGAAAGCAAGCCACCAGGTCTAGGACTCGAACCATAGTTGGCCATGTGGGAGTCCAGCATCATAACCACTGCACCACCTGCTGTCCCACAATTTTGTATATTTAAACAACTCTTCAAGGAACAACAGTAAAGAACTGTTCATTTTTGTTTTTAGTTTTTGCTATAAGGCATGTGTGAAAGAGAGTGAGTGAGAAAGAGAGATCATCTCCCAGGATGGTGGCTACACCGCAATCTCTTCGCTCAGGACCCTAGACATGTGCGTATACAAGCCTGGCATGTTTTTTCAAGCCACCAGGTCCAGGATTCTAACCACACAGCCTACTAGGTAGGATCCAGCACCTTAACCTTTATGCCACCAGCTGGTTCAAGAGCACTATTTTAATAAAATCAGCATGACAATTTTCTCACAGATGGAACTAAAATGCATTGTGGAAGGGGTATTTCTACTTTGCACAAAGGCTTCATCTGAGCTAGCAGTGGTCCTGATAGCGAGATCGTGGCTACTGGATGAGACACAATTCAAACAATTATCTGGAATGAACAGCTGCTTCAAATCAACTTTTTAACCCAATACCTTGCACATAAGCATTTCATATATTGTATAAGCAAAAAGGCAGCCACGTACCCCAGTGGTTAAGTGCTATATACAGAAAACTATTTGCTACTATATGAGCAAAAAGTCAGCAAGGTGATTCAGGCTTGGTCAGCTTAGGTGACTGACCAGTATCATGATTCCAACACTGTAGAGGTCATTGTCTCAGCACAGAGTGGAATCATGAGACCACAACCACATCCTTTACTTGGGGAGAACCACGTTTTCTTCCCAGCTTTCTCACACCTGGAAAAATGCACCCCAAGATGGTAGTGTTGCAAGAAGGCAGTGGCCCTGACTGCCTAGTCGCTGCACAAAAAGAACTTCTGATTATATATGGTTAATAAACACTGCTATAACTAATGAGATTTCAGGGTGTATATATTACTGCAGCATAGATCAGTGTTATTTGACATATGCGCTAGGTCAGGAAAACGTGACCTGGCTTTCCCGAACTGTGAGTTTTCCTAGGTTGTCCGCCAGTCCAGCCTGCCATGACCTCTCGTGTCCAATAATGCTACTGGTGATGGACGGGGCTGGGTAAGGAAGAATGAACACTTAAAAATGTCTTCCCGTCTGCATCCTCACAATCGAAGTCTTCTGTGACGACTTCATACTTTCAGACTCTAAATGTTTCCTTCAAGAAAGATCCCGACTTTTAACACTGCCCTAAGATCCCTGAGATAAGGGTAATATCAACCGCTTCTACAGTAGGGAAAATGCCATGTCTCTATGAGGTATGTGAAAGAAAACAGAAAGAGGAGTGAGAAGATAGATTTTACTTTGGATTTTGCAACTTCTAGCAAGTAAAGTAACTCCAAAGGTGAGTATCGGTGATAGAGAACAGTTCTCTGTGATAAGGAGTATTTATCAATGATAAAGAACTCAGAAAATAAAGGGCATTTCACTTCTGAGTGTCAGTATTTTCTTTTCAAAATGACGATAATAGGTTATCCTAAAAAGTAATGATGAGGATTACATCATGAAAACATTTCTAAGCAAAGAAAGGTTATATAACAGAAAGATTAGGTCATCGGGACTGTCGTGACATGTTTTTCTATGCAAAATGCATCACGACACTCCTGATGACCCAGAATCAACGGTTTACCACCGTGGCACACCAGTGCTCACCTGCAAGCTGGAAGCCATATGGCAACTAGGGGATCAGAACCCAAGGTTTGCCTGAAAACACGCAGGGCACATGCCTGGGCACCCAGGATCCTGAGCAATTAGACATTCAGGGGGTGTAGGGAGGACTGCAGTATGGCAAGACCTTATCGAGGGTGACCCCCATTTCTCATTAGTTTACACATTCTATCATGAAAGAAAAAATAAGTAAATACTAATCCCCCAAAAAAGCATCCATCCAAACTTCCCTGCATATCCTAAGCCATGAGTCCTCTGGACCCCAAGATGTCCTTCTAAATTCTAAGGAGAATAAAACCATTACTAATTAGACATTTATGAATGTCTAATTGGGTGTATATTATGTTAGCTACGTGCACAAGGTTAATAAAATTTCGGCTTAAATCTATATAGCACTCTACAGCTTATTAAGTTCTTTTACATGCATTAAATCATGAGAAAACTGTACATTTTATATGTTGAATATATATTTTATAAAGCACTTGGGCCCTTAGGATCATCAATGTATACACTATACACATGCCCCTGGTATATCACACACATTGTATGGAGGGTCAGTAGTATGTGACTATTACATTATTACAACAATGTATATGCTATATCTTTACTTTTATAGTATATTAGTAGCCATGTATATGATTTATAGGATGCTAAGCACTTTGTCAGGAATAAAACCCCTAATTAAAATGAGCCTCTTGGAGCCAGCAGGTGGCATGGCAATCAAGGGCACTGGACTCCCACACAGAGGACTGAGGTTCGAGTCCCAGACCTGGAGACTTGCTTTCTCTCTTTCCCTTTCTCTCTGGTCAAATTTTAAAAATAATAACAAAACAAGTAAATAAATATATTTTTTAAAATGAGCCTCTTGTGGAAAAATATGATTTGCTTTATGATGATTCACTTTATGATGATTTCACTGGCTTCCAGATCATATAGCAACCCAAATCATGCTGTACCTGAACACAGATTGTGAAAATAATTACTAATTGGAAGGTGAGGGCTGTATAAATAAAAATCTTTGGAAATTTCCTCTGCATTTTGAACTTTCCCCTATGGAATGTATACCTTTTTATTTATAATAGGAAATAAAATTGCTTGACTTTAAAAGCACACAAAGTAGTTATCGAATGAGCTATATTGGCTATAACAAGACATGAGTGATCTCTCTCCTATCAGCTATCATGACTTTCAGAGAAAATGGCAAATATCCCACCTCATTTTAATGGAACCATCTGAGAATGGCTGAGGGACTAGAAAATTAATAAAACAAATAAAATGATGCCAGAACATAATATTCTATGCCTCTTTCTTTCCCTGACCCATTGCTTTTAAAGTGAAACTGGAGAGCAGACCCTCATCTGATACCAAATGACTAATTCAATTAAGCTCAAACTGAAGTCCTGTTTTATATAGATATTAATACAGTCTGCATTGATGTTTATAGAGCTTTGAGATTTTTTAGGTTATTGATGTTATCTGAACCTTAAGTGCTCAAATAGCCATAGTTATTAATGCAGATTTATCATAGGGAACTTCAAAAATATACACTTAATTTACAGAGATGACCAATTCATAATTAAAGAACATGAGCTATAGGAAAATTTACTTTTTTAGCCATTATGCACACATCTACACTCATTTCATAATACTTCATTCTTCAAATGTTTAGCACTTCCAGGCTTTTTTTTTAATAAATAAATAACTCATAAGTTATACAGTCACCAGAAGAACTAAGAAGTGGAATATCAAATTTACTTCAGATCATGCTGAAATGAAGTTTTTAATCTGAGCTATGTCACTCAAAGTTTCTCACCATTTAAGTCATGGGCAGCTTTCTGAACAGTACATTTGGACAGACATGATAAATTTTTTTTGGGGGGGAGAGATTTTTGCTATAGGGCGCATGTGCTCGCCAGACAGACAGAGAGAGACAGAGAGATAGAAGTGAGAAATCACCACCCAGAGGGGATGGCCACGCCGCAATCCCTTCTCCATTCTCCTCTCAGGATCCTGGGCACGCATGCACAAGTGCCCGGCGTGAGTATAAGCCACTGGGTCTGGGACACGAACCGCGGTCGACCACGTGGGAGTCCAGCGACATAGCCATTATGCTAACTGCTGGTTCCTGACATGATAAATGATTTACCTGCCCAGAAGTAACTTCCACATCATGTCTAAAGTGGACAACATTTGAGCCACTGCTCTTGGAGACTGCAGAAGTTGAGGAATGTGGGGATGAGAGGAAAGTAGTATTTTTTTTTTCATATATACCACATAGAAAAGGAGTTTCTTTACCTATCTTTATTTTTTTTTTTTTTTCCATTTTTGCTATAGGGCATGTGTGCTCACCAAAGACACACAGAAACAGAGAGGGAAAGTGAGAAATCGCCCCCCAGAGGGAATGGTTATACTGCAGTCTCTTCTCTTCCATTCTCCTCTCCTGATTTAGGACCTGCATGAACACATCCTGGGTGTGATTTTTAAGCCACCAGGTCTTGGACTCAAAGCACAGAGTTGGCTATGTGGGATCCAACTGCCTTAATCACCACACCACCTGCGGGCCCATACCTATGTAATCTTACTTGAACTTTAAAACAGCCCACCTGCGGAACCAGCAGATGCGTAGTGATTATGTCGCTGGACTCTCACGTAGTCGACAAGTGTCTTAAAACTCACGCTGGGCATGTGTGCTTAAGTGCCCAAGATCTCGAGAAGAAAATAGAGGAGAAGGAATTGCAGTGTGGTCATCTCCCCAAGGGAGTGATTTCTGGCCTTCTGTCTCTGTGGCGAGCACACATTCCCTAGAGCAAATATCTAAAATTTTTTTTAAAAAATTTTTTAAGCCTACTTGGGGGCCAGCAGGTGGTGTTGTGGTTAGGGCACTGGACTCCCACATGGCCACCTATAGTTCAAGTCCTGGACCTAGTGGCTTACTGTCTCACTTTCTCTGATGACTATAGCCAGTTGAAAAATAATAATGATTATGATAATAAATAAAAAATTCTTAAAAAAAAAAAAAAGCCTACTTGACTATCCTTGACTATCCTCACCTTTGCTTTGTACAAGAGAAAGCAGATGCTCTGAACAATTAAGTCACTGGCCCAATGCCACAGAGCTGCAAGTATGAGACTGAAGCCCACGTCTCAGACCAGGAGTCATCCACCTCTCACACAGCAAGCAAAATTCACAGACTTCACGCTTTCTTCTAACGACTACCCGACAACCCACTCCTTACTACTTCCTATAGCTGACAACCACAGGCACTAAAAAGTAAGGAAATCAACAGGTCCCCAACGGGTACTGGATTTCAAAGGCTCCAAGTTAAAACGATCACCAGAAGAGATGGGGGCTCTGCCTATTATCACACTAACCTAGTCAGGTGGGAGAGTTTTGTGGACCACTTGATTTGTTTGTTGCTAAGTATTCTGCCAGGAAATAAAACCTGTAAGTACAACTAGATTCCTATGGGGGGGGGGGGGGATGCAATTTGCTCTATACCAAGGCTTCTAAATCTCATGGTCACCAAAACTTGGCTGAACAGGTTTCTGGGAAATCTGACTGCTAAATCTGGGCTGAAGAAGCAGTCTATATAGTGACAGGAAAGGGATGCCATTTATGAAAGTCTTCCCCAAATACCAGGCACTACTGAATCCCCAGAAGATGTGCCACATCATCCCATTCCATAGGAAAATAAGGCTGATAAAACATTATCTTCTTTAATTTTGCCAGAGGGCACGTGCGCTTCCCAGAAAGAGAGGGAAGGAGGGAGAAAGCACTCCCTGTGAAGAATAGTCACACCGCACAACCCATTCTCCTTCATTTTCCCCCCTGTTGGTATTCTGGTCATCCACATACATGCGCCTGGTGGGTTTCTCAAGCCACTGGGTCAGGGACTCGAACTGCATGCTCTGCATATGGCATTCAGCTGCCTTAACCACCAGGCCACAGGCTGGCCCCTGAAAAGATTCAATTCTTAAAGTATAATACTTCCCCACTAACCAAGTATCACAAACTGGGCTGGATGTCTCACAGTTCTAGAAGCCCAAAGTCTAAAATCCAAGGGTCAGTTCCTCCGAGGGCTGAGAGAGACAATCTGTCCATGACTTTCTCCTGGCTTCTGGGTGCCTCAGGCAGTCCATGGTTTATAGATGGCATTCTCCGTTTGTCTTCACGTCGCCTTCTTTCTATGTCTGCCTCTGTGTCCAAATTCCCCCTCTTACCCAGGATGTCAGTCATACTAGATTGGGACTCACCCTAATGACCCTGTGTTATCTTGATTACCTCTATGAAGACCCTTTTCCAAATAAGGTCACATTTTGAGGCACTGAAGGGTCAGGACTGCAACATTTTGGGAGGTGCATAATTCAGGTACACAAGGGTCAGGCAGCCTCCCATGAACCCCTTACTCTATACAAAGCTGGCACCTCTTCAGGGAGCCACACCTGCTCAGGTGAGGACCAGAGCAGCTCCAGGTGAGAAGGCTCAGAGTGCAACAGGTAGGCTGGAAGCAGCAGGGAGAGGGAGAAAAGCAGCTCTTCGTGAGCATGCACTGTTCTGATGACTAATGAAAAATTTCATTTTAAATACTGCCACACACCTGTGGATGGCTTGTACCTGATTGTACCTGCCGCATGGCAGCATGGAGCTAACAGCCAGCGGGAATGCAGGGCTTAGTCAGCCTCAGTCTACTTTCTGTCTAGTGGCCAGGACCTGTTGCCTGTGATCGCCATAGTAGAAAATATCACATCAAGACTATACAGGAGTTGGGGCTGGCAGGTGGCATGGTGGTTAGGGGCGCTGGATTCCCACATGGCTGACCATGGTTCAGGTCCTGGACCTGGTGTCTTGCTTTCTCACTTTCTTTCTCTCTCACTCACTCTATCCCTCTCTGGTCAAATTAAAATAAATAAATAAATACACAAAGAAAGTTAAATAAAAAATAATTTTTTAAAAAAGACTATACAGGAGACATACGAGGCATAGCACTCTATGAAAATACAGAGCAGCATGACCGACTCCAATCAGGATGTCGTCAAGAGAGAACTGGCGGGGCTAACAGGTGGCATGGTGGTTGAGGCACTGGACTACCACAGGGCTAACCAGAGTTCAAGCCCTAGAACTGACAACTTCTTCTCTCTCTCTCTCTCTCTCTCTCTCTCGTGAGTGCATGTGCCCTATAGCAAATTAAAAATAATAAAAATTCAATTAATAATTTTTTTAAAAAGCGAGAGAGGGACTAACAGATGGCATAATGGTTACATTGCTGGACTAACCACATAGTCGACCACAATTCAAGTTCCAGACCCAGAGGCTTAAAGTTCATGCTGGCGTGTGTGTCTACATGCCCAAGATCCCCAGAGTAGAAGGGATTATAGCATGGCCATCCTTCCGGGGGGTGATTTCCCACTTTCTGTCTCTGTCTCTCCAGCAAGTGTATGCACCCTATAGTAAAAATCTCTCTGAAAAAAAAAAAAATAAAAAGTGAGAGAACTGGCTTTGCTGTGGGCAGAATTTTTACAGAAAGCACAGAAGATAAACATACTAGGGGACTTCAGCAAGTTCATTAAATATGTAACTAAGGGAGAGTTTATTTTAGTGCAGAAAAAAATGAAATCTATGCAGTTTTCATAATGAGAATTTTCCATGAACTTTTTGAAAACCTCCTATGAAAGGTAAAGAGAACCAATACCCACTGAGAACTTCTTATGGAGATGTTCTGCGAGGGTCTCAGATAAATTACCACCTCCAATCTCTAAAATAACCCTGTGTAATGGAAATTATTATGCCTGATTCACAGGTGAAGATACTGAAGTTTAGAGATTTCCAGGGAGGGAGACAAGGCCAGAATCCTGGAAAACTAAAGGTCTCATGTGGCACAGAATTTAGGTGGTAGGCTCTCAAGAGGTTGAAGGGAAATGCAAACCTACAAAATGTGAAAAACCAATTCATCCTTTTTTTTTTTAAGAGATTTTTTGCTATAGGGTGTGTGTGCTCACTGGAAAGAGAGAAAGTGAGAGATCACCCACCATAGGAGGGTGATGCCATGCCGCAATCCCTTCTCCATTCTCCTCTTGGGATTTTGGGCAAACACTCACATGCACCCAGCATGAATTTCAAGCCACCAGATCTGGGACTTGAACCATGGTTGGCCACGTGGGAGTCCAGCACCTTTATCACCATGCCATCTGCTGGCCCCTAATTTATCTTATCCTGACACCAAGACAAATGCTAAAGTATGACCTAGGATGCAAAAATTAGAGAAATTGTATTCCAAAAGTATCATCTACTTAGTTCACTGCAGTAAAATAAAATAGATTATTATAGCCAAAATAGTAGAAAAACTCAGAAAGGTATAGAACTGGTTCTGTTTAAAAACAAAAGTTATCATGTAACCAGCTGAGATAGCCACACATATGTGGGCATGTTTACGTACGTGTTTTTGCATGTAACATTTTTTTTTTCCTTAGGCCCTTAAAACCTTTGGAAAATATTATGACAACGTGCCATGTATGGAAAAGAGGAATGGGTTAAAGTTACTGTTTTCTTAGGATCTGTCTGGCATTTGACAGCCATGAACCAGTGCGCTATCTGGAAAGATTTAGGACATCGGCTGTAAAATTATTTATTAGTTGTTATTTATACTATGTGCTCACTGGCAGACCACCCAGTGCTCTAACAATAAAACCAGTCACGCCGCATCTCCCCAAAACAAGCACAAGACCAAGGGGGCCGCTTTTGGGTGTCACCACTGAAGGATGTGGCTTCCGGCAGGGAAGCATGTTATGTGTTTTGAAGGGGCTGCAATCGCAGCAGAAACCCAGGGAACCAGAAACCACCCAGGCCCAGCAGGAGAGGGCTTTGCTCTGGTAAGCAGTTCTCCTCTGGGGGTCTCTGTTCTGTCATCTGTAAAAGGAGGGGCTGCTCCAAACGTCTCTCAGATTCCTTCCTCTTTGAATCCTGGATTTTTAAAAGACTGGAACCTGTTAGCAGTTCTGCACTAACCCCAGGATATGATCTGGGGCTAATCTCAGTGCCTGGAGGGCCCGGTATCTGACAGGCTGCCAACATCTCTTCTACCTCCCAATTTGGCTTGTTACTGAGCTAACAAGGCATGTTCAAACATTCTTAAAAGCCTCAAAAGAAAAGCTCATTGTACAATGTCTAATTTTATTAAATATGTCAAGGTCACGGTTTCACTAAACTATCCAGGAAGACATTGAGTTTTTCTTTTTGAAATGTAGAAAGTAACTACATTTCTGCTGCTTGTGCTAATTTACATAAATATAATCATAAATCAATCAAACTAGCTTCACTTTTCCCATACCTCCCAACCACCCCCAAAAGAGAGTTTGGGAATTTGTACTTAGGTGCCTTGAGCAATTTGTCTAAAATTTAATTAATCTAATGCAGACATACAAACATCTCCTCCTTTGGTATATGCAGCTACTCCACATTAATCCCCTCACTTCTAGTGATCAGCATCTCCCAGGCTGGAAGTGGCATCAGCCAAAGTCCTGTTTGTGGAGTAACTAAGTCAGGAAGTTTACCAGTGGCTGGAATTCAGCCTCAAGTTTAAGGATAAAGAGGTCCAGCAGGGTTAAGTCGCCTGTTCAGCCCAGGTCATGTAAGCCTACTGACTAGACCTTGTGAGTCCAAGCCGTCTATCCTCACAGCAGGATGCTCTTCTGGCTGGTAGGAAAGGGCATAGAGGAATGTTCCTGCCCTTTCCTAGCCTTGTTCATACTGACGGCTCCCAGCCCTGGCTACATCCTAGTTACTACTGGGATCACGTCCTATCCCAGCCTGATACACTGCTCACAGAATCTACAGTTTTCTCAAAGCTCCCCCAAATCATTCAGGATTAGAAACTACTGCACATTGGAAGTACACTGAGCTCCATAGACACAACACCAGGGCAAGTGAGAGCCGGACGGGCACTGGGCGACTCTGTACCTCGTGGAGGAAAGATAACTAAACGTGGGCAAAGGAGATCCTAAGAAGCCGAGAAGCATAATGTCATCATATGCATTCTTTCTGCAGACTTGCCAGGAGGAGCACAAGAAGCAGCACCCAGATACTTCAGTCAGCTTCTCAGAGTTTTCTAAGAAGTGCTCAGAGAGGTGGAAGACCATGTCTGCTAAAGAGAAAGGGAAGTTTGAAGATATGGCAAAGGCGGACAAGGCCTGTTATGAAAGAGAAATGAAAACCTATATCCCTCCTAAAGGAGAAACAAAAAAGAAGTTCAAGGATCCCAATGTACCCAAGAGGCCTCCTTCGGCCTTTTTCTTGTTCTGTTCTGAATATCGCCCAAAAATCAAAGGAGAACATCCTGGCCTATCCATTGGTGATGTTGCAAAGGAACTGGGAGAGATGTGGAATAACACTGCTGCAGATGGTGAACAGCCTTATGAAAAGAAGACTGCTAAGCAGAAGGAGAAATACGAAAAGGATATTGCTGCATACCGAGCTGAAGCAAAGCCTGATGCAGCAAAAAAGAGAGTTGGCAAGGCTGAAAAGAACAAGAAAAAGGAGGAAGAGGAGGAAGATGAGGAAGAAGAGGAAAATGAAGAGGATGAAGATGAAGATGATGAATAAGTTGGTTCTAGCGCAGTTTTTTTTTTCCTTGTCTATAAAGCATTTAACCCCCATGTACACAATTCACTTCTTGTAAAGAAAAGGATTGAAATCTAAGGCTGTGTAAGATTTGTTTTTAAACTGTACAGTCTTTTTTTGTATAGTTAACATGTTACTGGATGTATCTTTAGATAGCCCTGTCCTGGTGGTATTTAGATAGCCTTGCCTGGTACAGTATGGGGGTTGTAAATTGTAATGGAAATTTAAAACAGGCTCTTGTTGGTGCACAGCACAGATTAGTTATATATGGGGATGGTAGTTTTTTCATCTTCAGTTGTCTCTGATGCAGCTTATACGAAATAATTGTTCTGTTAACTGAATACCACTCTGTATTTGAAAAAAAAAAAAAAAAGAAAAAAGTTGCAGCTGTTTTGTTGACATTCTGAATGCTTCTAAGTAAATACAATTTTTTTATTAAAAAAGAAATTATATAAAAAAAGAAATTATAGGGACCAGCAGGTGGCATGGTGGTTAAGGTGCTGGACACTCCCACATGGCTGACCATGGTTCAAGTCCTGGACCGGGTAGCTTGCTTTCTCACTTTCCCTCTCTCTCTGTCTCTCTCTCTGATCAAATTTTTAAAAAATAAATGAATGAATAAATAAAATAAATAAAGTTAAATAATTCTTTAAAAAAAGAAATTATATATACATGTGTGTGTATGTGTGTGTGTGTGTGTGTGTGTATATATATATATATAAATATATATATATATATATATATATATATATAAAACTTATATTTTATATTTTGTACACAGTCTTCCTTTGGGGACCCAGTTCTGTCATCTTCAAAAGAAAGGGCTGCCCTAAAGTCTTTTAAGTCCCTTTTTCTGTGAATTCTGAAGTTTTGAAAGACTGGATTTTTTTTTTTTTTTTTTTTTTTTTTTGTAATTTTTGTCATACATCACATACACTCAAGAAGACAAAGACAGTGAGATGGGAAAGTGAAAAATCACCCCTCAGGGGGATTGGCCATACCACAATCCGTTTTCCATTCTCCTCCTGGGATTTTGGAAACATACCCGCACATGTCCAGCATGATTCTTAAGCTGCCAAGTCTGGGACTAGGACTCCAACCACATCAATCGTGTGGGAGTCTGGAACCTTAAGCACCCCTGCTGGCCCTAAAAGATTGGATTTTAAAAGACACAAACGAACCATTAGTGGATAAGAACCAAGTCATTTCTAGAGGCAAGAACACTTTAAGCGAGAGTGAAACTTTTAGAAACAAGGAACATAAACAGATTCTTTTTCTATTTTTAAAAAAATGCATAATACAGTTACATGTTGCAAAAGGTCATAATACTATAAATAAGGAGAAAAAGTGTAATTAACCAAAATAACAATGACCTTAAAATCAGAAAGATATTTGATAATAAGGAAAGCCATGCAAACAATAAAATAAAGAGACCATGTCAAATGACCATTCCTCACAGTTTTCCAGATTGCGCCACACTTGCTTCATCAAGTCCCTTCTTTTCTTATTGAATCAAAGACCTAAGTTTAAGAACTAAAACTAAAAACTCTTAAAACATATGGGGAAAACTTCACAATATTGAATTTTACAATAATTCCTTGGTTATAACACCAAAAGTACAGACAAAAGGAAAAGAAAAATGAATTTATTAAAATTAAGAACTGTTGTGTGTTAAAGCAAGAAGAGAAGAAGAAAAATCACAGAATGGGATAAATTATTTTAAATCATCGACCTGAAAAGGAATTAATATTCAAAATACTTAAGAATTCCTACAACTCAAAAACAAATGAGAAAAATATCTTTAATGGCAAAGGACTTCAATAGACATTTTTCTGATGAGATACACAAAAGGCCAACAAACGTATAAAAAGATACTCAACATCATAGTCATTACAGTAAATGTAAATTAAAGCCACAGTGAGATAACATTTCATACATACTAGATGGTTATTGTTTAAACAAAAAAGACAGAAAGAAAAGAGTAAGTTTCGGTAAGGACATGGAGAAGTTAGAACTTCTGTGCACCTGCTGGTAGGAATATGAAATGGAGCCGAGTCTGAAAAACAGTATAATGGTTTCTCAAAAAGTTACACATAGAAGTAACATGTAATTGGGGCTGGCAAGTGGCGTGGTGGTTAAAGGCGCTGGACTCCCACATGGCCGACCACGGTTCAAGTCTCGGACCTGGTGGCTTGCTTTCTCACTTCCTCTCTCTCTCTCTCTCTGTCTCTCTCTGATCAAACTGAAAAATAATAATGATGTAATAATAAATAAAAGTTAAATAAAATAATTCTAAAAAAAAAAAAAAAAAAAAAGAAGTAACATGTAATCCAACAATCCTGCTTCCAGTGTGTATTCATAAGGACTGAAATCAGAGGTTTAAACAGATACATGCACACCAATGTTAAGTAGCAAAATATAGAAATATCCCAAAAGTTCACCAATTGAAAAATGTGATACATACATACCACAAAATATTGCTCACCACAGAAAAAGGAGCAAGGTTCAAATACACAGACACACCTAACTTAACCACTGAGTTCCATTCCTGCAACTAGCAAATTGCTTGACAAGCAAGAGCTTAAAAGTAGACATCACGCAGTGTGCTGTGGCTCCGTTAGGGTATGTACTTTTCAATAGCTATCATGTGACACCACAGTAGAATAATGTTATTCTATCTATACAAAAAGTATACATTGGATATGTGCCACAGGACGATGAGATAAACCACAATGATATAAATCCGGTGTAATTGTTTTTGTTTATCCTGAATACTACAGGTGCACAATAAGTACAAATTTATAAATGAAATATGTAGTCTTGCATGATTATAAATGCTTCACATAGTGAATACTAACCAATTGCAGGAACAAGATAAAGAATGAGAAAGGGGATTTCCAGTGCTGGAGAATTCGTCGTAAGTCCAAGTGGCTGTTAAATGGGTAGGTCGGTAAGTGAGGAGCGACTGAGCTACAACATGGATGAACCTTGAAGGCATCATGCTAAGCAAAATAAGCCAAACATGACAGAATAAACGTGTATGACTAGATATATGAAGTGTCTACAAGAGGCTTACTCAGAGAGACAAAGTACAACAGAAGTTCAGGGGTTAGAAAAACAGGGTCATGGGAGATAGCATTTTACAGGCAGAGGGGTTTTTTTTTTTTAATAGAGATTTTTTTGCTATAAGGTGCATGCACTCACCAGAGAGACAGAAAGAGATAGAGATAAATTATTCCCAGGGGGGATGGCCATACAACAATCCCTTCTCCTCCATTCTCCTCTAGGGATTTTGGGCACACACACACTTGTGCCCAGAGTGTGTTCGAAGCCACCAGGTCTGGGAATCAAACCATAGTCAACTATATGGGAGTCCAGTCATGTAACCATTACACCATGTGCTGGTCCCTAACAGGTGGAGTTTTTAATTGCTATAGGGCATATGTGTTTACCAGAGAGAGAGAGAGAAAGCCAGGCTCCAGGTCCAGGACTTGAATCACAATCAACCATATGAAAGTCCAGTGCCTTAACCACCTGCTGGACCTAACAAGTAATTTTTATCTGAGAAAATAAAAAAATTCTCAAAATGGGCAGCAGTAATAATTGTACTGCATTATAAATGTCTTGATATCAGTGAACTATACATTTAAAAATTAGGTAAAATGGTAAATTTTATTATATATAATTTTCACATTCAAAAATCTAAAAGGGGCTGGCTTCATGGCCTGGTGGTTAAGGAGGCTGGATCCCTCATGGCCAACCACATCATTTGAATCCCAGACCGAGTGGCTTGAAAACATGCGATGCACATGTGTGTGCATGCACAAAATCCTGAAAAGAGAAAGAGATAGAGGAAAGGGGATTGCAATGAGATCCTTCCCTGTGGGGGGATGCTTTCTCCTCTCCTCCTTCTCTCTCTCATGAGCACACACACCCTCTAGAACACACACAGAAAGCTCCTCTCAAATAACATGAACATTTTCTTAATCTGGTGATATGTTTATAAGCATTTTAGAATTTATGGTGACAAAACTAAGTCTGACTCAATTCTCCCAAAAATGTAGTTGGTTTTTTTTAACATTTATTCATGTATTTACCATTTATTTGTTGTGATTCATCCAATGCCTTAACTGCCATGCCACCTGCTGGCCCTAGGTTCTTCTTTCTTCTGTCCCATTCTAATCACACCCTAGGTAAGCAATTTCTACTTAGAACATCAAAATAATACTTTCTTTGCTTAGGATTTATTTCTATAATCATCATCTAAATTAAGAGTCAGTAAACTAGAGTCCTTGGGTCAAATTCAGTTGAACTGAACACTTGTTTTTGTAGTTTATGAGCTATGAATACTTTGAACATTTTAAAATAGTTTTGTGTGTATGTATTATGTAATTTGTTCATTATTTTAATAGCCAAATTTTGTATCTTGTCATATAAGGTGCTCTTCTCATAATGTAGGTACAAAACAGAGAAGTGGAGATCAATATTTGAGTAACAAACTTATGCAAGACGTCTTATGGACTATTGGACGAAGACCATTCTAAGTTCTCTTTCTCTGACAATACGATAAAAATATAAATTACATTCTGCTGCTCCAAGAATAAACTGTTCATAGATTTTAAAATTCACTTTTATGAATATTATGGGAGACTTGGGAACTTTAAAGAAAAGCATTACTTTGCTGCTCTCTTTTGTAGATAATTTTTGTTTTCGTTTTGGAAATGTTTGAGAAAATAGGTCTATTCTTAGTCAGATTTTGTTGGATGTTTCTCAGCTTCTGTTACCATTCCCCTTATCCTGTTGTTCTAGACTGCCAATCGGACCTTCTTCAATTGTTTGGGAGACTGGGAAGTCCAAGGTCAAGAGGCCCCCATCCTTCAAGGGCCTTCTTGCTGTCATCCCACGGTGGAAGGTCTTAAAATAGCTTTTAAAATCAACATGAATTATATTTCATGACACATGAAAATCATATGTAATTCAGATTTCGGTGTGATGAGTTTCATTGAAACACAGCATTGCTCTTCCTTCTATAAATTATCTATGCCTGCTTAAAGGCAGAGTTGAGTAATTTCAACACAGGGATACAGTTCACAAATTGTAAAAAATTTACTATTTGTTTTTTTTTACAGAAAAGTTTACCAATCCCTGATCTAAATGTTCAATTTAGAAAAGACTAAACTGTAGTGTCAAATCACAATGGATGTTCCTTTGAGTTAACATGACTCTCATTTGAGATCTAAACATTCAGATTGAACTGACCTTTAGTCTCACAAATCCAATTGGGGGGGGGGGGGGCTTATGGAAGGGGCAGAAAGTTACTTTGAATCCCACCGTGAATAAGAAATTGGGGATGGGGGAGCTTGCCATAGTTGAAGAGTTGATTGATTATGCTAGAATGCTAGATACCAAACCCATTATCTTTCTCTGCAAGGGCAACAGCGAAGTTCAAATCCCAAAACTGCAGCTTGAAAACCATGTGTGCATGAGAGCTCAAAATCCCAAGAGGGGTGCTGGCAGGTAGCATGGTGGTTAACGGCGCTAGACTCCCACATGACCAACCACAAATCGAGTCCCGGAACTTTTGGCTTGCTTTCTCACTTTCTGTGTGTTCCTCTCTGGTCAAATTAAAATAAAACAAAGATAAAATAATTATTTTTTAAAAAATCTCATGAGGAAAGAGAGATGGAGAAGGGATTGCAACATGCCATCTCCATGGGGGGTGCTTTCTCACTTTTCCTTTCTCTCTCTCTCTCTCTCTCTCTCTCTCTCTCTCTCTCTCTCTTTCTCTGGCAAATGCACACACCCTCTGGCAAATTTTCAAAATAAAAAAGAGAGAGAAAGAGAACCATGCCAGCAAGATTATGTTAAGGTTATTTTCTATATTCTGCATCTGTAGAAAAAAATATTTACATACTTAAAAAAAAAAACTGCCAAATTTAAAAATTAAAGGAAAAAAAACCTCAGCAGAGCTGAGAAAGGTAAGGAAGCTTCAAAACTGAAGTTGCCCCCGACATCACAGCAGAAAACTTGCCAAGATGATGTTGGTTTTGAGCATGGGGAGTCCCGCCACTTCTGAGATTACAGCTTCAGTTGAAACTGAAAACTCAACTAGGAATACCCAAAGCTATAGTGATGATGACATAAACAGCTCAAAAAGAAGCCCCCGAGTTATAAGATGTGGCAAAAAGGGGGAAACTGCAGATGCTTTCTTGGCCCTGTGCAAACTCCTGAGACCCCAGGTGGAAACTGTGAAGTAATAGACACAATTTGGTATTTAAATCTGAGAGAGGAGGCGACACAGAATGAAATGGAACAAACATCAGGGAAAATTGAGATTTCTTGTGGTGTTATTCCCCGAGTGGAGGCCCTCTGCCTACTAAAACAGCTGTGAGAAATCCTGACATTCTTATACTCTTTCACTTCCAAAGCCAGTCAGATTTCCCTTTGCTCATGAAATTTCTATCATTTCAAAGACTATATTCACCCTTCGAAGAGGGGGGATCCATTATTATTGTTGTTATTGTTTTTATTACTTAGAAATAATACCTGCTTTTAAAAAAAAAAAAAGAAAGAAAAGAAAAGAAAAGAAAAGAAAGAAAGAAAAGAGAAACAAAAACTCACATCCTCACATCAAGCTAGGCCCTCTTAGGCTCATGTTCACTTATCCTGCACCTGACTCCTCCCAAGAGAGTCCATCCCTCCCTCAACAACCCAGGGCACATGCTGCAGAGGAGTAGCCCTGGCTCATGGTCACGGCCACATTAACAGACCGGGACCCCACATTTCCTGCCTGTTTCTGAATCAGTCTTTATGCCAGCCTCACTTCCGATAGACCATAAAGACGATTCCCGGGCTACTCACTGTCTCTTTATACTTCTGTCCCATTAAACTAGCACCCTATATAACTAGGTTCCACACTTCTAGAAACTCCAGTCTTTCAGAACCTGACCCAAATGGTTAGGAGCAAAAGGACTCTTAACACCCAAAACACTGAAGCTGCTTCAAAGGCCTTAGTATAGGCTCTTTTTATTTTTTTAGTAATTATTTGATTTATTATTTTTAAGTTTACAACGGGGCACATGTGCTCACAAGAGAGACAAAGAGAGAAGGAAAGTGAGAAAGCAAGCTGCCAATTCCAGGATTTGAACTGAGGTTGGCCACGTGGGAGTTCAGCGCCTTCACCACATCACCTGCTGCTCCTGCTCCCTTCCCCAGCCCCAGCCCCTGAGTATAGGCTCTTTGATACTCTTGACTCCTTTATGCATATAGTCACTCCTCACTTAATGACCCATCTGTTTAACAACCACTGGGCCTCATGACCAGTTCTCCTGCACGAGAATCGCCATCCCCAGTCTTTGTCTCATTCCCACAGCTGGTTAGTATTCACTACACGGTGTCCACAATCAGGTAAGCCTGCATATTTCATTTATAAATATGTACTCGATTGTGCATTCATAGCAAGATTTAGAATAAACATGATTGTGCTGGATTTATATCACCATGTTGTAGTGTGCTTGTCGCTTCGTGGCACTTATCTAATACACGTTTTTTTGTATGGATAGAATTACATTATTCTAGTGTCTCATGATATCTATTGAACAATATATACCCTACAGTGCCACAACACACCACAAAACATCCCGCCTTTAAGCTCCTTACTTCCAGATCAATTCGCTTAATGACCCAGTTACAGGAATGGCTCTCGGTCATGAAGTGATGAGTGCCTGTGCTGCTCCGTTAGTTGACTTCACAGAATAGAAAGCAGCTTATTTGGGGGGAAAAATAAACAGGAGTCTAAAAAGAGCAATTACAAGGAAGCACACTGTGCAAAAATAAATTTTAAATCATTCTTTTTAAAAGATAGGATGGGGGGAACCAGCAGTTAGCGTAATGGCTATGTCGTTGGACTCCCGCGTAGTCAACCGCGGTTCGCGTCCCGGACCCGGTGGCTTAAAACTCACGCCGGGCGCGTGTGCGTGCATGCCCAAGATCCCGAGAGGAGAACGGAGAAGAGATTTCGGTGTGACCATCCCCCCTGGGGGGTGATTTCTCGCTTTCTATCCCTCTGTCTCTCTCTGTCTGTTTGGCGAGCGCATGCGCCCTATAGCGAAAACCTCTAAAAAAAAAAAAAAAAGATAGGATGGGGACCAGCAGCTGGCACAATGATTATGTCGCTGGGCTTCCATACAGTTGACTGTGGTTCCAGTCCCAGATCCAGTGGCATGAAACTCATGCCAGGCACACATGGCATGAGTTTTTTTTTTTTTTTTTTTTTTATTTCAAAATTGATTTTATTGCAGCCAAAACAGTGGAATTAACTGTACATAATAAACTATTATATATATATACACATTTTAAGTTATAGGGAATAAAGTTTATTTTGGCAGATAGTGTGTGCATGCGTGCCCAAAATCCCAAGAGAAGAATGGAAGAGAAGGGACTGCAGCATGTCCATCCCCCCTGGGGGGAGTGATTTCTCACTTTCTGTCTCTTTGTCTCTCTCTGTCTCTCCGGTGAGTACATGTGACCTATAGCAAAAATTTCTCTTAAAAAAAAAAAATGGGATCAACAGGTTCACGTTTCTGTTATCAGGGGGAAAGTTTATAAAAGAAATCAAGGGAACCAGCAGTTAGTGTAATGGCTATGTCGCTGGACTCCCACGTAGTCGACCGCGGTTCGCGTCCCGGACCCGGTGGCTTACAACTCACGCCGGGCGCGTGTGCGTACGTGCCCAAGATCCCAAGAGGAGAATGGAGGAGAAGGGATTGCGGCGTGACCATCCCCCCTGGGGGGTGATTTCTCGCTTTCTGTCTCTATGTCTCTCTCTGTCTGTCTGGCGAGCGCACGCGCCCTATAGCGAAAACCTCTCAAAAAAAAAAAAAAGAAATCAAGAAGGTATATCCTAGTATTTTAGGAAATTTTCTTTCAACCTGATTAATGGGCACAGTGAGGATGGGAACCCTTTTTCAATAAGACTGCATAAAGAAAATATTTTTATTAGACCCTATCACTATGATTACTACCAAATATTGAACATTTAACCGTATGCCAGGCTCTAGGCTAAGTGCTCCACATACATTGCCTCATATAGTCTTTATAATATCTCCATTTTGCATATTAAGGAATTAAGGCTCAGAAAGGTTAACAAGAAAATACAGACCTAACCTCATGTCTCTAACTTCCTCACTGCACTATGGTGTCCTGCATTGCTCTGCATTTGTTAGTTGCACAGATCTTTTTTTTTTTTTTTTAGAAGTTTTTGCTATAGGGCATGTGCACTCACCAGAAAGACAGAGAGAGACAGAGAGACAGAAAGTGAGAAATCACCCACCAGGGGGGATAGCCACGCCGCAATTCCTTCTCCTCCATTCTCCTCTCGGGATCTTGGGCACGCACGCACACGCGCCTAGCGTGAGTTTAAGCCACCGGGTCTGGGACTCAAACCATAGTTGACTACATGGGAGTCCAGCGACATAGCCATTACGACAACCATTGATCCCCACAGATCTTAAACTACCTAAAAATAAAATGTCTTCTATAGTGCCATGTACCTAAGCCAAGTTCAGAGCACTAAAAAGGCATTTCAATACATGACAGACTGCACTTCAGTCCCAAATAACTCATTTTCTAACTACTGGGTCATCGAGAAAGTCACGACACATTTTGCATAGAAAAACATATCATGACTTTCCCAATGACCTAATATTTTATTTCTCCAAATCCTGTCAAACTATCTAAAGAGGCATTTGAGCCCATTGCCACTCTTTCTGATAAAAAAGACAGGGATGGCCATGACCACAATGTCACCAAATATTCATGTACCATTTCATCCTTGCATTAGGAACTCCAGAGTCATGGGTTTTGTTTTATTTTTTTTAATTTTTAAATTATTTTATAAAATTTGCTATAGGGCATGTGCATTCACCAGAGAGAGACAGAGACAGAAAGAAAGTGATAAAACAAGCCACCAGGTCCATGACTCAAACCATGGTGAGCCATATGGGAGTCCAGTGCCTTAATCACCATGCCACCTGCTGGCCCAGTGATGGGTGACTTTAACCAAACATGACTAAAGATGAGAGACCTGGGGACCAGCAGCTGGCATAATGGCTATGTCGCTGGACTCCCATGTAGTTGACCACAGTTCGAGTCCCAGACCCTGTGGCTTAAACTCATGCCAGGCGCACGTGCATGCGTGCCCAAGACTCCGAGAGGAGAATAGAGGAGAAGGGATTGTGGTGTGGTCATCCCCCCTGTAGGGCGATTTTTTTGTTTTCTGTCTCTGTCTTTCTAGTGTGCACATGCCCTATAGCAAAAAGCTCTCCCCCCAAAACAAACAAGCAAACAAACAAACAAACAAAAAAAAAAAACAGAGACCTGGATCACATGGAGATTCCCCCAAACCACACTGAGCATACAAATAAAAATTAGCAAATGTTTTCCATAAGCACTCAGGTTTCTTGTGAGCTCAGAGCTCAGTCCTAAGTTGTTAAGACCCAACATCTTTTCTGACTACAGGCAAATTAGTGGAAACTAGGGACAAAAGCAAAATTCACAAGCATATGTGTATCCAATTAGGTGTTAGCGTTACCTCTTGGAATATGTCTAGGCTATCAACCCAAACTGATACAAGGGGGAAAAAAGGTTTTAAACAACAGAAACCTATTTAAACAACCCAAGATTCTATTACTGTCCATGAACCATTCCAGCTCTTTTGCTTTCTTACTTCTTTCCCATATTTCCACATTCTTATTCAATCATTTCAAATCTTTCCAGTATTAAGAATGGATTTTTTTTAAAATAGGAGGAAAAAAAATGAGGTCAAGAGGGGACATTTGTTTTGTTTCGACCAAAGCCAAGCAAAGAGAAGAGAAGAAAACCAGAGAAAGTAAAATTTGGAGCCTTTGTTTTTACTTATCTATGCTGCATCACCATCTGGCGGTTAAGAGCTATTTTTTGGGGGTAGGAGGGGTTGCTTGGTTTAAAGATGTATTTAATTTTATTTATTTATTTTTAATTTTGCTGTAAAGCACATGAGCTCACCAGAGAAAGAGAGAGAGAAAATGAGAAAGCAAGCCACCAGGTCTGGGACTTAAATGTTAGCCATGTGGGAGTCCCGCATCCCAACCATCAGCTACCTGCTGGCTCCAAGAGCTAGTTTTGTTTTCTTAAACTTTGGAGTTCTCTCAGACTTAGAGGTACTAAGGGACCACACCCCCTAACTGTCCCCAAATTCATAGGCCTAAATTATTAAAATTATCTGTAATAGATAAGACATAAACAGGACCTAAAGTACAAAGTACTACATGTGACTGCGATCAAATGTGTGGCATTGGTATATCTAAAGATAGGTAAACCTGACATGGACCACAGATTGGGGGAAGGAGGTACACAGAGAGAGAGAAGCAGCTTCCAGGAACCCATACTACTAGAGTAAGGAGGCCTGGTCTAGGCACTCCGCCCACCTGTCCCTGATTGCGAATGACAGCACTCCCCTAGGATAAGCAATCGTAACTATATTTTGACTTCTATTCATAATTTTTCTAAAAGGAAAGTATATTCTGGCCAGTAAAAATGAGCTTCAAGACCCCATAGTAGATATGTCTCATCTTACACAAACAAATAGGCATTTTGGTTTCCATGACCGCCTCTGTCAACCTCATTAGTATTAAGCCTGTCTAAGGGTGGACTGCTCTATCTCAAGTGCTGAGAAAAATCAAGACTTGACACCAACTGGAAGCACTACCAGGTAATGCTAGACAGCAAGGTTGTATCTGTGGGTTAGGCTACATCCACCTCATCTTGCCTCTTCCAACTTCCACAACTCCACTGAGGCTGAAAGGCTCCAGAAGCTGAACATAGACCCCTCTGGCATGCATTTCAACCAAACTGGCTTTCAAAGAAATTGTGTAATGATCTTGGTGACAGGGCCAGATGATGGACAACAATGCAACTGGACCCACAAAGGATGGCCCTACCAGGCATGACCATATGGGCATGATCAGGGCTAGCAGAGACTGAGAAAGATCACGGCATTAGGACCTGTGGTGGAGGGATGCCTCCCTCTCTGTCTCTCACTCTCTCTCAATAGATCAAATAAATAACCAGCATGTGGCATGGAGATTAAGATGCTAGATCCCACATGGCTAGCTGTGCAGTTCAAGTTCCAGACCTGGTGGCTTAAAAGTCATGCTGGGCATGTGTGCCTGAGTGCCCCATATCCTGAGAGGAGACTGGAAGAGAAAGGATTGCGACGTGGCCATATCCCCTTAAGAGTGACTTCTTACTTTCCCTCTGGTCAGCGCACATACCCTACAGCAAAAAAAAACAAACAAAACAAACTTTAAAAATATATATCTCGGAGGGAAACCAGGCCAAACGAAAGGCGTTTGTGGACGTGTGGAGAGCAGTAGCACACAGCACACAAATTGCAGTTGGGCACCTAGATAAACTCGTCACTGAGCCAAGGGTAACAAAGTCAAGCTAGCGGCTTCTGCAATCTCAGTCCCTTTTCCTTTGATAGAGGCTATATTGCCCCCTTGTGGGAAACAGGAGGGTAAAGTTTTGTGGCCCTTCCACTTCCTTTTTCTATGAACACTATGGAAAGAACATACCCCATCTCGGGGCCAGAGCTGACCATCACCCTGTAGGAACAGTCAAGAGAAACTACAAGTCCACATTTTTAAAACTCAGGTTTCATATAATACTAGAGACCAATTCTACTTTTTAGAGAAAAAAAAAGTGAAGGTGCCCAGTTAGGGAATGGAGCGTGTTGGTCTGCAGTGCAGCCTGGCGAGTCTGGAATCGAGGCTAGCAGTGAGTGTGCAGGGGGTTAGCTTAGTTGGCGTAGTGTAAGTCTGGAGTGAGGAGTGCGTGGTGGGCAGTGACTGCAAAGGCAGGGAAGGGCTCGAATAAGTTTTCCCCAAAGTCAAAGGAGAACTATCCAGGGCTTTCATTGGAAGAAGTCATACAATCCGAGTTTTAGAAAAATTGCTGTCAAGGAACCAGCAGATGGCATAATGGTTCTGCGGCTGGACTCCATGTAGATGACAGCAGTTTCACAATCCCAAGAGGAGAATAGAGAAGGGATTGTGGCGTGGCCATTCACCCTGGGGAGTGACTTCTCGCTTTCTGTCTCTCTGTCTCTTTGGCAAGTACACACGCCCTATAGCAAAAATCTCTCTTGAATAAAAAAAAAGAAAAGAAAAATTACTGCCAGAAATAGCACTCTGACTAGTTCCACCTTGAGCAGAAGTGAAAATAGAACCAAGTAGCTTGAGTAAGACTCCTAAACATGTTTAAAAACTAGAAGATGTGGGTTGACCCCATGGTCTGGTAATTAAGGGAACCAGATCCCACACGGCCAAATGAATGGTTCAAATCCTAAACCTGGTGGCTTGAGAAACACAGCAGGTGTGTGTGGGTGACCAAAATCCCAACAGGATGGAAAAATGGAGAAGGCATAACAGTGTGACCACAGCCCCTTGGGGATACTTGTCCCCTGTCTGTCTGTCCCTCTTTCTCTCTCTGGTGAATACACATGCCCACTATCAAATTAAAAAGAAAAAATACATAAGAATCTTTGCCAATGCTGGAGTCATCTTATTCAGGTTTAAGGAGTCCTCTGAAAGAGACTCTGGAGGGCCTCAGCTTTGTCACAGTTACTACCAGACAACTGCTCCATCCCCAAACACAATCAGAATGTTGGCCCTCCTGCCATCAAGGCTCCAGAGGAGAAATAAAGCCAATGATGTTGAGAGCCAGCATGCTCTGCTCCTATAGGGGTTGGGAAGCTGGTGAACAAGACCACAAAATAGACCAATGAGACCGAGGAAGCATTAAAACGTCCTGGAGAGTTCTGACTAATGCTGGGAGGTAAAAAGGTCTTTTCTGCAAGGGATTGAGAGGCAAGCCAAAGCTCAAAACAAGAGAAAACACTTCCTGCTGATGGTGACTGACGGTGATGAGTGCTGGCATCACACATCGAAGCTGGTTCCCAACAACCCAGCCAGACACTTCTAGGAACAGACAGCATCTACCTGGCTCCTGTTTAATCGGAGACTGGAAAGACTTGAAAGTATTAAAACTGTGTCTCTTCTCCTTGAAGAACGTACACCTTCTGTTTTCGAGGTCAGCACTCAATGAAGCAGCCACATGCTTCTTAAAGTGTGGCCCGCTGCCCAGCTGCCCATCCACATCAGAATCACCAAGGTTAACCGTTCAGACTCCTGGGCCTCAGCCCCACAGAACCAAAGTACACAAAGACAGGGCCCAGAAATTTGCATCCTTCAGTGGCTCTCCAGCTGATGCTTAGGGACACACAGTCCAACAACGCTGGAGTTTCAGACGTTCCCGTGCAGGGGAAGGGCACCATCACAAGAAAAGCTTTGACCCTCCCCAGGATGAAAGTATTTAGAGCCCTTCCTGCGATAAAGCTATTATTGCAAGACTATCATACCATACATGGCTTGAGAAGGCCTCTAGCCCTGTGATTCTCAACCAGGGGCAATTTATCTCCCAGGGTACACTTGGCAATGGCCAAAAAACACTTTCAATTGTCACAGCTGGGTGTATGCCAGTAGGATCTAGTGGACAGAGGCCGGAGACACTGTTAAACAATGCACAGGACAGGCCCCACCACAAAAATGTCTGTGTGTGCCACCAATGAGACACTCTGCTCTAACTCAGGTTCAACTTTTAATTTTCATAAATGAATACAGAAATTTAATGGAAATTATTAACTTTTAAGTAGCTATTTTTAGCTGCCTAACATCTGAAGCCTTTGCTTTTTTTTGACAATTCTTTCCATATTAATCTTATGGGAGGCAGTGCTCATCTCCCACTATAGAAACCAGAAAGTGAAATACCCCTCCTTATCCCCACTTCGGCAGTGAGGCAGGCCTTCCCAATTAGAAGCTCCCCCCTGGGAATTTTAATGTAGACATGATGGGGGGGGGGGGGGAACGGTAACAAAAACCCAGAGTGACCGTGGATAAGTCACTCCCAGGCAGGGACATTGATCGGCAATGCCAGAGCTGGGTCTAATGGCAGCTGTTTGAGCTGCAGCTGCTGAAGCCAAAGCAGGCACCAGCAGTGTGCTCACAGGCAGTCTCTGCAGAGTGATCTGGGCTGCGGCTCGGGCCCCCTGGCCTCTTCTCTACCTGCCCATTACTGCCCTTGGCTCTCCAGACTGACTTCCCAGCACAGCTGCAAACTGCCCTCTAGTCCTTCATTTGTTGAAACCTGCCAGTGTCCACTGGGGTTGCTTCAATCAGGAATCCTGACTAATATAACCACTGTAGGGGCTGGCTGGTGGCGTGGTGGTTAGGGGCACTGGACTTCCACACGGCCAACCGTGATTCAAGTGCCAGACCTGGCTATTTGCTTTCTCACTTTCTTCCTCTCTCTTTCTTTCTCTCTCTCTCTCCCTCCCTCCCTCTCTGGTCAAATGAATGAACACAGTTAAATAAAATAATTCTTAAAAAAAATTATATATATATATATATATATATATATATATATATATGCGTGTGTGTGTGTGTGTGTGTGTGTGTGTATATATATATGTGTGTATATATATATATATATATATATATATATATACACACATATATATATATATGAAACCATTGCAGGAGTTTTCATTTGTACCAGCAGCATCATTTTAATCTTTCCACACCCAGTTGCTACTCTTCTAAGGCAGGGACTGAAAGTTGAAAATGCCAACGACACCAAAACAGAAACCCTAAATCCACACACACTGATGTTTCAGAGCATGCACACAAGTGTACTGTTAGGACAGATAACAAAACTATTTATCATGTTTCTCTCTTTTTGTACCATGTTATGTAAAATTATTTATGATTCTTCAAATTCCTTTGGAGGAAGAAAGTACGTTAATAGAAAATATTTCTAGTTAGAGCAGCAAAAGAGAAATGGAAAACTTGATTTATAAAGCTGTCAGAATTTCAGGGCAGGCGGGTAGCATGGAGGTTAAGGCAGCTGGATCCTACATGGCCAACTGTGTGGTTTGAGTCCTGGACTCAGCAGCTTGAAAGTCACCCTGGGCAAGTGTGCATACATGCCAAAAATCCCCAGAGGAGAATATAGAATGGATTTTAGCGTGACATCTCTCCCCCCAGTGGGTGATTTCTCACTTTCTTCTCTGTCTCATGCTGGTAAACACACACACCCTATAGTAAACTTAAAAAAAAAAAAAAGAAAAAAAAAAAGAAATTCATAAACTGCCATCATTGGCAGCAAGTAGTGAAGAAGGCTTCTAAGACCAGAACCCAGCTTAGAAAACACTTCGAGGCGGGTGTGAAGTGGGACACGGTAAGGGAAGAGTGAAACCTCAGCCACTCCAGTTTTGAACGGAACATGTATCAAAAGCCCATACCCTGGCTGTCGAGAGCTTGAAAGACATTTCCCACAAATGCATCTTTTCACAAGATGATGAGGTAGAAGAAAACCAGCAAATGAAAGCAGGTAAGGGGGCTGGAGCAACTGCCCACGTGGCTAGATAGAAAAACCCAATTAGTCAGAAAATTCCCCACCTTAGGTAATGTAGGTAAGAGATTAGCGGGGAATGTCTAGCTGATTAAGCCACATTTAATATAGCCAATGAGATAAATCAGGGGGCCCAGCCACATATAAAATAGCCAATGAGAAATCAGTGGGTCCAGCCACATTTGACAGAGCCAATGAGATGGGAACAATCAGTGGGCCCAGCCAATGATCAACCAACATGACCTAGATTAAAAATTATAAACTCCACAGAATGAAACTGTGAGGCCTTTGGAGCCACTCTGCCTGCTTAGGCCTGCTCCTATCTCTCAGGAGTGTACTTTCACTTTTACTTAATAAACTACCTTTTCCTTGCACTCTTGGCGTATTTTGTTCAATTCTTTGTCCAAAACACCAAGAAGGTAGATAGCATCACAGAAGCCTTCCCATAGCAATGAATGTAGTCCTGGGCTAGCATGCAAGGGCCTTAACACCAACTGCTACGTGTAGGTGTGATTGGGAACAGGAACAGCCACAGAAACAGCAGACAAAGCTCCTCATACACCACTCCATGGTTATCAAGGGGCTCTCAGAAAAGCAGAGCCACCAAGTGAAAAAGCAGATTCTGTAGGAGCGACTGCTGGAGACGGAGGCTGAGGTCTGTACCTGTGCTTTATCTGTTAACTATCTATGCCTAAAAAACCCTCTTAACTTCCTTGGTTTTTCAGACACATACTGATTTCTGCTTATTCTTCATAGTACATGTATTACAGTTCTTCACTCTGTAGTGCCTTTCAAGTGCAATCATCAAATTAAAATAAATGTTTTCCTCTTTTTCCAGAAATCTGGATTTCCAGAGTTGAAAGGGACCCCAGAGATCATTTTGTCAGACCTCCTGCCCATTGCAGGAATCCTAACAGGCACACGCCCAGCTCAAGGGTCAGAGAAAGTCCACTTCAAGTTCTTACGGTTCCAAGTGCTGCCAAATTCTTCTCTACTAGTATCGACCCAATCAGTTCCACGAGTAACCACTCACAGGTCTTAGTTCCAGCCTCTGCACAACCCAGAACAAGGCCACACCGACTCTCTGCCAGTTAGAGCCTTCAAATGTTATTGTAGTTGACCATCCCATCCCCTGACCTGTCAAGTTTTCTCACTTCCAGGACATATTTCCCATAACTGATTACCTGCTGGTATCCTTCCAAAAATAAAGTGTCCAGGAACCAAACAGTGGTATGGTGGTAGAACAGTTCATTCGGCGAGGCAATCCCACAAGGGAATGTTCCAATCCATGTCCAGAGTACACCAGTCCCATGCCGCCCATGATCTGGAGCTGGTGGAAGGTTGGGTGTGGACTGCAGCATCAAGACCCTATTGGCAGGACCAGCAGATGGCATGATGGATGCATCGCTGGACTCCCACATAGTCAACTGTGGTTCAAGGCCCAGACCTGGTGGCTTAAAACTCATGCCAGGCACATGTGCGTGTGTCCCAAGGTCCCAGGAGGAAAATGGAGAAGAAGAGATTGCCATGTGGCCATGCCCCCAGGGCAGGGGTGGGGGAGGTTTCTCACTTTCTGTCTCTCTATCTCTCTGGCAAGTGCATATACCCACAGCAAAAATCTCTCACAAAAAAAAAAAAAAGACCCCTATTGGGGTTGTTCCCCTTATTGCTTGTTGCTTGCTCTCTCACACCCACACACAAAATAAGTAAACTGAACAAGTAGGTAAATAAATAACCCAATGCCCAACAGAAAAGCACCCCTCAGTTGTGGTCAATGAAGTCATTCTATCAGCTGACCTGGATGGCTTACATCCATTACATCTGAAACTAAGTGAATGCTTCTTCACAGCACATCAGACCATCAAATCACACAAACGAGGCTGCGTGAGATGCAAAGACCTCCTCACAAACTATGGCCAGGACAAATCTCCTCCATTAGGAGTATGTGTAATTGATTTTCCATCCCAAACGTAGAGCTTCATGTTTACTCTTGTTAAGTTTCAGCTTGGTTTTGGCCCAGCGTTCCAGCTGTCAAGATCATTTCGAATCTTGACTCTGTCCCGATCACACTTGCTATGTTTTTCCTATTTTGTACTTTCACTGCATCTGATAAGGATGCAGTCTATGCCTTCATCCAAGTTTTGATAAAAAGTTTTGAACAAGACAAGGTTAACGATGGAGACTTACGGCGTGGTCCTAGTGATATTGCTCCAAGCAGGCAAAAAGCCATCCGTCGACACTCTTTGGGCCTGCTTGTTCAATAACTTAAGAATCCACCTAATTACATTATCATCCAATCCATCTTTTGCTAACTCTATCCTCAAGGGTATCTTGACAAGAGTCCTCCGGAAGGCCAATTATTTCTGCTTATAATTATTTTTTCTTCCTACTCATGCCCCTTCCTCCACAAGACAGCCCCTCCCTCCAGTCACCAGTTTGTATCAGGTAGCCCCGCACATTCCAGAGTCAACCGAACAGACCACAGGGACGACTCGGACGCCTCGGGACCCACGTCACAGGCTAGCCCAACCAGACCCTCTTCCACTTGGAATTTCGAAATGGTACATTGAATTCTAACCTTTTCTGGTTACTTCAAATGAGAAGTGGTGGGAAGCCAGAGCTGGGGCAGTCACACATGGCCCCTGTGTAGAGGAAGTAAGCGTGCCAAGGAAACGGATCTGACATGCCCTGAGAGCCCATGAGCCCCAGAAGGACATGCATGCTAATGAGCCATCCCATAATCCCTGGAAAAGTCGGGAAAACATCAGTCCATCTTCAGCTCCAGAACGCATCTCCCCTTTTCCATCACTACTCCGAGGTCAGCAACTCTAGAAGACCTCTGCAGACCTTCAGAGTCTTGAGAAATTCTCACAAATACCACCATAGAGAACAGGGACCACCTCTTTGTTTGAAGATCACTCATTTTTTTTTTAAGAGAGGTTTTTGCTATAGGGCATGTGCGCTCACCAGAGAGACAGAAAGAGACAGAGAGACAAAAAGCGAGAAATCACCCCCCGGGGGGATGGCCATACCGCAGTCCCTTATCCTCCATTCTCCTCTCAGGATCTTGGGCACGCACGCACACGCGCCCGGCGTGAGTTTAAGCCACCGGGTCCAGGACTCGAACCGCGGTCAACTACATGGGAGTCCAGTGACATAGCCATTACACTAACTGCTGGTCCCAAGATCACTCATTTTTAAAAGTCCAGTGCTGTTACAGAATCTGAGAGTTAATGATGCTGATCAGAAACAAGAGCCAGGACAGGAATCCAAATGTTCTGACTGACTGTCCTCTTTCATTCCCCTAACGTTATTCACTGCCCTGCCGCCTGAAGCAAGAGAAAAGAACGAAGTAGTCGATTAATTCTTTGCTTTTCACTTTGAATTCTTGTTCATAGATGTTATATAGATTTTATTTATTTGGATAACAGAATTGAAATATGTTGTACTTAAATGAGAGTTATAAGAGGTTTTTTTTTAAAGGGAGGTTTTTGCTACAGGGCTTCTGTACTTGCAGGAGAGACAGAAAGTGAGAAATCACCCCCCTCCCCCCCAGGGAATGGCCATGCTGCAATCCCTTCTCCTCCATTCTCCTCAGGATTTTGGGCACCCACGCGCACACACACCTGGCCTGAGTTTCAAGTCACCAGGTCTGGAACTCAAACCACAGACAGCCATGTGGGAGTCCAGAAATGTAACCATTACGCCATCTGCTGGCCCCAAGAGAGATTTTGATTTTGAAAAAAATTCATATAAAGAAAGAGTGTTTCTAAAATTAAGTAACTGACCAGCACAGGCAGAAACCTAACTGACTTCTTACATATTCAAATTCAATTTAACATTAGAATAAGGAGATTTTGCATATCCCCAGTATTCAAAGTATATGTTTGGCTAAGTGGTTAACTTGATGACCATTTACAAACAGCATCCTTTCTCTTTAGATGAACAAGCTTTTTTTTAAGAATTATTTTATTTAACTTTATTCATTTTAATTTGACCAAAGAGCAACAGAGTGTGTGAGAGAGAGACAGAGAGAGAGAGAGAGAGAGAGAGAAAGTGAGAAAACAAGATGCCAGGTCCAGGACTCAAACTAAGGTCAGGCATGTGGGAGTCCAGCACCTCAAACCACCACGCCAACTGCTAGCCCCAACAGGAACAAGCCAGTAAAGAGATGGTGATGAAACAGAATGGTAGCACATCCACTGTAGGGAGGATGTCTTTAATCCTGAGTCATTACCTCTAACACTTAGAACGCTGTAAAAACAAATAGAAATTTAACTTTTGTGTTTGTTAGTGCCTGTCTGAGCTTGTGCAGAAGTGTGGGACCCAAGCGTGGGTGTCCTCGGGAGGGAGAGGGCCTCCCAGCGTGTCGAGAGCACAGTCTATCCTTACAGACCATCCCTAGCCTCTAGATCTAATCAAGCCCCCAGAGTCACTTCAATATATCACCCAATTTAATTCTCTGCAGGACTGTTTTACTTTATTCATGATAAACCATGTATGCACACAGTTATACGACGGAGATAGGCACCAACCACAAGGTCCGGTCATGCCACAATCCCCCTTTCTCCAGCCCTCCAGCCCTGTCAGATAGTGGGCACTTGTGCGCATGCCCAGCATGTTTCCAGGCTGACTCAGTCAGGATTCAAACCATGGTCACCATGTGGGATCCAGCTTCTCTTGAGCAGTGCATCACTGCTGTACTAGGGAGCTGGCCTATGTAGATCATAATTACCTGCCAGTGAAACAAACTTTCCGCAGTGTGAAGTCTCCAAGGCAGTAGAGACCTCGTTCACTTTTCTTTTTAAAAAAGAATTATTTATTGGGACCAGCAGTTAGAGTAATGGCTGTATCGCTGGACTCCCATGTAGCCGACCGTGGTTCGAGTCCCGGACCCGGTGGCTTAAATTCATGCCAGCGCGTGTGCATGCGTGCCCAAGATCCCGAGAAGAGAATGGAGAAGAAGGGATTACGGTGTGGCCATCCCCCCTGGGGGGTGATTTCTCGCTTTCTATCTCTCTGTCTCTCTCTGTCTTTCTGGCGAGCTCACACACCCTGTAGCAAAAAAGAAAAAAAAAAAAGTTATTTATTTTGTTAACTTTTTTTTTTTGGGGGGGGGGAGAGGTTTTTGCTATAGGGCACATGCGCTTGCCAGAAGGACAGAAAGCAAGAAATCACATCCAGGGGGATGGCCACGCCACAATCCCTTCTCCTCCATTCTCCTCTCGGGATCTTGGGCACACACATACACACACACACACACACGTGCCCAACATGAATATAAGACTGGGTCCAGGACTTGAACTGCGGTTGACTGCGTTTGACTGCATGGGAGTCCAGTGACATAGCTATTACACCAACTGCTGATCCCATCATTATTATTTTTTTTAATTTGACCAGAGACAGAGAGAGAAAAGGAAAACGAGAAAGCAAGCATCAGGTCCAGGACTATGGGAATTCAGCACCTTTAACCACCACACCACCTACCACCCTCGTTCACTTTTCTTAGGGCTCCCTTACCAAAACAGAGGCTAGCAGCTTTATTTTTATTTCCTTACTAGCATTTTTCTAGGCCTTACTACATATGCCATGCATTGTTCTATAATTAATGCTGACTTAATCCTCACAGCAACCCTATGAAGCAGGTTTTAGTACTTTCCCCACCTTACAAACGAGGGCACTGAGGCACGTAGAAGGACTGTGTCAAGTGCTTTAACATGACGCAGCTGGGCAGTGGAACGCTGGGACTCGGACCCAGGTGGTCTGACTCCAGAATCTGTGCTCATAATCTCTGCGCTGCTGCCTCTCACTGTAAATCACAACTTGATTGTTTGGTGAACACAGTAAGAAAATTAGAGAATAGAATAGATATTAAATACCTACAAGGAAATATTAGCAAACCACTAATCTATTCAGAAGATCTAAGAAAATGACAGATTTGAAGTTGGCCTAATTCAGACACTGGGTCTTCATTTCAGTAGAAAGAAAGAGAAAAGGAAAAGAACTACTCTTTTTTTTTTTTTTTTTTTTTTTTTGGAGAGATTTTCGCTATAGGGCACGTGCACTCACCAGACAGAGAGAGAAAGACATAGAGACAGAAAGCGAGAAATCACACGCCGCAATCCCTTCTCCAGTCTCCTCTTGGGATCTTGGGCACACACACACACGCGCCCGGCGTGAGTTTTAAGCCACCGGGTCCAGGAAGCGAACCGCGGTCGACTACGTGGGAGTCCACCGACATAGCCATTACGCTAACTGCTGGTTCCCGAAAAGAGCTACTCTTGTGAAGATTTCTTTTAAGGAGCCGACCGTCTTAGCTATGCTGTTTTCCACCTCCAGATCCACCAGTGGCTCTTGGCTGCCTGCAGTCCCACTCTGAGACATTTAAGCAATCTGCCTCCACACAGCTTCTGGCATGACCTGGCTCTTCAGGGCCCGGTGCACGTGTGCACGCGACGTCATCAGCGTCTCTGTGACCACCGTGCCCCTGCAGCTGCTGGGGCCCCAGCCCCAATAGAACCTCTTCCTCAGGACCTGTGCTCCTCTGCCCCCAATCCTCACACTGACCCTAAGATATTGTCGTTATCCGTATTTTACAGAAAGATTAAATCACTTGCATGAGCTCGCACAGTTAAAAAGTGGCAGAATGCAGATTTGAAACCAGGCTGTCTGACTGCACCTTCTTTCTTGATTTTCCCAAGCCAGCCATTCCCTTTCCTATTCCCTTCCCTGTTACCCCAGCCCAACGTGACCCCTCCTGCCCCTGAAACCCCCCATCACTTATTTAATAGTATCATTCGTTTGAAGTTTAGCTATCTTTCCCCCATGAGACATGTCATCTTCCCCAAGAAACCATAAGTCTCCTGAAGGTCAGTGCTAAATATTTTAATATTGATGAAGGAAATACTGCTCACTACAGAATAAAATTAGGAAAAGGATATTCTACACTAAATTGATCATTTCGCAGACTACAAGACTGAATAGATGATTTTAACTGCTGTCATTTAAATTACTATGGAGTTGTACTCTAATTTTATATCTGAAATTTGACAAATGATACACACAGACTTACTATACTCATTTTATGATGAAAGGCATATATGAATCGAACATTAATTCAGATATCAAAAAAGGCCACAATTTTTAAATAGCTTATAACATAGTTTAACATGAAGAGCATAAAATCTACCATAAAAATAATTCAATGATAAAGTGAAAGAGGTTTTTCGTGGGGTTTTTTTTGGCATCTCTGCCTGGATTGTGCCAAAGATAAAAACATCAGTAAGTATCTGTTAAAGATTGTTCTTTGTCATTTTTTTTTCTTTTTCAGAATTTATAAAGTCAATTCTATTTAAATTAAAAACAAGAATTCTTCTTGAAACATGTAATATCAAACCAAGTCCTCAATTTTTTTTCCCTTCCTCCTAATTTGTAACAGAGACTCTAAGAAAATAAAATCTAAGGTTAAGGAAATTTCCATCAATGTGAAGAAAATATTTTCCAAAATTAAAATAACAAGTTCCTCCCTGGTTAACATAACTGATTTAAGTTGCAGATACATGGCTGCCCCTGAGATCACCTTCCTCCCCAAGCTCTGCACAAGGGCCAAATCCACATCCTTTTCAGCAATTTGCGAGTCCTCTATGGACTACCTTTTTTATGAAATGCTGCACATACTACCAATGCTACATAAATATTTCATGATACATTACCCGGTCCTGGAATTTCCTGCAAGATTGCACAAAATCTTTAAAATCGTGCACTGTAAGCCATAAAATAATCAGATATAAAAGCAAGCTATATCAATCCCTTCGTTAACAATTTTTTACAAGAATTTTAGAAAAAGTAATGTTACTACAGTTTCATCTCAGGAGAGAGATTTGCTATTTATATTACTTTACTAAAAGGCTTTTAGAATTACACTTATTTTTTTACGTCAGATAATATTTCTCAATTGGACAAGAGCCTCTGTATTGTAATCTACAGTCAGAAACAGCCCAGTATGGTCCAACTACAGTAGCTTAGGCAGTGGGATGTCTTCATGCAATGCTAGACGCACAAGGAAAGGCCCTGAGTTCAGATCCCAGGTCAACCTGAACCCACCAGGCATACCCATGGGCATATGGGCATAACAGATCCCATCTGACTGGAGGGAGGATCTCAGTGTGTCGAGATCCTGTAGGAGAAATGTCCCTCCCTCAACTAATGAGAAAGGAATAAACTTAAAAAAAAAAAAAAAATGGACTCTGTGACTGAAAAACAGAGTATAGACTGAATTGTGACATCCAGCAGAGTATGATACACAGTAGAAGATGAAGAAAATGTAATTGACTAACCTAAATTGTGCCTAAAGCTTCACAATTTTTTTAAAGAGATTTTTGCCATAGGGCTCATGCACTCACTGGAGAGATAGAGACAGACAGTGAGAAATAACTCCCCAAACCCCGGGAGGGGATGTCCACCCCACAATCTCTTCTGTTCCATTCTCCTTTCCGGATTTGAGGCACGCACACACATACACCCAGTATGAGTTTCAAGTCACTAGGTCCAGGACTCAAACCTCACTCAATCATGTGGAGTCCAGTGTTACACCACCTGCTGGTCTCATAAGGCCTTTTTTTTTTTTAATAATTATTTATTTTTAATTTTATTTGGTTTTTTTTTTTTTTTTTTTGAGAGGTTTTTGCTATAGGGAGCATGTGCTCGCCAGACAGACAGAGAGAGACAGAGAGTCAGAAAGCGAGAAATCACTCCCCAGGGGGGATGGCCACGCTGCAATCCCTTCTCCTCCATTCTCCTCTTGGGACCTTGGGCATGCACGCACACGCGCCCGGCGTGAGTTTTAAGCCACTGGGTCCAGGACACGAACCGCGGTCGACTACATGGGAGTCCAGTGACATAGCCATTACGCTAACTGCTGGTCCCCTGTTATTATTATTTTTAATCATACATGTGGGAGTCCAGTGTTACACCACCTGCTGGTCTCACGATGCCTTTAAAAGGAATTATTTATTTTTAATTTAATTTATGTTGTTATTATTTTTTTAATAATACAATTACTTATGAGAGAGAGAGAAAGGAAGCCACCAGATCTGGGTCTCAAACTATGGGCAGCCATGTGGGAGTCCAGTGCCTCAACCACCATGCCACTTACAGGCCCCCACAATGTTCTAATTTCCCTATTTGTGAAATAAGAGGGCTAGAGGCTACTTAGAGTCTTGTTTTAAAAAGCTAATAGATATTGGACTTGATCTATAGCCACTGCCCCCAACTCCAGTTTCAATTTTAGTAATCTAGGAAAAAACAGCTTCATAAACTAAAAATATTCCCAGGGAAAATAGAGGCTTAGGTCAAGGAACTACATTTCCAAACTAAGCCATGTTTCCCATGTTGAGGGACCCCAGTAAGACAATAATGTATGAGAAAATACTTTTAAAACTTTAACACCATAGAAATATAAGGAGATATTATATTGTAAATCTGTGAAGCACAGCATTTTTCTCAGTAACAGAAAATGCTGAAACTCTTCGTATATAATCGGAAACATCCTCTCATATACAAAGGTAAGGTCAGTCCAAAGAGCCACCCCATCCATGTTGCTCTATTTCCAAGACAATTAAGTGGTAGGTTGATTAAAAATACAAAAACATTGGGACCAGCAGTTAGCGTAATGGCTATGTCGCTGGACTCCCACGTAGTCGACCGCGGTTCACGTCCCGGACCTGGTGGCTTAAAACTCACGCTGGGCACGTGTGCATGCGTGCCCAAGATCCCGAGAGGAGAATGGAGGAGAAGGGATTGCGGCGTGGCCATCCCCCCTGGGGGGTGGTTTCTCGTTTTCTGTCTCTCTGTCTCTCTCTGTCTGTCTGGTGAGCGCACGCGCCCTATAGCAAAAACCTCTCAAAAAAAAAAAAAAAAAAAAAAAATACAAAAACAGGGACCAGCAAATAGCACAATGATTATGTCGCTGGACTTCCATGTAGTTGACCTCAGTTTGAGTCCTGGATCCCACAGCTTAAAACTCAAACCAGGAGTATATGCATGCATGCCCAAGATCCTGAGGGGGTGATTTCTTGCTTTCTGTCTCTCCAGCAAATGCACACACCCATAGCAAAAATCTCTCTAAAAACAAAACAAAACCTACTGGGCCAACTGGTAGCCTGGCGGTTAAGGAGGCTGAATCCATGGCCTACTGATGGTTCAAGTCTGACTGGCGGCTTGAGAAACACCCAGGTTTGTGTACAAGTGTACCCAAAATCCTAAAAGGAGGGAGAAATAGGATTGCAGCATGATTGCTTTCTCACTTGCCTACCACTCCAACCCCAACCCTTAGAAGCTCATGAACCCTCTGGCAAATTAAGGAAAAAAAAAACTGATTATATAAAAAATATTATAATATTTTGTGGTAAAAATTCCAATTGCTAGGTCAGCCACGTGGTGTGGTGGATAGGGCAGCTGGATCTCATGTGGTCAACTGTGCAGTTTGAGCCCTGGACCCATAGCATGAAAGATTTGCAGGGCATGTGTACATGCTTGCCCAAAATCTGGAGAGGAGAATGAAGGAGAAAGGATTGTGGAGCAGCCATTTCCCCTGGAGGTGATTTCTCACTTTCCCTCTCTATCTCCTTCTCTGGGGAGCACATTTGCCCTACAGCAAAGAACAAAAAACAAAGTTCCAGTTGCCAAATTCTGACTGACTGTCAGGGAAAAGTCCTGGAATGTTGTTGTCAAAGAAGGGGCTGGAGCTTGATACAGTAAAATGTATCTAGCATTCGTTTGTTTAAAACCAGGAAAATTCATTAATAAGTTTTATGAGTGGTTGGAATCTTTAGATATTTGAAAAGGGTCACTTAAAAACCTGTGATCTATTCCTCAAGGAATACCACTTTCCTGAGCTCTGCTAGGCCCTAAACTCTGACTAAATGCCCATTTTAGAAAACTTAAAGTAAATCTGAAAAAAAAAATACCCATTTTGGAAAACTTAAAGTACATCTGAAATTTTTCCCCCCCAAGGAAAATGAGTTCAGAACTCTCAAGGTTTTGTTTTCCCTTTAGGCTGGTCCTCGTTAGACCAGCAGTGAATTGGTCAGGAGAAGACTGCCATCTGGTGGCCAAATGTAGGAACTTGCTCCAAGACATCTGTCCATTGGTGGTTTTTCCCCAGAAGTCTCGGTTACCTGCTCTTGCAGCCTTCATACCCCATCCCAGAGACCCCTCAAGAACAAGTACATTTCCTTAAAAGTTAACCTTGAAAGACATTAAAGGACCCTCCATCAAACAAAACCTTAAGAGGAAAATAAAGTATAAGGAAAGGAAAATAAAGATGGGCTTCCCTCTCTCCCTAGCAGCCCTAGAAGTCTTCATGAATCTCCAGTTGTAAAAACAGGAGGAACCAAAGGCCAGAGTGTTCAAGGGACTCGCTCAGAAGCCCCGACTTCCCAACTCCCACTGAAGGCTCTCTCCTCTGACAAGTTCTTCATACTTGCTGTCCTCCAGATTTCTCAGCACCTGTTCCCCTAACCTCTGGCTGGAAAAAACAAAAACCATAGACTTCTAGAACTCAGAAAAATGAGATGAAATCTCCACAGGTGGCCTCTGTACTGAACAGCACAGCCCTGTATCTTGTGTGTCTTATCTAGTCTAGCATGTTATCATCTCCAAGTTCATCCATTCGTTCAGAAAGATGTTTGTCCTGCTTTAAGGAGAGCAGTGTGTTAGCGTTCAACAGCACACACTCATAAACAACACGGTCTCCACTTTCCCAGGGTATATGATCAACCGACACAAAGCATGCAGACATATAACCGGAAGACCACAGCCCGGGAGTGGGGATCCGCTCTGATGCAGTTAGAGGGCTGGGTTAGTGGGAAACATGTGACTGAAGCAGGACCTTAACAGGCAGCAGGAGAAGGGACACAGCATTTTGGAGACAGGAAGGGCAAGGGTAAGGAACACAGAAGGAGATTAGAAGGTCCACGCAGGGGATGACAAGAAGTCCAATCCAATACAAGATGTTCAGCATAAGGGAATCATGAGCAAGAAAACTAGAAAGGAACATTAGAGCTAATTTCCAAACATAAAAATGAGAGAGCCAGGGAGGGAACTATGGTAATAAAAAGGAAACGATCTATTAAAGAAAGATTGCAAAGAGATGACCAGACTGTCAGCGTGATTAAACCCTGGGAATGAGATTATTCAAAATTTTCAACCAGGGTAAAAGGCAGATTGCTGGCACCATTAACAGGGCAATACTGGGAGAACGCGGGAAACAGCAAATGTCTTGAGGTGGTTGAAGAGGCTGAGACAGATCAACAAGCACTTTGAGGAGGTGGGAAAGAGATTGGAAGTCAGAGAGGAGAGACTGCAGAGTGTGAGTGCAGACCAGACCACATGTCAACAAAGCATAAGGTGGAGGGATGAACACAGGAGAAAGAAAGAGGGAGGATACTCAAGTATAGAGTCTGCCTCTGATGAGCTGTGGCTTCTTTGCAGAGATGAGGAGGGAACAGAGTCAGAGGAAGAGCATCCAGATCAGCCATGCACACCCCTGCCATGGGGATGGACTTCTCACAAATACACTTAGAACCTTCTGAGTACCCTTGCCTTCTACAGTGGGAGAAATGCCAAAATGCCACCCAAAACACCATTCTCTAGTATATTCCAACTATTTAAAGGACGATTTAGAGGGGCTGCAGGCCCAGGATTGGCTCTAAAAAGCTATCCTTTTGTAAAGGAAATGTACATGTATTTGGATCAGTAAACAGCAGATGCAAGCAGGCTTTCACTGAGCTCTCCTTATCTGCCTAGGAAACTCACATACTGCAGAAAAGAAGGGATTTAAGTTCTGACACCTGACGTAGAAAAACAAGACAAGTTTTACATCTCTTTCTCATCCATTCATCGCTTAAGACCCAGTCTATTTTTTTTTTCCTGTACAGTATGAAACCTTTGTCATCTGGCCCTTCGTTCAGTATCATATTTGCTGGATTCTTGTGTACATATGTCACATTAAATCAATGTGTATGCCTTTTTTTCTGTTAATCTAGTTGGCAGTATTATTCCATAGACCAAAGATTACTGACTGATTAAAGAAAATTTTGAACTTCCATACATTGCCGACAATCCAAAGATTGGGACTGTATTACATATTTCAATCCCAAAGCCAGGAGCAGTGCAGGAGGACAATGGAGAGTGAGGTAAAGGGCCCCAGTAGAAAGTAGGTCTTAGAAAGAAATGTTTTCAGGGACCAGCAGTTAGCGTAATGGCTATGTCGCTGGACTCCCATGTAGTCGACCGCGGTTCGCGTCCCGGACTCAGTGGCTTAAACTCACGCCGGGCGCGTGTGCGTGCGTGCCCAAGATCCCAAGAGGAGAATGGAGGAGAAGGGATTGTGGCGTGGCCATCCTCCCTGGGGGGTGATTTCTCACTTTCTATCTCTCTGTCTCTCTCTGTCTGTCTGGTGAGCACACGCGCCCTATAGCAAAAACCTCTTAAAAAAAAAAAAAAAGAAAGAAATGTTTTCCTCGGTAATGTGGAAAATTGGTCCTAGACTATACACTGCAGGCAAACCTGATGCCCAGCCCTACACCTTTGGGGTTTTTTCAGCCACCAGAATCATGAGTCAAATAAACCTCTTTTTCTGTTGGTGTTTCTTTAGATATGTCTTCTCGGGTATTTCTATTAGCAATGCAATAGAGAACCCAGGATCAACCTGAATTCTGCCAGGACGGTAGGGGTAAGGGCACTCCCAGAGACTATTCATAGCTTCCAAGTGATCCAAACTCCTGAGGGACTGTAATGAGCAGAATTTAAATATAATGGTTTTCAAGCATCCCAAATAATTCAAATGAGCAGACAGGTGTGAGAACCATTCACTGATGCCAGAATTCATAAAGTTTCAAATCAGTCCTTTAGAGTACCATTTCATTCCCTGCCTCCATAGAGATAACTTTTTTTTTTTTTTTTTTTTTTTGAGAGAGAGACTTTTTTGCTATTAGGGCATGTCCACTCTCCAGAGAGACAAAAAGCAAGAAATCACCCTGGGGGATGGCCATGCTGCAATTCCTTCTACATTCTCCTCTTGGAATGTTGGGCACACATGCACACTCTCGGCAAGAGTTTCAAGCTGCCAGGTCTGGGACTTAAACCACCGTTGGCCATGTGAGAGTCCAGCGCTTAACCACTACGGCACCTGCTGGCCCCACTCTTTCTTTACGTATGCATTCATCTCACATATCACAGTTGACCAGCCCGTTAGCAGATTTCAGGATATTTACATTAAGAACATGAACCAGGAGTCACACATATTATTTCATTTAATTCTTACAACAGTTCTCTGAGGCAGGTACTGTTGACAGGGACGACGAAACTATGACCTGGAGAAATTCCATGACTTTCCAGGATCCTACAACCGGTGACTCCAAGAGAGCTGCACCAAGCACACCCCCTCACCTGGTACTGCCCCAGGCCGGCAGTTCCCCAGCTGTCGGGGGAAGCAGGTCAGAGGAGCGTCTGAGGCTGAGCTACAGCAGACTAGTCCACTTCTGAACTGCGACTGTGGCCTACCACTTCCCCCAGAAAGGCCTGCCTGTAGGTGCTTCGCCCAGGCATCAGGCTTGGGGGAGAGAGCTCTGTCAGAGTGATTTCCTGTCATCATTTGTGTTCAACTCGATACCGTGTGAAACAAGGTTTACCTTATACTTCTCTGACAGAGTAATCATTTCTCTGAGTGAAAAAGTCAGGTGCATTAAAGGAATTCTCCTCCCCATCTCATCTCTGTTCTAAAAAAGTGCAAGAAAAAAGAAGCGACACGGCGCCCCGGGCCTGTGTTTCCTATGTCAGCGCCCTCCCAGCCAGGTGCTTTCTGCTGTCACTTTCCAGCTGCAGGGAAGGCAGCACTAATCCTGCAGGCCTGTGCCCATCTTCAACCTCGGTGCAGCTCTCAAGTGCAGAACACAGAAAAATATCCCCAAACAGTCACGTTCACCCTGTCTGATTTAACACGGGTGCATTGAACACTGGCTGACAACACTGCAGCCTAACAAGGGTGACAAGTGGGTGAATCCATGTGACGCTGCCAGAGGGGGCTTCAGCCTCATTTTGGGGACCAGGGCCTCGCTTGCTGGAGTCTGAAATTTCAGGCTTCCACAGCCGTGGCGGGAGTAGCCACCTTACCCGGAGTGTAGCCACCTGACCCGGAGCGTAGCCACCTTACCCGCAGGAGCACAGGTCGCAGATGCACTTCTTCACAGGGGCCATCCTGAGACCCAACGCCCCTCAGAGCAAGCCCAGCTGCAGCTGCCTGTGGGCTCCAACCTCCCAGCGAAGGTGAGCCAAGTCTCAAGGGCTTTTAACAAATGTTCTGAATATTTACTCGGGAAAAAAAAAAAAATAAAACAACTTTAAAATGGCCCTTTTGCAAAGTCCTGACGTGTTTCCTTCCCAAAGCAGGCCTGCGCCAAGGAGCTGCACGGAGCATGGACTGGGCGCCGCCCGGCGACCTCCCCCTGCAGGCCGCCGCCCCGCCTCTGCAGCCCTAACCCACGCTACCTGGTGCGGGCAGGCCTGGCCCTGGACTGGAAGAGAGGGGCCTCTTTGACGTCACCAAAGCTAGGAGGGGCGTGCCTCAGGGTGGCAATGACATGACAAGAGGCAATTGTGAGGTTGGAAAGCTTTCAGCGTCTCACCTGGCAGGCCCAGTTCAGGGCACCCTGTCTGAGCTGGGGGAAACGCGAAGATTGAAGACTTGATGGACAGCTTTGGGAACCTCCTGGGTATGCGAGGCCCAAACGCCAGTCATACCTGCAAAAAGGCTGGAGATTTCACCGCCATCGCGTTGCGCAGCCTTTTCTATGTCAAAGATACGACGCCCCTTCCTACGGAAAAGTGTTCCTTGGTTTCGGGGAGGCTAGCCTTGAAAACCATTTTCTGGTCTTTCTCCAGGTGTCTGTTTGAATTGCTCTTACCCAGGACCTGCAGATGGTGTAATGGTTACGTTGTTGGACTGCCACAGTGGGTGGTTGGAGTCCCAGAACCAGAGCTTAAAACTCATCCTGGATATGGAAGACTTACTGTTGAGTGAAGCAAGCCATGCTATGAAGGAGAGGCATTGTATGTCCCCACTTAATATATATATTTATATATATATGTATATATATATTTTTGAAACCATTCTGCTTCTGTTGTTATAGAGTTTTAAAATTATACAAAATTATAAGACATATTTTGAACATTATCTTTAAAATTCAATATTTTGAGATTTTGAAAGTTGTTTGTAAACTGTCAAGAATTATGGAGTATGAGCTAAAATTTTTTGCTATGTAAAGTAAATGTTTGTGGAAAAATGTAAAAATAAATAAATGAAAAAAAAAAAAAAAAAAAAAAAAAAAACTCATCCTGGGCGCATGTACTTGCAGGTCCAAAATCCCAGAGGAGAATGGAGAACAGATTTCGGTGTGACCATTCCCCCTGGGGGGGTGATTTCTCGCTTTCTATCTTTTCACCTCTCCGGCAAGCACACGTGCCCGACAGCATAAAACAACTCTCAGAAAAAAAAAAAAAAATTGCTCTTACCCTTAGACCTGAACACCTGAAAACTAAGCCATTTAAGAGCCTAGTCACAGGGTTGCTCAATCACTTCTCCCAGTGCTTGTAATGATGCCTTGATGCAATGGTTCTGAAATTTTAGTGGATATCAGAGCCACCTGGCTTGATAAAAACCAGATTGCCAGCCCTGACCTCAACCCCAACCCAGAGATTCTGATTCAGTTGATCTGGAGGAGAACTGAAAAGTTATCTTTTTTTTTAAGAATTATTTATTATCATTATTTTTCAATTTTGACCAGAGAGAAACAGAGAGAGAGAGAGAGAGAGAGAGAGAGAGAGCAAGCTGCCAGGTCCGGGATTTGAACCGTGGTCAGCCATGAGGGAGTCCAGCCTCCTTAACCACCAAAAGTCTAATTTTTACAAGTTCTCCAGTAATGTGGATTCTATTGGGCCAGAGACCACACTTCTAACAACCATGGCTTTAGAGATTTCTTTGCTCTAACAAGCTTTCCTTCAGCTTACCTGGGCCTGAGAACCATGACAGATCCCTTCCCAGAAGCCTCCTGCATCAAACTCTCTAGTCTGGGAATCTAGTTTTTAAAAGAAACCAAGTGTTAAGCCAGCCCATTTCCTCGTGGTTAGAGGAGCTGGATCACACATGGCCTACTGAGGTTTGAATCCCAGCCCTGGAGGCTTAACAAAGCATTCTAGGCTCTCGTGTGTGCCCCAAATCTTGATAGAACAGAGAAATGGAGAAGGGATTGTGGTGTGACCATGCCCCCTTGGGGAGGTCCAATTTCTTCCCCACCCCAACTCCCTACTCCTTATCTTGTGGTAGGCAGTCAGTCATGAGCGGGCAGCCCTAAGAGATAAGCGAAAGGCTCATCTAGCTCCAGGTGCCAGGAGGGCAAGGCAATTTGCCATCTTCCTTCCTTGGGGCCTGAGGGAAGCACACAGGGATGATTCGTAGATATTTCTCTTAACAAAAAGACCTAAGCAAGTGTTTTAGTCAGTGCCCTAATTCCCATTAGGGCAATGGACTAATTGGGCAATCTAATTGGGGCAACCTGGCTCGCATTGGACGTGGGCAATTAGGTGATTAAGTTCCTCATTCTTTACCTGTGAGGGAGGTGCGCAGGTGCAAGAAGGAACATGTGGATCCAAATTTAAAGGAAGAACATAGGCAGTGTAACAGGCCTCCCACTAATGAATATTCATGACCTCTAGTAATAAAATGAGGGTTAACTAGTACCAAAGCCCGGTTACCACCTGGCCATCTGCTCGCCCAAGATCCTTTCTGGGTGTACTTCCTTTCTTTCCTTTCCTTTCTTTCTATTAAACCTTCTTTTCTACCTACTTCATTCGTGGTTGCAGTTTCATTTTGCGCCTAGGGACTGATCTCTAATTTTAGTGATCTGCACCCAAAGAACCAAGGATTTCACAACGCAGCTCGACACTCTCCCATCCATTAACATAATGGTGCCGTGACTCGGATTGTACTTCCAGATGCTTTCCAGACCGGTCTCTCTCTCCCCGCTGCAACCACCGAGTCTTCCCCTCAAACATCAGACGAGGTCTGTGAGTATAAACCATGCTACGCTTCGCCGGGCTCTCTGCAGTCTCCAGCTCTAACTTCTGGCCACTTTTTCTTCTGGGTTTTGGATTTCTGGAGCCCTGGGCACCCTATCTTCTTTCTTGCTTATTTTTCCAGATTTACAAATTTTGGGTACGGAGTTTGTTAACAAGAGCTTTTCCAAAAATTTTTTTTTCCTCGTCATTAACCTACTCTTTTTGTACATGGCATTTTGCCTCTTTAGGTGCTTTTTCATACTAATGGGCACGAGGAAGAGGTTTTGACCACTGACGAGTCTCACGTGACACTGGAAATGGGTCCGGGGAAGAGGTTTTAACTTCTCCTTTCAGACTTTCTAGGGAGAAAACTGGGAATGCTCTCGGGAACTCTCTTGGAAATGGTCTCAGGCTTCCGACAGGGTAATTAGAGGCTCACGGGCCCTCAGACACGTACACTAACTCCAGGGGTATGAGGAGGAGACTTCTCCCTACATTCTCTTCACTCCAGGCAGCTAGCGCAACCCACTGGAGGTTTGTTACCTGGATTGGCTCTGCAGGGATGCCTCGGGCCTTTCTAGGCATTCCTATAAATTATAATTCTTTGATTCCAAGAAACTCCCCACTGGGGTGCATCCTCTCTAAGATCAGTTTGACCCTCAATCTCTTAGGAGGAGACTCATTTTCCTTTGTAATACTGCATGGCCACAATACAAGTTGCCAGAGGGAATAATTCAGCCAGTAAATGGGACCTTAGACTATCATTCCATTATCCAATTAGATAATCTATGTAGGAACCAAGGAAAGTGAACTGAGGTGCCATACATTCAGGCTTTTGTGGCCCTCAGATCTGACCCAAAGCTTTATCTGGGCTGTTTATCATCAGCAACTCCACCCATCAAAACTGTTCCCTCCTCACTTTTCCCAGAGACTGTAAAACAAGATTTAGAATCTGAGCCTAAAACTTTAACCCTAGCTTTTTAATCCACAGAAAGCTCCCCACTCCCCCCCAAAAAAACTGTCCTTAGGACCTAGCACCCCCCAGAAGAACTTCTGAAGGTGGTCTCTTCAGTCTTTTACAAACGAGACCTAGAGGAAGAGGACAGGGTTAAGGCAAAGGAAAACAGGTAGGCTCAATTCATTGCTGCTTTGGCTGGGTAAAAGTCACCTCCTGGTCACCCTAGGAAATCCCTAGTGACCTGTGATCATTGTCAGAAGCCTGAACACAAGAAGAACGGCTATCTACTAAAGCCTCCACAAAAGCCTTGCCCCAAATGTGGCCGATCAGGCCACTGGGCTAGGGACTGCCCCAGGAGTTCAGGGACTCCTGGGTCAGACCCTGAAAAGGCCTTAATAGTGGCCCTCCAGTGAGGATGCCACTGCTCCAGTCGGCTCCCACAACGGCCTTCAACACCATGGGATCGGAGCCCAGGGCGACCTTGGACATGGCAAGTAGGACCCATACTTTTCTTATTGATACGGGAGCCATCTACTCAGTACTTCCTGCTTATGCTGGAGCCCCCTCCTCTGACTCTCATTTCATTGCGGGAGTGAGTATCAGGTAAACTTGTCACTGCCCTCTAACCCCAGCTCTTTGCTGTACTTGGGAGAACATAATTTTCTCCCATCAACTTCTAATTATACCTCCATGCCCTACTCTCCTTATGGGAAGGGATATCCTCAGTAAACTGGGCGCTCAATTAATACTAAAACATAACACATTTGCCTTGTTGGGTCTATTATTAAACCCTGATCTTAAAGTATGTCAACAAACTGACCTCATTCAAAAAATCATCCAGAAGTCTGGGCACACCAGAAAGGGCAAAAACAGCTGTACCTGTTAAAATTAGGCTTAAGGATCTTAGTATCTGCCCACATAAAAAAAAAAATAATACCCGCTTAAACCTAAGGCCATTCAAGGGCTTCAACCAATAATTATTAGACTCCTACAGGTTGGCGTTTTAAGCCCCTGTGAGTCACCCTGTAAAGTCCCCCTGTGAGTCCCCCATTCTAGCAGTAAAGAAGCCCACTGGAGAATATTGCCTAGTCCAAGACCTCGGAACTATAAATGAGGCAGCTATTCCCATTCACCCAATGGTGCTAAACTCTTATACTATTCTGGGAGAGGTGCCCCCAAATTCTCACTGGTTTTCAGTTTTAAATCTTAAGAATGCTTTCTTTTGCATTCCAATAGATAAAGATTCCCAATTCTTGTTTACTTTTGAGTTAAGAGAGAAGGGAACACCCCAACAATTAACATGGAGAACGCTCCTTCAGGGCTATCACGATGCCAAAGGCCCACGTGGTTGGTTTACAAATGGAGCTAAGCTTCATCTCCCCATGGCCCAACAATAAATCATTTTAAAGAGTCTTCATGACTTTTGTCATTTTAAAAGGAACTCTTTAATCGACCTCTACAATTCTATATTTGTAGGCAAAAGCTTGTCTAAGGTTATGAGGCAAATTTGCCAAACATGAGTATGAAAGGCCTTTCCTTCACACATAGTAATAGATGCAGAAACCAATGCCATCCAGCAATATATTACACTTTTTCAAATCCAAAAGGCTCTCCAGTCTCATGGAGACCAAGTCTTGCCAGCAGCTACCTCTCTAGGAGTTAACTCTTTCCAACTGAAGTATTCCGGTAAAAGTGGCAAACATTCCCATTTGGATCCACATTTCACGGATCAAGCTGGTTGCTGACCTGGGAACTCACCAGACTTCTCACACTTACACCTGTGAGTCTCAGGAAGACCTTCGATTTCTTTTCAAGACGAATTTCTCAGATAAGTAATATGAGCCCAGCCTTCTTCCTCCTTCTACATTTTTTCTTACTCAGGGATTTGTGACAACATTGCCTTCTTTTCAAGTTCTTCCTAATGTTTACTCTCGTTAATCGTACAGCTATTGTTTTAAACCTCTTGTTGCCACTAGCAGGTTCAGTTGTAATAATCATCTTAATTATAAGCTTTGGCCCTCCGTTGTTGCAGGCCCTTACTAAACTTATTGTCAACCAAATACAATCTCTCTTTGTGTTACAACAATTTCAGTGCCTAATGTTAACCTTTTTCCTCTAAATGCAGCTGTTACAGTCTTCGTTACAGTCTTCCGTAATTCATATGAGGACACCTCTAAAGTCACTGCCTAATCTTGGGGCCAGCCTGACAGAGAGCAAGGACTAAGGCTCTGACTCCCTTCTCTTCGGCCCCTTTATCAGCTGGAAGAAGCTACAGAAGAAAAGACCTTCAGTCCATTTTCCCTGCATGATTTCAGTGTCTCAAGACCTTGAGTGGGAAATGTGGTAGGCAGTCAGTCATGAGCGGGCAGCCCTAAGAGATAAGCAAAAGGCTCATCTAGCTCCAGGTGCCAGGGGGGCGAGGCAATTTGCCATCTTCCTTCCTTGAGGCCTGAGGGAAGCACACAGGGATGATTTGTAGATTTTTCTCTTATCAAAAAGACCTAAGCAAGCGTTTTGGTCGGTGCCCTAATTCCCATTAGGGCAATGGACTAATTGGGCAGTCTAATTGGGGCAACCTGGTTCACATTGGGCGTGCACAATTAGGTGATCAAGTTCCTCATTCTTTACCTGTGAGGAAGGTGCGCAGGTGCAAGAAGGAACATGTGGATTCAAACTCAAAGGAAGAACATAGGCAGTGTAACAGGCCTCCCACTAATGAATATTCATGACCTCTAGTAATAAAAATAATGGTTAACTAATACCAAGCCCGGTATTAGTTATTGCCAAGAGCCTTTTGGGGTATACTTTCTTTCTTTCCTCTCCTTTCTTTCCTATTAAATCCTTTCTACCTACTTCATTTGGGGTTGTAGTTTCATTTTGCACCTAGGGACTGATCTCTAATTTTAGTAATCTGGACCCAAAGAACCAAGGATTTCACAATGCAGCTTGACACTCTCCCATCCGTTAACAATCTCTCTACTTGTCTCTGGCAAGTGTCTCTACTTATGCTTTGGCAATTAAACAAGAAACAATACCAATTCTACACATACTCTGCTAGAAAAGAGGGGTAGGGGGCAGGTCTTGGTGACGTAGTGGTAATACAACTAGACCAACATGGCAAAGGTCCTAGGTTCATGTCCCAGGACTTCCCTGAGCACACCAGAAACACACATGCTGCACATGATCCATCCCAATTGAGATGGGGTGGGGGTGGGGAGTGGCGCTGCAGCATTAAGACCATAAAGACCCCGTGAGGGTGCCTGACTCTCTTTCATGGAAGAAATAAATTTTAAAAAGAAAAAAGATGAGGAAATATTTCCTGACTCATTCTATGAGGCCACTATAACTCTGATTCTAAAGCCATAAAGTCTCACATGGGGCCAGCAGATAGCATAGTGTTTACGTCCCTGAACTCCCACATGGCCAACAGCCATTCAAGTCCTGAACCCAGTGGCTTGAAAATTACACCGGGTGCATGTGCATGCCCAAGATGCCTGGAGGAGAAGGGATTGTGGCATGGCCATCCCCCTCTGAGGGGTGATTTCTCACTTTCTCTGTCTCTCTCTCCCTCTCCTGTGAGTGCATGCACCCTAAGGCAAAATCTCTTTAAAAAAAAGTAAAAAGGTCACATGAAACTACAGGCCAATATCTCTCATGGATATATATATATGTTTGATATTTTTAAAATATCAAACAGAAACAAGCAAAAAAAAATAACATATAAAAAGGAGTATACACCATGACCACGAGTAGTTTATCATAAGACTACAAGCTAGTTGTAACCCTGTAAAATCAATTAATGTAATATACCATAACAACAGAATGAAGAACAAAAACCACTTGATCTTCTCAATAGATTGTAAAAAACCATTTGACAAAATCCTACATTCATTCTTTTTTTTTTAGTAACCAAAGAAATGCTTTATTAACACAAGCACGCGAACTGTACAGCAGTAAGAAATTTAAATATCTAGGTCATGACAAATAGGTGGCAACGCAACATCCAGGGTCGACAGAATGCTTGAAGGAGACTGCAACAAATCAGATTCCCAGGGTGGAGAGGGCATCTTCATAGGCAAAGGGGGGCCCGGCTGTAAGAGCTTTTCAAGTTCTCTCTCTTCATCAAGGATCATGAAAGGCACTCCATTCAAGGGGAGATGTGCAATCTGGTGCTCTTCAGGCAGGTCAAAACTCTCAAAATCTAGTGGATTAAAGGGAAAGAATTTTTCTATTTCTGGATAGGTGTCATCTGAAGCAGGAACAGAGAGTTTTGCTTTCACAGTCTTCTCAGTCATCTTTCTTGCAGAGAAAGTTGGTTGTTTTTGCTTGGGGGGTCCATTAGTCTTTACTGACTTTTCTGTAGCTCTGTTGACAATTCCTAAAGCCTTTCTGGTAGCTTTAGGTAAAGCAGGTGGAGCATTGAAGATTTTGCCAACATGTGGTGTTAAAACCTGAGATCTCCCATCTAAGGCCTTAACTGAGGGCGCAGAGCCCAGCTTCAACCCATCCTTGGGAGCCACGCGGGTGCCTGGGTCTCCATTTTCCTTATCAGCAAAGATCAGAGTAGCCATTCTAGATTATTCACAGACTCCGCCACAAAATCCTACATTCATTCTTGATTTTAAAAACTCCTTGGGCCTTGGGGACCAGCAGGTGGCGTGGTGGTTAAGGTGCTGGACACTCCCACATGGCTGACCACGGTTCGAGTCCTGGACCTGGTGGCTTCCTTTCTCACTTTCCCTCTCTCTCTTTCCTCCTCTGTATCTCTCTCTGGTCAAATTAAAATAAATGAGTGACTAAATAAAATTAAATAAATAATTATAATAAAGAAAATTAAAAAAAAAAAAAAAAAAAAAACTCCTTGGGCCTGGGGTCAGCAGGTGGAATAGTGGTTACAGCACTGGACTCCCAGATAGCCAGCAGAGGTTCAAGTACCAGAACAGCTTGAAAATCATGCCAGGTACATGTGCATGTGTGCCCAAAATCCCAGGAGGAGAATGGAGAAGAGATTGTGGCATGGCCGTGACCCCTGGGAGATGATTTCTCACTTTCCCTCCCACTGTCTCTCTCTTGGGCAAGTGCATGTGCCTTGTGGCAAAAAAATATTTAAAAAATTAAAAATCCTTGAGGCAGCAGGTGGCGTGGAGGTTAAGGCACTTGGATCCCACATGGCCAACTGTGCAATTTGAGTCCTGGAGCACGTGGCTAAAAAACATGCTGGGTGCATGTGTGCATGCCCCAGAGGAGAATGGAGAAGGGATTATGGCATGTCCATGCTTCCTGGTGGGTAATTTCTCACACTCCTTCTCTCTCATCTCTGTCACTCTCTGAAGAGCACACATGCCTTATGGCAAAAACTAACAAAATATAAAATAAAATCCTCAACAAATTAGAAAAAGAGAGGAATTTCCACAACCTGATAAATAACATCTACAAAAAACACTACAACTATCATCAAGCTTTAAATGTGAAAGGCTGAATAAGTTTTCTTCCTGATAAGAGGAACAAGAGAAAGTGTCTATTGTCACAACTTTTATTCAACATCCTACTGGAGGTTCTTACCAATGGAATAAAAAAATATTAAAGGCATTCAGATTAGAAAGGAGGACATGAAACTTTTATTTCCAAAGGACATGATCCTAAATATAGACAATCCTTAGAAATCTGGGGCCAGCAGATGCCATAATGGTTATGTCGCTGGACTCCCACATAGTCAACCATGGTTCATGTCCCGGACCTGGGAGCTTAGAAGTCATGCCAGGCACCAGATAAGGGACTGATAATCAAAATACACAGGGAACTCAAGAAGCTTCCCTGGAAGAAAATTATTAACACAATTAAAAAATGAGAAAACGAGCCAAATAAACAACTCTCTAAGGAAGACATATGAACAGCTAAAAAGCATATGAAAAAATGCTCAACATCTCTCATTGTAAGGGAGATGCAGATCAAAACCACGATGAGGGGGGCCAGCACATGGCATGGTGGTTAAGGCGCTGGACTCCCACATAGTCGACCATGGTTCAAGTCCCGGACCTGGTGGCTTACTTTCTCACTTTCCCTTTCTCTCTCTCTCTCCCTCTCTCTGGTCAGTTTATCAGTGTATATGTCCTATAGCAAATGTAAAAAATAATAATAAAGTTAAATGAATGATTATTAAAAAAAAAAAAAAAACACACAATGAGCTGTCACCTAATCCCAGTCAGAATGGCAAAGATTAAAAAAACAAATAATGATAGGTGCTGGAGAGGATGTGGTGAAAGGAGGTCACTCCTACACTTTGGTGGGAATGTAAATTGGTCCAGCCACTGTGGAGAACAATATGGAGGTTCCCCAAAGAACTTCAAGTAGAACTACCATATGATCCAGCAATTCCACTCCTGGGTATCTACCCAAAGGACAGGAGAGGACTCAGTCGGAAAAGTGCTTGCACAACTATTTTCATTGCAGCATTATTCATGATTGCTAAGACATGGAACCAACCCAAATGTCCACAAACAGATGAATGGATTGAAAAATTGTGACACATATACCCCCATGGAATACTATTCAGCCGTAAAAAAGAGCAAGGCCCTGGAATTTGATAGAAAGTGGAAAATATGGAAGATTTTGTTGCTCAGTGAAGCTAGTCAGGCTGAAAAAGAGACATTGTATATCTCCACTTAACATATACAGACTGCACTCTATGGTAGAGACTGAAAGACTGGAGAACATAAAAATATTAAAAATTGTAATGGGCACTAGAGACAAAGTGGAAAGAGAGTGTGGGAAGGGAAGAATGTAGGAAAGGAAATTTGGGGGGGATGGAGAGGTAAGACACTATTGACGAGGATGTGTATAATAGTTTCAACTAGGCTGGACTGAGGTGTATATCAGGCTGGGTAAAGTCTCTTCACAATCTAAATGATGTATAGCGATTTAATGTATGAATAATAAAAATATTAAAAATAAATAAATTTTTTTAAAAGTCACGCCAGGCACATGTACATGCGTGCCCAAGATCCTGAGAGAAGAATGGAAGAAATGGGGTTGAGATGTGGCCATTCCCCTGGGAAAGGGCATGTGATTTCTTGCTTTCTGTCTCTCTGTCTCTCCAGCAAGTGCACACACCCTATAGCAAATATCTCTCTAAAAAAAAAAGAAAAAATAAATATTTAGAAATCTATTTTGTAGGGACCAGTAGTTGACGTAATGGCTATGTCACTGGACTTCCATGTAGTCGACTGCGGTTCGAAACCTGGACCCGGTGGCTTACACTCACGCCAGGTACATGTGCATGCGTCCCCAAGATCCCGAGAGGAGAATGGAAAAGAAGGGATTGCAGCATGGCCATCCACCCTGGGGGGTGATTTCTCGCTTTCTGTCTCTCTGCCTCTCTCTGTCTCTCTAGCAAGTGCACGCACCGTGTAGCAAAAACCTCCCCCCCCCAAAAAAAAGAAATTGACATGCTAATCCTAAAAGTATATACATAAATGCAAAGGATCGATAATAACAAACTTTGAAAAAGAACAAAGAAAAGCAGACTAAAACTACACAATTTCAAACCTACATCAAATCTACAGCTATGCTAGAGCTGGCAGGTGGCATGGTGGTCAAGGGCATTGGACTTCCACATGACCAACTGTGGTTCAAGTCCCAGATCTGGTGGCTTGCTTTCTCTCTCTCTCTCTCTCTCTCTCTCTCTCTCTCTCTCCTCCTCCTCTCTGGCCAAATTAAAATAAATCAATTAATTAAATTCAATAAAATTCAATAAACAATTGTTTTTTTTAAGAAAAGAAGAAAAGATTTAAAATAAAAACAAGCATACAACTATGTTAATCAAGACAGACAAGGAGGAAGCCAAGAAATAATGCCATACAACATTCTCCTTCTTTCCTCTGATCTCTTACCATAATTTCTTATTAGCCAAACCTAACTGGAAGCCACAGGGCATGAAAGCCCATAATTTAGGCCCTGTAGGCCATAGTCCAGGCCAGCATGGAAAAGGTTAGATCTGAAAACAAAGAAGGATAATCTTACTTACAGTTGTCTCCATTCTCTTCCCACAAGAGTTGTGACCGTGCATGCTTTACATAAAATATATAATAAAAGTATTAGTGAATAGAGGATGAACTAGTCTACAAATGCTCTCCCAAGACTTGATAGAGATGCTTGGACTAAAAAGCAAAAATTATCCTAAACTATAGGTAGCTCATACAGACAGAAAGTAGATGGGTCTTTTTAAACTCAGGAGTGGGAGAGATGAAGACTGGCTCCTTAATGGGTGTTGGGTTTCCTTGGGGAATGATGATAAAGTTTTACAACTAGACAGAAATGATAGTTGTACAACATTGTGAATATACTAAGTACTGCTAAATTGTACATTTTAAAATGGTTACTTTAAGTTTTGTAACTTTTCCTTTAAAAAAATAACTTCTTGGCCAATAAAAAAAAAATCACAGGAAAAAAATTAACTGATCTCCAAATCTCTTGGGTTTTGTTTGTTTGTTTTGTTTTGCCGTTTTTAAAATACATTTCCCATTATGTAAGTTTTATTTATTTTGGAGAGGTTTTTGCTATAGGGCGTGTGCGCTCACTGGAAAGACACAGAGAGACAGAGAGACAGAAAGCAAGAAATCACTCCCCAGAGGGAATGGCCACACCACAATCCCTTCTTCTCCATTCTCCTCTCGGCATCTTGGGCACGCACGCACATGCGACAGTGTGAGTTTAAGCCACTGGGTCCAGGACTTGAACTGCGGTCAGTTACATAGGAGTCCAACAACAGAGCCATTACACCAACTGTTGGTCTCCCCATTATGTAAGTTTTTAAAAAATTATTATTATTATTTTATTTTATTTTATTTATTTAATTATTTTATTTATTATTTTATTATTATTTTATTTATTTATTTATTTATTTATTTACTTTAATTTGATCAGAGAGGGACAGAGTGAGAGAGAAAGAGAGAAAGAGAGAGAGAGAAAGGAAGCCACCAGGTCCAGGACTCGAACCACAGTCAGCCATGTGGGAGTCCAGCACCCTTAACCACCATGCCACCTCCTGGCCCCACCCATTATGTAAGTTTTAAATAGATTGGTGTTTGGGGTTGGCCCCAGTAGTTAAAGGAGCTAGATCACACATGGCCAACCACAGTTCAAATCCCAACCTTGGCAACTTGAAAAAATACACTGGGTACATGTGTATGCATGCCCCAAATTCTAACAGGATAGAGAAATGGAGGAGATGAGATTGTGACATAACCACGTCCCACGGTTTTCTCTCTTTCTATCTGTCTGCATGCCTGCCTCTGGTGAGTATCTTCTGGCGACTGAGAGGGTTAAAATAGAACAGAGTTTCATTTTTGTGTTACGGTGTTTTTACTTGTTAATTGTCCAGTATTATAAAATAAAATGTGCTCCAAAAACCAAACATATAAACTAAATAATTACATCCTTTTAAGAAAAAAAGAAAAACTATCAACTTAAGAAAGATAGAGACAGTGACATAACAGCAAAAGCATGGACATGTAGATCAATGGAACAGCATGGAGTCCATAATTCAACCCTTAAATTCATGGTCAATGGATTTTTGGTTTTGGAGGGGGGAGACACTTAAGTTTAATCTTCCAATTTAATTGACCTAGAAGCATTCTTGTCAGTATAAAAGACTTAGTTGGGGGCCGTGGCGAAGCTGAACCGGGTTCTGTGGTTGTGCTTCCAGCTCACAGCATGGTCACAGTCCTGACTACAGGTAGTCAATGGTAGCTGTCAGTGGCCTTCTTGCTGAAGGCCATATTGGACCATTCACCCATGCTAGAGGGGTGGCTGGATGAGGTGTTTTCTTTTTCTAAAAATAATCATTTATTTAACTTTATTTATTCATTCATTTATTTTAATTTGACCAGAGAGAGACATAAAGAGGGAAATTGAGAAAGCAAGCCACCCAATCTGAGATGCAAGCCATGGTCAGTCACATGGGAGTGTCCAGCGCCTTAATCACTATGCCACGTGCTTGCCCAAAGGGGAGAGCTTTTAAAGTCGCCCATAAGTTTGAGAAATTTCAATTTCTGTTCCTTTCTTTCAAAACCACCAGTATCCTACTGCCAAACTGGGTTCCCGTCCACCGCCTAGTTCAGCAATTTCCATTTTGCCCCACTCAGGATCACTCCCTCCTTGCAAGGCCTTTTGCCTCACCTGTTCTATGTCTGCTGCCTTATCCATGTGGCCTTTCTTTTCCAACACCTCCTCTAGGTCTGCGTCTGGTTCCTCCTCCCAAGGGTCTCCTGCCACCCCACACTTTTTCTTCTTTTCTTCCTTTTCAGAACTAGCTCCTACATGCCTTGCTGCACCTCCCTTTTTTTTCATTCTCTTCTTGGCTGGGACCTCTGGGCTATCTCCCATCAGGACGTACTCTGGAGCCTCAACTTTGACCAACTTCTCTTTACTAACATTCCTAGGGCTGCCCTCCACGGACTGGAGAGTTTTGAGTGACCCAGGACAGTGTTCTTCCTGGCAGATTTTCTTCATCTTCCTGCTGTGTTCCCTAGGGCTCCCCTGCTCCTGTTTCTGCCCCAAGGCAGTCTGCTCCTTACCCTCCTCCCCCTCAGAGCAACCGTAAGAGCATCCCCAGCCTCGGAGAACGAAGGGTCCCACAACTCAGAAGGCTGCAATGTCCTTGACCTTTTTTTTACTTCTTGTGTTTTTTGAGCTTTTTGCCATCGCTGGTCACCTCTTCACTCTGTCTATGGTCTGAGTACACAGGGCACACGCATACTCATAGCCAGGGCTGGCAGTGGATCACAGCATGACCTCCTTGGGTGCTGTTTGTCTCTTTCTCTTCCCCCCTCTCCCTTTTTGTCCCTCTCATTCAGTGAAGAAATAAACTTTTTTAGAAAATCATGAAAAAAATTTAATCGGCCTATTTGCAATCCTAGAATCAAACAACACTTCATTTCATAAAATAGAGTGAACATTCCCTTGAGCTAAGTAGTGAATCATGTGGCTTTATAGGCAAAATAGGGCCTAGAAAAGCAGGAATAGAAAAGAAAAAGTAGATTGATTGTTTCAAATTTTCTTTTCTTATAAAGATTAAAGCAGAGGGGACTTCCTTATTATACTTGCTAAATCCAGCCTGTCTGGGAATTTGGCTGTTATCTCTCACTCTTCTGATTGCACAGTAGGTCAGATAGCTTGGTGACACAGAACTTTGGCATGAGTGACTCCATTTTAGTTTAGTCTATTGGGCCTACTGCAGAAGTTCAGTGTAAACCAATAAGCCTCCTATAAGTTTTATTTACCAGAGAACAAAGGAAATACATCACCAACAAATTCAAAATAATAATAATGATGATGAATTAAATTAAATAAAATGGTTCTTAAAAAAATAGACAATGGAAGGCTCTAAGAGAAAATTATGTCCAACCAATCAACTGTGAGGATAAAAACAGACTTTCTCAGACAGGCAAAGTCTTTACATTTTTACTGCCCTCATACTGTTTATCAGGAAGTTGTTGGGAAATGTATTCCACCTAATGAGTTAGTAAGCCAAAATGAAGAAGACGTGAGATCAAGGAGAAAGGATATCCAACACAATGAAGAAGGGAAACCCAAGAATAATGGATCTCTGGAGTAGAGCCAAAGGTTCCAGAAGAGATGTCACCAAGGAGATGAACTTGAGTTTGAATACATAGTGCTCCCCTCTTATGGAGGATAAGTTCCAAGACCTCCAATGGATGCCTGAAACTGTGGACAGTACCAAACTCCATACACACTATGTTTCCCACTATACATACGTACTTATGATAAAGATTAACTTATAAGTTGGGCACAGTAAGGAATTAACAATAACTAATAATAATCTAAGTAAACAGTTATAACAATACACTGTAATAAAAGTTATATGAATGTTGTTTCTTTCAAAATATCTATTATACTTTACCTTAGGTAACTGAAACTACAGAAAGAGAAATTGTGGATAAGGAGACTACTATATTAAGATTTTCCATATACTATTTTGTATTATGACATCTCACTATATTATTCCATAAGCAAGTACCATTTTTTAAAGAATTATTTTATTTAACTTTATTAATTAATTAATTAATTTAGTTAAATTTGACCAGAGAGGGAGAGCAAGAGAGAGTGGGAAAATGAGAAAGCAAGAGGCCAGATCCGGGACTCGAACCGCAGTCGGCCATGTGGGAGTCCAGAGCTCTTAACCACCATGCCAACTGCCAGCCCCAGCAAGAACCATTTTTTGAACTTTTCTTGTGCACACAGCACACATTAACTCAGTGCCCTAGGCTAGACCCCAGGCTAGACCCCAGCAGCCCTACATAAAAATAGGTATTTGAATAATTTTTGAATGAATGGAAGAATACTTGAATTTATGCAATAGTGTATAGACTTTGGAAAAGGCTTTACTGTAGATAAGGAATATCCTTAGTAAATTTAATTTCCTGATGATATGGATTCATTCTGAATACTAAATGTCACTAATTCATTCACTTACTTGAAGATCCTTTTCCCTTAATCCCATGTCTTCCTTATTTTTGGCTTATTAACTCATTTGGTGAAACATATCTTCCAATCACTCTCTGATGAAAAGTATGAGGGCAGTAAAAATTTCAAGACATTGCATGTGCAAATGTCTTTGTTTTACACTCACACTCGATTGGTTGAACATAAGTTTTTAGAGATACAGTGTAGCCTATTAGTAGACAACTTAGCTTGTGTGAATCTAAATTCCATTTCATCATTTGATATCCACATAACTTGAAGTTACTTAATCTTCCGAAGCTTTGAGTTTCTCACTTGAAAATAGGGTCATTTATTCATAGGGTTATTGTGAGGTTGGACTTTAAGCATGAGGTTCCGTATTACAATTTCCTGCAGCTCTGCAATTTTAATTATAAACTTTCAAGTCTGTGAGAAGCATTTGCCTCAAAGTGGAAAAGGCACTAACGGAATCCGGGTCTCCTGCTAGGGATTTCCTACCACCTGGCTGTGTAGCACTGCGCAATCACCTGACTTCTCCAAACTGGCTTTCCTTATCTGTCGTTTTCTCTAGTCCTGCTCTAGTACTCATGAGGCAGGGAACTGGGGAGGCCTGAGCGGGCTGAGAAGGTAGAGGACTGCCTTCCACTTCATCTATCTGCTGCCCCCTACCTGAAAGTACCCAGGCACACCTCGAGCCTACAGCGAGTTGCGTCATTGGTGGTGGTGCTTTTGGCCACAAGAGGGCAGCACTCTCCCACCAACCATATACGTACGTACCACCTGGCAACCGCGAACCCAGCTTAAATAGAAGACTAAAAACACTTGAGTCCTCGGTTTTCCCTTCCATCTTCCCTCCCACGAAGCCCTAGTTGGATTTCATTAAACGAGCAGCTTCTCAAAGCTCGCGGTGCAGTGACGTCAGAGAGCGGAGGTCTCGCGAGATCACCACCGGAAGTGGGTGGTGGCGGGGACGCGGCGGCTCACTTCTCCAGAAGGCGAGCGAGTGTCCCGAGCTGCTGCAGCCTTCCGCCCAGTCGCTTTCGGAGAAAGCCAACCCCGCCGCGGCCTTCCCAGCCCGGAGCTCGCGCTCCCAGCCGGCCCGACCGCTCGTCTGCGCGAACCGAGGCCCAACCCGCGGAGCTCCCGGCGCCCGACCCCTCGCTCGGCGCTGCAGCTAGGCCGCGCCCTCAGGCCCAGTCCTCCGCGGCCCCGGCAGGTGATGCCAAACACAGCCATGAAGAAAAAAGTGCTGCTGATGGGGAAGAGCGGGTCGGGGAAGACCAGCATGAGGTCGATTATCTTTGCAAATTATATCGCTCGCGACACCCGGCGCCTGGGGGCCACCATTGATGTGGAGCATTCCCATGTCCGATTCCTGGGGAACCTGGTGCTGAACCTGTGGGACTGTGGCGGCCAGGACACCTTCATGGAAAATTATTTCACCAGCCAGCGAGACAACATCTTCCGGAATGTCGAGGTTTTGATTTACGTATTTGACGTGGAGAGCCGCGAACTGGAGAAGGACATGCATTATTATCAGTCCTGTCTGGAGGCCATCCTCCAGAACTCTCCTGACGCCAAAATCTTCTGCCTGGTGCACAAAATGGATCTGGTTCAGGAGGATCAGCGTGACCTGATTTTTAAAGAGCGAGAGGAAGACCTGAGGCGTTTGTCTCGCCCCCTGGAGTGTGCTTGTTTCCGAACGTCCATCTGGGATGAAACGCTCTACAAAGCCTGGTCCAGTATCGTCTATCAGCTTATTCCCAACGTTCAGCAGCTAGAGATGAACCTCAGGAATTTTGCCCAAATTATCGAGGCCGATGAAGTTCTGCTGTTCGAGAGAGCTACGTTTTTGGTTATTTCTCATTACCAGTGCAAAGAGCAGCGTGATGTCCACCGCTTTGAGAAGATCAGCAACATCATTAAGCAGTTCAAGCTGAGCTGCAGTAAATTGGCCGCTTCTTTCCAGAGCATGGAAGTTAGGAATTCTAACTTCGCTGCTTTCATCGACATCTTCACATCAAACACGTACGTGATGGTTGTTATGTCGGATCCCTCGATTCCTTCTGCAGCTACTCTGATCAACATTCGCAATGCCAGGAAACACTTTGAGAAGCTGGAGAGAGTGGATGGCCCCAAGCACAGTCTCCTTATGCGCTGAATATTGCCAAATGCTATTTCTGAAAATGCTGAATTGCCTTTTTCCCTTGCACCCTTTATTTTTAAAATTCATGTCATGTGTGTAAAAGTGAGCTTTGAGATGTGTGCTGCTTACTACCCCATCTTTTTCTTCCCCACTCCCCAGTCTTAAAATATTGGACGCTATTTACTCAGCTATCCAGTAGAGCTTCAAGATGGCCTTTCTGAAAAGTTGATAATGGTGTAACACTAAAGTAGATGGTTTGTGTGTGTTCTGATTGCCTGGTTATAATAGATATGCACAAAAAGGCTTTACCAGTATCTTCCTGTATTCCTTATCAGATTGCAAAGATGGAATGTCACTATTTTATCAGCAAGGTATTAAAATGAATTTATAAATTCCTCTTGGCTTCAATCATGAATAAACATTTGATGTTAGCAATTTAAAATATGGTCTTATTTGAAATAATTTCAAGGTGCTTAATGTGTAAATCTAAAGATTCTGAATGCCTGTAAGTATTACTTAACAAGCAATTTTGATTCTGTGAACTTAGCCCCCACCACTTAGCATCTGTAGCAGAGTGGTTAAGACTGGACTCTGGAGCTAGACCACACAGCTAGTCGAGTTAGTATTCTGGTCTCTTCATTTTTACTAGCTCTGTGAACTTGGACAAGATATTTAATTTCACTGTGCTTGTTTCCTCATTTGTAAAATGTGGGTAAGAATACCACAAATTCACAGAATTGGTGCCTAGCACATACTTGGTAGTACATACCTAACAGCTATCATCATTGATGGAGCCATTCTCCCCAAATTATTAGCCTTTATTAAGTGCCAGATATTTTTAAGAATTATTTAACTTTATTTATGTACTTATTTATTTTAATTTGACCAGAAAGAGACAGAGTGAGAGAGAGGGAAAGTGAGAAAACAAGCCACCAGGTCCAGGACTTGAACACATGGTCAGCCACATAGGAGTCCAGCATACTTAACCACCATGCAACCTGCTAGACCCAAGTGCCAGATATTCTTAATTACTTGTACATTTATCTTAGTTAATCAGCACAACCTATGAGATAGGTTTCTTTGTTTTAATGGTTAAGGAAACTGTCCTACAGCTAAACTCAAGACAGTCAGACTACACACTCTTAACCATTACACCACACTTACTTCCTCCATTGAAAAGTTCATCATAAAAACGCTAGCTTTGTAGGTGTAGATTATTCCTTCATATATTGACAATTTCAAATTTACATACTGAGGAAGCTAAAGCCCACAAAGTGCCCTTTTTTTTTTTAAGGGTTTTTTGCCATAGGCCTGTGTTCACCAGAGACAGTGAGAGGGAAGGTGAGAAATTACCCCCTGGAGGGGAGAGTCACATGCAATCCCTTTTCTTCCATTCTCCTCCTGGGGCTTTGGTCACACAAGCAACAGATGGATTTTCAAGCATCCAGGTTTGAGATTCAAACCGTAGTCAAACATGTAGGAGTCCAGCACCTTAATCATCATGCCACCTGGCCTCTCTTAAGGAAGTGTTTCTTTCACTTTGTGCAAGATCACTTTCCCATTTAAATTTATCTAGAAATTGGACATTGAATTAGATTCTTAGATTACCTACTTTTGGGGAAGGATTCTCAGGTTCCTAATTTGCATTGGCAATGTAATATAATGAAATCAGAAAACAGACCTAAAATCTCGCATTCCAGTTCCAGCAATAGCTGTCTTAAGATTGTTTGAAATGAAATTTAACTGTATTAGAGCCAGAAGACCACTGTTCAGCCTCTCTAAACCTCTCATTTTACAGAGGCAATATCTTTATATAGACTGTAAATATAACTGGCAGGGCTTTAGGATTTACAAGAACATTTATCCTTTTTAGCAGTGGATGTGGATAACCAGGTCCCTATCCATGAAATGCAAAAAAGATAGATGTAAGTCACAAAATCATCTAATTAGGATCATTGGCTTAAGTTAATGTAGAGACTCTCTAGGTGAGAAAACTCTGATAAGATACTTTTAAAAATAATTTTAAAACGTGTGGCACTTTGATAATTAAAATAGCAGTAGCAAAATACTCTTAAATCACTGAATCTCTCAAATTTATTTTGGTGATCAAGTTATCAATGTATATACCTTTATGTGTGATCATTTTGTGGTTTGCAGGGCATGGGATTATTAATATAGAAAATTCCAGAGCCAGATTATACAATGTAAAATATTTACTCAAGACAGTAGTTCACTGAACATATTTACAAACAGCCCCACAGAGGGTTCACATTTTAAATAGGATGTGGACTTGCTGCTCACAGTACACAGGGAAAGGGTGATCTCTAGAGCAACCAACCACGTAGTACAACTTGATGCAAAAGGGAATTTCACTTCAGTATACTCCCTCCTTTACATCAAGGGAAATGTCCTTAAGTGAATTTTTATTTTGTTGAACTTCAGTACCCTCAGAGTGGAAAAATATGTATAGTTTGATGTTATACAGGTCTCAAAAATTCTTTTTCCTTTAGATAAAACTGACTTCCTAGTTTATAGTTAAAAACATGGTAAAGAAAGGGTTTCAAAATACTTGTGAATATTTTTGTTTACTGTTAAATTCCCTCCAAATGTTTTTAACTTCAACTGTTTTATTTCACTTTAAAACTTTTTTAGGGTAGTTTACCAACATTACATGTTTGTCCTCTTTAGACATTTTAAATAATCAGTACATTTTGGCATTATCTAAGTTTTGAGTTGCTGTACGAGTCAGTTTATATACCTTTATATCTTAAAAATTGCGAGCAGAATAATGTACATTCTTTGTAATCTCTCTCATATGAATATAATGAGAAAAAAATACATTTATAGCAGTAAATTTGCCCTATCTTTACCAGTACTTTTATTCCATCATGTAGGAGCCAAGCCAAATAATTTCAACATTTAAGTATTTGCTAAAAATGATATACAGGCCTTGGGATATATGTATTTTTTACATAATTGATATAACTGGAGAGATCACATATAATCATAGAAAAACTATAAAACAAGTTAATGAAATATTAAATGAATAAAAAGTCAAGATAAATCATAAGAAATCACAGAGAAGGGATAGGCACATAGAAAAGGATAAATTAAGACTTCAGGACAGAAGTGAGATTTGTTCTGAGCTGTTAGAAAAAAAACTAATTGTAACAAGGTAGAAAGGAAAGGTAAGGTATTCCAGCTTTATGAGACTCGGGAACCAAGATTTTTAAAGACCCATGCTCACTGAAGCATTTCAGTAAAAAGAAATGGGTGATGATAGTGGAAGTGGGAATAGAGGAAATCTCTTAAGTTTGAACTCTATTCCAGAACTAGCAATGAACCTTAAATGGAATTTTAGGCAAGAAATAACATGACAAAAGTAGTTCCTTAAGGGTAAAAAGCAGCTAAGCAGGAGATGCTGGGTAGGAAGAGGCCCAAGACAAAAAGTCACAATGATGGAACCAGCAGATGGTGTAATGGTTACGTGGCTGGACTCCCATATACTCAACCTCGGTTCAAGTCCTGGGCCCTGTGACTTAAAACTCATAGCCATTATGCTAACTGCTGGTTCCCACAGATTGGTTCTTGAGTTCTACACTCCCTGCTTATGTATCATCTTTAAAATAGGTATAATCACGGGACCAGCAGTTAGCGTCATGGCTATGTCGCTAGACTCCCACGTAGTCGACCGCGGTTCGCGTCCCAGACCCGGTGGCTTAAAACTCACGCCAGGCTCGTGTGCGTGCATGCCCAAGATCCCGAGAGGAGAATGGAAGAGAAGGGATTGCGGCGTGACCATCCCCCTGGGGGGTGATTTCTCGCTTTCTGTCTCTATGTCTCTCTCTCTGTCTGGCGAGCGCACGCGCCCTATAGCAAAAACCTCTCCAAAAAAAAAAAAAAAATAGGTATATCACTACCTTATAAGGTTGTAACAATTAAATTAGCTAATATGTATTAAGAGTGTCTACCCAATGGCCCTGGCACTTTGCAGATACTGGTATGATAGCCATACCTCATCCATAACATACTAATTTTGTATTTTCAGATACCGGATTTTCTTAAAACAGACTACAGGATGGTTTCCCAGTACATCTGCAGAAAACTGAGTTAACTAATAAAGGGACACAGCACATTAGAAGTTTCTTTCTCTTCCGCTACAAAAAAAAAAAAAAAAAAAAAAAAAAAAAAAGTGGTTATATGTGCTTTCTTCTGTCTTTTCTCCCAGAAAAACATCTTCAAACTGGGACAGTATAACTTAAAGAGAGAAAGGCAGCCCAAGATAAGTGAAGAAAGATGAACTATTAAGTCCATCTACTTCCAGGATTTTCCCATCTAACTTTTCTCCTCTCCATGCCAGGTGACAAGGTTTTGATAATTACAAATTCAGGCTTTAGAAAGCATATTGTAGGTGCTATCACCCTTTCAGTGGCTCTCCCAATTCTTCCTGGTTCAGGAAGGGCAATGGCATATGTGCACTTGGATGCTAGGAACAAGCCCTTTTCTGGGGCAAAAGTCCCCAACAGAGGAAGGCAGGAGACTGCACGAGCATTAAGTTATTTAACCCAATTCAATTTTCTCAAGTTATTTTGGGACTAACCTATAGACAATTGGACTCCTTTGGTGGGTTTGAGCTGTAAAGTAACATAATCAAAACTAATTCCTTTCCCAAAACAGAACCTCCCTTAAAAAATAAATAAATAAAAATAAAAAAACTAATGAATTTTTACTTTAAAATAATAAGCTAGGATTAAATTCTCAAAGTCTAAATTAGACTAAATCTCAATCTGTTATACAATCCACTAAATGGATTTATAGTTTCAGTTCTTTAAAAGTGTCTAATCAGCTTCCATCTTTTTCCTTTTTTCTAAATTCATTCTGCCTCAGTCTTCACGTAATACTACATACACTTCATCCCATCAAACATCGCTTCTCAGAATCGACCTACTTGAATAATGATTAAACCTGTTTGGAGCTTACCCAATCTTAAAATCTGTCATCTTGACTCCATATTCCAAGGCACTACTTTTCTCTCTTTTGTTGGTTAGTACAAAATGATTCATGAAGAAACCATAAAAGTTGTACATTTCTCTAAAATGAAAAATTAGTATATTCAGTAGCTATATTAACCACTGGGTAAAAGTACAAAAAAAGCTACTCATGTTAACTGGAATACTACAGAATAAATTAGTTAAACCTACTTTTTTCATATATTTAATGCTTAAAAAAATTACTCAGAAATCAAAATGGCTTCGCACAGGGACCAGCAGGTGGCACGGTGGTTCAGACATGGGATAAGCACATGTCCAACCGTGACTTGAGCCCCAGGCCCAGTGCCTTGAAAATCGTTGTGGGCATGTGTGTGTGCATGCCCAAAATCATGCAAGAAAAATGGAGGAGAAGGGATGGCAATGAGGCCATCTCCCCTGACAGGTGATTTCTCACTTTCCCTCTCTCTCTCAGGGGAGCACAAGTGCCTATGAAAAAAAAAAGAAAAAAAGGCTCACATAATTGACTTTTGATTTCCAAATACTTCATATTTTAATACCAACCCCTACAAAAAGAAAAAAACCCAAACACACTTCCCTCACCTAAAAACATTACGGGAGGCTTTTAGAAAGCATTTAAGATTTTTCAGGACTTGAGAGTATTACACTTCCAACAAGCATTTAAGTCATAAATCTATCCGATGACAGAGCTTCAATTTAAGTGCATCAGAGTTAAATTAGCTGGATAATGCTTCATCTTGTCATGTCAGGCAGAGATTCTTTTGCATCAAGGCTCTTTCTCAAGAGTTCTTCTTCTGTAAAATTGATTTAAATAAAAAAGGAATAAGCCAACATTACAAAAATAAATAAATAAGACAGATTCCAAGTAGTAAAATATTTTCAATATACCAGTGTTTAATTATCAATGGCAAGTCAAAGTGACATATAACAAATCTGTATCACCATATCCATATCTGTCCTAACATGCTATAAGATCAATTTAACTATGATGAAAATTTTCAAATGTACAAAAGTGAAGAAAATTATGATTAACCCAATGTATCTATTACCTTACTTAAATAACTTTTTCAATGGCCAGAGTTTACATGTGCTCACCTGAGACAGAAAGAAAAAGAGCATACCCCAACAGGGAATAGTCACACAGTAATCCTCTTTCTCCATTTTTCCATTCTGTGGGGATGTTGGAAATGAGCACGTGTCTTTGGTTTTTTTTTTTTTCTATAGGGTGCTTGCACTCGCCAGACAGACAGGGAGAGACAGAGAGACAGAAAGCAAGAAATCACCTCCCAGGGGGGGATGGCCACACCGCAATCCCTTCTCCTACATTCTCCTCTCAGGATCTTGGGCACGCACACACACGGGCCAGCATGAGTTTAAGCCAGGTCCGGGACTCGAACCGCGGTCAACTACGTGGTAGTCCAGCGACATAGCCATTACGCTAACTGCTGGTCCCCTTGGTGTGTTTTTTAAGCCACAGGGGTTGGGATTAAAACTATGGTCAGTCATGTGGGTTCCAGGTCTCTTAACCACTGGGCTACAGGCCAGCTCAATAACTGTTAAAAGTTGAATTATGTTCCCCATAAAGATATGAAGTTCTAACACCAGTACTTAAGAATTAACAAAATTTGGAAATATGGTCCACATAGATATAATTAGCTAAGATGAGATCATGCTGGAGCAAGGTGGGACCTTAATTAACACTACAACTGGACCAACAGATGGCGTAGCAGTTACATTGCTGGACTCCTACAAGGCTGACTAGTTTGAGTCTCGGACCCAGCTGCTTGAAAATCACAACAGGCGTGTGTGGTGCGTGCCCAAGATCCCAGGAGGAGAATAGAGGAGAAGGGATTGCAGCATGGCCATCCTCGCTAGGGGGTAATTTCTCACTTTCCCTCTCACTGTGTTTGTCTCCTTCTCTCTCTTCCTGTCTCTCTTCAGTAAGTACAAGCACCCTAAGGTAAAAACCTCTAAAAAAAACAAACAAACAAAAATAGTAGTGTCCTGATGAGAAGATCACATATAAAAGAACACCATGAAAATAAAGACAAAGATTAGATTATGCTGCCATATGCCAAGGAATGCCAGGAGCCATCAGAGGCTGGAAGAGGCAATGAGGGCCTAGTGACTTTTGAGGGAACATGGTCCTGCCAATACCTTGATTTTAGACATCTAGCCTTTAGAACTTAGTCTCCAGAGACAATAAATTTCTGTTGTTTTGAGCCACCCAACACATAGTATATTTTTATGGCAGCCCTAGGAAACTAATACAATGACCAATGTTTTGTTTCTGCTCTGCACTCCCATCATATTTATTTCAAAGTAAAGTATAGGTATACTATTATAACAGTGACACTTAAAGTAGTGTTTCTGGGGCCAGCAGGTGGCATGGTGATTAAGGCACAGATCTCACATGAAAAACATGCCAGGCACGTGTACACGCATGCCCAAAAATCCAAGGAGAGAATGAGGGAGAAGGGATCACAATGTGGTTGAACCTCCGAGGAATAATTTTTCACTTTCCTTCTCTCTGTCTGTCTCAAGTGAGTGCACATGGCCCATGACAAAAATCTTAAAAAAAAAAAAAATATATATATATATATATATATATATATAGTGTTTCTCAAATTTTTTTAATAAGTATTTTATTTATTTATTTATTCATTTATTTATTTCAATTTGACCAGAGAGGGACAGAGTGAGAGAGAGAGAAAGAGAAAGTGAGAAAGCAAGCTGCCAGGTCCAGGACTGGAACCACAGTCAGCCATGTGGGAATCCAGCGCCTCTAACCACCATGCCACTTACTGGCCCCATGTTTCTCAACTTTTAAAAAAACCACCTCTACTAGACGAGATTTTGATAGATTTACTTTCAGTACTTTGTATTACAATATCAATAAGTTTCCAGTTTGGGTTTTTTCTCTTTTTTATACCTATTCCAAACTAACTATAAAATAGGTTCATATGAATAGAGATTCGAAAGTTACCTATAAATAGTTCACTCTTCTCATCCTAGATGGAGGAATGAGAAGCAAACTTTGTCATATTAACAACTAAGATCATGCAGGTAATCACTGTGAATTATTTTTATGAAACATTGAGAGAAAACTTCAACAGGTGAATGAATATGCACAGGTCTAGTTAAATCTTACCTTTTAAATTAGGTGGTTCTCCAAGACTACATGGTACTGTAGTCTTCAATCTTTGCTCCACTGGAGAAAACTTTATCAGTGGTGAAAGAGACTGTTTTCTTTCACCAGTAGACATGCGTAATGATGGTTTTGTATAGTCAATGTACAAATCATGAATATCTGAAAAGTTAAGTATATCATCTGTTTGCATGTTTTGGTGAGTAGTGTTCAATTCTGGTTTGTGCCTTTTAAGTGTTTCAGCATTAAAGGGGTCAGATTCTTCTCTCTTCTTGGAAAGAGATTTCTTCAGAGCCTCACATCTACTGCGAATAGCCTGTAGGCTGAAGTCTTTTTCTAGAGTATTCTGTCTTTCTCCTACAATATCTTCTGGAAAAATGTTACTATGCACAGGACTATTTGATTCTAGCTTAAAATTGGCCTCTGAACTACTAGAGCTGTTAAGACTTAGGTGACCAACTTCTTCTGGGAGAGTTTCATGTAGTATGCCAAAATCATCATTCTTAAAACTCTTAGAACTAATTTCACTTGAAATTTGAAAAGAGTTCCATAACACAGTTTTATGCAGGGGCGTTTCTTTGTAAGAAGCCTGTGAGCAGTCCAATATTCTACTAGATTCCTTTTTGCTACTACCCATCGTATATATCTTATTGCCTATAGCAGGGGACAGTGTCTCTATTTGGCTAGTTTCTGAAAGCTGCGTTGGTAAACCTGTACATTCTGAATCTTGCTTCCAAATTATTTTCTTATTTAACAAATCTGAATGATTTTGTGTTGCTGGTTCACCCATGTGACTGGCCATCACATGGTTCCAAGGTCCATACGTGAGGCAATCTGAAACAACTTTCTCCTCAGGCAAATGAGACTGGCCAATATCTGTTACAGTGGTTGCTGAGAGGAAACTGGCTGTGCTCTGATTATCATGCAACACAGGTAAGGAGTCTGGCAACACTTCTCTGTGTTCAGTATCCATCTGAATTGGCTCTTTACTTCTGTTATCTTCCATTTCAACAGCTTTTCTCCATGAAGTCCTAATTTCAGTTACTAATTAAAGGGAAGAAAAAAAAACAATTTATTAATATTCTCAAACCTAAGAGCATGTAATTAAATATGTCTAGTGATGAAGATACAACTACTGGGACCAGCAGTTAGCATAATGGCTATGTCGCTTAACTCCCATGTAGTTGACCGCGGTTTGAGTCCCGGACCCAGTGGCATAAACTCACACCGGGTGTGTGCGCATGTGTGCATGCCCAAGATCCTGAGAGCAGAATGGAGGAGAAGAGATTGCGGCGTGGCCATCCTCCCTGGGAGGTGATTTCTCACTTTCTATTTCTCTGTCTCTCTCTGTCTTTCTGGCCAGCGCACATGCCCTATAGCAAAAACCCCTAAAAAGAAAAAAAGAAAAAAAGAAAAAAAAGATATAGTAGCCACTGACTCAGTATGTGTTCATAAACATATTGGTTGGACAACAAGGCTCCATAGTACAATAAACTCCAACACTAAAGAAATCTATCTCCAACTCATCAAACGCAAGTTAACATATATAACAAAAACTATTCCTGAAATGTTCATATTACATAACATAGGGCATATAAATTATGTGTAGTAAAAAGACATTTCCAGGGCCAGATGTACAGCAGTAAAATGCAATGCTCTGTGAGGCTGAAACAGAGGAGTTCTGGGTTCATGTCCAGAGGTTTCCCTGAATATGTTGGGCATGCACATGCCCAGGATCCAGTGCAAGATGGGGTTGTGGGTGGATCACAGCATCAGGATCTTCTCAGAAGTGCTGTCTCTCTCTTTTTTTGTCTCTCTTGCTTATGGAGGATATAAATACACTTTAAAAGGAAAAAAAGATTTTCTTATCCATCTAGGACAGGTTTTCATAAGCGTTTTCTGTAAAGGGCCAGGTAGTAATATTTTAGGTTTAGCAGGCTATCGAGGCTGTTAAAATCACTCAACTATGCCACTGTAGCATGAATGCATAATAGTTCCCCCCTTATCTGCCAGGTACCTCAGGTACCTGTCTCAAGACATTTAGAGAATGCCTGAAATCATGAATAGTACCAAATGCTATATATGTTTTTTTTTTTCCTATACATACATACCTATTTATAAATTAGGTACAGTATGAGACTAACAACTAATAATAAAATAGAACAACTGTAACAATGTAAGGCAAGCTCTGCAGCCTACTAGTTAAGGGAGCCAGATCCCACATGGCCAACTATGGAATGAATCCCAGCTCCAGTAGCTTGAAAAACATACCAGTACTTGTGTGTGCATGCCCCAAATCCCAAGAGGAGGAAGAAATGAAGGAGAAGGGATTAAGGCATAACCCCCCTTGGAGAGTGCTTTCTGCCTTTCTCTCTGTCTCTCTGGCAAAGTAAATGTACCTGCTGGCAATTAAAAAATAAAAACAATTTTTTAAATGTACTGTAATAAAAGTTATGTGAATGTGGTCTCTCTTGCTCTCAAAACATCTTATTGTACTGTGCACACCTATTTTTGGACCACAATTGACCATAAGTAACTAAAACTGCAGATAAGGGGTACTACTGTAAAATAGTGTATCAAGGAGCTGGCAGGTTGGGTGGTAGTTAAGAGCACTGGACTCCCACATGCCAACTGCAGTTTGAATCCCAGAACTAGCAGCTTCTTTCTTACTTTCCCTCTCTCTCCTCCTTCCTCTCTCTCTCTCTCTCTGGTCAAATTAAAATAAATAAATAAAGATAAAATAATTCTTTAAAGAAAAAAACAAAAACAGTGTATCAATAAGTGAGCAAAGTTGTGTTCAATGGTTTCATTTACAAAACATGCAGACTGGGGCCATATTTGATTCACATACCGTATTCTAGGCTGTAGCTTAGTTAAACCTAAAGTTCTTAAATTTTGTTATAGGGCACATGTGCGCACCAGAGAGACAGGATCAGGTGAGTGGGTAGAGAGGGCAAACAAGCATCCCCCAAGGGGGATGTATCCAAACCACAATCCCTTCTCCTCTCGGGATTTTGGGCACATATGCACATGCACCTATTGTGTTCTTCAAGCTTCCCGGTCTGGGACTCAAACTGCATAGTCAGTCACGTGGGATACAGCCATAACCACTATGCCACTGGCTGGCCCGAGAAATTATATTTTTAACCATTCAACCATGATAATCTGCCTTCATATGGACGCCAACATCAGGACTTTACCTATACAAATTGTAGGATATAGGGGGGAGAGTATTAAGCAGTCTGACTCATTTGGGAGAGGTACTCTATGTACACACAGTTTTTGGGTGGTGCTTCTGGTTGTTAACTGGGAGAGCACAGTCTCTATACTTTATAAATCTGGATCACAAGTCAGATCAAGAAGCAGGGAATTTTTAAAGTGATCAATAAAATATTTTCCAGAAAAAAAACAGAGTAAAACAACAAAAAACAAAGAGAAAAAAATTACTGACATATATACCATGTATATCACCAGGGCTAATTAAACCTCTGTGTACTGAGTATACTAAAGTCATAAAATAATAGTACTGAAAGACTCCTCTATAGGTGAGCATGCCCACTCATAAAGTTCACAAAAAGTTTTTTGTTTTTTTTTTTTAAGAGGTTTTCGCTATAGGGCACGTGCGCTCACCAGAGAGACAGAGAGACAGAAAGTGAGAAATCACCCTCCAGGGGGTATGGCCATGCTGCAATCCCTTCTTCTCCATTCTCCTCCCAGGATCTTGGGCACGCACGCACACGGGCCCGGCATGAGTTTAAGCGACCAGGTCCAGGACTCAAACCACAGTCAACTACATAGGAGTCCAGCAACATAGCCATTACACTAACTGCTGGTCTCAACTTTACAAAAAGTTTTTAAAGCAAAATGAATAGTCATTGCTAAGTAACTTGAAATATATAGAAGAGAGTTTTAAAGTGTGTTCCCAAAATATCTGTCCAATCATGGTTCTAACAATGGTAATGCCTGAGAAAGAAAGAAAAGAGACAGAAAGTGTAAGGAGCAGCCCAAATTTGAGCCAACATGGTGACCTATAAACACACGCAGAAACAGAAACGCAATTCCATGGACAGTCATATGCAGGGCAATGAACGTCATTAACATGTGAATACACTGTCTCTCTATGTTTCTAAAAGTGCAGGGCAGTATTGAGTTAAAGGAAGTCACATGTATTAATCAGAATTGGCCAAAGATTACAGAAAACAGGACTACAGGGGCTAGCCAGGTATCTTCTCATGTTCAGCCAATTTACATCTGAAAACAACTGGTTTTGCATTCCACTTCCCTTCCCCCATTCTGCTCCTTAAAAGAATAAGCTTGGAACCAGCTGCCTCCATCAGAGGAGTCAGGACCACCTAATCCCTACTTTTCTTTACTTGTATGTCTTTGTGTATTTATTTCTATGTTTATTCTCAAATCCATGGCCACAACCCTCAGATCACACATTCATTTAGCTGTGTGGGACACGGCAAGAAAGCATTAACTTACTCAAGTTTTCTGGAGTTCGGGGAATCTGGTTCCTTGTTAAGAAAGGGTTAGAAACTAGAGAATCAATTAGTTCCTCTAATTTTACTTCTTTTCCTTCAGAAGGCTGTGGTGAATCAGACAAAACTGCTTTGGCAACCTAAAACAGAAAAGAACAAGTAAAGCAAAAACAACCAAGCCCATTGGTAGGGTACATCAAGAGCCCGACCCATAATAGATGGCACAAATATAAGCACTATCTGAAACTCCAGAGCACTCTGTATAAATAATGTAGGAATAATCCTTTAAGGTGAAATGGAACACAAAACTACTTTTCCTTTTTTTTAGATGTCCTTTATAAAGGACATAATAGGTAAAAAACAATCTTATACTTGGACAATATAAACTAGTTCTGACTACACAGTGACCTACGCAGTTATAATTAAGTATTTATTTAATTAATAATTTACTAAGCCAAACTTTTCTTATAGTTTCTCAGAAATAAAAAGTAATTGATTTATTTGTTGTGTAATCAAATTCAAACAAGGCTAAGGAATACATACAATAAAAATAACATTAGTGAATAGCTTGAGTATTTAATTTGTATAAACTGAGTGCTATAATACTAATGAGACTACATGTGATTATCTACCAGTGAAAAGCAGAATGCCTTATGGGATAGGTCTAGTTAGGAAAATCAAATTCATGAACAAAGATACATTTAATCACTTTTGAAACTTTTAGGAAGCAAAAAGAACAAAATCTTTGCTCAGTGATAATATGACATCTCATTCTTTGTTCTAACAAAAAAAGTAGTTCAGCTAAGCAACAGACAAAAATAACAAAGCATTTTGGGAACCAGCAGTTAGCGTAATGGCTATGTCGCTGGACTCCCACGTAGTCGACCGTGGTTCGCGTCACGGACCCGGTGGCTTACAACTCACGCCGGGCACGTGTGCGTGCGTGCCCAAGATCCCGAGAGGAGAATGGAGGAGAAGGGATTGCGGCGTGACCATCCCCCCTGGGGGGTGATTTCTCGCTTTCTATCTCTCTGTCTCTCTCTGTCTGTCTGGCGAGCGCACGCGCCCTATAGCGAAAACCTCTCCAAAAAAAAAAAAAAAAAAAGCATTTTGATAGAGTATAATCATTTGTTACATCTAACAATTTATATAATATTAAATCCCAAAATATCATACCATGTATTATTTTTTATACTTTCAGATGGTACCTGCAGAATGGGAAGTAGGTTCTAATCAATGGATATAAACTTAAAATTAAATTAGTTTATATTAAAAATTATTTCCACTTGAAGACTAATTTTGTATTAGCTATGTCTTACATTATTTGTGATCTCCTTTTTCCCAAATTAACCCAGTAACTCAATAATTAACTACATTTATTTATGATCCTAATACCACTGGGGGAAAAAAAATATTTAAGCATACTTATTACAGTCTTTTTCTAACCTCTTCTACCAGATGATCTTGTTCTTTTTGGAATGGATCATTTTTTCTGGTTGGTAAAGACCCTCCATATGCACTCCTCCCTGTATTCTTTATAGTACTGGATAATGGAGAGTACTCCACTTCATGTTCTGGTATTTTCTTAGAAATTGTCTCATTTTTCTCTTTTGGAGTTCTCATCTTTATGTCCTAAAGAAGACAGACATGTATGTTAAAACCATAATAGTCATGACTGATCTTGAAGTTTTATTCATAAGGGCCATGGTAATTCATGAACCTGTAAAACATTGTTAATATTACTGTGAAATTAAATTCACTGGCAGAACTGAATAATTTTCATAATCCTATTTCAAAACCATATAAATAGAAGTGATACAAAAAGCAAATAGTGGAAAATGTAAAATAGATATTAAATTTAATTAAACCATGATCAAAAACAATTTAATATGGTCAAAACTGGGGCCAGCAGATGGCACAGTGATTATATCACTGGACTCCCACCAGGCTGACTGTGTGTGGTTTGACTCCCAGACCCAGTGGCTTGAAACTCATGCCAGGCGTGTGTGAGCACATGCCCAAGATCCCAGGAGAAGAGTGAAGGAAGGACTGTGGCATAACCACCCCTCCCCCTGCAGGTGATTTCTCTCTTTCCTTCTCACTTTCTCTGTCTCTGGACGAACACACACACCCTAATACAAAAACCTCTTTAAAAAAAATATGGTAGGAATTAATTGAACATTGTTTTGAAACATACCTTCTCCAGCAATGTAACATTGTTTCTATCTGATGAGGAAGCTGGCTCCAACAAGAAAGAGGTAGGACTAAAAGGAAAAAAGATAAATTCAAGTTTATAGGAAAGTATTCTATTAACTTGATATATACAAATAGGTTAAAGAAACTGTCTGCCCCGTATCTGTCCGTTACGATTTCACTCAATTCGTCCCGGTCATCGAAAGGCAGTTTATTCTAGGGAGGTATAGTGACAATTAGAGCAGTATTTTAGCCCAATTTGTGTATCAGCCTCCCAATTTTGTTCATTTTATTTACCCACTGTGTATTTTTTTAAGTTGATAGGAATTTTAAAGGGATTAGATGACAACATTGAAAAGCCTCAATAAACATTAAAAACAAATTCAATTAACTATTGGGTTGTCCGAAAAGTCATGACACATTTTGCAAAGAAAAACAAGCAATTAACTACACTGTTACTGATAAGACTACTCTGCTGCAAATAGTATTTAACAACTGCTGAACTACATGCAAAAAAAAGGTATTCTTTTATTTTATCAAGTGCAGTCTATTCACATATTACTGATGAAACATTTAATGACAAATACCTGTAACAGTGAAAAATCCTGAGTAATAAGATTATTTTCATATCCCAGTAACTCGACTCATCACAAGAATTTCGTTCATCTATCTAGCAGTAATAATCTTTCATACCCCATTAAGCATTTATCTCTTGCCACCAAAAACCTTCTAGTAAGCCCCCTCAACGTCCCCAAAATTATAATTAATATAAAGTATCAGGGGACCAACAGGTGGTGTGGTGGTTGAGGCACCATACTCCCATACGACCAAAGGAAGACAAACCAAAATCATAATCAAGATTGGAGGTACCAACTAAGACCTCTGCACACTATAAGAACAATTGTGATATGGGAATAAAATAGACAAGCCAATAATTTTATGTATTATCTCATCAATACAATACTAGGTTGTCACAGAAGATTTCATTGTTTTGCTGTAAATATTCAGAAAAATCAACATTGGGCCAGCCTCATAGGCTAGTGACTAAGGAAGTAAGATCCCAGATGTCAACCACAGTTCAAATCCTGGCCCCGGGGTCTTGAAAAACACACTGAGTGCATGTATGCCCGAAGTCCCAAGAGGATGGAGAAATGGAGGAAAAGGATTGCAGTGTGACTACACTGTACTGCGGGGTAATTTCCCCCTCCTCCCCCTCTGAATACATGGACTCTCCAGCAATTAAAAAGAAAAGAAAAAGAAAATCAACATCAAATCCCGATAAAAGAATAAAAACAGGACTAGTCAATGGAACGGTGGTTAAGGCAGCTGAATCTCACATAGTCAAGCTGAAGTCCCAGACCCAGCAACTTGAGAAACACTCTGGGCACTTGTGCATACATACCCAAAATCCTGAAAAAAAAAAAAGAGAAATGAAAAAGGGATTGTGATGTGACTATCACCTATGGAGGTGCTTTCTCACTTTCTCTGTCTCTAGGATGAGCACATATGCCCTCTGGCAAATAAAAAGAAGAAAAATAGAACAGATAAAATGAAGAGTGCTTCAGTTCATTAAAAATTCAAAATTTTCGGGACCAGCAGTCTTATAACGTAGTCGACCGCGGTTTTTTTTTTTTCCCGAGAGGAGAATGGAAGAATTATTTTATTGGGGCTGGCAGGTGGCATGGTGGTTCAGGGCACTGAATTCCCACATGGCCGACTGTGGTTCAAGTCTCGGACCTGGAAGCTTGCTTTCTCACTTTCTCTCTCTCTCTGTCCCTCTCTGGTCAAATTTAAATATATAAATAAAGTTAAATAAAATCATTCTTTTTGGGACTGGCAAGTGGCATGGTAGTTAAGGCACTGGACACTCCCACATGGCCGACCATGGTTCAAGCCCCCGACCTGGTGGCTTATTTTCTCACTTTCCTCTCTCTCTCTCTCTCTCTCTCTCTCTCTGTGTGTGTGTGTGTGTGTGTCTCTCTGGCCAAATTAAAATAAATTAATGAATGAATAAATGAAATTGAACAAAATAATTTTAAAAAATATTTTTAAATAATTCTTTTTTATTTAACTTTATTTATTATTATTTTCCAGTTTGATCAGAGAAAGAGTGAAGGAAAGTGAGAAAGCAAGCCACCAGATTCAGGACTAAACTGTGGTCGACCATGTGGGAGTGTAGCACCTTAACCACCATGCCACCTGTTGGCCCCTTGGAATCAGTTTTAATAGTCAAAACAGAATAGAGAAAATAGGCAATAAAGAACATAGAAATACTCCTGAATAAATTTGGAACAAAGTAGGTTTGGTGTTTTCTTTTGTTAAATTTTGAGATTAGAATAAATCAGAAGTCAGGACCAGCAGTTGGCATAATGGCTATGTTGCTGGACTCCCATGTAGTCCACGGTTCGAGTCACAGACCCAGTGTCTTCAATTCACACCGGGCACGTGTGCGGGTGTGCCCAAGATCCCAAGAGAAGAATGGAGGTGAAAGGACTGCGGCATGGCCATCCCCCGGGGGGTGATTTCTCGCTTTCTGTCTCTCTGTCTCTCTCTGTCTTTCTGGCGAGCACACGCGCCCTATAGCAAAAACCTCTCCAAAAAAAAGAGAATAAATCAGAAGTCTTTTAATTTTTTAAAAAAATTTTTAATTATTTATTTTATTATCTTTATTAGTAGTATTTTCAAGTTTGCTATCAGGCATGTGTGCTCACCAGAGACAGAGAGAGAAAGTAAGAAAACAAGCCACCAGGTCCAGGATTCAAACCATGGTCAGCATGTGAGAGTCCAGGGCCTTAACCACCATGCCATCTGCTGGCCCCAGTCTCCTAATTATTGTTTTATCAAATGGTTTATTAGAAATTCCAATATACAGGGACCAGCAGTTAGCGTAATGGCTATGTCGCTGGACTCCCACATAGTTGACCGCGGTTCTCGTCCCAGACCCGGTGGCTTAAACTCACGCCGGGCACGTGTGCGTGCGTGCCCAAGATCCCAAGAGGAGAATGGAGGAGAAGGGATTGCGGCGTGGCCATCCCCCCTGGGGGGTGATTTCTTGCTTTCTGTCTCTATGTCTCTCTCTGTCTGTCTGGCGAGCGCACGCGCCCTATAGCAAAAAAAAAAAAAAAGAAATTCCAATATACAAAGGCTCTTCAAAAAGTTTATGTAAAAACTATGCATGGATTTCAAATATTCTGCACCAAAAGAAATTCATACTTTAATTCCACTGTTCTGTAATCTTTTTAAGTCCCTTTCTTCAAAATATACATAAAACATAAAGATTCTCAGGCTGAAATGGGAAAGGGTTGGAATACCCATAACTAAATTAAATGCTTTCACAGCATCAGAGGGCACTATAGGATACAAGTTGAAAACTAACTGACTAAAAGATCTCAAAGGTCCCTCAAACTCTTGGATTAAGTCAACAAAGTAGTTTCAAAAAAAGCTCATACACACGAAAAGGCAGAAAATTCCCAAACCTGCATTAGATAATTTCTGTGTATTTTTGCTTCAAAAGAAAAAAGATCATCTTCATGAAAGCCAGCATTTATTTTTTTTTTATTTAATGATAGAGTGTATGCACACACATGAGAGTCAATCGGAAAGAGAGAGACAGAGACAGAAAGAAATGAGCACCTTCCTCAAATTCCGGAACAGTTAGGATCACTGTTAGGTTGTTAGGTCTGGTCACACGGCGGTCCCCTTCTCTAATTCATCAACCTTTTGGGTCATGGGCACTCCCAAACGTACCTGGTGTGCTTTGAGGCTGACCAAAACGGAGTGTGGGATCCAACTTCTCTTGAGTAATGCATTACTACTGCACCACAGAGCCAGCACGAAACCCAGAGAAGGCATACACTCACAAGAGTACAAGAAAAATAGCACTCCAAGTGGGCCATGGTGAAACTACAATCTCTTTTTTCTCCAATTCTCCATCCCCTTATGATACTGGGCACACACATACACACACACATGCACCCAGTGTGTTTTCTTTTTTAAAAAATTATTTAATTTTATTTATTATCATTATTTTTTTAGTGTGACCAGAGAGAAACAGAGAGAGGAAAAGTGAGAAAGCAAGTCGCCAGATCCAGGACTTGAACCATGGTTGACCATGTGGGAGTGCAAGTACCTTAACCAGTACCTTAACCTCCACACCACCTGCTGGCCCCCCAGTGTGTTTTTCAAGCCATCAGAATCAGTACTCAAACCACAGTCAACCATGTGTGACCCAGCTCCATATGCGCAGTACTTAACCTCTGTGTTACAGGGCCAGCCCCCAATATTTAGACAAAGAATAGAAGGGGGAAAAAAATCCATGTATCATAAATATTTAATCTTTTCTGAAAATGTAGATCTGTATAGAAATATACTATCTGGGGGGCAGGAGGTGGCATTGTGGTTAAGGCACGGGACTCTCACACAGCTGACCAGTTTGAATCCCAGTCAAAGCAGCTTGAAAATCATGCCAGACACATATGCGTGCATGCCCAAGATCATAAGAGGAGAGTAAAGGAGAAGGGATTATTGCATAACCCCTTGGGGAGAGACTTCTCACTTTCCCTCTCACTGTCTCCCTCTGTCTCCCTCCCTCCTTCCCTCCCTCCCTCCCTCTCTCTCTCTCTCTCTCTCCAGCTAGCACATGCAATCTATAGCAAACACCTAAAAAAAAGTGTATATAATATATATACACACATATACACACTATTGGTTATTAAGGGGTAGTTATGCACTATGCCATAGTACAGAAATTTGGAAATTGGTGGAACCAGCAGTTGGCGTAATGGCTATGTCGCTGGACTCTCATGTAGTTGACTGTGGTTCGAGTCCTGGACCCAGTGGCTTAAACTCACGCCAGGCACATGTGCGTGCATGTCCAAGATCCCAAGAGAAGAATAAAGGAGAGGGATTGCAGCGTGGCCATACCCTACGGGAGGTGATTCTCGCTTTCTGTCTCTCTCTGTCTTTCTGGTGAGCGCGTGTGTCCAATAGCAAAAACCTTCCCAAAAAAAAAAAAAAAAATTTGGAAATTGGCTTAAGATAGAACTGAAATTAATATATGAATATGAAATTGTTTTACCTGTTAGCTAGATTATGTATGGCTCCCAGGGTATCAGTGTCTCTTCTGCAACCATTTTCTTGGTTATGCTGCTTGGGTGTATCTAAGAAATAGACAGATGTATTACTCTAATTATGTTTGTACATTCTTTCTTTTTTTTAAGATTTTTTTTTTTTTTTTTTTTACCACAGGGCATGTGCACTTACCAGAGGCAGAGACAGAGGGAAAGTAAGAAAACATACCTCCCACACCAGGACCAGCAGACAGTGTAATGGCTACATCACTGGACTCCCATGTAGTTGACTGCAGTTCAAGTCTCACACCCGGTGGCTTAAACTCACACTGGGTACATATGCCTGCATGCCCAAGATCCCAAGAGGAGAATGGAGGAGAAGGGACTGTGGCGTGGCCATCCCCCTGAGGGGTGATTTCTTGATTTCTCACTTTCCATCTCCCTGTATTTCTGGTGAGCACAAGCTTCCTATAGCAAAAACGTCTCCAAAAAAAAAAAAAAAACCCCAAATTGGAGGACCACACCATAATCTCTTCTCTTCCATTCTCCTCTAAGGATTCTAAGCACATACACACACACACACAGGCCTAAGACTTGAACCACAGTCAGCTTTGTGGGAGTCCAGTGCCTTAACTACCATAGCCTCTGCTGACCCCATGTTTGCACATTCTAATATTCAAGGATCTCTTCGAAAACAAGTTTTAAACACAAGAAAATCAGAATAATATAAACAATAACAGTAAGAGATAATTATTCAATTGTTAAATTTAAAGAGCTATGCAGGAAAGCACTAACAAATTATCTAGTAGAAAGCTTTTACTAAGACTGACAGAACATACTAAAACAAGAAAGAAAACCAGTCCATAATTCTCCATGCTTCATGTTTAAGTACACAGATCAGGTGAACCTCATAGCTTAGTGGTCAAGGGAGCCAGGTCTCACATGGCTGACCCTGGCTACAGTCCTGGCCCCACAGACTTAAAACACATGTTGGGGGTTCATCCTGCGACATGGTGGTTAAGACGACTGGATCTCCTATAGCCAACTGTGTGATGAGTCCCAGACCTAGTGGCTTGAAAAACATGCCAGCCAGGTGTGCATGCATCCCCAAATATCCCAAAGGAAGGAGAAGTAAAGGAAAAGGGATTGCAGTGTGGCCATCCCCCATGGAATGCTTTCTCACTTCCCCCCTCTCTGTGTCTTTCTCCAGTGAACACACATGCCTGCTGGGAAATTAAAGAAAACAAACAAGTCAGGAGCATATGCATAAGTGTCCCAAGTCCCCAGAGAAATGGAGGAAAAGGGATTGCAATGTGACCACACACCAATAAAGGCGTATGCTTTCTTCTCTCTTTCCCTCTTCTTCTCTCTTTCTCTTTCTCACTCTGTCTCTCTTTGGCAAGTGCACACACTCTCTAGCAATTAATAAAAGTACACAGATCATGTAAGTACTATATAACTCAGCCAAGATCAAAATTATAAGAACACTTAGCCTATTTCAGTGAAATATTTATGAAATCAATCACCCTACCACAAGGGAACTTCAAAAAAATTGATGGAAAAGTGAAACTAAAGTACCAATTTATTTTAGTGCAAAAAATGTTGAGGGCCAGCCCCATAGCCTACTTGCTAAGAGCAAATTTCCACATGGCTGACCACGGTTCAAATCCCTGACCCAGTGGCTTGAAAAACATGCCAAGCTCATGTGTACGTCCCCAAAATCCTAAAAAGGGGACCAGCAGTTAGCGTAATGGCTATGTCGCTGTACTCCCATGTAGTCAACCGCAGTTCGAGTCCTGGACCCGGTGGCTTAAACTCACACCAGGCACATGTTCGTGTGTGCCCAAGATCTCAAGAGGAGGATGGAGAAGAAGGGACTGTAGTGTGGCCATCACCCCTGGGGGGTGGGGGGGATGATTTCTCGCTTTCTGTCTCTCTCTGTCTTCCTGGCGAGCGCATGTGCCCTACAGCAAACACCTCTCAAAAAAAAAAAAAAAAAATCCTGAAAAGAGGGAGAAATGGACAAGACATTGCAGCATGACATGCCCCATTGGAGGGAGTGCTTTCTCTTTCTCTCTCTGGTGAACACATGCACATTCTGTCAACGAACATGAAAAGGCAAAATACTGAAAACAATTGGGGGCCAATACATGCTACAACATGGATGAATTTTGAAAACACTATGCAACTTGAAAAACTATGTGAAAGAAGTCAGACATAAAAGGCTTCATATTACATAACTCCGTTTATATGAACTATCCAAAATATGCAAATCTATAAAAACAGAAAGTACATAAAGCAGCTGCCAGGAACTTAGGGAAGGGGTAATGTGAAGTGACTGCTTAAATGGTATAAGGTTTCCTTTTAAGATGATGAAAATGTTCTGGAACTACGTAGTGCCAATAACTGCACATCATTATGAATTTACTAAATGCCAGTGAGCGATACACTTTGCAATAACTAAAATGATGCTTGTTACCCTATGTGCATTTCACCACAATAAAAAATTACTGGGGGACAAAACAAAAATAAAAGAACTATTATAATAATGAGATGAGAAGAAATGATAGGCAAGATATTTGGAAGAGACAAACATAAATACCAACCTGGAAGTGAAGCAGGATACTGAAAAAGAATGCTCCTTGTGTACACTTCTTCTGAGGCAGGATCAAATGAAAGAGGAGACATGGGTGGTAAAAGATCCACAGCCTAATAAAAAAACAGAATATACTATGTTGAGGTAAACACATTCACTAACTACAATAATAATGCGAAGTTAATCAGCATGGATGACTTTTTTCCTAAAAAAGGTACAAACATATATCCTATAACTTTTTTTTTTTTTTGGAGAGGTTTTTGCTATAGGGCGCGTGCGCTCGCCAGACAGACAGAGAGAGACTGAGAGATAGAAAGCGAGAAATCACCCCCCAGGGGGGATGGTCACGCCGCAATCCCTTCTCCTCCATTCTCCTCTCGGGATCTTGGGCAGGCACGCACGCACACGCGCCCGACGTGAGTTTAAGCCACCAGGTCCGGGACTCGAACCATAGTTGACTACATGGGAGTCCAGCAACATAGCCATTACACTAACTGCTGGTCCCTCCTATAACTATTTTTAAACCAAAAAGTACATTATTAGAAACAAGGGGACTACTTTGTTCCCTCCAACTATGACTCAAATGTCACAGTACCTCATATCAAGAAGAAAATCTCACATTCTTTTTACTACAACCGCTGAATCTAAAAATATTAACTATATGACAGTAACTTAATAAACATTATGTACTTAAAAAAATCACAGAAACTAAAACATTCAAACCTTAGGCTTAGATGCAGAGATGACAAACATACATATGTATAGCATTTCTAGCATTTGTAATAAAACTATTCTCCAAAAGGCAAGTCAGCATTACTTACTGGGGAACAACGTTTAATTAGACTGAAAGGAGACAGACCAAGAAATTCTTTCCATTTTTTATGCCACTCTCCTTGCTTTTCAGCAACAGAATATCTTAGAGCTGCGAGGTCTTCTTTTACTTTATGTCTATAATTGCATAAAAATAACTTTATTCAAAACATGAATACACAAAAAATCTGAGTAAACGTAAAAAAAAGATAGCTGGAGGAAAAGGGAAGGAAAGTAACTCAAAGATCAACTAATCAGATCAACAGCACATATATATATTGAATAAACTCTCACAAGTGAATATTCAGAACTTGAATTATTTCAAGACCAGAAAACAATCATAAATCTATTATTTCATTTATTTCTAAAATACAATATTTTCCTGGCTCAAACATCACTTGGAATTCTGCTCCCTCTTCTCCGCCATTCCTAAGGGCAGCTCATATCTCCCAATCTTTCTGCTCATATAACTTTCCTGAGACCCAGTTTGCTTTTAGGCCAAACTAAAGAAAATCTAGAGAAAAGTGAAAATTGTTTCATAAAAAAGTTATCAGGACCAGAAGATGGCATAATGGTTACATCGCTGGACTCCCACATAGTCAACCACAGTTCAAATCCCAGACCTGGTGGCTTAAAACTCACACTAGGTGTGTATGCGTGCATGCCCAAGATTCTGACAGGAGAAGGAGAAGGGATTGCTGTGTGGCCATCTCCCCTGGGGGGTGATTTCTGGCTTTCTGTCTCTCTCTCTCTATCTCTTCAGTAAGCACACATGCCCTATTACAAAAATCTCTCTAAAAAAAAGGTTATCATTCAGGGCAAGTAATTTATTCCAAACAATGAGAAAATCACATTAATTTTCCTTTTTACATCATGTGTCTCTCCTAGAGTTGATTACATAAAAGTTTTACATACTAGTAAAGTTTTTATATTTCTTTGTCTTAAAGCTATACAAGAGTTTTGCTGAAAAATCAACACCACCCTACTCCTCCCATAGTAAAATAACAGAAGATCTTTCTAGTGTACCTCATATGCTTCAGATCTGATAATCTTTCCTTCTGAAATTTGGTTTCTTTTTCAAGGTAGTGAAGATCTATTGTCAATCTTGCTTGGTCAGCCTGACAACGTTCATATTTCATTACCTTCAAGACTTCATTTAATAACTGAATAACTGTTAAGAGGTTCAATTTTCCAGCCTCATAAACATTTCCTATGTGCAACTAGAGATTCAGAGGGGAAAAAAGTAGTGAACTACAGTTGCTTAAGATAAGCTGTTACAGAAGCATATTTATGGTTTTTACTGTTAGATAAAATGTTTAGCTTAAAGAGGAGTAAAAAAAAAAAAAAAAACAAATATTTGTTAATAAAACTATGTAAATAAATTTGGCCCAGTAAAACCAACTGTAGAATTTACATGTCACGCTACATGTTTATATTATGTAAAGATCATGAACTTTAACAAAAGTTACAAATCAATGAATCCTAAAATCTGCATCCATACTTGGATATGTTTACTTGGTCTCACAGTTCCAGTGCTTAAAATCATTTGAGGAGACCAGCATGTGGTGTGGTGGCTAAGGTGCTGGACATTCCACAAGGCCGACTATGGTTCGAGTCCTGGACATGGTGGCTTGCTTTCTCACTTTCTCTCTCTCTGTCTCTCTCTCTCTCTGGTCAAATTAAAATAAATGAATGAATCGGGACCAGCAGTTAGCATAATGGCTATGTCGCTGGACTCCCACGTAGTCAACCGCGGTTCGCATCCCGGACCTGGTGGCTTAAAACTCACGCTGGGCGCATGTGCGTGCATGCCCAAGATCCCGAGAGGAGAACAGAGGAGAAGGAATTGCGGCGTGACCATCCCCCCTGGGGGGTGATTTCTCGCTTTCTGTCTCTATGTCTCTCTCTGTCTGTCTGGCGAGCGCACGCGCCCTCTAGCAAAAACCTCTCAAAAAAAAAGAAAGAAAGAAAGAAAGAAAAGCAAGCTACCCAGGTAGAAATGTCCCATAAACAAGCTTATTACAACTTGTTTATGGGACATTTCTATCTGGTTAGGAGTTTGCACTGAAGAGAAGAGATTGGAAATACCAATTTGATAATATTACGTGTATAGGAGGATACTGAAGTCATGGAATTAATAAGGAAATACAGATGAGTTCATAAGAAGATAAAAGGGGATATTTAAAGAAACCAAGAATGCTTTCATTTAAAAGTTAGAGAAAAAGGAATCAATGTGATAAACTGAAAACAGTCTAACATCCACAGAAAAGCAGACATTGAAGTTACAAAGTTAAAGAAAGAAAAGACTAAAAGGAATGCTTAACAGCCTCAAGATAAAAGAGAAGTCAGAGGTGCAAACTTTTAAAAGGAAAATTTGGCACTTCAGAGACCACCAGACCACTGTTTTCTCTTGGAGAATTAGAACAGTATTATCTTTCCAGTAAGTAACCTCATGCTTTTTTGTATTATATGATGTAGCACTGTATAAGGTACAGACAATAAAATCTGATAGACAGGGGACCAGCAGGTGGCGTGGTGGTTAAGGTGCTGGACACTCCCACATAGCCAACCAGAGTTCGAGTCCCGGACCTGGTGGCTTGCTGTCTCACTTTCCCTCTCTCTCTCTCTCTCTCTCTCTGTGTCTCTCTCTGGTCAAATGAAAATAAATGAATGAATAAATAAATAAAATTAAATAAAAAAAAAATCTGATAGACATAAATATACACACCTTTAATAGTATGAAGGTTTTACTAGATATATTCAGAAAAATAAATTCCGAAAGCAGTAGAAAAATATTGCAAGAAAACAATATACATTCATGGGCCACTTCATAACAGGCATAAATTCTGAGAAATAAGCAGTTAGGTAGTTTCACTGTTTGAACATCATAAAGTGTACTTACACAAACTCAAATGGCATTGTCTATTACACACCGAGATTACACACAGTACAATTTCAAGGGACCACCATCATACATGTAGTCCGCCATTGACAGAAATATCATTATACAAGTCTGTATAAAATAATTCAATGAAGTTTTATCAAAAACGTCCTTAATATCAAATGCTTACCTGACACATTTGTTTTTCAAGTCTGTCAAGTAATAGTGGTGGAATAGTAATAACAACATTAGTTCCATCTAAAGCATGTTGGTTAGTAAGACTAAGAATTGAACTAACGACTTCTCTCTCTTTATCCAAAAAACTTAATGTTTCATTCACTGAAGCCCACAAAGACAAAACCTTTGAAAATAGAAACAAATGGTAAAGTTCATATATAATCTATACATATATTAGTATAAATAAATATATGCTTACTCCTAGAAGTAAATGAAGTATATCTGGAATGATCTGTTAAATAACTGCACCTTAATAGTTTAAAAGCATTGATATTATTTCTGAAACTAAAGAATTTCTCAGGAGACTCTAGCTCATTATGACTTTCATAACAAATCTAAGAAATCTTATACTACCCGGATACAATTAATATTTCCTGTACTCGGGACCAGCAGGTGGCGTGGTGGTTAAGGTGTTGGACGCTCCCACATGGCTGACCAGGGTTCGAGTCCTGAACCTGGTGGCTTGCTTTCTCACTTTCTCATTCTCTCACTCTCACCCTCTGTCTCTCTCTAGTCAAACTAAAAAATAAATGAATGAATAAATAAAATAAAATAAAATAAAATAAAATAAAATAAATAATTATAAAAATATATATATATTTCCTGTACTCTGGCATGCCACCAATCTAATGGAGATTTTTCAGGGAGAAATAATAAGAAAATGTTCTCAAGAGAAAAAACTACTACATATTAAGTCTTCAGATTTCAGAAAAGTTAAAATGTGGGGAAATAAAAACGAGCTTCTGTGGAAGCAAAAGATCTTAAACATATACTAATCTATATTCACTAAAACTCATGTATAAGAATATCTGTATCCTTTGCTGTGCAGAAACGTATTAATCTGATTTAGTCCCACTTGTCTATTTTAGGGATTATTGCCTGTGCTTGGATAGTAATGTCTTGACTGATATGCATGGTAATCGTGCTGAAAAAAGAAATGTAATATTCTGTAAAGATACATGTGATTCAATGTAATATTAAAAAGATTATGATAATAATATATTAAATTGAAAAAAGAATATTTGTACAATTTCTATTTGTAAGGTCCATTCTGAAGTAAAAACAACATGGCAAACCATGAAAATGAACAAACTACAACTAGACACAACAGCATGGGTAAATATCACAATATTGTATCAAAGAAGTCAAACACAAAAAATATACTCTCTATACTCCCATTTATATATAAAGTTCAAAAAAAGTTAAAAATCATTAGTTTATGAAGCAATATAGTGTTTATTCTTGGGGGAGAATAGATGTGAATGAAAGGGGGACTGAGGAGGCTCCTGCAATGCTGATAATGTTCTATTCATTAAACTGGATACTGGTTGCATGGGTGTGCTTACCTAGTAAAATTTCTCAAGCTACACGCTTAAAGATGAATATACTTTTTTTTTTTTTTTTTAATTTGCCAGAGGGCACCTGAGCTTGCTAGAGAGAAAGAGAGAAAGCACCCCCTTGGGGAATAGTCTTATCCCAATCCCTTCTCTTTATCTCTCTCCTTTTGGCATTTTGGGCACACATGCTGGGTGCTTCTCAAACCTCTGGGTCCAGACTCAAAGCACATAGTTGGCCATGCAGAATCCAGCTCTCATAACCACCAGGCCATACCAGGCCATAGCCTGTGTATGTCATGCTTCAACAGAATTTGCAAAAGTTGGAGGGAAGTAAGGAAATACAATTATAATCATGTTAGTGTCTGTGTCTTCCTAATACAAGTAAAATATTAAATATCTGTAATTAAAGTGCTCCCATGGCCATGTAAAGTTGTCCCCAAAGGAAGACTCATTGGCTAGCAGCTTAGAGGTCTCATATGACGGCGTTTTCTTGATGAATTTATAATCATCCAGGATCTAGTTCTTAGACTTTTTTTAAGTCTAGAATTTTATCTTTTCTTTTTTTTTGGAGAGGTTTTTGCTATAGGACATGTGTGCTCACCAGATAGACAGAGAGACAGAAAGCAAGAAATCACCCCCCAGGGGCTATGGCCGCACCACAAACCCTTCTCCATGCTCCTCTCGGGATCTTGGGCATACACGCACACGCGCCTGGCGTGAGCTTAAGCCACCAGGTCCGGGACTCGAACCTCAGTTGTCTACATGGGAGTCCAGCAAAATATCCATTACACCAACTGCTGGTCCCAGAATTTTATCTTTTCAATGGCTCAAAGTAGACTACTCAACCAAAGGTGAAAACTTTAATAGGTTTCACAACAACCTATCGAATTTACAATTAGATACTGTATTCAGTAAGATGAATGGTTCCAATTTACTAATTGTAAGCTGCACGTAGGAAGTTGCCTGTTTCATTCTTGCTGACCCTAATATCTAGAAGATGGTTGGCACATGGCAGGTGACTGATATACATTCGCTGAATGAATTAATTCTTTGGAGGGTACTCACCTTTTCTAGTGATGAGGTGCATGGGAAGTCAGATTAAAATTCATAGCTCAGTGATTATAATCACAACAAAGAGGTTGAGAGAGATTTCCTCCAAACAAAAAAGACACTGACAAAAAACACTTATCCCACAGATATGCCAACCTCTAGAGGCCTCAGATCATTTGCTTACCAGATTCCACCCTATTGCCAAGCCAAACTCAACCTGACTCATTTGCTACCATATTTACCATATCCCTTCAATTAATATGGATTACTTACACAAATTAATACAACTAATTAAGTTACAATCCAGTGGAACTTTTATGCTGATATGTGTTGGGTAGCTGGATCGCACATAGCCAACTACGTGGTTTGAGTCCCAGACTCAGTCTTGAAGAACATTCTATGTATACATGCATGCCAATATTCCCAAAAGGAGGAAGAAATAGAGAAAAAAGGACAGAGACATGAAAATCTCCTCTAAGGGTGCTTTCTCACTTTCCTGTTCTCTCACTTTCTCTTCTTTTTCTCTCTCAAATTAAAAAAAAGAAAAAAAAAAACTTATATACTTAATCTTACAAATTTGAAGCTAATTTCAGAGTTTTAGAGGCACCGTGTTGATATTTTTGTATATATCACTGTAAACAAAATTTTTTTTAAATTAATAGTACTGTGTCAGCAGGTGGCGTAGTGGTGAAGGGCACTCATAGATTCCCACAGGGTTAACCCTGAAGTCCCAGAACCGGTGGCTTGCTTCCTCTCTCTCTCTCTCTCTCTCTCTCTCTCTCTCTCTTGCTTTCTTACTTTCTCTCTCTCTCTCTCTCTCTCTCTCTCTCTCACTTTCTTACTCATTACCTCTCTGGTCAAATCTGAAAAAAAGAAAGCAAAAATGTTAACTAAAATAATTCTTTCAAAATAAAAAAATAAAATTAATAGTACTATAACTACAAAAAAAGCAAAAAAACAGAGAATATGAGCCAATTAATTGAACGCTGCACATCACAAAGGTAAGAAAGATTAAACTCCCTTCAAAAGTTGTCCTCACCTTTTTAATTTTCTCTTGTATATTACTTTGGTCATCATAGGGTTCCATTCTAGTAAAAATTTAATAATCAAATTAGTCATAAGAAATCACAGGGTAATTTAACATTCAACGAACCAAGTGGTCTGCAAATCTATTCACTAACAACCAATTAAAACAAACATTCTAATTAAACTAACAATCAATTAAAACAAAAATAAGGCTCAGCTGTAGTGGCACAGGCAGTAGGGTACTCCTACATGATACTGGAGCCAAATGGGAAGGTTCCAGGTTTGAACCCCAGGTTGATCTGGACATGTCAGATACATTTGCACATGGCTGGGATCCTAGCTAGCTGGGAGGCTGTGGGAAAGACTGTGGCATGGTAAGACCCTGGCAAGGGTGACTTTGTGTGTCCCTCTCTCCCATGAAAGAAAGAACATAAATACCAAAAAAAAAAAAACAAAAAAAAAACAGATAAAATTAATTAATAATAAAAAGATAAAATTCATACTCAAAGCAACAAAAAATTTTTAGAAGAACCAGACTAGTCAGATCTATGTTATACTCCTATCATCATCTATCTGCTGAAATATTACTTTAATTGATGTTTCTGAGACTCTTCATTTCCTCATCTATAAAATACAAGAGCTAAACTATGATCTAAGGCAAATTCCGGCTCTAAAATTCACTTACTTTTTTATTTGATTTTGCAGTCCTATACTTTCTGATCTCAAATTTCGTACTTGCTTAACAGACAATCTGTGAGAAAACATACAAACAGATAACTATAATTCCATTAAAATTAACTAGCCCCCATTCACATTTTCCCTTTCTATAGCTCTGCCCAAAGCCTCTGGAGACACTCAACAGTCAGCTAAAGGACTCTAGACTCCCTTTAAAAGTCATCCAAGCAATCTAACATACAGGCTGCTACTGACATAAGACCAGGACTTTTAGGCTAGTATGCTAAATTCTTTGAGTAGAATGCTAGAGGCCTTTAAGACTATTCTGCTCTTACTCTTGTCTCACAGCCCTACAGAACATTTAATTTCAATAGTAATAGATAATAAAGCATTTAAAAAGTTATCTTACTGCAACTACACATCATTGTAAAACATTAGCTATAGGGACCAGCAGTTAGCTTAATGGCTACGTCACTGGACTCCCACGTAGTCAACTGCGGTTTGCGTCCTGGACCCGGTGGCTTAAAACTCACGCTGGGCGCGTGTGCATGCGTGCCCAAGATCCCGAGAGGAGAATGGAGGAGAAGGGATTGCGGCGTGACCATCCCCCCTGGGGGGTGATTTCTCACTTTCTGTCTCTCTGTCTCTCTCTGTCTGTCTGGCGAGCGCACGCGCCCTATAGCGAAAACCTCTCTCTAAAAAAAAAAAAAAAAAAACTCATGCCAGGCATATGTGCACGCATGCCCAGGATCCAAAGAGGAGAACGGACTGTGGCATGGCCAACAGGGTGATTTCTCACTTTCTGTCTCTCTGGCAAGTGCAGTTGCCCTATAGCAAAAATCTCTCCAGTAAAAAATAAAATAAAATAAAATAAATATAAAAAAGAAAACAAAGTAGAACACAATTACAGCTTGAAAATATGTTTCCATAAAAAAACACAAAGCATACCAGAAATGCCTAAACATTTTTTATATATATTTTATTTATTGGGCACGTACACTGACCAGCCAGAGAGAAAGAAAGAAAGCAAGCCTTCAAGTCTCAGACTCTGTGGTCAGCCATGTGGGAATTTAGCACCTTAACCACCACACCACCTATTGGCCCAGTATACCTAAACTTTTTAAATATTTTCTTCAGAAGTTATCTAAATTTAAAATGGAAAGATAATAGCCAGACTTTTGAAGTAGGCATGGATTATTTCTACTGAAATTACATTGATGACATTTGTTGAAAAAAGAAAGGAATTGTTTTCTATCAAAATATTACTTACTGTGCACATTCTTGATATTTTTGGGTAACACAATCTTCTCTTTGCAAAATCCGTAAAAATCTGTTACGGGCTACATGGCATCTAGCAATGCACTTGCTCAAATCTTGTGGCTTTGTATTAAATGTCTTTGTAAAACACAGAGAAGGATCTACATAGAACAGAAATAAAAGCAAAGAAAACAGACTTACAAGTGAATTAATACCAAAAATGTTGAATTTTAAGAAATTAATGTCATATAACAACTCCTTAATATGCCACATAAACTTTTAAAAAGATACAACTAATTTTTTTAATTGTCTAAGGAAACTCACCAGAGAGAGACAGAGGCAAAAAGAGAAAGAGAAAGCACCCTCCCAGTAGGGCATGGTCATGCCACAATCCCTTCCCCACCATTTCTCCATACTATCAGGACTTGGGGCACATATGTATACATACCAGGCATGTTTTTCAGATCACAGGGCCAGGATTCAAACTGGTCAGCCATGTAGCATATGACTCTATAAATCATTTGGCTACAGGGCCTGCCCAGACTTTTTCTTTTTTTAAAAAAGAATTATTCTATCGGGGGCCAGTAAATGGCGTAACTATTATGTCGCTGGACTCCCACACCGTCAACCACAATTCAAGTCCCAGACCTGGTGGCTTAAATCTCACGCTGGGTGTGTGTGCATGCATTCCCAAGATCCCAAGAGGAGAATGCAGAAGAGATGGCAATGTGGCCATCCGCCCTGGGGGGGGTGATTGCTCGCTGTCTCTGTCTCTCCATCTCTCTGGAGAGCACATGCACCCTACAACAAATATCTCTCTTAAAAAGAAAAGAATTATTCTATCTATCTATTTATTTATTATTAAATTTGATCAGAGACACAGAGAGAGAAAGAAGGAGAGAGAAAGCAAGTCACTAGGTCTGGGACTTGAACCACAGTTGGTCATGTGGGAATCCAACACCTTAACCACCATGCCACCTGCCAGCTCCAGAAGACCTTCTTATAAAGTAAGCAACTAAAAAAGGGTATTTGGGGGCCAGCAGGTGGCATGGTGGTGGACACAGTGGACTATGACTATAGTTTGAGTCCTGGACCCTGTGACTTGAAAATCATGCTAAGCGCCTGTGCATGAGTGCCCACAAATCCTGAGGATGGAGGAAAAGTGATTCCAACATGACCATCCCTCAAGGAAGTGACATCTCACTTTCCCTTTCTCTCTCTCTCTCTAGCAAGCACAAATACCCTATGATAAAAACTTTTTAAAAAAACAATAAAAAGAGTATCTGAATTTGAGGTGTTTTACATAATTAAAAATGTTCAGAGTCCACCTGCTCAAAATAATTTGTTTTTGTTTTTGATTTTTTGTAGAGGTTTTATGCTATAGGGCACATGCGCTCGCCAGAAAGACAGAGACAGAAAGCGAGAAATCACCCCCCGGGGGGATGGCCACATAGCAATCCCTTCTCCTCCATTCTCCTCTCGAGATCTTGGGTATGCACACACACATGCCCGCCCTGAGTTTAAGCCACTGGGTCCGGGGCTCGAGCCGTGGTCGACTACATGGGAGTCCAGTGACATAGCCATTACGCCAACTGCTGGTCCCAATAATTCGTTCTTTTAGAGATTTTTGCTACAGAGCACATGTGCTCTCCAGAGACATAAAGTGAGAAATTACCCCACAGGGAGTATGGCCATGCCACAACCCCTTCTCCATCACTCTCCTCCTGGGATATTAGGCACACACACAGGCACCCAGTGCTGAGTTTCGAGCCTCCAAGTCTGGGACTTGAACCACAGTTAGCCATACAGGAGTCCAGCACCTTAACCACTGCCACTTGCTGGCCTCTTACAATAGTTCTTAAAATGTTTTTTTTTTTTTTTTTTTAATGAGGGTGCTTAAATTCATTAAAAAGAAAGAGTTGGGGTGTAGGGAGGGAAAAAGATCATGCCGCAATCCTTTCTCCTGCATTTTTCCCTCCTTTGGGGATTTTGGACACACACGTACATATGCCCAGCAAGCCGTTGGGTCCAAGACTCAACCACGTATTCGGTCATGTGGGATCCAGCTGACCTAGCCACCACACCACTGGCTGGTCCTCATGAACTTTCTGAAGAGCCCTTGTATTTAATAGATGTATTGTACATAAGTCTTCTTAGCATAGGTTGTCCTGTTTTTTAATTGAAGCAATTCCAGTCAATTCTAGATGACTTCTAAATGCAGTAATTACTGCCTGTTAAATATTTAGAAACTGTAGAGGTTTCTTTAAGCTAATGCCAAAACCTAGATGAGTTATTTTAAGTGCAGTGTGAAGTTCCTAATTTCTAGAATATTCATATCGTTTTGTAGTGTAAAATGCTTTTTAAAAAATTAGTTTATTCCACTTTTTTCCTTGAGTTTTTTCCCTATAGGGTATATGCGCTCGCCAGAGAGAGACAGACAGAAAGAAAGAATTCATACCCCTGGGGATGGCCACACCTCAATCCCTTCTCCTCCTATTGTTTCTAAGGATCTTGGGTACACACTCTCATGCACCTACATGAGTTTTAAGCTGCTGGGTCCAAAACTTGAACTACAGTCAACTACATGAGAGTCCAGTGATGTAACCATTATGCCATCTGCTGGTCCCTATTACTGTTTTTTTTTTATTTGAACAGAGAGGAGAGTGGGGGAAGTAAAAAAAAAAAGAAAGAAAGAAAGAAAGAAAGAAAGAAAGAAAGAAAGAAAGAAAGAAAGAAAGAAAGCCAGCCAGCCAGCCATCAGGTCTGGGACACAGCTGTCGGCCATGTAGAAATCCAGCACCTTAGCCACCACACAACCTGTCGGCCCCTGTAATATAAAATGTTAGAGTAGGATTTATTACACTTATTGCAGGTAAAAACCTAGCTCTGAAAGATTTGCATGAGTTGTTGGTCATTAGTTATGGAGGCAAGAATTGCTTGAGAAATGGAGAATGGTTTTATTTGGTTGTCCTATACCGCTGGTACTAGAAGGAAAAGTAAACTGATATGGCATGGAGGTAATGTGATTTCACCCCATCTCTTAACTGACCTTCCTTCATTATTAATTACTCTTATTAAGAAGCACAGTAGCTCAGATGTTATAATGTACTTGTTCATGGATATATTAAATTATAACATTTAGAATACTACAAATAGCATTCTTTTAAGTATAAGCTGTAAAAATTCAAATTTGGGGGATCAGTAGATGGTGTAATGGTTACATCACTGGACTCCCGCGTAGTCAACTGTGGTTCGGATGCCAGACCTGGCAGCTTAAAACTCTCGCCAGGCATGTGTGCATCCATGTTCAAAATCCCGGGAAAAGGAGGGATTATAGCGTGGCCATTTCCCCTGGGTGGGGTAATTTCTTGCTTTCTATCTCTCTGGCGAGCGCATGTGCCCTATAACAAAAAAGCACTTGAAGGAAAAAAATTCAAATATTTATTCCAGTGAATTAGTAAATAAATCAAATAGAAATAAAATAGAAACTTCCAGCACATTGTCAGTAAAATCTCTAACACATTCAACATATCATGTAACATGATGTATTAGCAGCCAATATAGGCAGGTCTAATTTGGCCCACTAGCTGTTAATTTCTAAGTACAAAAAAGGTAGAAGTGGCTTATAAATCTTTAAAGGGGTTGTAAAAACAAAACAAAATATGCAAGAGAGACCCAATGGGGTCAACAAAGCCTGAAATAGTACAATTAACTTTATATAGAAAGTATTTCCCAACCCCTGTATAATAATAATGTAAATTTTTTCCTTTCTCATAAAATGTCAATAGTAACTTATATTCATTATAAGGCAATTTCTAACTACTGTTCCAGTAGAACATTAACTATCTGTAGCCTTGCCTTGGTGGCACAAACAAAAGCATACTATTGTAAAATTCAGTGCTGGCAAGACCAGCAGATGGTATAATGGTACAAGGGTTACGTTGCTGGACTCCCACATGGTTGACTGTGGTTCAAGTCCTGGACCTAGCGGCTTAAAACTCACACCGGGGGACCAGCAGATGGCGTAACAGTTACATCACTGTAATCCCACATAGTTGACTGTGGTTAAAGTCCTGGACCCAGCAGCTTAAAACTAATACCAGGTGTGTGTGCATGCATGCCCAAAATTCTGAGAGGAGAATGGAGGACAAAAGATTGAGACATGGCTATCTCCCCGGACAAAAGATTGAGACTTGGCTATATCCCCACCCCCCCAGGGGGTGATTTCTTGCTTTTCGTCTCTGTCTCTCTCTGGTGAGCATACACATCCTATAGTAAAAATCGCTCTTTAAAAAAAAAAATTCAGTGCAGGAAGCCACATGGCCAACTTACTAGTTCTGATCTCAAATGCACTAGTTCAGATCTCGAGTGCATGCACACCTAGATAGAGCTGGAGTGCTAAGGAAGGGGATTGCTGCATGACGATATCCTGCCAAGGATAGCTGTCTGTCTCTGTCTCTTTTTCTCTCACGCATAGTCACAAGTTTTCTTATGAATAAAAATAAATTTAAAACAATTAACTATTTGCTTTTCAAGGTAAATAAATATTTTAACTTACCTTGTTTTATTAAAATCTTTTGATGATTTAAAAATTGTGAAGGACAATAGAAATTAAAGCTGAAACAAAAACCATCCCTCCTATAAGCATAACTTACTTTTAGAATTTGTTTTAATATGTTTTATTGCAACAAATCTTGCAAAATGATAGATCAGATGAATAAACTTAGGACCACCAGGAGAAAGAAATAGTGAACCAACAACTTGAGGAAAGCTATTTCCACATTCAGCCTATGGAAAAAAGAAACATAATGATTTGAAGACCTTATCAACAGTAACTCTTATATTTACAATATATTAAATTTGAAGTACAAAAGAAGTGATCAAGATTATTCTGTTTGAACCACAAATTGTATTTTTTAATTTTCCTAAATTCTATGTAGACTTAAACACACACAAAACATAACAAAGCCACACTTATTAATACTATTAGGAAAATGCTAAAATAATCTGAGTCAGGGCCAGCAGGTGGCATGGTGGTTAAGGCGCTGGACTCCCACATGGTCGGCCACAATTCGAGTCTTGGATCTGGCGGCTTGCTTTCTCACCTTCTCATTTACTCTCTCTCTTTCTCTTTCTGGCCAAATTAAAAATAATGATAATGAATAAAATTAAATAATTCTTAAAAAAAAAAAATAATACATGGATCAAAAAAGTTTTCCCTTGGCCCAGACTAAGTGGTACAGGTAGTACTGAACTAAGTGCCGGAAGCCATATGGGTGACCACAGCTAAGATTCTCAGTGAACTAGCAAAGAGTCTACCCAGATCATAATAAGGCAGAGGGCTGAGAAAAGGGATTGTGTGGAGGGTATCTCTCTCTTCCTCTCTTTCTGTCTTATGCATGCATAGGCTATCATGAATAAAAAAATAAATAAACCTGGGGGAAAAAAGGTTTTCCAAACAAAAATTTTGATATTAAAAACTCCCAGAACTATACCTATTTCCAGTACATGTAGCTAGCAAAGATTATTTCTTAGAAATACAGAGAATCATGGGACCAGCAGATGGCGTAATGGTTACATCACTGGACTCCCACATGTCAACCGCAGTTCTAGTCATGGACCCAGTGGCTTGAAAATCACACCGGGTATGCGTGCATGCTTGCCCAAAACCCCGAGAGGAGAACAGAGAAGGGACTGCTGCATGACCAAACCCTTGAGGGATGATTTCTCACTTTCTGTCTCTCCGGTGAATACATGTGCCCTATAGCAAAAATCTCTCTTAAAAAAAAAAAAAATGTAAAAAGAACAAAATGTAGAGAATCAGAACCATAGAACATCAAAACTGAAATTAGTATTTCCTTGTTTATTCTGTTAACACAAAAGCATTTATAAGATTTCACCTAAAAAAATTTTACATGTGTTTGTGTGGTTTTTAACTTCTTTAAGTTCAAAACTCCCAAAAAGACAACACTTACAGAAATATTTTTCAACCATTCACAGCAATGTTTCCGGAATTCAGTATCATTTTTTTGGTCAAATGGAGGCCAGCAAAATCTTAAAAACAAAATTAAAAGCATTAGAATTATGAACAAAAGAAACAAACTGAATAAAATTTTACAAACAACATACTTACTGCCCATAGTGAAAATATTAAAGCTAAATAAATTAAATCTAACATTCTTATATATCAGCTAAAAAGAGACACCATCCTGCAAAAAACTGGGTATTTTTCATTGTAAATATCTATAAGATAGAGTTATAAAGTACAGTGTAAATAATTAATGAATACATGTATTAAAAGTAAGAACAAATAGTTATTAAAATTACTGAAGCTCAGCCAGTTGGTAATGCAATGGTTAAGCTCCTGGATCAACCAACGGCATGGTTCCAGTCACAGATCTAGTGGTCTGAAAATCCTCCCATGGAGGCACCAGCAGATGGCCTAATGGTTACATCACTGGACTCTCACACTAGTGAGTTCTGGTTCAAGTTCTAGACCCATCATCTTAAAACTCACAGTAGACACATGTGTGTGCATGCCCAAAATCCCAACAGGATGATGGAGGAGAAGGGATTCCAGCGTAGCCATCCCCTAGGGGATGATTTCTCACTTTCTGTCTCTCTTTCATGAACACGAGTGCCCTATAGCAAAAATCACTCTAGGAAAAAAAAAAAAGAGAAAAACATGCTGGACATATGTACATGTATGGCCAAAATCCTGAGGAGAATGGAGGAGAAAGGATTGTCTATGCGAGGCCATTCCATCAAGCAGTGCTTTCTTTCTCTCTCTCACCCCAGCAAGCACATGCATCCTATAATAATTTTTTTTAAAAAAAAAAGCTTAAATTACAAAAAATAAATTTGAGGAGACCAGCATATGGCATGGTGGCTAAGGTGCTGGACACTCCCACATGGCTAACCACAGTTCGAGTCCCAGACCTGGTGGCTTGCTTTCTCAATTTCTCTCTCTTTTTTTCTCTCTCTCTCTCTCGCTTTCCCACTTTCTACCTCTCTCTCCATCTCTCTCTGGTCAAATTAAAATAAACGAATGAATGAATAAAATTAGTAAATCTTTGAAAATAATAAATAAATAAATAAAATCTGTACCAGCAGATGGCAAAATGGTTATGTCACTGGACTCCCACATGGTTGACCACAGTTCCAGTCCCAGACCCGGTGGCTTAAAAAACTCACACTGAGCATGTGTGTGTGCATGCCCAAAATCCTGAGAGGAGAATGGAAAAAGGAATGCAGCGTGGCCATCCCTTCTCCCCCAGGTGATTTCTCGCTTTCTGTCTCTCTGTCTCTTTGGCAAACACACACCCTATAGCAAAAATCTCTCTTAAAAAAGTAAAACAAGATAAATAACTTGGGCCAGCAAGTGGTATAGTGGTTAAGGTATTAGACTCCCACGCAGCCAATCATGGTTCGAATCTCAGATACGGCAGCCTGAATATGAAGCTGGGCACATGTGAGCGCGTGCTCAGAAGGGATTGCGTGTGGCCGTTGCCCCTGGGGGTTGGTTTCTCACTTTCCCTCTCTCTTGTATCTCTCCACAAGCACACGTGCCCTATGGCAAAAAACGAAGAAAAGGGGCCAGTAGGTGGCGTGGTGGTTGGGGTGCTGGACTCCCACATGGTTGACTACAGTTTGATTCCCAGACCTGGCAGCTTACTTTCTTACTTTCCTTCTCTATATCTATCTTTCTCTCTCTCTCTCTCTACTTCTCTCTGGTCAAATTAAAAAATAATAATAGGGACTAGCAGATAGCATAATGGCTACATCGCTGGACTCCCATGTAGTGGACCACAGTTTGAGTCCCGACCCAGTGGCTTAAACTCACACCAGGTGCATGTGCAAGTGTGCCCAAGATCCCGAGAGGAGAATGGAGAAGGGATTGCAGCATGACCATCTCCCCTGAGGGGTGATTTCTCGCTTTCTGTCTCTCTGTGTCTTTCTGGCAAGCACGCACACCTCTCAAAAATAATAATAATAATAAAATTAAATAAACAATCTTTTAAAAGAAAAACTAAAAATAAATGAGTGAAAATTAGCTAAAGTCAACACTCTCATGGATCCACAGGTCAAGTGTATAAAAATAGCATAAATAAATTAGTATTTTAAGCCTGGAAAACAAAAGAATTTTACAGGTGAGAAACATAGTGATACATACACATGGACAGGAGAGAAGGAACGACATCAGAAAACCTGACTCCTAGAGCTAACAGCCCATATTATAGCAAGAAGGTGCTATTGTGTGACTAAACAAGACATAAAAATGTTAGACAAGATTTGCTTTAGCTTTAGTTTAAAATATTAGACTATAAACCTATCTATTGGTCTGGTCCCCATAGCACAGCAGAGAAGCCCTATGTGGCAGGAGTGGCAAACCACTGTTTGAATCCTGACCTATTGGCTTGAAAAATCACTGGGCACAGGTGCTGTGCGTCAGAATCCAAACAGGAAGGGAAAACTGACGAATGGGGATTGTAGCATGACCAGAAAACTTAACAGAAGTGTTCCCCACTGGGGAACACTTTCTCTTCCTCCCTCTCGCCAAATACATACTCTTTGGCATTAAAAATAAATATAAATTTAAAAACTCTATCTATTGCTTTCCCTTAATAATCAGTTTTGTCCAAATTTTTATTCTGAGGCATAATTACATGTTTAAGGCCTCATGTTTTTATTATCTTTACAATATAAAATACATTTTATATTCATGGAAAAAAAAATAAGTGCACAAAGGGGAAAGAAAAGACTTAAAGGCTGGAATGTTGATAGTACTGTTTTCTGGTTAGTAGGTTTAGAAATGAGTTTTATTTTTGTCTTTTTATTTTTTTCTATATATTTCAAATCGCTTAAAATAAGCTTTTTTTTTTTAAAAGGTCATATTTTGTTGATGGCAAGGAAAACAATCACAAAATCTATTTATAGGATAGAGAAAGCCCTATACCTTAATGACAACAATTTCAAAAAAATTTTCAAATATATCCATTTTCCTAGGCACTTCTAACTTTAAATGAAGACAAATATTAAGAATAAATTGTCGGGACAGCTTGGGAACCAGCAGTTAGCGTAATGGCTATGTCGCTGGACTCCCACGTAGTCGACTGCGGTTCGCGTCTCGGACCCGGTGGCTTACAACTCACGCCGGGCGCGTGTGCGTGCGTGCCCAAGATCCCGAGAGGAGAATGGAGGAAAAGGGATTGCGGCGTGACCATCCCCCCTGGGGGGTGATTTCTCGCTTTCTGTCTCTATGTCTCTCTCTGTCTGTCTGGCGAGCGCACGCGCCCTATAGCGAAAAACCTCTCCCAAAAAAAAAAAAAAAAAAGAATAAATTGTCGGGACCAGCAGTTAGTGTAATGGCTATGTCGCTGGACTCCCATGTAGTCGACCGCAGTTCACGTCCCGGACCCGGAGGCTTAGAACACACTGGGCACATGTGCGTGTGTGCCCAAGATCCCGAGAGGAGAATGGAGGAGAAAGGATTACAACGTGGCCATCCCCCAGGGAGGTGATTTCTTGCTTTCTGTCTCTCTGTCTCTCTGAGGAGCACACGCGGCCTATAGCAAAAACCGCTCCAAAACAAACAAACAAACAAAAAAAGAATACATTGTTAAAAATGAAAATAATGAGCCGACAGGTGGCATGGTGGTTAAGGCAGCTAGAGTCCCACATGGCTGACCACAGTTCGAGTCCCAGACCTGGCAGTTTTGCTTTCTCACTTTCCTCTCTCTCTCTGGTCAACTTCAAAAAAATCAAATAAAATAATGACAATGAATAAAATTAAATAAAAAAAATTTTTTTAAATAAAAATAATAGCCTAAACAGTAATTTTACTTGTTGTTTTTCTGTATAAGAGACTGACAGCACAATATAAATATTAAAAAAAAAAAATCAGAAAACTTGACAGAAGAAATCCACATCACATGAAAAATATTAGAACCAAGGGTAGTAGATGTTCACACTTTATATCTTCTTTTTTATAATTTGCCAGAGGGCAAACGCTCTCAGCAGAGAAAGAGGGGTAGAGAGCACCTCACAAGAGGCATGATCATGCAACAATTCCATCTCTTCCAATTATTTATCCACTTGGGATTTGGGGCACACAAGCACTATGCCCAGCGTGTATTTCAACCCATGAGAGCCAGGATTTGAAACATGCAGTTGGCCACATGGGATTCAGCTCCCATAACCACTGAGCCACAGGGCCAGTCCTTCATCTTCTTAACCATTTAATATTTAATAGTATGTAACAATGTGTTACATTTAATAGAACTGATTTTTGCCTATAGCCACTACATTATGTATATATATCACTTCAAAAAGTAAAGTTTTATAGAGAACTGGTTAAAAAAAATATATACTGACTATAAGAAAGTAGTAAGGAACATTAGGTATTTAGCAAAAAAGGGAGAGACAAAGTTCAGTATATAGACTAATATCACTTAATTGTTTTTGAATAATAAAGACCATGAAAAATGTGAAGAACTAAATTTATAAAACAAAGCCTCTGTTACCTATGAAATACATAATGATATTAAGATACATAATATTGGGGCCAGCAGATGGCATGGCAGTTAGGACACTAGACTCTCACATGGCCAACCACAGTTTGAGTCCCAGACTTGAAGGCCAAAAAATCATAGCAAATAAAAATTAGGTTGTCGAGAAAGTTATGACATTTTTCCCTATGTTTTCCTATAAAAAAAGGGTCATGACTTTCCTGACAACCCAACAGATAAATAAACAAATAGAAAAAAAAGTATACATATATATATATATGTATATATATGTATATATATATGAATACACACACACACACACACACACACACACACATATACGTATATATAATCTTAAGACAGGTACCAAAGAAATACCACTCAGATTTATTAAGGCTAAGCACTAAATTTATGATATCCATTAAAAACAACAGTCAAAGGCCAAAGTTAAGTTCTGACTTATATCAAGATATAGTCTGTTTTCAAGTTTGAGAATAATGTAAGAAAAGAATATAATTTGTCCTTACTTGAAAACTTCTTTGGTGAGCGATTGGTCCAGTGTTTGAAACAAAAAATAAGAAACTATATGAAAGGCATCACGGTTCAGTTTGTCGAACATGTTCCTAGTGGTTTAAAATTAAATAAAAGCAGGAAAGAAAAAGGAAAATAGTTAATAAAACTAAATACTCTCAAAAGCCAAGTAAGAACTTGACACAAATCAGTATTTTTCATTCTCTTCAAGAGATCAAGACAAATTAATTTTTTAAAGAATTATTTTGTTTAACTTTATTTATTATTATTATCATTATTATTTTCCAGTTTGATCAGAGAGAGACACAGAGAGAGAGAGGAAGTGAGAAAGCAAGCCACCAGGTCCGAGACTTGAACCATGGTCAGCCACGTGGGAGTCCAGCGCCTTAAACCACCATGCCACTTGCCGGCCCCAAGACAAATTAATTTTTCTCATTCATGTACCTTTTATAACCAATTAAAAACATGTAAGCTTGGGGGCCAGCAGATGGTGTAATGGTCACATCACTGGACTCCCACATGTCTGTCCATGTTTGGAGTCCTGGTGGCTTCAAACGCACACTGAGAGCGTGTGTACATGCCCAAGATCCCAGGAGGAGACAAGGAGAAGGGACTATGGCATAGCTATCTCCCCTGGGGGATAATTTCTCACTTTCCCTCTCACTGTTTCTGTTTCTCTCTCTGTGGAGAGCACACACGCCCTAAAGCAAAACCTCTCAAAAATAAATAAATACATACATACATACATACATACTTCTATTTTTGATTCTGAAAATATAAGAATAATAGAAGAAAATTGGCAGAATTTTCTTTATTCAATTAGAAACATTCTAAAAAAGAGAGAAAATAAAAACCTATTTAATTAGGGTGAACTATGCCCTATGTTATAATGAAGATGATATAAATAATTACCAACCAAAATTTATTGAATAACAAAAAGTGCTAAACTTGGGAAAGTGCCACTGTGTGATGGCCCGGGACACATAAGAGGCCCAGATTAGTTCCTAGCCATACCTAAAAACTGGTTGGGTGCAGTGGCTATGCCTGTGGTCCTAAGTGGTTGAAAAGGTGGAGCTGGAAGGATTGCAATACAATATACTTTCAAAAATACCTCCGAGGCCAGCAGGTGGTATGGTGATTAAGGGCACTGGACTCCCAAATGGCCAACCATGGTTCGAGTCTCGGACCTAGTGGCTTGCTTTCTTACTTTCCCTCTCTCTCTCCCTCTCTGATCAAATTAAATTAAATACATTTTTTAAATTTTTCTTAAAAAAAAAAAAAAAAAACAAAAAACAAAAAACAAAACCTCAGACCAGCAGTTGGCGTAATGGCTATGTCGCTGGACGCCCCTGTAGTCGACCGTGGTTCGGGTCCCGGACCTGGTGGCTTAAACTCACGCCAGGTGCATGTGTGTGCATGCCCAAGATCCTGAGAGGAGAATGGAGGATAAGGGATAGTGGTGTGGCCATCCCCCAGGGGGTGATTTCTCGCTTTCTGTCTCTCTGTCTCTCTCTGTCTTTCTGGTGAGCACATGCACCCTATAGCAAAAACCTCTCAAAAAAAAAAAAAAAAAAAAAAAAAAAAAAAAAAACCCTATTAAAAACAAAACAAAACTTATCCTTCATTGAAAATTCTATATGTCTTGGGGCTGGCAGGTGGTATGGTGGTTGAAGTGCTGGACTCCCACATGGCCAACCATGGTTCGACTCCCAGACCTGGTGGCTTGCTTTCTCACTTTCCTTCTCTCTCTCTCTCTCTGGGTCTCTCTCTGGTCAAGTTAACATAAATAAATAAATAAATAGATAGATAAATAAATAAATAAATAAATTGGGGAAAAAAAAACCCTATTAAAAACAAAACTTATCCTTCATTGAAAATTCTATGTCTTATTTAAAGCCATTATTTTTGCCTTTTCCAAGCAGTTAACACATATAATTCTTACTATAATCATATGAGGTTAAGTATTATACTATCTGCTTTAATATCAGTTATTTTAGCGAGTTCCAGCAGCTCCGGCAGCAGGAGCGGTTGGGTTTATCTACTCAACTCCGCAAAGGTTCTAGGCACATCACAGCCTCATCAGGCACCCAGCACGCACACTGTCCGCAGCCGAGATGCCCAAGAGGAAGGTCAGCTCAGTGGTGGGGGGGGTGGCCAAGGAAGAGCCCAAGAGGAGATCGGCGAGGTTGTCCCCTAAACCTCCTGCAAAAGTGGAGACAAAGCCAAAAAAGGCAGCAGGGAAGGATAAATCTTCAGACAAAGGAGTGCAAACAAAAGGGAAAAGGGGAGCAAAGGGGAAACAGGCTGAAGTGGCCAACGGAGACACTAAAGAAGATTTACCTGCAGAAAATGGAGAAACTAAAAATGAGGACAGTCCACCCTCTGATGAAGCAGGCGAGAAAGAAGTCAAGTCTGAGAAATATCATATACCATGTTTTATCAATGGTCCCTGTCTCCCTTCTTGTACAATTCAGAGGAATATTTTTATCAACTATTTTGTAAATGTAAGTTTTTTAGTAGTTCTAGAAACATTTTTAAGGAGAGAATCCCACCTCATCCCATTTTTTAAGTGTAAATGCTTTTTTTTAAAGGTGAAATCATTTACTGGTTGTTTATTTTTCAGTACAACCAGAAAATAGTGGGATATTGACTTACAGGAGGCTTTGACTCTCTTGTGTGTCAGCTTAACATTCCATAGGTGGGGGCGGGTGGGTAGTTTTTATATCCTAAATACAAAGCATACTAAATGGCAGTTTGGAGTCACAGTCATGCATTTAATGTGTCTTGAATATTTTAAATGACTTCTATTATGTTTTTTAGTAATATTGTTTCTAAAGAAAACCACTCTTTGATTGTTGCTCTCCCTGTCAGAATTGTGTGTACTCTGTGACATCTTTGGTCGTGGTAGTCCAGTTTTCCTAATAATTCTGTTAATGTGCTGTGAAAGATTAGAAATTTGATGTATGTTATGTGTATGATACTAAATTGTGATTTGGTGGGACTTACATAACAGCTTTCAACATCTGAAGACAGTGGTTCTTGATATCCTCTTAAGAAAAATTTGCCTACAAATTTGAAGCTGGAATGTCACTGGAATAACTTAAAAAGAATCACTATACTTGGCTTTTTAAATTTTTGGTACGTATGTTAAGAATTGGGTACAAATTGAAATGTCTGTACTGATCCTTGACACAACCAATAAATCTCACTTACAAAAAAAAAAAAAAAAATCAGTTATTTTATTTCATCATCTTCACCAGAAAGTAGTTTGACTATGCTCATTATACAGATGAGGCACTGTAAGTTTAGAGTGTTTGGATAATTTTCCCCAAATCACATAATCAGGAAATGGAAAAGCATTAATTTGAAATATGTCACCTCACCTAACCCCAAAACCCAGGGTCTTAATTGCTAGATTTTATTTCCTGAACTATCCTTATAATGGAATTCCAGTAAGCCCATTAAAAATGTTACTGTTCCGGGACCAGCAGTTGGCATAATGGCTGTCGCTGGACTCCCATCCAGTCCACCACAGTTTTCATCCCAGAACAGTGGCTTAAACTCACACCAGACGCGGATGCGTACATGCCCAAGAGGAGAATGGAGGAGAAGAGATTGCAGCGTGGCCATTCCCAAGAGGTGATTTCTCTCTTTCTGTCTCTCTGTCTCTCCATTTTTCTGGCGAGCGCATGTGCCCTATAGCAAAAAAAAAGTTATTGTTCCAATTTCCCTAATCAAGACAAAGCCTTAAAAAAATATAATATGGAAAACAAATACTAAATCCCATAAGAAATGTCACACAACTATCAACTAACACGAAAGGCAAAATATCCAATTTACTTCCAAGGAATCAAATCAAGTGGATTTTTGCCTTAGCATATTTTCTTAAATTCCCACAGTTCACATTTGCAAAAAAAACCCTCTTGTCCTCTAAATATTTCTGTTCTTTAGCAAACAAATGAAGTTCCACCCATTCTACCTATTTATCCTCTTAAACCTGTCATTACTCTCAAACCTGCTATTTTTTTTTTACATTGTACTCTGTTCTCTTCTCTTTGACACTTACTATATTTTGTCATATTTGTGGGCCAGCAGTGGTATGGTGGTTAACGTGACTGGATCACATATGGCCAACTGCATGGTTCAAATCCTAGACTCAACAGCTTGAAAAACACCCTTGGCCTGTGTATGTGCCCAAATTCTACAGAGGAGGAAGAAATGGAGAAAAAATTGTGGAATGAAGGAGGGATGGAAGTTTTGGGTTTTTTCTTTTTTTGAGAGAGAGAGATTTTTGTTATACGGCGCGTACGCTCACCGGAGACAGAGAGAGACAGACAGAAAGCAAGCAATCAGGGGTGGCCACACCACAATCCCTTCCTGAACTAGAACTGGAACTAGAACTGCCCAGAGTCTTGTTGGAGTCCTGCGCTCTTAACCATCATGCCACTTGCTGGCCCCAATAGTAATAACTTCTAAACAAAGAGCAAACAAAACTTAATTATGGCCTAAACCCTAAGAGTAGATATTATAATATCTGAAAAATGTTAAAAGAGGAAGGTAGAGGAGGGGCCAGAAAGTATAGGGTAGCTACTTATCTTATAAATAATAGTACTGTTCACTGTAAAATTACATAACGGGGAATCAAAAGATAACATTTGAAACAGATGAATTAAGACAGTCTAAACACACTAAAACAGTCACTAGAACTGGAAAGAAAATAATTTATAAAAAATTAAGATTGAGGAGAACAGGAGATGGCCTCTGTATCCCAAATTCCTCTTGGTCTACAATGGAGAGGATAAGAATTATTATGTAAAGTTGAAAAGCCTCAGAAGTATGAGCCAAGTATTTAGATTTATGGTCACAGCCATAACAGAAGTGGCAAAAGTAGGAAAGGGGCACTGACTTTCCATTCAATACTCTTCTGTTTTTTGCTAAATGTGGCATTCTTTAGTTTCCTATGTCAAGAAACGAAGAACTATAAACCATGGAATAGCCACCTGCAAAGAATCCTGAAGGCGTTTGCACATACTGTCCCCCAGCCTTTCGACTACCAACTCGCTGCTTCTCCTACCGCATCAAGGCAGGGTTAAGCTGTCCCTTCAACCCCGCCCCATCCACAGACCGCTACGGGCACTGTTCTGTAATACAGTCTGTCTCCTCCACCAGAACGAGGAGCAGCGGCTGTGCAGCCGGGACCTGGCACACAGCAGCCGCTCACCCATTTCTGATTTACAGCCCGCCCGGTTGTGCTGGGGGGAGATCGCGCTCCACTCTCCCGGCTGCGACTCCTCGCCCCGCTGGCCACGGCCTGCTTACACTCCAAGGTGCGTGTGCGACACGATCTTTCCACAGGCGACGGTCGCTGAGTCTGGCTCGAAGCCGAGAGCCTGCAGATACATCCAGAGATGCTCTTTCTCAAAGGCGGTGACCCAGGCCGAACTCATCCTCGCTGTCGGCACTGGGACAGCAAAGGAAGAACGTGCAGATCCAAGAGACTCCGAGGGCCCTCGGGATCCCTACGGGCAGCCTGAGGTCGCGGAGGCCCCTCCAGGGCCACCGCCCGCACCTCCCTCGCCCGGAGCCATTTCGCCTCAACTGGCCAGGCCGTAGAGTCTCTGTGAAATGAAGCCTAAGACGGCGGCGGAATCACCGCCGCCTAAGAAAAGCCACCACAAACCGAGACTCCCGCGCTTAGAAAGAGAAGAGCGCGCCGGCGCGGCCTAGCTTCCGGGGAGGAGGGACTTCCCCAGAGGTTCGTTCTCCCGCCATGCAGTGCGCCCGCTCTGCGCCTCTTCCCGCCGCGCTCGCCGGGAAACTACTAGACCCACAGTGCTTTGCGAGGCCGGCGGGTTCTTCTGCGCTGGATAGCAGCGCTGCTTTTGGAGGTCTTATGGGCTTATGGTTTACGTTCTTAGTGTTTGCATTCGTTTTGCTCTCACGTGCTTGTTGTTAAATAAGCTTAAAAACCGTAGATGGAGTATTGTGGCTCGAGGTAGTGGAAAAATACTGGAGTCCATTCTCAACTAGTCTCACTAGCTGTGTGACCCTGAACAAGTCACCTAGCCTCCAAGCATCAGGTCTATCTTTAGCAAAATCGTCTGTGCTCTCAAATGCTAGATGCCCCTTTCTGCCACTGGAATCCGACTCTCTCTTAAGCATACAGCTTCCCCGTGTAACCTGAATCCATGGCTGTTTTTTTGTAGCACACCCCATATGCAGCAGAGTCTGGAAGTGGGATGGGTGTACTGCTTCTTTCTCATTGACACCTCGAGCAGCTACTGCCTCGATAAAACCACTACCTCCTTTGAACTTTATGCTGTGCCCCATAACTTTTCCTTTCATTTTTAAGGTCTCTAGGTTGCTAGACTTCATTCTGAGATTTGGCACTTAATTCCCTGTTTCTCCGATATTGCTCCTAGGGGTAACTTTTGGTGAGTTCAGTACCCATGCAGGTGACCTTTCCAATACTTTGGCCTCATTTTCTTGATTTCCTCTCCAATACCCTTTTCTACCATTCTATCTCAGCTACCCACTTTCTATGGTTTGGATCATGAGGGTCCACAAAAGGTACATGTTTTTGAAATTTGGTTCCCAGTGTAATGGTGTTAGAAGGTGAAGAGATCTTTAATAGGTGAAGCTTAGTAGGCAGTGATAAGAGGCAACACTCTCACAAACTAACGCTGTCTGAGCACATGAGTGAGTTCTACCTGTGGTCACAGCCATAACAGAAGTGGCAAAAGTAGGAAAGAGGCACTGTCTTTTCAGAAGGGGTTAGTTCCCAAAAGGAAGATGGCTGTCCCCAGGCTTCTGTTCTGCATATGCCTGTCATCCTCTGTATTACTGTCTTCCCTGTTATCATGTGGACTAGCCTAAAGCCAGCCTCCACACCAGCTACCATAATCATGAGTCAAATAAACCTCTATTTATAAATCATCCAGTCTCAAGTATTTGTCAGCAACACAAAAGCATACTAAGACACCACTATCATGATACATAAGTCCAGGCCTTGTCATTATTAATTACTGCAGTCCCACCATAATCTCAGTTTCAAGCACTGCCTCCTAATATCCTAGTTCAATCACTCTAAATCTTCTCATTCCAATAGTCTATGGACCACCAGAACATCTAACCCCTTTGTCTCTTCACCGTCTCTTATTCTCTTCATGCCATTATAATCATTAACTTCAACACATCAACTCCCTGACTCCTTTCCCTCTTTGCCAGATGTATCTCTATTTAATAGAGTTATCTACCAATGCCTACTTTACACCTGCATATTAGTAACTAAACACATTATAATGCCTGATTCATTAAAAATTCATGACTTAAGCGAGTTCTTGGACTTACCCCCAAACCCTGACATTTTTTCCAAATATCACTCACCACATAATTATACATTCTTCTCTTCCATAGGACTCCAATACCTCTTTTCCCTCCTCACTCACAAATGATGCCATTGATCTATAGTTCATAAATGTTTCCAATAAAGAACTTCCATTAACAATTTACAACCTGCCTTTGTCTTTGCCCAAAAGTGTACTTTTTCTCTTATTAATTCTGGTGAAACAAGGTGTGTGTACCAAGACTAAGGATCACATTCCTTTTCTCCTTCTGAAGGAGTTTGCTCCAGCGTTTGTCTCTGCTCTCCTGCATCACCAATGCTCATCAGTGTAGAAACATGCTACAACATCTTCTGCCATTTAAAAAATAAAAATCTTTTGACCCAAATGACTTTCTAACTACCACCCCATTTCTCTTCACAGCAAAACTTCTCTAAAAAGTTGTCTATAGTCTGGGGCCAATAGGTGACATGGTGGTTAAGGACATTGGACTCCTACATGGCCAACCGCAGTTAAGAGTCCCAGACCCAGCAGCTTGCTTTCTCATTTTCCCTCTCTCTCTCTCTCTCTCTCTCTCTCTCGCTCTGCCCCTCTCTGGTCAGATTTTTAAAATAAATAAAATAAAGTTAAAAAAAATCAAGTTGCCTATACTCACTTCATGACTGATGGTAACTTGGCAAGTTACCACCACAAGTTACCATTAGCAGTAACTTGTATGGATTGGTGTTCTTTAGTTGCGAGCAGCAAAACTGACAGAGTTTTATAAGATATGGGTGGCATAAAAAAAAGATAGAAAGGCCACAGAAAATAAGGTTCAGGAAGAGGAAAGCACATGTGTCAATCTGTTTAAGATTTATGTCCTAGGAAGTCTGCTTTTATATGAGTTACTATAAGGTGAACATCCTTATAACCACCACCCAGGACAAGAAATAAAACTTTTCTAGTCATTCCTGAAGTCTCTCTTTTCTCTAAAAGTAATCTCAACTCTCACTTTTATGGTAATTATTTCCTTGCTTTGCCTTATGGTTTTACCACACGTGTGTTTCTCCAGACACTGTAGTTTTTGTATTTGTCTTGCCTTTTCAAAGGTTTTTAGTCTTTTCTAAGTTTTCTTAAAAAATTAAACTTACTATAGCAGTTTCCTCCATTCCCCCCACTCCTGGCCCAAACTTCTTTTTCTTATAATTTATTTATTGAAGAGCTGAAGCTATTTGATCTGAGTATTTTTTTTACGGTCTGGATGTTACTGATTGCATCCTCATGGTACAGTTTAACATGTTCCACCGTCCATGTCTTCATAGTTTTCTCAACCTGCAACCTGGATTCATAGGATTGATCACACTCAGACAAGACTGGAGCTGATGGTGTGTTCTTTCATCAAGCAGCACGTATCTCTGTGCTGGTGACAGACATTGATGCTAAATGCTTAGATCCGCTAACTCATTAGGGATCACAAATGTTCATGTTCTTACCATTTCCTTTTAATTTATTAAGGGAGACACTTTTACAAAGAAAAATATTTCCTTTATTTACCAGTTTTCAAGATAATGAATTTTTTTTATCATCCTCTAAGAGTCAGCAACTAGGTTTTGTATATATTTGTAATGTTATAGACATACAGAGTCATGTATGTGTGTGTGTTTAAATACACTTAAGGGACTCAATCTTTTGCAATGATTATCTTTATAGAGGTTTAAATTGTCCCATCTTTGGCCAATGGGAACCTCTTTAAATTAGCTTCCTTGCTATCTGGGATAGCAAGAAGTTGAAGTCTGATTTTGTACATTTTCTGCCTACGACCTGATATCGGTCATTTTTCCAAGAAGCCCTGTTTGTTTGTTTGTTTGTTTGTTTTTTAATTGGGAGATGGTATTTTGAGACTACAATCTGGGCACTAAGGATACTTACAGCTACTGAACTGGCCATTGTTTCTACAACTTACTTATTTAAGTCATACTTATTGAATGCTGCTATGTTCACAAATATTAATTATTTAATCTTTTTTACAGTTGAGAAAATTGAGACATGGAGAAATTATGTAACTTGCTCAAGGTCACACAGCAAATGGCAGAGAGAGTAGACCTCAGTCCGAGTCTTAACCATTGTGCTGTGCTTCCTCCCAGTTGGTCTGGTTTTGGCCACATCCCCACCCCTGATTGGGAGAAAGCAAAAATCTTGACCAGTAGACCTACTGAGATGCCCAAAAGACACAAGTGTGCTATTAACAAAAGAGCAGGAACAAACCTAGAAGACAAAAAAAAAAAAAAAAAAAAAAAAAAAAAGCCTATTGTATCAGTTAAGAAAGGGGGAGAAAAAGCACTCTGACTTAAGAGTATACAGCCCAATTTTTACTATAGGCATTTCAGCAATTAATCTTTGAAGAATTATGTAAGATGATATATAACACAGCACTAATATCTCTTTTAAAAGTTTGTATCAATTAGTTTTATTGCAATTCAGGCCAGGTAATCAAAACATATTATAGATTACCACTCCACGAAGCCACAAAAATAAACACATGAGCAAATACAAAGTTTCATATGATACCAATGGCAAATTCAACCGAAAGGCATGTTGTTTGGCTTTGTTTTGTTTTGTCATTAGTTATTCAACATTTTGTCCTAAAAGAGCAGAGTCGTTAGCATGTGAATGATTTGGTCAGTCCTCTTCTTCCAAAGCAATAATATCTGGAATTTCATCAGTCTCGGATGTCAAGTCTATGAGAGTAAAATCAAATACCTGTAAAAGAAGAATCTTGGATATTAATACACACACTATGAAGGGAACTGTCGGGTCCACACAAGCTCATGGAGACATTAGGTGAACATACCAAGCAGGTGAACTTAGCTCCATCCCTAGCTGAGCTTTCTGAAAGGTGTCTGTAGTCTGGGCCAGCAGATAGCATAGGAATAAGTTGCTGGACACCCACATGGCCAACTGTGGTTCAAAGCCTAGATCCAGTGGCTTGAAAGTCACCGGGCACATGTACGTGCATTGCCTAAGATCCCAGAAGGAGAAGGGATTGTGGCATGGCCATCCCCCCGGGGGGTAATTTCTCACTCTTCCTCTCATAGTATCTGTCTCTCTCCTCCCCATAGCCCCTCTCCACCCCACGTGTGCACATGCCCTAATGCAAAAACCTGTCAAAAAAATAAAAAGACGTTTGTGGTCTTATTCCTGCAAGCCACTCATCTCATGAAAGCACTAAAGAAACTTTAATTTAATAAAAAAGAATCATTTGAGAGCGGACATGAGTGCTTTCTGGGGAGCGAAAGAAAAAGGGGAAACAAGAAAGTACTACCTCCCTTCATAGGGTATGATCATGCTGCAATCCCTTCTCCTCCATTTCTCCCTCCTTTGGGGATTTTGGGCACCCATGCACATGCAACAGCATGTTTTTTTCAAGCTGCCATGTCCAGACTCGAATCCCATAACCAGCCAAAGTCAGCTGCCTTGACCACCAGCCAACCATGGGGGTGGCCCCAGAAAGCCTCTCTCTTTCTTTTTTTCCATTAAGTTTGCTAGAGGGTACATGTGCTCCCTGGAGAGAGAGAAAGAGAGCACCCCCATGGGCATGGTCACATTCCCTTCTCCATTTTTTCCTCCTGTTGGGATTTTGGGCACACATGCCCAACAAGTTTTACAAGTTTTTTTTCAGGGGTAGGGGTTGTGAGGGAGGTCTGGGACTCCAGCTGCATTGTTGACAACATGGAATCCAGTCTCCTTAACCACCATGCCACATCCTGACCCTAGATTTTATTATTTAATAGCTCAAACTAGAAGAGGAAGAAGTGGGTCAGCTAGTAGCATGGTGGTTAATGGGTGGCTGGATCCATGTGGCCAACAGCATGGTTCAAATTCCAGACTTGTGACTTAAAGAACACTGAATATGTCCATGCCCAAAATTCCGAAAGGAGAATGGAGAAGGGAGTGCCATATGACTATCCCCAACTAGGGAGCGCTTTCCCACTTTCTCGCTCTCTCTTTCTGTATATGTCCAGCAAGTACATGTGCCCTAAAGCAAATTTAAAAACAAAACAAAAAAAGAAGAAGCTACAACATAGAAGGTGTTCAGTAAACATCCGTTTTTATCCTCTTTAGTTCCTTAAATACCCCCCAACACGCGCGCGCGCGCGCGCGCACACACACACACACACACACACACACTCTAAAATAATCTACAGATCAAGTAACTATTGGGACCAGCAGATGGCATAATGGCTATGTCGCTGGACTCCCATGTAGTCGACAGTGTTACGAGTCCTGGATCTGGCAGCTTAAAATTCACACTGGGCACATGCGTGCGCATCCAAAGTCCTGAGAGGAGAATGGAGGAGAAGGGATTATGGCATGGCCATCACCCGTGTGGGGTGATTTCTCACTTTCTGTCTATCTCTCTGGCGTCCCATCACAAAAATCTCTCTAAAAAAAAAAAAAAAAAAAATCAAGTGACTATTGGCCTAAAGTGAATTTCTTTGCAGAATTGGAGATCCCACACTCAGGGTTTCAGTCCCAGCAACCACAACTATACCTCTAGTCCCCTCGTCCCTGGATGGGTAATTCGCCTTCCACAGGTCCAGAATGCTTCATGTTCAGTTTCTACTAGACTGTCACTAACGTCAGGCTGTCACAAAAGACTATTCTTTTTTTTTTCTTTTTTTTGGAGAGGTTTTTGCTATAGGGCGTGTACGCTTGCCAGACACAGAGAGAGAGACAGAGAGACAGAAAGCGAGAAATCTCCCCCAGGGGGGATGGCCACGCGGCAATCCCTTCTCCTCCATTCTCCTCTCAGGATCTTGGGCACACACGCACACGCGCCCAGCGTGAGTTTAAACCACCGGGTCCGGGACTCAAACCGTGGTTGACTATGTGGGAGTTCAGTGACATAGACATTACACTAACTGCTGGTCCCACCAAAGACTACTCTGAACTGCTAGACAGAGGGGAGGGCAGCTAAGAGGTGGTCATAGGCTATCAAGTTTCCATGTAAATTTAATTTTAAATTTTATGATTTTAAGAAACAAGGCACAGAGAAGTCCTTCTGCAGGTTTGCAAAATACATCTTTCACTAACATGATCAAGTATGAGGGAATTTCAAAAAGTTCTTAAAAACACAGAATTAAAGTGCAAGTTTATTTTTTTAAAAGATTATTTTTTATTTAATTTTATTCATTTGTTCATTTATTCACTTATTCTAGTTTGACCAGAGAGGGACAGAGTGAGAGAAAGTAAGCCGCCAGGTCCGGGACTCGAACCATGGTCGGCCATGTGGGAAACCAGCACCCTTAACCACCGTGCCACCTGCCGGCCCCAAGTGCAAGTTTATTTTGGCACAAACAAAATCGATGCATAGTTTTTTCATAATACACATTTTCGCGTACTTTCTGAGGACCCTTCATATGGTTAGGAACCATTGAAGCTGGTGCGTAAGAAGAACGCTAAGTGTAAGAAAAATGATTATGCCCATAGTGTCTCAGATTCAGACTCTCATTATGAAACTAATGAGGTGACCATAAGGCTCCCTACAAGGACAGGAAGCTGGCAATATATTCTTTTCAAGAAAATCATGTGACTGTGCTAGGATTCCCCAAAACATTGCTGATAGTGTGCAGTTTGTTCACATCACTCAACAACAGGGGGCACTTTTCATATCATAGGTTTCATAATTTCACTTATTTATTACAACAAATTTCCAGAAGGTGGCACTCAATGCATTGAGGATGATGTGTCTCTTTCTATTTTGCATACCGCTGGGCCCGTGGTGCCCAGAGCCCTGCAGAGATAGGGCTACTACAGGAATAGAAACACTGCCTGCGGGAATTTAACTTGCTGGTAAAGGTATGCGTGCATGCACAGCTGGTAAATATGACACAGGATCGGGGAAATTAATTCTGAAATGGAACGTAGGGAATGAAGTAGAAAAAAACCCTAAAATTTTGTTTGTTACATGAAAGTCTAATATAGAGGATTATGAACAATTTGTATAAGAACCAATGGTTACCTATAAACACTAAATATAAAGCCTAACCTTATAGAGAGTTTTTGGATTTTTTCTTTTTCTTTTTTTTTTTTTGATAGAGGCTGTTGCCTTAGGACATGTACACTCACCTGATAGAGAGAGACAAGAAAAGTGAGAAATCACCCCCAGGGGATGGCCACATCGCAATCCCTTCTCCATTCTCCTCCCTAGATCTTGGATACATACCTAGTGTGAGTTTCAAGCCACCTGGTCCGGGACTCAAACCACGGTCGTCCGTGTGGGAGTCCAATAACATAATTGCTACGCCATCTGCTAGGGTCCCATAGTGGGTTTGATTTTAACAGAAACCTCCCACCAGCCATAATAGGTTGCTTAAGCAGTTTGATGTGTGCTTGCAAATCAGAGGGCCAGGGGCTTCTTCATTTTGCTTTACTTGCTCTTTACCCTTTCTGAGCAATTTGGTACAGCTGAGTGACTGGTGCTCAGCCCCTGCACTAAGGTAGGATGCTTTGTATGCCATCACTGCCTGGCTAATAAGAGTCTGAGGATGTGGTTAGAACTTTTAGCCTAAGGGGCAGATTAGGACAGATCACAACAAAATTAAAATGATTCTTAGCACTCACTGCACAACATTCAACTAGTCAACATTAATCCCGTTTTGTTTTGTTTGTCTTAAGTTTCCTATAGGGTGGGTGCATTGGGATGGAGTGGGGAAGAGAGAAAGTGGGAAGGCACCCCCATGGGGGACAGTCATGCCACAATCTGTTCTCCATTTCTCTTTTGGGATTTTGGGCAGGTACTCGTGCACCCAGTATGATTTTCAAGCTGCTAGGTCCAGAATTCTAACTGTGCAGTTGGCCATGTGGGATCCAGTTGCCTTAACCACCATGCCACTGGCTGGCCAGATCCCTTGGTATTTAATTCATTGGATCAGGTACATCAGAGTAGGGCTTCCTCACCCTGGGCACTTGAGTGTCCAAGTCCCACTGGGCTGGAGGACTGAAGGAAGAGGATCTTAGTATGACCAGACCATGGGGAGGGTGCTCCTTTCTCTACCTCTCTCTCACCTTTGTGCACACATCTATCATGGATAAAAAAAAAAAAAAAAAAAAAAAACGTTTTTAAGAGTAGGTCTTCTGGGACCATAGTTATGTCACTGGACTCCCACATAGTAGACCATGGTTCAAGTCCCAGACCGGGTGGCCTAAACTCATGCCAGGCCTGTGCGTGTGTGTGCATGCCCAAAATCCTAAGAAGAGAATGGAGAGGAATTTCAGCATGGCCATCCTCTCTGGAGAGTGATTTCTCACTTTTTTTCTCCGTCTCTCTAGCAAGCGCACATGACCTATAGCAAAAATCTCTCTTAAAAAAAAAAAAAAAAGTCTTAAAATAAGATTTTATGTATTTATTTTTTACGTTTTTTCCATAGGGCAGATGCGCTCACCAGATGGAGAGGGGGAAAAATGAGAAATCATGCCCCCCCCCCAGGGGATGTCCACGCAGCAATCCCTTCTCCTTTATTTTCCTCCTGGGATTTTGGGCATACAAGCACATACGCCACTACATCTGGGATTCAAACAGTGGTCCCATTTTATAGATCCCACATTAAAGATCCCTGTTTTTGTTTCAGGTTATAATTATTTGTTCCCGATTTCCTTTGCTTCTCAAAGTGTACTCAGTGGATCACTAGGACCATTTTGTTATTATTATTATTTAGGATTTTGCCATATGGTGCATGTGCTTAGTGGAGAAAGAAAAAGAGAGAGAAAGTGAGAAATCACCCGCCCAGGGAGGATGGCCACACCACAATCCCCTCTCCCCTATTCTCCTCTTGGGATTTTTGAGCATGCATGCACATGCACCTAGCATGATTTTCAGTTGGCCAGGTCCGGGACTCTGACCACAGTTTGCCATGTGGGAATCCAGCACCTTAACCACCACACCATCTCCTGGTCTCAGAATGTTTTATTTTTAGGGATACTTTATTGATAAGGTATAGATGACTGATCCTACTTCTAGACCTACTAAACCCAGGTGGAACCCAGAAACATGCATTTCCTCAGTCTCCCTGCTGGGGATGGCTAACTGACAGACCATGTGGTTTCATCTATGCTAAGTGCTCACTTGGGCTATTTTACTTAGGAGAGTCCAGCAGATATGTTAGCCACTTCCTTAGCTGAGTTTTCTAGCCTGTGTAGACGTGAAACAGGAGAACTGCTCAACTCACACTAGTTAATGTCTCTTCAATTATCATTTAAATGGCTAGCTAGAATCCAAAAGTCAGGTGACAGTAGGTGTTAAGGATGTCAAGAAATCAAAATGCTCATACACTGCTGGGGAGAACGTAAAAAGGTGCAGCCACTTTGGAAAACAGCCTGGTGGTTTCTCAAACAATTAAACAGTTACCACATGACCCCTCACTTCCAGTGCTAGGTCTATTTTCAAGAGAAATGGAAACATGAGTTGAAATGGTCACCCATTTTTCCATCACTGATCTTTACACAAAAACTCATTTAATCTAGGGAACCAGCAGTTAGCGTAACGGCTATGTCACTGGACTCCCACGTAGTCGACCGTGATTCGCGTCCTGGACCCGGTGGCTTAAAACTCACGCCAGGCGCGTGTGCATGCGTGCCCAAGATCCCAAGAGGAGAATGGAGAAGGGATTGCAGTGTGATCATCCCCCCTGGGGGGTGATTTCTCGCTTTCTGTCTCTCTGTCTCTCTCTGTCTGTCTGGCGAGCGCATGCGCCCCATAGCGAAAACTTCTCCAAAAAAAAAACCTCATTTAATCTAGTCATGACTTTTGTAAAACACCTATTAACAACATTATCCACCACTTTCCTCACTTCCTTAAGACATATATGGAAGGCTTTAGACCTTTTATTTTCTACTTACAGAAAATATCACGTTAAATTAGCATTCTCCTTTCCTTTGGTCAATAAAACTTAAAACCTAAATTTCTGCTCTGCCTTTGCTAGACGGCCTTAGGCTTAAATGTCATAGTTTGCAGGCTAATTTTATAATAAACATAAGGAACTTAAAAATTAGCAGCTTGGGCCATTAACGAAGGACAAACAGCATTCTATACAAGAAAATGACTTGAATATTCATCAACAATCTACTCTTTTTAGTTTGTTTATTTAAAGAGTTATTTTATTTAACTTTATTTTTTTAATTTATCTTAATTTGACCAGAAAGGAACAGAGCAAGAGAGAGGCAGGGAGAGACAGAAAGTGAGAAAGCTAGCCTTCAGGTCTGGGACTCAAACCGTGATGGGCCATGTGGGAGTCCAGTCCAGCGCCCTCAACCACCACACCACCTGCCAGCCCCTCAACAATCCATTCTTAAGACCATAAGTCTCTTGAGCAGTTTCTGTCTTTATATTCCTAGCAATGCAAAGTTCATGCTTTAATCATTAGGATCCCAGATATTAAATTAGTTTATCAACACACACACACTCACTCACTCTAGGGTAGCTACTTACATACCCAAGTTGTCTCTACAATGAATATATCAAATAGATTTTCAGTGTTTTAGGAAATGTACCAGGTAGCTTTTCAGTGCTAGCCCCAAATGTAGGTATTATGTCATGGTTCTAATACTGTTTATATGGTCATCTCAAATAGCACTTTCATAAAATCAGGACCAAACTAAAAACCCATGTCTATTCTATTTCAAGACTTCTTAAAATTACCCTCTGAAATTTAAAACTTTTCACTATATTTGTCCCATTTCTCTCTAATCTGCAGGCCTAGATTAAGCGAATTAAGCATAAAAGAATTCCTAGATTAAGCAAATTAAGCAAAACACTGCTCACCTAGCCCCACCCAAACATTTACCTTTCAGGCTGTGTTCCTATCATTTCACTTAGTCTCTTACCAATAGTCTAAACAACTAAAAATGCATTGTTAATCAGCAGTCTCCCCTGTCCAAAAAAAAAAAAAAAAATACAGAGGCTGCCTCTCACCACCTCATCATCGATTGAGAATATGATTTCCCTATCTAGCCCTTTCCTTCTGAACACTCCACCCCTGCCTCTCAGCTCAGCCCCAGCTAGATGTTGAATTAAAGTCCTCAACCATCACCAGTCTGGAAAATATGACCTGGGCCTATTCCAGTGACAATCCATTTGACACTGTTTTATTAAGGAGTCAGTAACTTCTAATACATGGGGTAGGGAGTGGCATCAGAATCTCAAAAGGCAAGCGAAGGGAGCAAGAAAGATACATAAAACATTTGTCTTTGGCCTAAGAAGACATGGAACCTTGAAGATAAGACTTTTTTTTTTTCTTGTAGAGGTTTTTGCTAGGGCACGTGCACTCGCCAGAAAGACAAAGAGAGGTAGAGAGACAGAAAGTGAGAAATCACCCCCCAGGGAGGAATGGCCATGCCGCAATCCCTTCTCCTCCATTCTCTTCTCGGAATCTTGGGCACGCACGCACATGTGCCCCGTGTGAGTTTAAGCCACCAGGTCTAAGACTCGAACCGCGGTCGACTACATGGGAGTCCAGCGACATAGCCATCATGCCAACTGCTGGCCCCGAAGACAAGATTTCTTATTCCAGTTCTTCTCTCTCAACAATCTGATGCTATTACTTGTCCAGTTTCTCCATTTTCCTGATGAAATAGTCTGCTATAGATTAGCCTGACAATTTGAATCCTCAACAATGAGTTATTCTGCATCTCTTCCTTACCAAGTGGCTATTATGAAATATTATGGGATATTCTCTCTCTAATATATATATTAGGTTTTGCCATAGGGCGTGTGTATTCACCAGAGAGACAGAAAATGAGAACTCACCCCCTGGGGGGATGGTCACGCTGCAATCCCTTCTCCATTCTCTTCTAGGGATTTTGGGCACACATGCAAATGCACCCAGCATGAGTTTTAAGTCTCTTGGTTCAGTCAAACTGCAGTCGACTATGTGGGAGTCTAGCAATGTAACCGTTATGCTATCTGCTGGCCCTGGATAGTCTTTATTATAGGATACCTACTGGGAAAGTAAACACGTATATCATGAAGGTGTTACACTCTGGGATATAAACAATAAATATCTTGGTTTATGGGACAAGGACATCTCAGAAAATCATCATGCATGAAGGTCTAGGTACTGGGTCATTCTTAGATCAGGACAGAGCCTGTTAGCCTGATTCAAGTCCAGAGAGTCCAGAAAAGGTCTGAGTTTCCTAAACTTGCTTTCTAAGGCATCATTTAGACCCTATTTTTTTTAAGAGGTGTTCACCTTAGAGTATAAGTGCTCACTAGAGAGAGACAGATAGAGATAGTGAAAGGGAAAGTGAAAAATCACACACCAGCATGATTTTCAAGTCACTGGGTCTGGAACTCAAACCCCTGCGGACCATGTGGGAATCCAGCCACATAATCGCTATGCCATCTGTTGGTCTCCCATTTAGACCGAATTATCCTTTATTTTTTGAAGAGAGATTTTTGCTATAGGGCAACTGCGCTCACCAGCAAGACAGACACAGAAAGCAGGAAATCATCCCTAGAGGGGATGGCCACACTGCAATCCCTTCTCCATTCTCCTCTTGGGGTCTCTCACATAAGTTTTTAAAATATTTGTCACAGGGACCAGCAGATGGCATAACGGTTATGTTACTGGACTCCCACATAGTCGACCACGGTTCAAGTCCCAGACATGTGACTGGGGGGACGTGTGCATGTGTGCCCAAGATCACGAGAGGAGAATGGGTGATTTCTCGCTTTCTGTCTCTGTCTCTCTCTGGCGAGCACACATGAAAACCTTTCTAAAAAAATTTTTTGTCACAAATCTGTCCTGCTTTTTCTTCCTCCTCTCCTCATGAGCCAAGCAATACTCTAAAAGGAGTGTATCAGGTAAACCAAATTTTAGTTTTTCCTTTTTTCATGTCATCAGTACCTTATAAAAGTGTATATATTGAGAAAATCATGACACAGTTTTGCATAAAAAAATGCATCACGACTTTCCTGACAACTTTTCCCATCATGAATTTTCTTCCTACCTATGGCCTAGTATTATACACTCACACCTGAACTGCGAAGTTAGAGACACTACGTATCAGTGTCCCATACATGGTATCCCCATGTCTCTAGTACAAATTAGAAAAAGGCACCCCAGGGACCAGCAGGTGGTGTGGTGGTTAAGGTGCTGTATACTCCCACATGGCTGACCACGGTTCGAGTCCTGGATCTGGTGGCTTCCTTTCTCACTATCTCTCTCTTTCCTTTTCTGTGCCTCTCTCTGGCCAAATTAAAATAAATTAATGAATAAATAACATTTAATAAATAATAAAGTAAAAAAAAAAAAAAGAAAAAGGCACCCCATCCTCAATGCTTCAATTCCACTTGCTGAAGAATCAGATGGAATCTACAGATAAGAAAACTAAAACTCAGAGATTAATGGCTAGTATACCAAGATCTTTTTTTCTTCTTCTTTTTTTTTTTTTTTTTTCACTTAGGATAGATTTTCTAAGTCCATATTATTAATACATGAAAAAAAAAAATCCTTGGGCCAGCAGGTGAAGTGTTGGTTAAAGGAACTGGATTCCCACATGATTGACTGCAATTTGAGTCCCAGACCTGGCAGTTTGCTTTCTTGCTTTCTCCCTTTCTCTGTCTCTCTTTGGTCAAATTAATAATAATAACAATAATAATAATAATAATCGGGACCAGCAGTTGGCGTAATGGCTATGTCACTGGATTCCCATGTAGTTGACCATGGTTCTAGTCCCAGACCCAGTGGCTTAAACTCAAGCCGGGCATGTGTGCATGTGTGCCCAAGATCCCAAGGAGAATGGAGGAGAAGGGATTGCAGCATGACCATCCCCGGGGGGGGGGGGTGATTTCTCGCTTTCTGTCTCTCTGTCTTTCTGGCAAGCGCACACGCCCTATAGGAAAAACCTCTCAAAATAATAACCACCACCACCAATGGAATTAAATACATAATTCTTTAAAAAAAATCCTTGAACACTTATATACACCATGCCAGGAGTTCATGCAACCAATATTTACAAACCTTCAATAGTTAATTATGTTAGACTTAGTCAGTTTTTTTCTTCTCAAAAGAATTGTCCTCCTTGGAATAAAAAGTCTACTAACTAAAATTTTTTGCCAATTTGTGCAACAGTAAAGCTGCAAGATGTGAGGATACCACAAATCTTGAGATGTGTTGACAACTGAACGAAATGCATGGGCACTAACTTGAGACACAAAGGCAGCCAGACAAAACTGTGACAATGTGCACAGCTCATGGCACAAAGCAAGGACTGGGGAAAAGAACAGTCTTTGCCCAGGAAGAATAGCTTTGAGTCCAGTCTCCCTTTCATAAGTAATTCAGTTAGTACTGTAACTCTTGCAATGGGGATGTTGAGAGGGGAATGCAATTGGGATTCAAAGGTGTATGCTCAGAATAAGAAAGCATGTGTAAAGCTGTAGCATATGAATTTTCCAGTTAGTTGGAATAAACCACAAAATACCATCTTTGCAGTTTTGAGGCAAAGAGAGGCAGGGTCATGTCTAATTTGGAGGCAGAGACTCTAGAAAATGCCATTCCCTAAAGGCAGGCAGGCACATGAATGATAATGTGCCTGCCTGCCTCTTGGAAACCCCTAAGTCACACAGAAACCAGAAGTTTCCGATCTGCAAGACAAATTAAGGAGTAGCTTCAAATATCTCAAGGAGTTACTGCCCTCCACCCAACTCACCTGTTTACTGATTCCTTGAGTTATAGTAAAGAAAAAAATTTGTAACTTGATTAAAAAAAATCTTGATAGACTCACTAACACTAAAGGAACATGAAAAGTTATACACTGCTTCATTATTTTTGTGGGAAGAAAGTGTTTAGCCAGGAAAGAAAGAGACAAATGTGACTTTGACTTTGGTTCTGCTGAAGGACAGTCTGGCTTACCTTTCAACAGGAACAGAAGCACATAGCTCTATTTCACAAGTTCTTAGATTTGCTTTTTTGAAAGTTTGACATGCTGCAGCTTGGTGATAGAGTCATGACAGTTCCTAAATAACTGACAACCACTGAAGGGCTCTTCCCTAGGCAGGAGGTAAAAAGACCTCCATTCTACAAGAGGCTCCATGTGTTTTTACTTCTAGTTACTCTCACATGATCTTCTGTAGCTATCTCACCAACAACTGAAATTAGTGGCTTTCTCCCAAAGTGACAATACAGTAAAGTTAAGTCCAGCTGAGGCTGGACACTGAATGATCTCACTTCAAGGCTTATACTTTAACAGGCTCCTTGGCAGGAAATGCCTATTTGCCTTATGTGAGACTAACACATTGAAGCCTTCTACTGGCTTAAAAGCCCACTCTCAGGGGTCCAGTAAATTGGCAAATGAAGTGAACAACCATTACCTGGGAAAATTCTAATATGCACATTAGCTCTTAATTTAAAACCTTTTATTAAACATTCCTTTTTTTGGTCAAAGGGCACTTGTGCTGACCAGAGAGAGACAGAGGGAGTGAGGAAAAAGCACCCTGCATGGGGAATGGTCGAGCTCATTCATCTCTCCCTCCTTTCAAGATTCTGGGTGCATACACACATGCACCCGGCATGTTTCTCAAGACACCAGGTTTGGTCCTCAAATATTCAATTTCTAACATTAGTCTTTCATTGGGTCTGGCCCTCACATATTCTTTTTTTTTTTTTTTAGAATTATTTCTATTTAACTTTATTATTATTATCATTATTATTTTCCAGTTTGATCAGAGAGAGACAGAGAGAGAGAGGAAGTGAGAAAGCAAGACACCAGGTCCGAGACTTGAACTGTGGTCGGCCATGTGGGAGTCCAGCGCCTTTAACCACCATGCCACTTGCCAGCCCCCAAATATTCTTTTAACATTATTTTTCCAGTGTTATCTTCCTGCTAAATTCCCCAGCATGCCAATTTAAATGAATGTGTATACGTTAATAACCTTGTCATGCAGGTCAAGCAGCTTTATGGAAACAACACAGAAAGCACATGGAACAAACAGCACAAAACTGATCTATTCTGCAGTGAATTTTATTGGATCCAAAGGTGGCACTCTTTTGTAAGAAATAAAAAACTAAAATCAATTTGTACAAACATGCGTCATGAGATAAACCAATGATGGAGCCACCAAAATCAGATTGGAGCAGACTCCAGCTTAAATTTCAGGGTATTTTTATTCAATACAGAGAATAACCGTGGCCATAAAATGGTCACAGGAGATGATAAGTGCACTTGAACTTTGTGGGAATTCTGGCTAAACTCTGACAAGCCTATTACACACTTCTTACCAGCCAGGTAAACAGCTCCCTTATTAATGCCAGAAACGTTAAAGCTTGTAATCCAGCTGGGAACTTTAAAGCTTGTCATCCAGCCACTCAAGTGGCTGTTTCCCAATTTAGAGCGGTCTAGCAGGTTAATTTCAGCATAATAAAAGATGTTATCTGGTTGGCTGCATCATGCATTAGTGACAGGAACAGGCTTAATGCGTTTTGTGCTCAGATTCCTGTGCCTCCTGGCTGGTCTTGTCCATCTCTGCACCTTGGTCCTGAGCATTCTGAGACTCAGTCACCTGAGGATAAAAGGGACCTACCAGCCAGTTGAGGGGTGTGTTGTTAACAAGATAATCCATCACATCATCTAGAGATTCCTTCATTTTCTGCAGCTGCCCCTTGCTAGAAGTAAGGCTGTTAGACACTTCCTTAAAGGAGGCAGCACGGCGGAACACAGAGTAGATGTCGCCTGCCATCACCCCCAAGTGATTGGCCTGATCTTGGACGTTCTGTGGTAACCCTTGGATGCTGGACAAGAGGGTGTGGCACGTGGTCTGGAGCTGCTGAGTCAGGTTGCGGGCAATAGCAAGAGTACGTGACTCGATGTGCTAAAAATAAAAGAAACTTAAGAATTAGCAGCGCATCCAACGTTGCTGTGTATGAATTAGTTCAATCACAGTAAGCTGGTTTGTGTGTTTACCACATTAAGTGGATTCTGCAATTTTTTTAAAGTCTTTGTAATGACCCTGAATACAGCACTATTATTTATATTTCACAGATACAAACAAAAGCTTAGGGTTTTTGTAACTTGCCCACTAATAGCTGGGAAATAGCTAAGTAGGGGTTCCACTAGTGCCTGAGTCTCCAAAGTTCATCATCCTAAGCCAAAGAAAATATAACAGGCAAAGGGAGACCAGACAGTATGAAAATATACTCTTCACATTAAAAGTACAACACGTGATGAACAGTTGACATCAATTTCAAAGGCAAATGCATACTAGCTTTTGAAACACAAAGATACACCTTTTAGGACTATAATCTGCTATGTCTTCTGTCTGGAACATTAGTCTCCTTACTGCCCTTTCACCTACATGATTCACTTATTATCCACAGTTCTCAGCTTTACACTCATCTCGTCTAGGAAGCCATCTGACTCTCCTACCCCCACTCCAAGGCTGTGTTAAGAAGCCTCCCCTATATTTTCAGTACCTGTATTTTTGCTGTCAAAAAACACTATGGGGGACCAGCAGATGGTGTAATAGTTATGTCACTGGACTCCCACATGGCTGGCCACAGTTCAAGTCCTGGACCTGGCAGCTTGAAACTTATACTAGGAGCATGCACATTTGTGCCCAAAATCCCGAGAGAAGAATGGAGAAGGAATTGTGGCATGGCCATCTCCCTGGGGCTGATGTCTTATTTTCTGTCTGTCTGTTTGTCTCTCTCTCTCTCTCTGGCAAGAATATGTGCCCTATAGCAAAAATCTCTCTCAAAAAAAAAAAAAAAAAAAAAGCTAAGGGGTCAGCCAGTGGCATGGTGCTTAAGGCGGGGGCATCCCACATGGTTGACTATGCAGTTAAAGTTCCAGACTCGGCAGTTTAAAAAACATGCTGGGCACATGTGTACATGTGTCCAAAATTCCAAAGGAGAAGGGATTATGCATGCCCATCCATGGGTATGCTTTCTTACTTTCTCTGTCTGTCTGTCTGTGTGTGTCTCTCTAGTAAGTACATGTGCTCTCTAGCAAATTAAAAAAAAAAAAACTATGACAGTCTAGCTGCCTGTATTCTCTATTACTCTGCACCCACTAAAAGAGTAAGTCTTGTGGGACCAGCAGTTATTCCATATAATTACACTCAGTTTTGCTTTACTGACACATAACTGCTAACCAATGTACACAGTGTTGTTCAAGCATTTGACACAATCATCTAAGAAAAATTATGTGAAAATTGAACTAAACAGTCTGATAAGAACTCCTTCAGACCCTATGCAGAATGACCCTGTGCTGTCGTCTTACCTCGGTACAGTGGGATTCGTCCGTATCATCATAACCGATGCTTCTCTTCCACTCCACCCATGAGAGATAGAGCTTATCCTGGGCGTCCTGAATTTTCTGGTTGGCACTATACACATTCTGCCTGGCAAATTCAATCTAGGACACATCGAAATAAGGCAAGGGAAGAAACTAGTCAGATATTTGTGTTAGCCTATTTACAAATCTATAATGTGAATCAGGCAACATAAAAAAATCAAGAATTTCCACAAGAGTTTATTCCTGTCCCTGCTATCCTGTTGTCAATTTTGTTAAGTAAACCAAGAAGTCGTAACTCATAAGTGCCTCTATTTACCTATCAAACCTCTGGCTCCAAATTTACCTTGGGTTTAGCACCGGTAAAATAATTAAAATGTAATGTGTATTATGTGGGAGTATAAGTCAGAAATTACAAAAGAAAAAGGAAATCAATTCTCCTTTTTTCCTCTTGCCAGCCACCTACTTCCTCTTCTAAGAAGAAATGATGTCCCCGTGGCAGTACAGTACACGCTGTTCTGTAATTTGGCAATCTCTCACGACTACACAGTACTCTATTGTGATGTGGTTGAAACAGTTCCCTGTGCGCTGTTGTAGTCTTTTGCAACTCTAAGTAAATATACATTTATACATCCTAGGATAAATTCCTAAACGCAAAACTCCTTAATGTATACGTGTGTTTGTAAGGTTCTTTGTAAGGTTCTTAGAACCTTACAAACACATGTCGGTCCCTTAAAGCCTCCTGAAGCACATCATTACCAACATCAAAATGTGCTAACGTGATAGGACAAGTCAGGTATTTGTATTTGACCCCTCAGAGCAAGATAAAATGTCACTTCGATTGTTTCAGCTACTTATATTTCCTTTCCTGTAGTTGTCTGTATACTTTGTCCATTTTCCTACTTTCTTGTTTGTAAGGTAAGATTAAAATTCTTGGATGTCATAGTTACTTTTACTTTAACCCCTCAAGATAAATGGAATCACTTTGGGTACTTTCAAGTGAAGCTTTACTCACCAGGTGAAACATGGAATGGAGCTGAGAAATGGTCTCTTGGCTTTTTTGCTTAGCTTCTTTAACCCTGCTGAGAGCCTGCTGGTAGGCACGTGAGCGGAGCTTGGTAGACAGGGATCCCAGTCTGACATAATAACTTGGCTTCCGAGTCAAATCAAATCCTTCAAGTTTTTTAGCTTCTTTTTCTAAAATTAAGAAAAAGGAATTGGGACCAGCAGTTAGCGTAATGGCTACGTCGCTGAACTCCCACGTAGTCGACCGCAGTTCAAATCCCGGACCTGGTGGCTTAAACTCACACAGGGCGCATGTGCGTGCGTGCCCAAGATCCCGAGAGGAGAATGGAGGAGAAGGGATGGTGACATGGCCGTCCCTCCTGGGGGGTGGTGATTTCTCGCTTTCTCTCTCTCTGTCTCTGTCTTTCTGGCGAGTGCATGTACCCTATAGCAAAAACCTCTAAAAAAAAAAAGAAAAAAGAAAGAAAGAAAAAGGGATAAGGGAAACACAAGGGATCACAGCTATCAGTAGTAAGGCTTGACCTCTAACCTGGGTCTTACTTTGTGACTATTCACCCACCTCGCAACTCATTTTCCCAAGACTGCTTATATCTGCTACTGCTAATACACACTTGACCACCCCGAATGTATTCCCATATTGGATACATACTGTATATATCTACATGTCTCTATATGTTTATTCCAATTTCAGCGAGCTTCTTGAGCAAAACAGTAGCTGGCACATTAGTGCCCACTTTCATGATTCTTTTTAATGATGCTGCTGTAAAATAACTCATTAAAAACAATCTATTAGGCCAGCCATGGCCTATTGTTTGAGGGAGCCAGATGCACATACAGAAACAGCAGCTTAAGAAACACACCAAGCGTGTGTACTGACATGCCTGAAATCCTGAAAAGAGGGAGAGATGGAGTACAAGCCACTGCGGCATGACTGTGCCCCAAGATGGGTGGTGCTATCCCTATTTTTCTTTCTCTGTCTGGCAAGTACACACACCCTTGGGCAATTAAAAAAAAAAAGTTACAGAAAATATTTTTCAGGGCTAATTTCTCCTAAAGTTTCAAACCTTACTATGTGCAATTCAGTGTGACCTTTAAGATTGCTTTAAAGAGAAAAATCTATAGAGACAGATTAGTGGGAAAGATTCCTAGAAAAGGAAATGGGGAATGACTACAGACAGGCATGAGGGACCTTCTGTGGTGACAGAAATGTTCTAAAACTGGATTGTGATGATGGTTGTGCAATTCTGTAAATTTAATCTTAAAATATGTGATTTTTTTTTTGAATGAAGCAATCTTGAAAAGATTCCTTTAAAATATAAAACCTTTTTTTTTAATTGCTTGTGGGTGCACGTGCTCACCAAAAAGACAGAGAGAGAGAGGGAATGAGAAAGCATCCCCAACATCACAACCCCTTCTCCTCCACTTTGCCATCCCATGGGGGTTTGGGGCACAAACACACACGTACCTGGCATGGATTCACACTGTGGTCAGCCATGTGGGATCCAGTTCCCTTAACTACTAGGCAATGGGGCTGGCCCAAGACACAAAACATTACTTCAAGATAAATTTCCAATTACCTAGTTCCTTCTGAGTGAGAGGGAGGTACTGGTCTACCAGCAGCTCTGATTTAGTGAGTGCATTTTCTACTCCACTGCTCATAAACTGCATCATCCGACTCCCCAAGACTGTGTTAATACTGCCGTTGACCACAGACTTGGTCTTCTCCACACTGCCAGTCACTGCTCCTTTGGTTTTGTCCACTACTCCTGTGATTGTGCTGGCCACAGAATCCTTGGCCCCAGTCACAGTAGTCGTCACAGCATCTTTCGCCCCAGTCACAGCACCTCTGGCACTGGCCACAACCTACAAGTAGAAAAGCAGATCACGTGGCTGGTGAGAAACAGGCACAAATGCCTGTTTAAGGGCTTAACTAAGGCAGCATAGTCAAAGAATGAAAGCAGAAAGCTGGCTCTTCGACTCTCTGCCTTGGGCTAGTTGCTAAGATTTGATAAACCTGAATTTCCTACCAAGTACATGTTCCTCAAGGTTTGTCAAAGGAGCAAATAAGTTAAATGGATATGAAATTTGTCAACTTGCCAAGATGGCAAGTTGGCTTTTTGTTGTTGTTGTCGTTCTGTTTTCAACTAGAAGAGCTTTTCGTGACATAGGGTACTCTAGAGAAGAAAGGCATCTAACATGTTGGCATTCTTATATTGAGAGCAGCTTGTGCCTGCCTGCGAGACTAGACACAGGTACCACATTTACCCCGCCCTTTGCAGACAGCCTCAGAAGCTTACACATGGGAAGAAGGTCATCCTAATAGATGTGTTCTCAGATATCTGTCATTAACATAGTTCTTTGTTTTGTTTTTAAAATATGTTTTTCTATATATTTTGTTTTTTATTCATTTATTTATTTACTTACTTGCTTATTTTAATTTGACCAGAGAGGGACAGAGTGAGAGAGAGGGAAAGCGAAAGTGAGAAAGCAAGTCACTGTCCAGGGCTTGAACTGCAATTGGTCATGTGGGAGTCCAGCGCTCTTAACCATGCCACCTGCTGGCCCCTCACATAGGACTTTCTAAATCCCCTGCTTGTCTTGGTTGTACTCATGAAACTCAAAGGTAACCTATGGCTGGCTCATTTTCCTCTTTGTTCAAGTGTAACATAAAAGATGCTGACTGGTACAAAAGAGTCTCTCCTTTTGTGTCTATGTAACAACATAATTATTTCTGTGTATGCTTAACTGGGTTCAGTTCCCCTCAAATACAACACCAGTAATTTTTTCTTTTTTTTTTTAATTTAAATGTATTCATTCATTCATTCATTCATTTATTTATTTAAATTTAACCAGAGAGGGACAAAGAGAGAGAGAGAGAGAAAGTGAGAAAAGCAAGTTGCCAGGTCTGGGACTCAAACCATGGTAAACCATGTGGGAGTCCAACAACCTTATCCACCACGCCTCCTACTGGCCCCACAACACCAGTATTTCTAACTGAAGGATGATTCTAGGGAAGTAAGACAACTATTGAGTTCTGAATTGCTGTGAGGGAGAAAAAAAAGAAGACAATTGGGAGACAGTCCAGGTTCCCAATCCAACTGAACTAACTCACATTTCTGCTTTCTACATTGGAGTGAGGGGAGAAAAGAAAGGGAACATGAAAGAATCCTCCCAGGCACACCTCAGACATTGAGCATCAAGTTTTCAAAGCCATTAACTGGTGACTTGCCCAAGATCACACGTGAAAGGTAGACTAAACACCTGAATTCTAAATTAGTCTGGTGCTATTTTCATATGAAAAGAGAGATGGATTTAAGTCCGAATGTGCCCCACCATACCCCAAACAAAAAGGATGGTAAAGATTGGGATAGGAGGGAGCCAGCAGGTGGCAAAGTGGTTAAAGCACTGGACTCCCACGTGCCAAATGGGGTTCAAATTTCAGAGCCAGCAGCTTGAAACTCACACCAGGCACATGTGCATGTGTGCCCAAAATCCTGAGAGGAGAATGGAGGAGAAGGGGTTGTAGCATGGCGGTCTCCCCATGGGGTGATTTCTCACTTTCTTTCTCTCTGTCTTCCTGGTGAAGGCATACAACCTATAGCAAAAATCTATCAAAAAAAAAAAAAAAAAAAAAAAAAAAAGTCTGGGATTTGAGACAGGGAAAACAGCACCAAACTCACTCCACTTGAAAGCTTAATTACAAGGATACTCCTATCACCATAATTCTAGTTATATGGTTAAATAGGAAGAAATAAAGCTTTCAGTTCAATTATAATCTAGTGTCCTTTCCAGTACTAATTATCCCAAGAAGGGGCTAATTCCACTGAGAATAGCTAATGGTTAATGTTAAACTCCCTTAAGCAAAAAAAGGAAAAATTATTAACTCTCTGTCCTTTTAACTACAATCGTCTTTTCTTCCAAGTCTCCATATTTTTTCAAACACAGTGAGAGTAAATTATCCACAGAACTAGGTTGTTTTGTAAAAATCTTAAATTTCTTGGTGTCAGCAGGTAGCTGGTGGTTAGAGGCACTGGACTGCCATGTGGCTGACTGTGGTTCAAGTCCTGGGCCTGGCAGCTCGCTTCCTCTCTTTCTCTTTCTCTCTCTCTCTGTGGCTTGCTCTGGTCAAATTAAAAATAACAATAATGATTAATAAAATAAATAAAATAATTATTAAAAAAATAATTTTGGGACCAGCAGTTGGCATAAAGGCTATGTCGCTGGACTCCCATGTAGTTGACCGCAGTTCGAGTCCCAGACCCAGTGGCTTAAACTCACGCTGGATACATGTGTGTGCGTGCCCAAGATTCCAAGAGGAGAATGGAGGAGAAGGGATTACGGCATGGCCATGCTCCCTGGGGGGTGATTTCTTGCTTTCTATCTCTCTGTTTCTCTTTGTCTTTCTGGTGACTGCCTGTGCCCTATAGCAAAAACCTCTCCAAAGAAAAAAAAAAAAAAGGTACCTTGACTTAATATTATACACAAATCATCAAAATTTAAAAACATCACAAATAGAAAATCACTCTCATCATTAGGATAGGCTCAAACAATATAAATGGAAAAGTTTAAACGCAGCATTTTGTGACATGCTATCTTCTTAATTTGAAGGAATATTTCAGGGCATAGCTGGACCAAAGGACCACCAGCGTGGATGGGTCTATTATTTTTGTCAGCATCGGCTAGCTATCCCACAGGATGGTAATCCACACCAGCACTTCACCAAGCCAAGTAAGAAAAGGTTCTAAATACCGTCTTTCCATTTCATTTATCCAACACCACAAGGGAATCAGTTATTTAAGAAAGCAACTTCATTAGCTGTGGCAAGAACACAAACTGATAGGTATCAGACTAAAGTCGGCTAGTTCTCCTCTGCTTCTTAGACTTAACCTGTAACAGTCCAGGAAGTCGGGAGTGGCAATTATTCTTTCAAAAATATATCCAGGTTGAGAGAACAAAAGAACATTTGCCGTTTATGGTATGTACAGCCTGTGCTAAACAGACAGAATATGAAAACATGTGAGGTGACAAGCCTCAGCACTTTTGTCCCAAGCTCACCTGGGTTGTTGGCTGATTCAGAATAGGCAGTTTCTCTTCAATCCTGTCTAACCCCTTACAGGCATAGGTATTGGCAACTGCAACTAGAAGAATCACAAGTGGGAAAAAAATGTTAATATAACAGTATTGGTATAGAATGAACACATATTACTATTCTTTATACCTTTGACCTTACTATTTTTTTAAAAAGCAGTAAGTCCAGCCAGCAGTGTAGATCCCACATGCCAACAGCATGGTTCAAATCCTGGACCCAGGTGCTTGAGAAATACACTGGGGGAACCAGCAGTTAGCGTAATGGCTATGTCGCTGTACTCCCACGTAGTCGACCGCAGTTCGCGTCCTGGACCCGGTGGCTTAAAACTCATGCCGGGCGCGCGTGCGTGCCCAAGATCCCGAGAGGAAAATGGAGAAGGGATTGTGGCGTGGCCATCCCCCCTGGGGGGTGATTTCCTGCTTTCTGTCTCTCTCTATCTTTCTGGTGAGCACAGGCGCCCTAAAGGAAAAAACCTCTCCAAAAAAAGAGAAAAAAGAAATACACTGGGCATATATATATGTGTGTGCCCAAAATCCCAAGAGGAGAATGGAGAAGGGCTCATGGCATGGCCATCCCCCTGAAGGGTGATTTCTCACTTTCCCTCTCTCTCTTTGGCAAGCACATACACCCTGTAACAAAGCAAATAAATAAATAAGTAAAAAAGAAGCTGCTTATGTACACTGTCTGATCCCAAAAAACTCAATTCTTGGGACCAGCAGTTAGCATAATGGCTATATTGCTGGACTCCCATGTAGCCAACCGCAGTTCAAGTCCTGGACCCGGTGGCTTAAACTCACACCAGGCACGTGTGCGTGCATGTCCAAGATCCTGAGAGGAGAATGGAGGAGAAGGGATTGCGGTGTGTCCATCCCCCCTTGGGGTGATTTCTCGTTTTCTATCTGTCTCTCTCTGTCTTTCCGGCGAGTGCACACGCCCTATAGCAGAAACCTCTCCAAAAAAATAAAAAAGGAAAAAACAAACAAACAAACAAAAACTCAATTCTTGGGCTGGCAGGTGGCATGGTGCTTAAGGTCTTAAGGTGTTGGACTCCCACATGGCCGACCACAATTCAAGTCCTGGACCTGGCAGCTTGGTTTCTCACTTTCTCTCTCTTGCTCGCTCACGCTCTTGTCTTTCTCTCTCTGGTCAAATTAAAAAATAATGATAATGATGAATAAAATAATTATTGTTTAAAAACTCAATTTTTTTTTTTAGACTTTTGCTGTAGAGCACATGTGATCACCAGAGAGACAAAAAGCGAGAAATCACCCCCAAGTGGGGATGGTCTCACTGCAATCCCTTCTCCTCCATTCTCCTCCTGGGATCTTGGGCACATACGCACACGCACCTAGCTTAAGCTTAAAGCTACTGGGTGTGAGACTCATACCACGGTTGGTTATGTGGGAGTCCAGGGACATAACTTCTACACCAATTGCTGGCCCCGTAAAAAACAAAAAAAAAAAAAAAAAACTCAATTCTTAAAAGTTCACTCCTGAATCCTTCCTTTGTGATCTTAATTGCCAATAAAGAAACATCTTTGGGCAATGTTTGTTTGCTTACTGTTCTTTTTTTTAAAAATGTGCCTGTGGTGGCCAAAGGGTGTTCACATAGGGAGAGAGGGAAAGAGAGGAGGGGGGAGAGAGAAAGTTGGAAAGCAACTCCCCATGATAGATGAATAGTCGCTCTGTAATCCCCTCCATTTCTCCTTCCTTTCAGGATTTTGGGCACACACGCACACACGCACACACGCGCACACACACACACACACACACACACAAACCCGGCGTGTTTTTTAAACCAGCAGGTCCAGGGCTCAAACCACTCAGCTGCCCATGTGGGATCCAGCTGCCTTAACCACCACGCTACTGGCACAGCCCTATTTATGTCTTTTATAAGAGGGAGAAAGAGGCACCCCTGACATCTCACCACCCAGAGATCCCCATTCCAGTCTCCTAGCCAATCAAGATCACCAGCTCAACCAACATGTTCGCTTTGACCTGGGATCTGAACCCACATGGCTCCAGAACTGCAAAGTACTGCCCTATTGCCTGTGCTACCATGGCTGTGCCTCTGGGTGATTTTTAACTTGAATATCATGAATACTTGCCATTTGTTTGACACAGGCCTTCTATGACAATGAGGGCCATCTGAGTTTCCCGTTAAAGGCAGTATGTATCTCAGGGTGGCTGAGGATTTTCTTATGTCACGGCTGTGTGCTCAGGACTACCCTGACCAATGCCTTGGACTGCACCTTGAGGGGGGGAAAAATCAGAACTCACTTTGTGGCTCCAGCTTCTGTATGATTGGCAAGGCACTCGTCATGGCCACCGAGGTCATGGTCTTCACACCTCTCTCTGCCATCTCACACACGGACTTCAAGTAGGGGTACTGGTCCTTTGTGCTGACATACACCGTGGACACAAGATCATACGTGGAGCTCACCAAGGGCAGGTTGGCCACCCGAGCCACCACGCTCTGGAACAAAAGAGAGGGGTTTATTAACTTCTCAAAACACCCAGGGAAAGAAGGGACTCAAGAAACGGTTACTTAAAATGCATACCGGTTGTGGGTCAACTGCAACAGATGCCATTTTTCTCGCTGGAGAAAGTAACCTGTGGGAGAGAGACACTTCAGGACGCTGGTTAAGACTCCCAGATTCATTCCCCAAACCAAGCAAATGCTAATTTCAAACAGAAAAATGAAAGATCAGCCAAGTGTATTTTTCTGCAGTTCTTCCCACAGTCTGGCTCTCTGAGTCCTCCCAGGACACTGACACTTTCTAATGCAAGGTTTCAGAGCGGATGTCTACCATTTGGGGAGAAAAGACGCGCAGCAAAGCAAAACAAAGTAAAGGTGGTGAAATACTTGTCTTGCTTAAATGCCGTTCGAAGGGCACTATCTGTTCACAAAAATGCTAACCAAGTCAAATCCATGTTAAGACTAAAGAGATTTCAAAAAGAAGGTCAGCCAGCACTTTCCTGGGAATCAAGTAAGAACTGTCAAAGGGAGCACTGGGTGGGGGTTGCATTTTTACCATCTCCTGACAAGACTGAAACTGCTGATAATTTAGGGGAGACCGAGAGCAAGAGGTAGGAGGCGCTCCGAGGAACTGAGACACTTCAGGACGTTTAAATGTGACCTTCGTGTCCCCAGTGCCCCCACACCCACACGAAACCGCCTTGCAGCTGGACAGCAGAGGTGGTCGGGACAGAACCCGCGCGGTGGCTCGGCTGCTTCTGGACCTTTCAGCTCGCCCTGCAGTCGCAAAGGTCTGGGTTCTAGACCCGTAAGGACCGCCCCGAAGGCGGAAGTCAGGAGCCAGGTCGGGGCCCCACGGTCTCGGTGTACCCCATAAGATGTTGCCTTCGGACGACTTCCTAACGCGTCTCCCTTTAAATAATGTCCCTTCGGGGCCACGGGAATGCGTCCCCACAACCATCTTGGGCAAGCCCAGTGACTTGATAGCACCCGCACTGACGCAGTCGGGAGAAAACAAGCCGCACGAAGAGAAGCGAGGGTCGAAAGCGCGCGCGCCCGGGTGTGTGTGTGTGGGGGGGAAGGGGGTCCCCCTCTTCTCAGCCAAGCCCTGGAAGCCGCAGCGCCCGCGCGCCCCCGGCCCCCGCCCCCTGCCCGCCCGCAGCGCAGCGCAGCGCAGCTCGGACCCTGCAGGGGACAGAGCGGCGGCCCCCACCCCACCCTACGGCAGGTGCCACTGAGCGCGCCCCCACCGACCGATAGCGTCCGAGACGCGAGGGGCAGGCGACGCGCTCCCGACTCCGGCAGCCACCACGGGGTCAAAGAGCAGGGCCCGCGGCGCCCGGGCTATATAACCCTCCTCGCCGCCCCTCCCCCGCGACACGTGACCCGGGCCCGGGGGACCGGGAGCGCCCAGTAACCGCGTCCCCAGCGCCGCAAGCCTACAGGGGTGGGGGCCCAGCTTGGGAGAGGGGAAGTCCTGCAGGGTGAGAGGGCTGCCTGGAAGAGGATCCCAGCCCAGGGTAAGGGGCCCCCGCCTGGGGGTAGGAAGAGGGCAGGGCGCCCAGCCTGGGCGGGTCGCGTGGGGTGCGCGGGCCCTCGAGGGGTCAGTGGCCTGGAGAGGTTGATAGCAAATGTGGATGGCAACCTGGCCGGCTTTGGGGTTTTGAAAAATGAAAATACGTTAAGACTGCCTTGTTGATTAACCTCCGTCTTCAGAACAGAATAGAATCCTTTAGAAGTGGGAGCAAGGGCTTCTAGGCTGTGCTGAGCGAACCAGTAGCTCCTGCTGTCTTGTGGTCTTCTAATCCAAGGACGGACCTGTGGAGGCTGGTTTACTCCGGGCCCTTAGAGTCAGCTCTTCAGATATGCTTCAGTTTAAAGTTGAGCTGGAATTTCCGAGAAGGGCCTTAGAGTACCATGGGTTGGCTGCCGTCTTTTTCTCTGCAAAGCTCGGGAATCATAGTTGCCTACCGTGAAACAAGAAGGCCAACATTTTTCTTTTTTTTTTTTTTTTTTTTTTGGGGGGGGGGTGCAACTGGTGCATTATTTTTAAAGGAAATGTAAGTCGTCAGCATCTGAGTCTCCGTTTTTTTCTTCTGTAAAATACAGGGACTTGAACCAGATTATGTGAACAAACAAGTTGTGCCAGTGCCTAGGGCCAGTAAGGGAGGGATTCAACCGATTCCTTCCCAAGGGACTGGCAGGGAGTCTTCGAATGAAGATGCGGCGGGCCTCGGCCACCCTGAACTCTCCGGAGAAGTAAACCTGATTGGTTAGTAGCGAGGTGGGAAGGGGAGATGACAGGCGACCCATAGGACAGCCTCGGGCCTCCACCTCCAGAATGGGAGAAAAGGGGAGGAGACAGCGCTGGAGTCCCCGTGACTAGCTCTGCCAGGCTGTGGAATTTGAACTGTGGGAAGCCCTCAAAGACAGTCGCTTCCATTATTTAATCAATGTTAGTGTTTGTCCTATTTACAACTCCTAACGGACCCATTAAACGTATATCCCTGGCCAGCTGGTGGCGTGGTGGTTAAGACTGCTGGATCCCACATGGCCTATTTGCCCTGTTCCAGTTCCCCATCCTGCTGGGTGCCTGTGTGTGTGAGCCCCAAATCCTTAAAGGTGGAAGAGAGGGACTGCATTGGGAATGTGCCCCAAGAGGAACGTTTTCTCACCATCCCTCCCCCAGACAGCACCACCCCTCTGGGGGAAAAAAAATCCCTTATACAGGACTTAAGTACTATGTGGAGGTCCTCTGCATAAAAAATTGTTGTATTTCAGGATCAGCAGTTAGCGTAACGGCTATGTCGCTGGACTCCCATGTAGTCAACCGCGGTTCGAGTCCTGGACCTGGTGCTTAAACTCATGCCGGTGCGTGTGTGTGCGTGCCCAAGATCCCGAGAGGAGAGAAGAGGAGAAGGGATTGTGGTGGCCATCCACCCTGGGGGGTGATTTCTCGCTTCCTGTCTGTCTCTCTCTGTCTGTCTGGAGAGCACACGTGCCCTATAGCAAAAGCCCCTCCGAAAAAAGAAAAAAGTTATCGTATTTCTTTCCCTACTCTCCCATGTAATTGAACATGAAATACAATACTAAATAAAATCAGTGTTTTGAAGTCCACAAAGTTTTTTTTCTATGTTGCCATATTCAGTGTTTTAAACAAATTAATTTTTAAGAATTAATTTTATTTATTTTTTATTTTTATTTGACCAGAGAGACACAGAGAAGAGACAGAGAGAGAGAAAGTGAGAACGCAAGCCACCAGGTCCAGAACTCAAACCCTAGTTGGCCATGTGGGAGTGTCCAGCACCTTAACCACCGCCACTTGCTGGTCCCCACCATCAAATTGTTTTTCCTTTTCTTTTTGGTGTTTAGCTTTGTTTTTTTTTTTTTTTTTTTTTTTTTTTTTTTTTTTTTTGTTTTTTTTTTTTCCATCCAAATTACACTATATATTGTCTCAATCAAGCACATCAACAAGCATGTTATTGTCAGCAAATGATCTTCCATTTCTTGTCTTCTGTATGCTTTGCTTTTTTTCCCCCATCCTAGATTCTCTATCTCTTACCCTCTGCCATCTCCCACTCTCCTCCCACAGTCTCTGGTATCTATGTTTGCTTTCTATACAGTTTTCTCCTCACATTTTATTGAATCGCCAAAGACCCTAATCAATCCAAATACCCTCATAGCAAACACAGGTGATACCCACATTTCCATGAACACAAGTCTTACTTTACGCATCCTATAAAGTAGCACCTAGCTGTGGCTACATATCCTACTGCAGTCATTGAATATATATATATTTTTTTCCTGAAACTTTTTTTTTTGTAACTCAATTTACATTCCTTCCCTAAGCTTCATCACAGCATACAAAATGCAATCTCCCATCCAGTACACACTGCATGGTGATACAATCATGAACATTACAAAAAAATTTTCCATTACTAGTTCCTAGAATTACTTCCACCCCTCTTTAGCTTTGTTGATACTGTAAGTAAAGGTTTGGTTTGCTTGTTGTTAATCCACTCCTACTCTAAAGCTTTCTCCCTCTTCTGCACTTTTATTTTGCATCAGAAGCCTCTTGCCCTTTCACCTACAAAATGCCTCCTGGCATTTTCCTTTTTTGTTTTAAACTTCTGAGTCACTTCCTCTTTTTAAGGGTGAGCAAACTTCCTTTGTCTTTTTTTCCTTTCTTTTTTGTTTTTATGTGGGCTGGCCAAAGGGAGGGAGAGGGAGAAGGAGAAAGCACCCCCCTATGGAGCGTGGTCATGCTGCTATCCCTTCTCCATTTCTCCATCCTCCCTCCAGGTAGGGATTTGGGGCACTGCAGGCCCAGGCACCCAACATTTATTTCAAGTTGTCAGGGCCAAAACTCACACTGTGGTCAGCCATGTGGGATTAGGCGCCCTTAACTGCTAGACAATAGGACCAGTCTTCTTTTTGCCTTTGTTTACCTGCAAAGAAGTGGGTTCAAGGACCAGAGTCTCCAAACCCACAAAAGAGGAAGCACACAAATTCTATAACCCCTTCTCTCATTCAGCATCATGAATCTTTGAGAACGCTGAACTAGCTGCAAGAGTCACACCCAGGAAAGGATATATTGAACCCCATTAAAGCAGTTCAGTTTAGGGGTTCTGGGAATTACCAGGCCATTACCATGGATTGGGTTGATCTGAGATTTCTGAGTGTTTTCAGGATTTTATTTAGTGACCTCCAGGATTTAGTTGACCTTCATTTTATGGTCTCCTGAGGCCTCCAGGGTCTGGCTCCTACCTCTCTTGGTAGTCTCTGCACTCTGTCCATCTTAAACTTTAAGTACCAGTCACACCTAACTGCTTACAGTTTCTTAAACACATCCTGGTAATTGAGTCCATTGTTCATGCCGTTTTCTCCACCTAGTTCACTGGGAATTTCTCGTGAATAGAACCCACCACCCCAGGAAGATCTCCTGACTACCTTACATGCAATCCAGCACTCAAACACCTGTGCTGCACTTAGGTTTTGTTTGGTTTGGTTTGGTTTTGAGAGAGAGATTTTTGCTATAGGGTGCGTGTGCACCAGAGAGACAAAAAGCAACAAATTGCCCCTTAGGGAGGATGGCCATGCCACAGTCCCTTCTCCATTCTCCCCTCAGGATCTTGGGCATGATCACATGTGCCCAGTAAAAGTTTGAAGCCACCGGCTCCAGGACTTGAATTGCAGTCAACTACATGGGAGCCCAGCAATGTAACCATTACGCCATCTGCTGGTCCTGCATGTCTGTATTTTGTGCACACTTTTATACTTGCCTTCATCACACAATATTGGTTTTTTCCTTTGAGACCAAGAAAGTTCTTTTTCTCTTTGTAACCCGTAGCACACATAATAATGCCTGCCTGCACTGAACAGGTCTTTGATAAATAGTGGTCGAAATGATTTAAATTTAGTTTGTGAGTTGCCAGTTTTCATAAAAACCGCTTTTTAGTATCCTAGATATCACTCTTAATAAAAAAATTCTCTTTGATTGCCAAGATAACCAGTGCTCATAACTGACTAGGGTAAGTGCTTTGCAGCAGTGGCTGTCCAAAGGTGGGGGGTTGGGGGGACTTGGTCAGCCCCTTGGTCAGATGTCCTTAGCACTGCAAGGAAACCTGTTAGAAATACAAATTCTCAGGACCCATTCCATACCTTGTAAATCAGAACCTTTGGAGTGGGCCCAGCAATCCTTTCTAATACATTGTCCAGGTGATTCTGATAGTCTCTAAAGTTTGAGATCCACTATGTTACAGACGTGCCTTTTCATGTGGTCTGATGGCTAGCATATCAGCATCACCGGGCTGCCAGTTTAGATATGCAGCCTCCTACCCCAGACCTAGTGAATTAGGACCTACATGGGGTGGGGCCTAGCAGCACTCGTTGGTAACAATTCCTCTTTGACTACCACCTCTGCACTCCTCACAAAGCACCTTCAGATGTAGCTCATAGTTCAGCATCACAGAAACCCGGCAGCTTGTATTATTGCTCCCATCTTAACAAATAGTCTCAGAGAAGTTACTGATCTGCCCAGTCTTAATGACTAAGCATGACCTAGGCTAATTACTCAATTTTTCTTTGACTTAGTTTCTTCATCTGTAAAGTGGAGGTAATAATAGTTCTCTGTGTTATAGGTAAAGGTTATGCAGGTATTCATGTATTAGTCTTTCAGCTTTACTGTCTCATTTTACCATGAGACAGAATGAACTGACCTATAATTAACCATATGCAATATATTAATAAATGGAAAAAGCTACATGCAAGTACATACTACATAAAGACAAGCAAACTAAACTCTGCTGTTCAAAGTAAGAATAGTGGGGGCTGGCAGGTGGAGTGGTGGTTAAAGGCATTGGACTCCCAGAAGGCCTAAGCAGTTCAAGTCCCAGACCTGGCACCTTGCTTTCTTTCTTTTTTTTCTCTCTCTCTCTCTCTCTCTCTCTCTCTCTCTCTCACTCTGTCCCTTGACTGCGGTTCAGGTTCCAGACCTGGCAGCTTAGAAGTCATGCTGGGTGTGTGTGCGTGCGTGCCCAAAATCCCAAGAGGAGAATGGAGGAGAAGGGATTGCAGATTTTTCACTTTCTGTCTCTGTCTTGCCAGTGAGCACATGCACCCTATAGCAAAAATCTCTTTCAAAAAAAAGTAAAAATAGTCATTTGCGAGGGGGACAGTTGAGGAAAGGAATAGTGACTGGAATGGGCCATGACGAACGTTTTAGATGCTGGTAATTATTCTGGAAGCTACTTACATATGTGCACTTTTTTTGTGAAAATTCATCAAGCGGTACAATTACGTTATATATATTTCTGTATGTATATTATACTTACAATAAAAAGTTTTGAAGAGTTGAAAAAAATAATGGTGCTTACTTCCTAAGATTTTTGTGAAGATTAAATTAACCAATACCTTCATCAATTAGAGTAATTCTAGGCGATGGGCAGGCCCCATAGCTTGGTGGCTAAGGCAGCTGGATCCTATATGACTGACCGCTGTCAGAATCTCCATCTTAAAAAATATGCAAGGCACAGGAACCAGCAGTTAGCGTAATGGCTATGTCGCTGAACTCCCACGTAGTCAACTGCGGTTCGCGTCCCGGACCCGGTGGCTTAAAACCCACGCCGGGCACGTGTGCGTGCGTGCCCAAGATCCCGAGAGGAGAATGGAGGAGAAGGGATTGCGGCGTGGTCATCCCCTCTGGGGGATGATTTCTTGCTTTCTGTCTCTCTCTCTCTCTCTGTCTGTCTGGCGAGCGCACGCGCCCTATAGTGGAAAAAAAAAAAAAAAAACTCTAAAAAAAATATGCAAGGCACTTAGGCATGTATGCCCTACCTAAATCCCAACAGGATGGAGAAATGGAGAAGGGATTACGGCATGGCCCTCTGGGGGGGTGATTTCTCCCCCGCTCTGACTCTAGTGAGTGCACACATCCTCTACTGATTAGGGAAAAAAATATAATGCCAGGCACATAGAAATGGAGCTATTATCAATGCTTTTAGCCCCAACTAGGGCCTTATGCTCAAGAGAGTCTTCTTAGGCATTGGGCTGAAGAGAACTCAGCTGAAAGGGGCATCAAGAGACGGGTGGGATCCCAGGCTCTTCCTAATCTATCTTCCTGGACTGTACAAATAGGAAACTCCTTGACCAAGTCACATTTTCTAGGGTTTGCAGCAACTCATCCTTCTTTGGTTATGTTGTTGACACAAAGTAGTATTGAAATGGGAAGGGGAAAGCTGGCTGCGGAGTTCCTTCTTCCAGGGGCAGGACAAATGCCTTCCTGTCTCGTTTCTCTTCCCTCCCCGCCAGTGCTGCTCCAGCTCCATCCATCTTCATGCAGCTCGTTTGCCCACTCATACCACTCCCCACCCGCCCCACACACACACATCATCCCTCTGTCTGGAATGCCTGACCCTCTGCCAAACTCTTCCCTGAGTGTGACTCAGCTCTTTGCCTCTGTGAAGTACTCCCCAGTCCTAAGTTCATAAACTAATTAAAGTGGCAGAGCGAGGCTTCAAACAGGGTTTGTCTGACCTTAGAATCAGAACTGGTGTATGTTCCTGGGCATGCTTGGTGTATGTTCTTGGGTAATAAACACGCTTGACCTTACACGCCCTGCTGTATATGCCTCAGCGCCCACATGGGACTCAAGAAGATGAAAGAATTTGATTAGATGTTATCTAGGGTTTCTTCCAGCTGTATTATCTCAATCTAAAACAAAACAATGCCTTGTTGTATATGGCTTTTCAGTGTCCTTTACAGTGTCCAAATATTGTCTCAAACCAGACAGGTGACTTACTATACTCTTGTCATAAGATACCTCTAACCAAACACGGGAAATATTCCTATGTTCATTTCTCCCACCTGAACTTGAAGTTAGAAAAAACTACCTTGCTCTGGGACTGGAAACCAAGATTATGGATCATAAGTCATGAGACCAGATGAATCCTGTTTGACCACCTTAAACTCCATGCAACAACAACTTCTTGGATGATGTAATGACTCTACATTTCTTATTTTCTAAAAACAATTATGTTATAGGACCAGCAGTTGGTGTAATGGCTATGTTGCTGGATTCCCATGTAGTCAACCATGGTTCGAGTCCCGGACCTGGCGGCTTAAACTCATGCTGGGTGCATGTGGGTGTGTGCCCAAGATCCCGAGAGGAGGATGGAGGAGAAGGGATTTCTGTGTGGCCATCCCCCCGGGGTATGATTTATCACTTTCTGTCTCTCTCTGTCTTTCTGGTGAGTGCACGCGCCCTATAGCAAAAACCTATCAAAAAAAGAGAATTATTTTATTTATTTAAATTTGTTTATTTATTCAAATTTATTTGTTTATTTATTTTAATTTGACCACAGAGGGACAGAGCAAGAGAGAGAGAAAGAGGGCGAGTGAAAGAGAAAGTGAGAAACCAAGCTGCCAGGTCCGGGACTTGAGTTGCAGTTGGCCACATGGGAGTCCAGCACCCTTAAACATCATGCCACCTGCTGGCCCTATGACTCTACATTTCTAACCCACTGTTTTCTTCCTTTGTTCCTCTTCCGCATAGCATGGAGAAGAAAAAAGAATGAATGCTTCTTTCACATGGACCTCATCTTGATTTGGTTTCTAAACCGCCAAACCTCCTCTCCCCTTCTGAATGCCAGCTGTTAGTCTGTTAGCCATGACCCCTTCCTTTATCTGAAATATGTAACTCAAGTAAAAGCACTCAAAAGATAGATCTCAACTATTTCTCATCTAGAGTATTTGTCTTCCCTTCTATCTTTTAGCTAGCTGTATATTTGAGATCTCATAACTTGAAATTATCATTAGCTGGGCCAGCCCACCACATGGTGGTCAAGGCAGCTGGATCCCACCTAGCTGACTGCACAGTTTGAGTCCCAGACCCAGTGGCTTGAGGAACACACCAGGTGTACATGCACTTGCGTGCAGAATTCCAACAAAGGAGGGAGAAAAGAAGAGATGGCAGCGTGACCATTCTCCATGAGTGGTGATTTCTCATTTTCCCTCTACCCTCTGACAAAAAAAATTTTTTTAAAGAAATGATGGGACCAGCAGTTAGCGTAATGGCTATGTTGCTGGACTCCCATGTAGTTGACCGTGGTTCGAGTCCCAGACCCAGTGACTTAAACTCACGCCGGGCACGTGTGTGTGCGCGCCCAGGATCCCAAGAGAAAAATGGAGGAGAAGGGATTGCAGTATGGCCATCCCCCCTGGAGAGTGATTTCTCACTTTCTATCTCTCTGTCTCTCTCTGTCTTTCTGGTGAGCACACGCACCCTATAGCAAAAACCTCTCCAAAAAAAAAAAAAAAAGAAAGAAATGATAGGAAGATACGCAATCTGAAAGACACTTGCACATTCATGTTTACTACAGCATTATTCACAATTGCTAAGACATGGAATCAACTTAAGTGCCCAAGAATGGATGATTGCATTGAAAAAACATGACATATGTACACTCTGGAATATTTGTCAACCATAAGGAAGAGTGGAACTGTTATTTGATATGAAGTGGATGAATATAGAAGATTTAATGCTAAGCAATGTAAGCCAGACTATGAAAGACAAACACTGTATCTCTGTCCCCACTCAACATATACTGAAGATCTATACTTTATGGCAGAAATTGATAGCTCTGAATATATATGACAGTAGGAAAGACAAGTGTAGACACCAGAGACTGTAGGGGAGGGAGGTGGATAGCAGAGGGTGGGTGATAGGAACTCAGGAAAGAAATACTTAACAGACATAAGAATATAAAGTTCTACAATGAAAATGATATATCTATGGTAATATCCTTGACGTGATTTTCATGTACTGCATGCATACCTCTGAAATAAAATATCATGTGCTATAGGGATGTACAACAATTAAATGTGAATACGAAATTATAAAATAAAAGAAATTATCCTGAGCTGTCACAATTTCATGTATTTTTACGGGGAAGAAGGCTATGGGAAGTTAAGACCCCTAACACACACATACACATACACAGACACACCCTCTCCCATACATTTACCTGTGTGCCAGTTCTCAGTGGATTGGTTCCCAAATGAGTCTCTAGATAACATGTTTATTTCTTTGTTTCTTGCTTTTTCTCAAACTAAAAAGCACAAGAACCACAAAACCCAGATGGCAACCCTAGAATTTTAGAGGAGGAAGGGCTCTTCTGATTAGCTAGCCCAGTGGATTTCTTTGTGCTTCTGTGTACATAGAAATGGTCCAGGGGGCCCAGCCATGGCGAAGCGGCTTTAACACAATGCTCTGTGACGCTAGAAGCCATATGGAAGATCAGGGGTAAGTTCTTGGACCTAGTAGCTTAAAATCACGCAGGGCGCGCACGTGTGTGCCCAAGATCCCAAGAGGAGAATGGAGAAGGGACTGCAGAATGGCTATCCCCCCCTGTGGGGGTGATTTCTTACTTTCTGTGTTTCTCTGTCTCTCCTGCAAGCCCAAGCACCCTATAGCAAAAAACCTCTCTCAAAAACAAACAAACAAACAAAAAAAAAAAAAAAAAAAAAAAACAGCCTCTCAAAGATGAGAGGAAACAATGTAACACTTAGTTTGATGAATGTTTTAAATGAGGAAAGAGATTGAAAGAAAGATCACACTGGAAATAGTTTCCTTTATTGAAGTATCATTTTGTTTTTGATCAATGAAAACTATGCTATTGCCATAAAATAAATTTCTATTATAAAATAATATATCAAAATGTAATATATGCTTATTGAAGAAAAAATCTTAAATATAAACATGAAGAAAAATAATAATCTCCCATAAGTATCATCTAGAGTTAACTACTGTGGGTATTTTGGATTATAACATTTCCTTTCCTTTCTTTCTTTTTTTTAGGCTTTTGCCATAGGGTGCATATGCTCACTGGACAGAGACAGAGGGAAAGTGAGAAACTGCCCCCCTGGGTTTGTGACTATGCCACACTCCCTCTCATCCACTCTCCTCTCAGACCTTGGGCAAGCACACACACACAGCCAGTATAATTTCCAAGCCACTAGTCTGGAACTTGAACCTCAGTCAGCCATGTGGGAGCCCAGCACCGCAACACCACACCACCTGCTGGCCCCATATTTCCTTTTTTTTTTTTTTTTTTAAATATAAGCCTATCTGTCTATCTCATCTTATATTTTTATAAGCTGGGTTCACATTGTAGATAACATTCTGACTATATTAAGAACACTAAGTATTCTGTAGCTGTGTGACCAGACTGGCTGTTTAACCAGCCACCCACATGACTCCTATCTAAGCAATGTGACTCTGGTTGAATATCTCTCTCTCTGAAGATGAAAGCCTCACAGATACGCAAGAAGGCAATGTAGAAACAATCATGGACTGAAATTCGGAGGACAGAAATGTTATCATTCAGTTAAGGATCGAACTAAAATACTAATCAATGCAGTGGACTTTGCTCTGTGGAGCAATATAAAGTTCTTTTTTTAAAACATTATCTTCTTTAAAACATGTAAGTAAAAAAGGATGCCACTTGCTAGAATATGTGTTTAAATAACAAAGCTAATTTATTATGTTTCTCAGTCTGTTGTTGATAGGCAACAGTTTTATACTTTTTTAAAGAAACATCTTGGGGCTGGCAGGAGGCATGTGGTGAAGTTTCTGGATTCCCACATGGCTGATCATGGTTGGAGTCCTAGACCTGGTGGCTTGCTTTCTCAGTTTCTCTCTCTGGTCAAATTAAAAAAAAAAAATCATAAATAAAATTAAATAATTCTTAAAAAAAAAAAAAAGAAACACCATAATTGTCCCTAAGTTGAAGTAAAAAAAGGAAGGAAAATTTCTCATATAAACACAATATATATATATATTTTTTTAATTATTTTATTTAACTTTTATTTATTATTATTATCATTATTATTTTCCAGTTTGATCAGAGAAAGACAGAGAGAGAGAGAGGGATTGAGAAAGCAAGCCACCAGGTCCGAGACTTGAACCGTGGTCAGCCATGTGGGAGTCCAGCACCTTTAACCACCATGCCACTTGCCGGCCCAATATATATATTTTTAAGAATTATTTATCTTGTTATTATTATTTATTTTTTTAATTTGACCAGAGAGAAACAGGGAGAAAGGGAAAGTGAGAAAGCAAACCGCCAGGTCTGGGACTTGAACCGCAGTTGGCCATGTGGGAGTCCGGTGCCTTAACCACTATGCCACCTGTCGGCTCCAACATAATTTATTTTTTATTGGAAGCTTATTAAAATATGATATTCCAGAAGGAAATATATCAAAATTTTAATTGCGCTTACCATTTAGTAGGAGGACCACATCTCACTTTTCTTTTTATTATCTGTATTCTCTGAAATGATTATGTGTTACTTGTAACAGAGTACAAAGTTGGGTTTTTTTTTTAATTAAGATTTTTGTTAGATTGTACTTAGTACTCAGAAAATTATATAAGCAGTCAGAGAAGTCATTAATGATTGCTAAAGTTTTCCTACAACTTGATTACAGAAAGCCAGTAACTGGGTGCGGCTCACTGTCCTAGAAAATTCACCTGCAAACCTTTGCACATATACCTGAATCAAGGACTGCCACAGCTGCTTGGATAGTAACAGATAGGGAGTCTCAAATCTCCCCAAATATATTCTCTCAAATGTTACGTAAAAGTGTGGGCCTGGGAGCGTAAGCAGAGCAGAGCAGCCACAATGTCACAGGACAAATCCCTAGTCACCTTCTAGATCTCTACCTGCTTTCTCTAAGCAGCATGCATCCCCCGAATGCCAGCAAAAACCTCTGGACCTGCTCGGTGGGTGGTGTATCCCCAGAAGAACATGGTTTCCTTTCTGCTTCAGGTATCCAAATCGCCCTAAAATCAGCAGCAGGGGGAAAAACCATAACGGAGTGCCCTAAACCATTCCAAGATGTGGCCCGTTGGGATTCCAAAGAAAGAAGCACTAAATGCCAGAGGGATGAGTTTAAAGCATTTATGAAGGGAACTTACAGGTGGGTGCAGCCTATCTTGGTGACGGGCAGTGAAAGAAAGATGTTCTAGCTAGATATGTCCACAATGAAAGGGCCCAAGTACAGAGTTTATATAAGAGGTAAGGAATTCGACTCAGGACTGGGCAGTTTGCTTTAGTATTTGGGTAACAAGCTAAACATCTTTATCACTGTCTGGGGATGATGGAGGTCCTGCTTGGGCTTAAGCCTATAGGAGAAATTCAGCTGGCTGGATTAGTCAAGTCACTTTGTATTTCTATGTCAGAACAAGAGAAAAAGTGGAAAGTGGAGAGCGGGGGAGAGGTGGGGTGCTTTAACTTCTAGGAGAGCATGCAAGTTTAAATTCCAGGTTCCCAAGCAATCATTTGACAAAATGAGATTTCAAGCCACCACTGCATGATTTGCTTGCTCGGCATCATAAACATGCCCGTTCCTTTCAGGTACTCTTCAAAACTTCAGGGAGTCTTAGGCCAGCTTGTGGTATAGCGGTTAAGGAAGCTGGATCCCACTTGACTCACAGTGCAATTCAAGTCCGAACCACTGAAAAACACACTGGACACATGTGCATGCATGCTCCAAACCCCAAAAGGAGAAATGGAGGAGAAGACATTGTGGCATGACCATTCCCATGAGGGGTGCTTTCTCACATTCTCTCTCTCTCTCCCTCTCTCTCTAAGGAGCACAAGCACATTTTAGCAAAATTAAGATTAAAAAAAAAAAAAAAAAAAAAAAAACACTTCAGGGATTCTTGGACAGAAACCACACTTGGTTACCAAGTTCTTGACAGCTCTCCAAGTGAGAATGTGAGGCAATAACCAGTATTTATTCATTCATTTAATGAAAGAGGGAGGATTTTCAGATTGGAGCATTCTGTGACTGAACTAAATTTTATTTTAAAAAAAAATTTTTTTAATTATTTTATTTAGATTTATTTATTTATTTATTTATTTATTTAGACCAGAGAGGGACAGAGTAAAAGAGTGAGAGAGTGCACATGGGAGAGGAAAGTTAGAAAGCAAGCCACCAGGTTTGGAACTCAAACCGTGGTCAACCATGTGGGAATCCAGCACCTCTAAACACCACACCACCTGCCAGCCCCCTGAACTAATTTTAATATATTCATGTTAAGAAAAGGACTTGGCTACCTAATTCATAACACAATTTCCATGAAAGATAAAAATCAAGAACTGAAGAATACTTCCTAGAAAAGAACAGAGGTGATTTTCATCACGTTCATTCTCACTTTCTCTTTTACACACACACACACACACACACACACACACACACACAGCTTGGAACGTCTATTCTATATTGCCAAGGAACCTGTTAGGGTGTTTTGTTTTCTCATCAGAGATATTGTGTGTTTTAAGACAAAATCTGCTTCAAAATATCACAAAGCATATTATTGTGGGGGTTTTTTTGAGAGTTTTTTGTTGTTTTTGTTTTGTTTTTGCTATAGGGCACATGCACTCGCCAGTAAGACAGAGAGAGACAGAGAGACAGAAAGCAAGAAATCACCCCCCAAGGGGGATGGCCACACCACAATCCCTTCTCCATTCTCCTCTCAGGATCTTGGGCACGCAGGCACACATACCCAGTGTGAGCATCCCCAGGTCCAGGACTCGAACTGCAATCAACTACATGGGAGTCCAACAACACAGCCATTATGCCAACTGCTGGTCCCACAAAGCATATTATTTTGAGGGACATACCAAATGATAAGAAATGGTGATCTGAGGTAAATAAGCAGGGATTACAAAAAACTTTCATTTTCATGTTAGGTTTCTTTTTTTTTTAAAGAATTATTTTATTTAACTTTATTTATTTATTTATTTATTTGTTTATTTTAACTTGACCAGAGAGAGACAGAGAGAGAGAGAGAAAGCAAGCCACCAGGTCCAGGACTCAAACCATGGTCGGCCATGTGGAAATCCAGCGCCTTTAACCACCACACCACCTGCCGGTCCCAGGTTTCTTTTTTTTTTTTTAATTTTGTCTAAGGGTACATGTGCTTGCAGTGGATCCTATACTGTCATCATTAACTTCATGCCAGATGTTCTTATGACAGTACTGCCTGCCTGTGAGAATTCCTAACCTGCAATCTCTAAGCAGCTGCAGGGAGTCCTGAGATTGGGCAGATCCATATCAATCCTCTCAATGGGCAGAGGATCATACAGATATAAAAATAGGGGAAAAAGCTGAAGCTCGTGAGCCTCCCTATGACTCCTTCGCTTGGGTCTTCTGGCTGACTTCACCATCAGAATGAGCAATTTCCCTCAAGGTCTTTGCTCACTTCCTCACCCTGTGAACCTTTTACTTATGACCTCTCAGCAAATTGCCACAGAGGTTGAATTTCCTTTGACTGCTGGCAAAATAAACCTCATGCTTAAAGACTTATCTTAGATCTGTACTGTTAGGTAGAGCCTTCACAATGTGTAGAGAAAGAATGTTAGATGTGAGGTGGAAGTTTTTGTGCTCTTGGGCACGCAGACTGTTCAGCACAGTACACACTGTCGAGGTGGAAGGAACCTGATTTCCATGACACCCGAAAGAAGCCCTGCCAAGACTGCAGCTTTGTATTGGGTTCCATCAGGTACACAACAGAGGCAAAATTCAGGGTCACTGCTCTTGCAAACCTCCAAATATATAGTACTTGAGTTCTCCATGGTGGTTAAAGCACTGAACTCCCTATGGCTGACTGGTTCAAGTCCCAGACCCAGTGGCTTGAAACACACTGCACATGTGTGAGTGCATTTCCAAAATCCCAAGAGGAGAATGGAAGAGAAGGGATTCTGGCACGGTCATCTTCCGGGGGTTGGGAGAGTGGCGATTTCTCATTTTCTCTCTCTCTGTCTCTGTGTCTCTGGCGAGCATGTGCACTCTATAGCAAAAACTTCATTAAACAAAAAATAGTAGTATCTGAGCTCTCTGACTATTATAAAGAGAAAAGGTAATAATATTCTTTCTCTCTCTCTCTCTCTCTCTCTCTCTCTCTCTGCATGACGTACTTACTCCTTACTACACAGACTGAGCAAGATCAGCTTAGTCACCAGTCTGCTATATACACTTGATGACATTCTTAATTTTTTCACTAAATCAAGTACTGTTGCTGAAATGCTCACTTCTCTTTGGCTTCCTGACTTTAGCTCTCCCCTCCTACTCTCCAGACACCCTTCTTGTCTCTGTGAGGACAAAAGACCGAGGTAAGCACTATAACGCTCTGATCAGATGCCCAGGAGGGCTGCTTGCACATGACTCGGCTCATCTAAGTTGCTTTAGAATCCTCTCCACTGTCCTGGCTCTGTAGCCCTTCCTCCGTGCATCACTTCAATGTCAACCACTTCTAGAACACTGGCCCCTGAAGGGTTCTGGTTTTCTATTCCAGCCAAGCACACTTTAGGAGGGAAGTTCTAACAGTTCTGACAAAAATTCTGTTCTGTCAGAATGAACTCCCAATGGAATCCTGGGGACTCACGAACAGCCATTGCCTGCCAGGTTGCTGCCAGCCAATTCCAAGAAGAGCCTAGTGAGAGCCTGCAGGTCTGTCTGCCTCCTCCCCACCTTACGTTAGATGGTGTCCTCATAGCTTACTGTCCTCATTCTCCAGGTGACACTATTTCAACACACTTAACTTCCTCCTTTGACTAGCATTTGTGGGCTTATGACCACCCCTGTCAAACCGCAAGGGCTATATGCAAATGGCAGTCCTTCTTGCCTTTATAAATTCCTAGATTGATCACATAATTACACACCTCAGAGCAGTAATAAGTCAAGACAATGAAAAGTGGAAATGGTGAAGGAAGGGGATAAATTATTAAACAAAGAACAGCAACAGCAAAAAACACCTACAAGTCTGCATAAAAACTAAGAGAGCTTTGTGAGAGTCACATGGCACAGCAGCTGAGCTCTGTGCATGGACAGCCAGATCCCACGTGGCCGACTGGGACTGGAGTCACAGCCCCAGAAGCTTGAAACACTCCACGTGTGTGCGCATGCATGCCCCAAATCCCACTGGGACATGCTTTCTTTCTCTATCTCTTTCTTGCTTGCTAGGGAAAGTACCTTCTGGCAGTAAAAAGAAAAAGAAAAAAAAAAAAAAAAAAGGGAGCCTTGTAAAATGAGTCTTACTTTTCCCTCCTCCATCGCTGCTGCCACCACCTCCTTCTGCCGCTCCTGGTGCTGCCGATGTGCTCGTTCGGTGAGGACCTGCTACCTCTTTTGTGAAACAGCAGCTGAGGAGACGCTAGCACTCAGCATGGCTGTGGAAAGCCCGAGGAAGGCGTCCGGACTGAGAACAATGACCATATTAATTTGAGAGTGGTGGGGCAGGATGGTTCCGTGGTGCAGTTTAAGATTAAGAGGCACGGGACCAGCAGTTAGCGAAATGGCTATGTCGCTGGACTCCCACATAGTCGACCGCGGTTCGCGTCCCGGACCCGGTGGCTTAAAACTCACGCCGGGCGCGTGTGCGTGCGTGCCCAAGATCCCGAGAGGAGAATGGAGGAGAAGGGATTGCGGCGTGGCCATCCCCTCTGGGGATGATTTCTCGCTTTCTGTCTCTCTGTCTGTCTCTGTCTGTCTGGCGAGCGCACGCGCCCTATGGCAAAAACCTCACCCAAAAAAAGAAAAAAAAAAAAAAGATTAAGAGGCACATACCACTTAGTAAACTAAGGAAAGTCTGTTATGAATGACACGTTTGTCAATGAGGCAGATCAGAATCCAGTTTGATAAGGCAGCTGATCAACAAAACAGACACACCTGTACAGTTGGAAATGGAGGGTGAAGATACAATTGATGTGTTTCAAGCAGACAGGAGGTGTCTACTAAAAAGGGAACCTGCTACTTTACTCCAGAACTCTGAGCTTACAGACCAAGAATACATTCTCAATTAGAAAACCACAAGTTTGGGGACTGGCAGATGGAGCAATAGCTACATTGCTGGACTCCCATATAGTCGACTGCAGTTTGAGTCTCGGACTGGTGGCTTAAAACTCATGCCAGGTGTGTGTGTATATGTGCCCAAAATCCCGAGAGGAGAACGGAGGAGAAGGGATTGCAGCATGGTCATCCCCCTTGGGGGGGGTGACTTCTCTCTTTCTGTGTCTCTGTCTCTCCAGCGCGCACACGCACCCTATAGCAAAAAAAGTAAAAGAAAAAAGAAAAACATATTTGGTTTCACCACACCCTGACAACTGCAGTATAGTTTTCTCTATTCTTTCTATTTCCGTTCCCCATTCCTTTATTGTACATAAAATAATTGATGTATGTGCACAAGCATGTTACATTTTTTTAAAAACTAAATGGCTAGTGGTATGTTTTGATTGACATCAAATAAAGATGAGATGGGGAAAAATACTGGTTCTGTGAAAATATACTCTTTCTTCATTAGTGGCATGCTTAGTCAGCTCTTATTTTTATATTCCAGTAAGTTATTTTGCTATCACTGTTTCAAGCAAAAAAAAAAAAGGGGGGGGGGGAATCCATAAAAATCCTTGCATACCTAGTTTAATTGGAGAATTTTAATGTTTTTCATTTATCATTGTAAAACCAAGGACAATTTTATAAGCTTTTTGTACATAGCTGCTACATGTAGGGCAATATATCTTTAAGTAGGGGTAAATTACTAATAATGGAAAAAAGAGGAATCCTAGATAGTCTTCCCTTTAAGTCAAGTGTCTTGTTGTTTAAATTAATTTCTTGTTAAAAAAAAAATGAGTCTTGAGACCAGCAGTTAGTGTAATGGCTATGTCACTGGACTCCCATGTAGTCGACCGCGGTTCGCGTCCTGGACCCGGTGGCTAAAACTCACACCGGGCGCGTGTGTGTGCATGCCCAAGATCCTGAGAGAAGAATGGAGGAGAAGGGATTGCGGCGTGGCCATCCCCCCTGGGGGATGATTTCTCACTTTCTGTCTCTCTGTCTCTGTCTGTCTGGTGAGCGCACACACCCTATGGCAAAAATTTCTCAAAAAGAAAAAAGTAAAAAGTCTTATGGAACCAGCAGATGGCATAGCTATTACATTGCTGGACTCCTGCATGGCTGACCACGGCTCAAGTTCTGGACCTGGTGGCTTTAAACTCATGCCAGGTGCATGTGTGTGTACCCAAGATCCCAGGAGGAGAATGGAGGAGAAGAGACTGTGGCATGGTCATCTCCTCTGGGGCGTGATTTCTCACTTTCTGTCTCTGTGTGTCTTTCTGGCGAGCACACAAGCCCTATAGCAAAAATCTCTCCAAAAATATATGAGTCTTGTAAGTTTGTACAATTTAATATGTCTGTATTTTTTTTCTTTTAGTTTTGCTGTAGGGCATGTGTGCTTGCCGGAGAGATTTAAAAAGAGGGAAAGTGACAAATAACTCCCCAGGAAGGATGGCCACACCACAATCCCTCCTCCTCCATCCTCCTCTTGCGATTTTGGGCATGCACGCACATGCACACAGTGTGGTTTTTAAGCTACCTGGTCTGAGACTTGAACCATACAGTCGGCCATGTAGGTTCCAGCTGCCTTAACCACCATGCCACAGGTTGGCTCTCATTCCAAACTTGACATAAACACTGAGAAGTGGAAAGCATATTTTCTTCAGCATATGTTATGAAGATTTTCAAATATACATGGAAACTGGAACAATTTTTCAGTGAACATCCATGAACCCACTATCTAGGTTTTTCAATTAATAATTGTTATATTTGCCTTATGTGGGTTATCAGTATTTCATTTTATTGGTGACAAAACTGTCGAATACTAATGATGTGTTGCAAAAGCTTCTTATGCTATCTTGCCTCTCATTTAACTCTTTTATATCTCAGCATTTCAGCTAATATCCAAAGAAATTAAAAGTTGCCTAAGAGGTATTCAATCCAGTTCTTTGTCTCCAAATATGGTCTCCAGATAAGCCCCAGAGAACACAAGCTCTCTTTCTCACTTAGAATTTCCCCACCCTTGGGCCCTTATCATAACACGTGCTGCTGCTCTCCCCGACGGACTTTAACCCCCCCTTAGCTGACCTCATTCTTTTAGATAGCTTGGTAATTTTTTAGACAGAACCAGGCCAAGCAGTCCAACAGACCCATTCATCCTTCTTTATCTCCTTAGAGAACACGAACAACGATTAATACTTTGCTACCTATGGTGTGGTTCATAAATGCACAATTTCAGGCCCACCCATACCTCTTGAGTGGGAATCTGCATTTTAGTAAGATCCCTAAGTGATTTCTATGTACATGCCAGATTATTACTTTTTGTTTCAACCATGGTTAAAATGGAAACCAGAGGCCAGATGATAGAGAAGTGGTAAAATACAACCCTGTGGGAGCTGGCAGGTGGCATGATGGTTAGAGGTGCTGGACTTCCACATGACTGACTGCGGTTCGAGTTCTGGACCTGCTGGCTTGCTTTCTCACTTTCCCTCTCTCTGATCAAACTGGAAAATAATAAGAAGAAGAATAAATAAAGTTAAATAAAATAATTCTTTAAAAAAATACGATCCTCTGCAAGGCAGTTTCACATGGAAAGATTCCCAGTTCAAGTCCAGAGACCTCCCTGAGTATGCTTGGCATGTGCTTGTCCATGATCTGGGGCAGGCTGAAGTCTGGGGAACAGATCAAGGCATTCAGACCCTGTGGGGGTGCTGTGTGTGTCTCTCTCTCATGGAAGAAATAAATAAATAAACTTTAAACAAAGGAAAAAATAAGAAGGCCATTGTGATTTGCTGATTCCAGGTTAAAAAAAAAAAAAAAAAAAAAGAGCAATTAATGATGTCTAAGAAGTGCCCTTGCAGGTTCCTTTTTTTGTCCCAAGTACTCCTTTGCCTCTTCATTTCCTCTATTTACAACTTACAAAACCACTTGGTGAGCTCCTGCTCTGTACCAAAGACTGACTGACTTTCTTTCTTTCTTTCTTTCTTTCTTTCTTTCTTTCTTTCTTTCTTTCTTTCTTTCTTTCTTTCTTTCTTTCTTTTTAGAGGTTTTTGCTATAGGGTGTGTGTGCTTGCCAGAAAGACAGAGAAATAGAAAGTGAGAAATCACCTCCCAGGGGGGATGGCCACGCCGCAATCCCTTCTCCTCCTTTCTCCTCTCAGGATCTTGGGCACGCATGCATATGCACCCGGGGTGAGTTTAAGTCACCGGGTCGAGGACTTGAATGGCGGTCGACTACATGGGAGTCCGGCGACATAGCCATTACACCAACTGCTGGTCCCCCAAAGACATTATTTCTAACCCTCAGAGACTTTAAAAGGTTTGCTTATTCCTAATGTATGGATGAGATTCACAGGGTTAGAACTCCATTCCAAGTTAAATGGCTGTGCATCTCAGGCATGACACATCCCTTCCTAAGACCTGCTGCTCTCTTCCCCTGGCACAACATTGTCTCTCAAAACTGAGGCAATGTCCCCAGCCTGCACCTTGTTCATCTGGCCAGAAACCTACTTGCCTACCATCTAAGGCTCCTGGACTTGTCTTTCCCTCTCAAGCCCTTTTCTCATGTCCTGTTACTTCTAGGTTACCTGGATTTTGTTCTCTTAGCTCTCAAACATCAACCAGTTACTCTAATATCTAAGAAGACATTGTTTACTGTGGCCTTCTACAGAAGATGGGGAGAAGGAAGAACGAGAGCATGATAGACAGATGAAGTCTTCGGGCAGGCACAGTGCACTCTGCAAGGGCATGCCCCTGCTCAATCCAATAAAGAGCTCAAATGACAAGGTACTGAGCTAATATTATGATGGGCTGAGAGAGCTTTAAAATGTGAGTCCTGCCTCTAAGCAAAGCAGGAGAGCTGGAACAGGGACACATAAAATCAACAGAGGAAAGACTGCTTCTGGGGGTGAAATGAGTCTGTAAAACAAGTAGCATTTGAGTATATCATAAAGTGGAAGCACCAACTCTGGGGGAGAGCATCCCAGGCAAGGAGTGTACATGCAGAAAGGCAAGGCAAAGCATCTTAGGGAGATCTTGCATGAGCCCTGTATGAAGGGCTGTATGAGTACCTGATCTAGAAGGTATGTTAGAAGCCAGTAGGGTGAGATGAAAGAGGCACAGAATGGGACCAACCTGAATATACCCTGTGTGCCCACAGGTGAACTAGAGGGTTAGGTGGGGTTAGGGGTGGGGTGGACATAGAATGAGGACATGGCAGGCTCCAGAGCCAGGTTGCAGAGATTTAAAATCCCAGTTTCCCTATCTAGTAGCTTAAGCAAGTTATTTAGCCTCTCTGTGCTTCAACATCCTCACATATAAAATGGGAATGATAGGGCTGGCCCTTTAGCCTAGTGGTTAAGGGACTCAGATCCCACATGGCCAACTACAGTTCAAATCCTGGTCCCAGTGGCTTGAAAAGCATACTGGGCATATGACAGATTGTAGAAACAGAGATTTCAGTGTGACTATGTCACATTGAGGAAGAGGGAACTTTCTTCCTCTATCTTTCTCCTTCTCTCTAATGACTGCATGTGCTCTCTGGCAGTTAAAAGTACATATAGGGCTGGGATCAGCAGGTGGCATGGTGGTTAAGGGCACTGGACTCCCACATGGCTGACCACAGTTCGAGTCCTGAACCTGGCAGTTTGCTTTCTCACTTTCCCTCTCTCACTCTCTCTCTCTGCCCTCTCTGGTCAAAATTAAAATAAATAAATAAAATTCGAATAAAAATAATTCTTTTAAAAATTAAAAAAAAAATGCGACCAGCAGGTGGCATGGTGCTTAAGTCACTGGACTCCCACATGACTGACCGTGGTTCAAATCTCGGACCTGGGGGCTTGCTTTTGTACTCTCCCTCTTTCTCTGTCTCTCTCTGGTGAGTGAAAATTTAAAATAATAATAATAAATAAAAATTGAATAAATAATTCTCTTTTTTAAAAAAAGTACATATAGAGATCAGTAGATGGCATAATGGTTACATCACTGAACTCCCACATAGTCCACTGAGGTTCTAGTCCTGGATCCAGCAGCTTAAAACTCATGCTGGGCATGTGTGAGTGCATGCCCACAAATCCCGAGAGGAGACTGGAGGAGAAAAGATTACAGTGTGGCCATCCCCCCCCCCCCCGGGGGGGGGGGTGACTTTTCGCTCTCTGTATCTCCGTCTTTCTCTGTCTCTCTGGCAAGTATACGCACCCTATAGCAAACAATCTCTCTAAAAATAAAAGTACATATAAATAAATCAAATAAGATTGATAACAATACTAACGTAGCCCATTTTTTTGTGAATATTACCTGAAGGACTTAGACTAACACTTAGCCTGTGGTAAGGATTCAACAAGTACTCTCTCCTTGAGAAGGAGACAAGTGTTGTTCTCTATGGCTGAGGTGGAGAAAAGTGGCTTTAACTTGGAATGCGTGTGCTGATAGTGTTTATACGGTGTTTAGGTATTTCGGACATCAATAGACTGAGTGAAGAGGATTATTAGGCCCCCCTACAGTACTGTTAGTCATTTCAGGCAACCCGATATCTAGGTGAGAGTTCACAGAGGGGTAGATGTCATTGCAACGCAAACTAGACCAAAGTTCAGAGCGAGGCAGAGTTGCTGAGTTATTTATCTATCTTATCATAAGATAAGTAAACCTATTAGCGCTACCAAGCAGTTGTAAAATTTTAACAGGAAATGACTGAAATCTAGAGCAAAGTTACTCCTATGCACAATGTCAGGTTGTGCAAGACAAAAATGATCCGTGTTAAGTGTCAGACATGATCAGGTGATGCCTTGCTCAGGATGCTGATACGCCATCGCTCTTTGCAGGAGTCAGACCACGTCTCACTGCAGGAGAGGTTTCCCATTGACCGCAGACAGACCCTTCTGCCTTCTGGGCTACTTCCTAAAATGTGTTTATCTTAAACCTGAAAGCAAAAAAGTATATATATCTTTCTCAAGTAGTCTGAGTTTATTTCCCTTTTCCCGATGCTGTCATCAGGGTCCTACAAATGTGGATGAGGTTCCCAGAGATCACCTGGGGAGAGTGAATGCTTCTGAATGTCACAGGTGTGTAGCAACGGCTACACCTGGGTCTGGGAGCTAAGCGTCACAGGGGTTATAGCATGAAGTACAGTCACAGAATTGAGATGACCTAAGAATCATCTTGTCAGGCCTGGCAGGGAGTGTGGTGGTTAAAGGTGTTGGATTCTCACATGGCTGACTGCAGTGGGAGTCCCGGACCTCGTGGCTTGCTTTCTTGCTTTTCCTTTCTCTCTCTCTCTCTCTCTCTCTCTCTCTCTCTCTGTGTGTGTGTGTGTGTGTGTGTGTGTGTGTCTGTCTGTCTCTGGCCAAATTAAAAAATAGCAATAACAAATGGAATTAAATAAATAAATTATTCTCTTAAAAAAAAATCATCCTGGCCTTTGAGCCACTTTCTCTTTCTGCTCAAGGCCTGTTCTTAACTCTCAAGAGTATGCTTTCACTTTTACTTAATAAACTATCTTTTCCTTTAGCTATTGATGTGTTTCATTCAATTCTTTGTGTGAAACACTAAGAACCTGGATATCACCACAGAAGCCATCTTGCAGGATGTAGTGAGCCAAGCCAGGAGTCTCCTCTTTAGGTTACTCCATTCCCATAGCAAAGATTCACCTGCCCCAAGAAAACTTCTCAGAAAACTTGAAGAAACTGCAAAATCAAAGGAAGAACAGGTCATAGCTCCCAGAAGGACTCCAAAGATTCTGGAGTCTCTCAGTCCAGTTGAAAATATTTGACCAGGGAAATGGTCCTGGGGACATAAAGAACATGGCAAGCTAGGGACGCTCAGGTCACTCTCCTGGAGCTTCATCCACCTCCAAGGGATGCCTGAGGAGGCATGGGAAATAACCAAATGATCCCCAGGACTCTTTCCTTGGCTACTTCATGGCACTTAATAATCTGGATCCTGAGAAGGGAAAGAGAACAGAACAAAGAAAAAGACAAGCCAGGAAGGGACCAGCAGTTAGCGTAATGGCTATGTCGCTGGACTCCCATGTAGTTGACCGCGGTTCGCGTCCCAGACCCAGTGGCTTAAAACTCACACCGGGCGCATGTGCGTGCTTGCCCAAGAAGGGATTGCGGCGTGGCCATCCCCCCTGGGGGTTGATTTCTCACTTTCTGTCTCTCTGTCTCTCTCTGTCTGTCTGGCGAGTGCACGCGCCCTACAGCAAAAAAAAAACCTCTCCAAAAAAGAAAAAAAAAAAAAAAAAAAGACAAGCCAGGCATATGGCTGTCGCAATTGGCAAAACCCTTGATGCCAAAAAAAAAAAAAAAAAAAAAAAAAAAAAAAAAAGAAAAGAAAAGAAAAAGAAAAAGGAAAAAAGGGACCAGAAGTTGGTGAATGGCTATGTCACTGGACTCCCAAAGTCAACAACGGTTCGAGTCCCGGACCCAGTGTCTTAAACTCACGTCAGGCGCATGTGCATGTGTGCCCAAGATCCCGAGAGGAGAAGGGACTGCAGCATGGCCATCCCCCCAGGGGTGAGTTGTTGCTTTCTATCTCTAAGTCTCTCTCTGTCTTTCTGGTGAGTGCACATGCCCTATAGCAAAAACTTCTCCAAAAATAAAACAAAAACAAAAACAAAACAAAAAAACCCTTGTACCCACAGACTGTCCAAGAGTTTACCCAAAAACCAGAGAGAGAGAGACCTGCGGATTCTTGCTTCAAGTGCAAGAAAACCCAGTGCAGACACTGAGCAAGAGAAGAGACTAAACCCAGCCACCCCCTGGGCCCTGCCCTCAATGCTGAGATATGGGAAATGATCCCTGGCATTGGAGGGTTGACTGTCCGTTCTCCTGAAGTGAGCAGTGGCCAGCCAAGGCCCTGTGAGCCAAGGGAAGAAATGGATGACTGAAGAGACCCAGGGAGATCTTCTACGCCCCTGTCTGGAGAAGTCATCAGAACTATGGTGGAAACCCACAAGTTGTAAAATTACAAATCACCACACAAGGATATCAACCCCTTGGGACCTCCACTGAATCCTACTGCAAGTTACCCAGCACTAAAGACAGCTCTCCCAACAACACAGTTCAGTACTATTTCAATGACCTGCCCCTGGCCCCACTCTCCCACCTAGATCAAACAGGACAAGAGTTCCACAATCCCCAACAGGTAGGGTTAACACTTCTTTCCAGCATGAAGCAGTTACAGAAAACAGGCCATCCACCTTCAACTCCCCACAAAAGACTTATGGGGAAAATGAGGCAGGAGAAAGCTAGCAAATAGAAGCAGGTAAGAAGGTTGAAGTATCTGCTCATGTGGCTACATAGAAAAACCCAGTCAGGGCAAAAACTCTCTGCTCAAGGTAATGTAGGCAGGAGATTAGTAGGGGATAGCTAACTGATTAATCCACATTTGAAATAGCCAACGAGATGAACCAGTAGGCCTGGCCGCGTTTGATAGAGCCAATCAGATGAGAACAATCAGTGGACCCAGACAATGATTAACTGACATGACCTAGGTTAAAAAATTATAAACCTTGCAGAATGTAACTGCCAGGGCCTTTGAGTCACTCTTTCTCTGTCCAGTCAGGCCTGCTCCCACCTGTCAGGAGTGTACTCTCGATTTTACTTAATATAGTATATTAAGATACAGAGCAGTGTACAAAGTATGTTACCCTTTGTGAAAAAAAAAAGAGAGAAAATATTTTTAATTTCATAATTGCTTATTTAAGAAGTGAAATATCTCTAGAAGAATATTCAAGAAACTCATAAGATTACCTGTGGGAGGAGAAATGGATGACTGAGAAAAAAGTTTGAAAGAGAAATTTGAATTTTTAAAACTTTAAACTAAGTGAATGTTATCCGTTCAAAAATTAAAACTGACCCAGGTGCGGTAGTGTACACTGGATGCTGCTTCTGGATAGCCCGAGGCCACTTGGGAGGCCTAGGTTTGATTCCTGGCCAGCCTTAAAAAAGTTGGGGCAGTGGTGTACACCTGTAATCCCAGCTACCAGGAGGCTGAAGCAGGAGGATCATGGCAAAGCAAGCCCCTGCCTAAATTAGCACTGTGCATGTGCACACACATACACACACAAAAATTAAAACAACCATTTATAAAGAAAAAGAAAGGAACTACATCTACAAAAAGCAAAAAAAAATAGAGTCTCAGTTTTCCTCTTTACTAACTATGGATCTTTGAAAAAATTGTTTAGATTATATAGGGCTCAACATCCGTATGAATAAATGTGAGTGACAATAGGGTCGGTCGAATAGGTTTGTGTAAGACTAAATAATTAAATAAAAATGTGCATTAAAGGGGCCAGCAGGTGGCATAATGATTAAGGCACTGGACTCCCACGTGACTGACCACAATTCGAGTCCTGGACCTGGAGGCTTGAAATTCATGCTGGGCACGTGTGTGCCCAAAATCCCAAGAGGAGAATGGAGGAGAAGGGATTGATATGTGGCTATCCCCCCTCCGGGGGTGATTTCTCACTTTCTGTCTTTCTTTGTCTCTCTAGCAAGTATGTGTAGTACAGCAAAAATCTCTCAAAATAAAAAGTGCATTAAAGGATTCAATTTCATATTTATATTAGCTATACTGCACCAGACATATAAATACCAAATATATGTTAGCTATGAACATTACATTTATCAAGATTCTGATTATGAAACAACTGTCGAGAATAGACAAAGATATATGCAATATAAATACATACATCCCCACCTTAGCCATGAATAATTCCACTCCTTCAATAACGCAAGTCAAAAATCTTGGAGTCATCCTTGAATCCTTTCTTTCTCTCATATCCCACACTTGAAACTTTAAAAAAAATTATTATTTTATTTAACTTTATTTATTTATTTATTTATATTTAAATCTGACCAGAGAGGGACAGACAAAGGGAAAGTGAGAAAGCAAGCCACCAGGTCCAGGACTTTAACCATGGTTGGCCATGTGGGAGTCCTGAGCCCTTAACCACCCATGCCACTTGCTGGCCCCCATACCTCACATTTAAACTATTAACATAATCTGTTAGCTTTATATTTTTTTAAAAAAAGAATTATTATTTTTATTTATTTATTATTTTTTCACATGAGTTTTGCCAGAGAAAGACAACAAGATAGAGAACGGAAGAATGAGAAAGCAAGCTGCCAGGTCAGGACTCGAACCACAATCGGCCATGTGGGAATTCCAGCGCCTTAACCACCTGCTGGCCCCTGTTAGCTTTATCTTTAAAATTTTTTTCCTATGGGACCAGCAGATGTCGTAATGATTACATCACTGGACTCCCACTTATTTGACTGCAGTTAGAGTCTCAGCCCACCGACCTAAAACTCACACCAGGCACATGTGCATCCGTGCACAAGATCCCAAGAGGAAAGTGGAGAAGGGACTTCGGCATGACTACACCACCAGGGCAGGGAGGTGGTGATTTCTCGCTTTCTGTCTCTGTTTTTCTCTCTCTGGTGAGTGCACACGTCTTAGAGCAAATCTCTTTTTTAAAAAAATAACTTTTCAGAATCAAAACACCATTCACCACTTCCTTCTACACTGTCCTGATCTAAACCACCATCTTCTCTTGCCTTGCCTTCAATAACAGTCTCTTAACTAGTCTCTTTGGAATCCCCACCCCACATCGGCTGAACTTCTATTTGCAGCACAGAATCGGTGTAGTCAGTCATTAAAAATTAATTAATTTTATTAATTATTATTATTTTATTTGCTATAAAGCATATGCTCACCGGAGAGAGACATGTAGCGAGAAATATCCAAAGTCTTTAAGACATGACCTGGGGCCAGCAGGTGGCATGGTGGTTAAGGTGCTGAACTCCCACTGGCTGACCACAGTTCTCAGACCTGGCGGCTTGCTTTTTCACTTCCTTCTCTCTCTCTTTCTCTCTTGGTCAAATTAAATAATTATAATAATTAATAAAGTTAAATAATTCTTTAAAAAAGTATAAAGATTTAGGGGCCAGCAGGTGACATGGTGGTTAAAGGAGCTGGATTCCCACATGGCTGACCACGGTTTGAGTCCTGGACCTGGCAGCTTTCTTTCCCCCTTTCCGTTTCTCTCTCTCTGTCTCTCTCTGGCCAAATTAAAAAATAATAATAATAATAATAATAAATGGAATTAAATAAATAATTCTTTTTTTAAAAAGTATAAATATTTGTACAACACAAAACATTTCCTCAAGTAATTTACATAGAATCCTGCAACCAAGGGTTAGATACAAAAATATACCTTTCAAGTACACGAGAATCATTTAATAAAACTGACAATGTACTAACCCAAAAAAGAGGTCTCCAAAAATTAAAAATCAGTATTATATAGATCGATCCTCAAATCACATGATAAAACAAAAGCTCAGTTAGCAAAAAGGTAATTTAAAATGCAAATCACCCATATTTAAATGACCATTTGATGTTCCAAAAGGCAAATTAGGCACAAGCAGATGGCATTATGGTTACATCACTGGACTCCCACGTAGTTGACCACAGTTCGAGTCCCAGACCTGATGGCTTAAACTCATGTGTGGGGAGCCAAGCAGGAGACGTGAGGAACGTGCAGGATGTGACCGCTAGATGGAGACCAAGGTTATTGTCTGGACCTAACCTTGGGCGTCTGAACTGTTATGTGCAGAATGTTCTAAGTATTATTATAACAACCTGATAAACTCAGCAAGGACTTTTGAGTCCCACGTTAAGGGAGCCAAATGTTTCTGTATAAAGGAGAGCAATAAACTTAACTCGTGGCTGACCAGTATTGACTGGCAGTCCTCCCGTTTCTATCCTGTCTTCTTGTCTTTTCTTTAATCCTCGCCCCCCCAACTCAGGAACTGTTCGCCGTCGGCGGGTCCAACACTCATGCCAGGCATGCCGTGTGCATGCATGCCCAAAATCCCAAGAGGAGAATGGTAGAAGGGATTGCGGTGTGACCATCCCCCCTCGGGGGTGATTTCTCACTTTCTGTCTTTCTGTCTCTCTCTTTCTCTCCAGTGAGTGCACGCGCCCTATAGCAAAAATCTCTCTCTAAAAAACAAGGCAGAGGGGCTCAAAATATTCAAACAGATACTTCACTAACGATAAGTGAGTGGTCAACAGCACATGAGAAGTTGTTCAATCAACTTAATTAGTAACTTAGGGAATTGCAAACAAAATTTTAATAAAATGCTATGAATCACTGAAGCTCACACACTGTTGGTGGTAATTAGACTTTATAAGTGGTTTTTTTCATTTTTGTATTTCATTTTCTCCTTTACATTCAATCACATTATTTAACTTACAAACTGAATATCTCAAAAGGTGAACGTTTCTCCCTAGTCCAGTTGATAAAACTATAAAAGTATCTTCAACAGATAATACCACACTTCTTTGTCCCATTAGAATTATTTTAAATTTATTATTATTTTAAAATTTGACCAGAGAGAGAGAGGGAAAGTGAGAAAGCAAGTTGCCAGGTCTGGGACTTCAAACCTCAGTCCACCATGTGAGAGTCCAGCACCTTAACCACCAAACCACCTCAGGCCTCCTAGACCCTACAAGTATTTTAATTTTCTTAAAATCATTTGTGACTTTCCACTGACTTTTCTTCATATTGATCAACGTATACTGGAGATGCAAAAAACAGGATGGTGTTGGAAGAGAGTCACAGGAAAAAGTTGGAGCTTTTCCAAGGACAGAGTGGTGAAACGAAAGAAAAACAGTATTAGAAAAGTATATAATAGAGATCAAAGGAAAAGAGTAGGAGTCACAGAAAATGTAAGCTACAAGAAGGAAAAAAGGCAGTTATGAAAGGAATAGAAACAGGAAGTCAAAGGAAGGCTTAAATGAGATGATATATAAAGAGACTAAAATAGTGCCTGGTATGCAGGATATCTAGTATTTAAAAACAGTTCTTGGGGCCGGCAGGTGGCATGGTGGTTAAGGTGCTGGACTCCCACATGGCCAACCATGGTTCGAGTCCCGGACCTGGTGGCTTGCTTTCTCATTCTCTCTCTGTCCCTCTCTGGTCAAATTAAAATAAATAAATAAATAAATAAATAAATAAAGTTAAATAAAATAATTTAAAAGAAAAAAAAAAAACAGTTCTTAAGTTGGGCCAGGAGGTGGTAAAAGCACTGGATTCCCACATTGCTGAAGACCATTCAAGTCCTGGACTCAGAGACTATAAACTCACACTGGGTGTTTGCTGGGCCCTAAAAACCAGAGAAGAGAATGGATTGTGGTGTGGCCATCCTGCCTAGGGAGTGATTTCTCACTTTTCCTCTCTCTGTCTCTCTCAGCAAGTGCACATGCCCTGTGACAAAAAGATATACATATTGGGTCATCGGAAAAGTCATGACCTATTTTTCTATGTTTCCCTATGCAAAAGTGTGCCATGACTTTTCCAATAATTATATATACACACACACACACATATACACACATATATTTCCTAACTATAAACTGAGGAAATTTTAAAAAGGGATAGGTGGGAACCAGTAGTTAGCGTAATGGCTATGTCGCTGGACTCCCACGTAGTCGACCGTGGTTCGCGTCCCGGACCCAGTGGCTTAAATCTCACACCGGGCGTGTGTGCATGCGTGCCCAAGATCCCGAGAGGAGAATGGAGGAGAAGGGATTACAGCGTGACCATCCCCCCTGGGGGGTGATTTCTCACTTTCTGTTTCTATGTCTCTCTCTCTGTCTGGCGAGCGCACGCGCCCTATAGCAAAAACCTCTCAAAAAAAAAAAAAAAAAAAGGGATAGGTGTTCTGTAACTGTTTATTGAATAAATGTCTAGATACCCTAGTGAGGTATAAAATAAATTGGCTGTGTTAGTGTTCTTTGTTAAATTAGCACTGCATATTACTAATGCTAGTTTCTTTTCCCCATAATTCTGTTTTTATTTAAGCATGCTATTGTTTATGTCTATTGTTGAGGCAGTATGGAATATACAGAATGTAACTGGGTTTATCATTTCCTGGTAACAACCATGTGAAAAAACAAAATGTTTTGTTGAAAGACTTTTTTTTCCCAAGCATTATTTTATTTAACTTTATTTATTTATTTATTTATTCATTTATTTATTTATTTTAATTTGACCAGAGAGGGAAAGAGAGAAAGAGAGAGAGAAAGTGAGAAAGCAAGTTGCTATGTCCAAGACTTAAACCACAGTCAGCCATGTGGGAGTCCAGGCCCCTCAACCACCGTGCCACCTGCCAGACCCTGAAAGGCTTTTTTGTTTGTTTGTTTGTCTGTTTTAAAATTTATTTATTTATTTATTCCATGGGTGAGAGAGAAAGACAGCCATCCTCATCAGAGGCTTCAGGCCATGATGTGCCGCCAGCCTCGACGTGTCAGGATCACAGGCAGGTGTGCACACTGGCACGTACAGTGAGCCACAAACCTGGGAACTTCCAGTGTGGCTTCTGTATTGCAGGGCATTGCGTCACCACTGTGTCACTGCAGCTGGTCTGCTGAAAGGCCCTTTCTTTTAAATGACCAGAGGGTGCATGTGCACACCAGAGAGACAGAGACGGGGGTGGGGGACCTCCCAATGGGGCATGGTCATGCCGCAATCCCTTCCCTCCAATTTAGAGCACACACACACACACACACACACACACACACACACACACACCTGGCAAGTGTTTCGAGCTGCTGTCAGGGCGAATATTGTGTGTCAGCCATATGGGATGTGGTTCTCTTAACCACCAGACCACAGGGCCAGCCCCAAAAGGATTTTTTTTTAAAGGAATCTCGACTTCTTTTTCTTTATTTTATTTGACTCTTTTTTATTTAAATTTGACCAGATAGAGACAGAGCATGAGAGAGAGAGGCAGAGAAAGTGAGAAAAAAAGCCGCCAGGTCCAGGGCTTGAACTGAGGTCAGCCATATGGGAGTCCAGTAGCCTCTAACCACCATGCAACCCCTGCTGGTCCCAGGATTTTTTTTTCCTTTTCAAATTTGTAAGAGAGCACATGCGCTCACTGGAGAGAGAGGAAGAGAAAGCAAGCAAATGCAAGTGAGAGGGAAACTGAGAAAGCACTTTCCATGGGGAACTGTCACACTGCGACCCCTTTTTTTCCATTTCTCCCTCCTGTCAGGATCTTGGCCACATATATACACCTGGTGTGCTTTTCAAGCTGCTGGGTCCATGACTCAAGCCATGGAGCTGGCCATGTGGGATTCAACCACCTTAACCACCACGCCACTGTTGGCCCTGAAAGGCTATTTTTTTTTTTTAAAGCTTTTGCCATAGGGCACATGTACTTGCCAGAGAGAGACAGGTAAAGTGAGAAGTCATCCCCCAGATGGCCATACCGCAATCCCTTCTCCTTCATTCTCCTCCTGGGATTTCAGGCACACATGCACATACACGCACCTGGCATGATTTTCAAGCTGCCAGGTCCGAGACTTGAGCCAAGATTGACCCTGTGGGAATCCAGCGACTTAACTACCATGCCACCTGCCGACCCTGTAGGATTTAAAGGCATAATAACTACGCAGTGAGAAGGCTACACTCAAGGACCAGCAGATGGTGTGATGGTTAAGGTGTTAGACCCCCATCATGGTTGACTGTAGCTTGAGTCCCAGAACTAGTGGCTTGCTTTATCATTTTCTTTCTCTTTCTGCTGAGCACACATGCCTTGTAGCAATTGAAAAATAACAATAAGGGTAAATAAAATTAAATAAAAATACTTTTTTAAAAAGGCCTCATCCACAAAATGGAAACATTTGTTGACCAGTTCTATAAAATTATCAAGGAAGGCAGCTATTGCCCAGAACAGATTTTAAATGTGGATGAAATTGGATTTTCGAAAACAATGTGCAAAAGGTCCTACATACACGAAGAAGTTGAAACAATATCTGATTTCAAGGCTTTTAATGACAAGGTCACATTTTTGTTAGGAACAAATGCTGAGGAAGATTAAGAATCTTTTCTAGAATTTGGGGAGACAGGTTTGTAAACAAATAATTCAAAGTACTGAGACAAAGGATTTTCTACAGTGCTCTGGGTTGGGAAGGAAGCTCAGAAGAGGTTCTGCAGAGGAGGTGGCATGTGAGCTATGTCTGGAAGAGTAAGTGAAAATTCTGCCATGGATAGTGCATTGTATCTGGTTTGCAGTAAGTCAAATACATAATAATTTTATGTTGACTTAAACGATAAAATGAAGGTATTTGGAAAACATGTTTTCTATCAAGAAATAGCTGAGGGGATTTCTGGCTATTGACGGCAAAGACACTAACCCACAAATACAGTCCATGACTGAGAAACCACAAGGGAACTGGGTTGGCCCAGAAGACCACGCACACCCAGTTTCCTCTACTTTCTGGGTGTTGAGCGACATCTAGTGGCCAATAGGAAATAGGGGGGAAATCTACTGTATTTTATTATAAAGAAAAGTAGCACAAGCACAAGCAAACAAAAAAAGTTCATCTCTAGAATTATGGAAAGACTGGGTCTTGTTTTTTTACTACAAATGAAAGAAAAAAAATAAATTAAAGGTAATTAATTTGTGTGGTTGAATGAAATGTTAAAAAATTGAAAGAACTGTTAGAATCAGGAGACACCATAGAAGCCAATCTCTTAATTTTTTTTTTTTTTTGAGACGTTTTTGCTATAGGGCGCGTGCTCTCGCCAGAAAGACAGAGAGAGATAGAGAGATAGAAAGCGAGAAATCACCCCCCAGGAGGGATGGCCATGCCGCAATCCCTTCTCCTCCATTCTCGTCTCGGGATCTTGGGCACGCACGCACACGCGCCCGGCGTGAGTTTAAGCTGCCGGGTCCGGGACTCGAACCGTGGTCGACTATGTGGGAGTCCAGTAACATAGCTATTATGCTAACTGCTGGTCCCCCAATCTCTTAATTTTGTCAATGAGGAAAGTACTTCCACAGAGAAATGATTTGCTCAAAGCCACATAGCTCATGAGCTATGAATGCTCTGATATTCGTAGGTTTTGATAGTAGTAGATTTTGTCACAATGAAGAGAAGAGTGGTGGATATTTCCTCATCCATTTGCAAAGCACAAGATAAAAAGAAAAACACTTTCTTTTTTGTTATTTGTTTATAAACCAGAAGGTGTGTGCACTCACCAGAGAGAGACAGGGAGGGAAGGAGGGTAAGGGAGAAAGCACTCCCCCCAAGTGGGATACAGTCATGCCACAATCCCTTCTCCTCCATTTTTTTTCCCCTTCTCCTCCATTTTCCAACCCTGTTGGGATTGGAGACATGCGTGTACATGCACCCAGTGTGTCTTTCAGACTGCTTGGACCAGAATTCAAACTGCATGGTTAGCCAAGTGTGCTGTCTAGGTCCTGGAACCACTAGACCATGGGACCAGCCCAGACAAATTCTCTTTCTTTTCCTTCCTTCTTTCCTTTCTTCCTTCCTTTCTCTTTCTCTCTTCTCTTTCTTTCTCTCTCTTTTTTTCTTCCCCCTTCCTTCTTTCTCTTTTTCCTTCTTCCTATCTTCTTTCCTCCCTCCCTATTTCTTTCTTTCTTTCCAGACAATCCATGAGTTTACCCCACAATAGGGAATGGTGACGTTGTGATGCTTTTTTCTTGGTTTGTTCATCCTGTCAGGATCATGGGCACACACATTGTTGGCTTGTTTTTCAAGTCACCAGGGCCTAACTACTGTGTTACAGGACCAGCTGAAAGACAAACACATTCTGATTACAGTAAAACCTGTTAATTCATAACATGGGCCCATTCATGGATACTGTGCCTATCACGGTAGAGACAAGGGAGTCATTCATTGGCCATTAGGCTCTTGGCCTAGAGTATTTAATTTTTCAGACAAGTAGTGGACAAAAACATGTAAGTTCCTACAGAGGACAGACTATTTTTAAAAAGCTCAAGTAAAATTTTGATCCCTGTAATCTAAGAACTGTTTTCTTAGTTTTTCTCTTTGCCTCATTTCTGACACTAAGCGAAGTCTGCTATATTTAACCACTATCCTGTCTGATAGATATTTAGGTTTCTCTGTGGAAGTACTTTCCTCATTTTTTCTACAATGACTAAACAAACCTTTATCATATATTCTTGTACATATGTGTAAGGACTAATATAAGAGAAATCCTGCATAAATACTCCTTAAAAAGGATCAGTCTGGGGCCCGGCAGGTGGTATGGTGGTTAAGGGTGCTGGACTCCCACATGGCTGGCCACAGTTCAAGTCCTGGACCTGGTGGCTTGCTTTCTCACTTTCCCTCTCTCTCTCACTCTGTCCCTCTCTGGTCAAGTTAAAATAAATAAATAAAGTTAAATAAAATAATTCTTTTTTATAAAAAGGATCAATTTAAACTCTTTTTAAAAAGGATTAATTTAAACTCTCATCAATTGTATACAGTGTGCCTTTTTTTTTTTTTTTTTTTTTTTTTGAGAGGTTTTCTTGCTATAGGGCACATGCGCTTGCCAGAAAGACAGAGAAACAAAAAGCGAGAAATCACCCCCCAGGGGGTATGGCCACTCCACAATCCCTTTCTCCTCCATTCTCCTCTCAGGATCTTGGGCACACATGCACACGCACCCGGCGTGATTTTAAGCCACTGGGTCCAGAACTCGAACCGCGGTCAACTACATGGGAGTCCAGCAACATAGCCATTATGCTAACTTCTGGTCCCTAGAGTGCCTACTTTGAAGCATTTATATTAGCACTGGCCATCATCAATTATTTTAATCTTTGCCACTTGAGAATTGGAAACAGAACAAGATCCTTTCTTTTTTTTCTTTTTTTTTTTTTTTGAGACAGTTTTGCTACAGTGCACGTGAGCTCACCAGAAAGACAAGAGAGACAGAGAGACTCTAGAAATCACCCCCCAGGGGAGATGGCCATACCACAATCCCTTCCCCTCCAGTCTCCTCTTGGGAACTTGGGCACAAACGCACATGCACCTAGTGTGAGTTTAAGCCACCAGGTCCAGGACTTGAACCGCAGTCAGCTACATGGTGAGTCCAATGACATAGCCATTACGCCAATTGCTGGTCGTGATCCTTTCTATCTTATGTGGTCAAGGAGGTTAATATTATATTGGGCCTTAGATGTGGACAATATATAAAGGGAAATTCAATGAAGAAAGATAAGAAGATGCAAGGAAATTTATGGCATATCTACAGAAAGAAGAGAGACAGTGAACTAAGACTGGGAAGGTAGATTGAGGCCAGAAGTTATAAGGCCTGGAATACTAGACAAAAGAATCTAATATATAGGCCACGAAGTCCCATTAACGTTTTGAACATAGTAGGAATAGAATGACATAGTGGAGGCATTACTTTGGGAGAAACAGTAAAGAAATTCCTACCACTTGACAAGCCATCATGATTTAATCCTGGCCACTTTTCTATACAATTTTTGTAATGAAACAACTATGGTAAAATGTAGCCAATGTCTGATCAAATCAATTAGTACTTCAGCCAAGAATAAATACCAGAACATGTCAGCGACAAAGTCAAAGGTTCATAAAAGTACTGCAAAAAAAAAAAAAAAAAAAAAAAAAAAAAAAAAAAAAAAGAAGAAGAAGAAGTAACTGCTAAGGCCATTATTTGATGTAATTTTGGGGAGGAGCACAAAGAATTTAATGTACGTACTTATAGGGTGGTAAACGCAAAATGCCTACCTTACCTATTCCCACTTCTCACACCCTTCTCACTTCCATACAGTTCTCATCTCTAACACAAAAATACCACATGTAAACTGAGGCCCGCAGATGGCATGGCGGTTACATCGCTGAACTCCCACATGGCCCACTGCAGTTTGAGTCCTGGACTCGGTGGCTTGACAATCATGCTGGGTACGTGTGTGTTTATGTCCAAGATCCTGAAAGAATGGAGAGGGCAGCCAGCAGGTGGTATGGTGGTTAAGGGCACTGGACTCTCACGTGGCTGACCACGGTTTGAGTCCCAAATCCAGTGGCTTGCTTTTTCACTTTCCCTCTCTCTCTCTTTTTCATTCTGTCTCTCTCTGGTAAAATTAAAAATTAAAACAAAAAGAATAGAGGGGAAGGGACTGTGGCATGGCCATCCCCCTGGGGGTTGTTTTCTCACTTCCCCCAACCCTATGTCTCTCCAGGGAGCACATGCACTCTCTAACAAAAACTAAAACAAACAAAACTCTAAGACAATAACAATTGAAAAAAAAAAAACAAAAACAAAAACTTATTCTCCATAATGCTTGTTAGTGTGAAAATACAAATAAGCTTATTTTTAATCGAGTCATATGGAAGTACTGCTCCTATTATAAGACTCATTTTGCTTGTAAAGATGTTAACTAACATTGTTTTTTAATAAAAATATATACTATGCTTTTTTTTTTTTTGAGAGAGAGAGATTTTTGCTATAGGGTGCATGCGCTCACCAGAGAGACAGAGAGAAAGAGTGATAGAAAATGAGAAATCAACCCCAAAAGGGGATGGCCACGACACAATTCTTCTACTCTGGTCTCCTCTCGGGATTTTTGGGCACACATGCACACACACTCTGTGAGAGTTTTTAATACACCAGGACTCGAACCACGGCCAAGTATGTGGGAGTCCAACAATGTGACCATTATGCCATCTGCTGGTCCCAAATCATCTTAAGACCAGCACAGAATATACTTAAACTAAATGCTGGCTAGAGAACCCATATATGTCTTCATAAAGTTCTAAATTTATTTGAGGTCTTTATGTCAACAATTTTTCTTCATTGAAGCTGCTTGAAAAAGCAGTTAGCATAATGGCTATGTTGTTGGACTCCCACGTAGTCGACCGCAGTTCGCGTCCCGGACCCGGTGGCTTAAAACTCACGCCGGGCACATGTGCGTGCGTGCCCAAGATCCCGAGAGGAGAATGGAGTAGAAGGGATTGCGGCGTGACCATCCCCCCTGGGGGGTGATTTCTCGCTTTCTGTTTCAATGTCTCTCTCTGTCTGTCTGGCGAGCGCACGTGCCCTATAGTGAAAAAACCTCTCCAAAAAAAATAAAAAAAGGATTTTATAGTTCCAGACTGCAGGCAACTAAACAAGTGGCATCCTGATGTACTCCCAGATCACCCTTCCTTATAATTATTGCAGATTTCCAGGTCTTACTGTGTAGGCATTTAATTAAAATGGGAAAAGGGGGGATATTGTGTCTTTAACATATTTTGTGAATTCTTTTTTTTCCCTCCAGAGAGAGATTTTTGCTATAGGGTTTGTGCACTCACTGGAGAGACTGAAAGAGACAGAGAGACAGAAAGTGAGAAATCAACCCTCCCCTGGTGGGGATGGCCCACACCACAATCCCTTCTCCTCCATTCTCCTCTCAGAATTTTGGGCATGCATGCACACACACCCAGTGTGAGTTTTAAGCCGCTGGGTCTGGGACGCAAACATTAGTCAACTACGTGGGAGTACAATGACATAACCAGTCATCTGCTGGTCCTGTGATTTTTTTTTTTTTTTTTTTTTTTTTTTTATGGAGAGGTTTTGCTATAGGATGCATGTGATCGCCAGAAAGACAGAGAGACAGAAAGTGAGAAATCACCCCCCTAGGGGGGATGGCCATGCCACCATCCCTTCTCTATTCTCCTCTAGGGATCTTGGGCATGCACGCACACGCACCCAGAGTGAGTTTAGGCCACTGGGTCTGAGACTCGAACCACGGTCGACTACATTGGAGTCCAGTGACACAGCCATCACGCCAACTGCTGGTCCCTCTGTGAATTATTCTTAAGTATTCTGCTTTATTGCTTTCTAAAATCAGTCCTGTTGGCCACACCAGAATAGTCAGGAGAGAAAGTGGCTGATACCTCAGCACCTACCTACTCTTGCCCTGCTTCCTTCTACAGTGACTTGCAACATGATAAGAAATGGCTCTTTGGCAGGTAAGGGGAATGGTGACTGGAGTCAGAGGAGGCATGAAAACACTCCAACTCTGCCTCAAATTTCTGTCTCTTGGATCATGTTACAATGAAGGCTTGTGAACTCTGATGTAGCTGAATTAAGTTCATGCATACAAATGAGTTATAGTGCTTTTTTTTAAAGGTTTTAGCCGTAGGACATGTGCATTCACTGGAGAGACACAGAGAGAGACAGTGTGGGGGAAAGTGAGAGATCACCTCCCCAGGGATCTGACCATGTCCCAGTCCCTTCTCCTTCATTCTCCTCCCGGGATTTTGGGCACAGATGCACATGAGCCCAGAGTGATTTTCAAGCCGGCAGGTCTGGGACTCGAACTGTGGTCAGCCATTTGGCAATCCAGTACCTTAAACCCCACACTGTCTGCTGGCCCCCACAGTGCTTGTTATAAACACAGATTATAGGTCTTTTCCTAGAAATACTTTAATCAAGATGATTCAAATGCAGGTGACATTTGAAAAACAATGACCTAAACCTGGTGAAAAAAAAAAAAATTCCAAGAAACTGTCTCTTGAAATCTGTAGAGTGGTTACTGAATAGCGAGAGCTTCGTTTTCCCAGCTGGACAGAGTTGACGCATTTTGGGAAGAGCGCATTCAGTAATCTCTGAAGCACAGAAACATTTTTTCCATTCTTGGTGTGCAAATGGATTGTTGGCCTTCTGTAGTGAGGCAGGCCCAGACAACATCTCAGCAGGCAACTTCTAGACAGTGTTTCTCCACAGATGAAATTAGGTCAAAGAGCAAATCAGAGCAGTCTCAGGAAGAAACAAAAAAAGATCCCTGAAATGCAACCTAATGTTAAGGGCCTGAAGGGAAGTCGGCCCACCTGCTTCGTTTGCTCTGCCCTGGTAAAGCCTGGTGGCTTGTCACATGAACCTCAGGCCTTCCTGTTCTGGGCAGCTGGCTTCTGAGTCACTCTGGGTGGAAGACGAGGGCCCTCTAACACCAGGGAACAAAACAACATGACTGTTAGGTGAGGCTATTGCGGCAGGCCACTTGAAAAATGAAAGAGCAACTGCATTCTTGCTGATTCTCACTTATTTTAAGAAGACCTTTCATCGTTTTTGTCTACGACTGCAAACTGGCCGAAGACACAGAAAAGGAGCGGGGAAGTGGGATTCACATCTGGTAAGAGAGAGCTGGTGCCAATCCTATGAGTCATAAGATCACAGAAGGGTGGAGTGCGCTAGCAGGGTTAAACATTAAACCCAAAGCAGTATTTCTCTGTAACACTTGGAGCTCCCTCAGAGATCTTTCCTAATGAAAACCTAGAATGCCTAGCAGGCAAATACAAGGGCTAGAAAAGCCAACCTTTACTTTTCTTTTTCCATTGTCCTCAGTCGTTGCAGGATGTAGAGTTTATTATACCCTGTGAATTAAGATTTATTAAACAGATTTAGATTTTAAGAAGGCCTCCCCAGATTTTAAACTTCCACACGAAGGCATTCTACAGCCATTCCAACTATCAGAAATAACACTGAGGTATAATTCCTTTCCATTTGAGTCCTGGCTCTACCCCATAATTCGAAACCTCAATGCAAGCTGTACTCAATAAAGACCGACTGTGTGACCAACTTATATTAAATGTATTTACTTTTTTCTTTCATGAAAGAATGTGAGAGGGAGCGAGAGAGCGGTACGCTTGACAAGGTCTCACTACACCATAGTCCTTCCCCAGCCTCCCAGCCAGCCAGGATCGCAGGCACATGGGCATGGCCTGCGTGTTTAGGTGGAACCCAGATTTTCCTTGTGGCTCCAGCATTGCACAGTGGAGCCCTACTGCTGGTACCACCGCAGCTGGGCCCACAGTCAACCTAGGAATTGTAGAATAGAGTTTTTTGTTGTTGTTGTTTGAGAGATTTTTGCTACAGGGCACATGCGCTCACTGGAGAGACAAAGACAGAGAGCATAAGATACCCCCCCCCCCACCACCAATGGCCGCACCTCAATCCCATCTCTACCATTCTCCTCTTGGAATTTGAGGCATGCACACACACGTGCCAGGCTTGAGTTTCAAGTTGCCAGGTCAGGGACTCTAACCACATGTGGTCGACCATGCGAGAGTCCAGTACCCTTACCACTATGCCACCTGCCAGCCCCGGTAGTTGTAGAATAGAGTTTTAACGATTGTAACTTCTCTGTGCCTTTATTTTCACTCCCATGATAAGGAAGAGAAATGTCTTCTGTCTACCTTATGGGATTTTTGTGAGGATCAAATAAAATAATGTGCACTGAAGTTTTGCTTTCTTGTATCAGAAAAATTCATTGAATGTCTTGGAAATGACATATTAAAAACTGGGACTGAGAGACAAGAGTCTCAACTAGAGACAAAAGAGGTTCTTTGTACTCTGTAATTATACATTACTTTGCACCCTATGGGGAAAAAAAGTAGATGCAAAATGATTAGTATACAATTTAAGTCTTTTTTTTTTTTTAAGTTTTGCTATAGAACATGTGAGCTTGCCAGAGACAGAGGTGGGGAAAGTGAGAAATCACCCCCAAGGGATGATGGCCATGCCACAGTCCCTTCTCCTCCATTCTCCTCTTGGGATTTTGGGCATGAATGCAGCACATACACCGGCATGTCTCTCAAGCTGCAGAGTCTGAGACTCTAACCATGTAGTCAGCCATGTGGGACCCCGCTGCCTTAACCTCCATGCCAACTGCTGGCCCCCAAATTAAGCTTTAATACAATTTTCATAAAACCATAGAAGTAGGGGCCAGCAGGTGTCGTGGTGGTTGGGGTGCTGGACTCCCACATGGCCAATGTCGGTTCAAGTCTTGGACCAGGAGGCTTGCTATCTCACTTTCCCTCTTTCTCTCTCTGTCTCTCTGGTCAAAATTGAAAAAAATAAATAAATAAAAATAAATAAAACAATTTTAAAAAATAGAAGCAGGTTACAACCATGTGCTGAATAAAATATTGTTCAACAGAGGACTATATATGAGATGGTGTTCCCACAGGAGCACAGAGGCTTTTCCATACAGCCTAGGGGTGTCATAAGCTATACCATCTAGGTTCACATAAGCACACTCTATAATGTTCACATGACAAAATCGCCGAATGCATTTTTCAGAACATATTCCTGTTGTTAAGTGATACATGACTGTATTTCATTTACATTCAGATGTTATGCTGGCTGCAACATCTTATGAATCTGAACCAGGTGTGTTCTAAATGAGAGTAAAAATTAAACACTAGAGGGTCAGCCGTTGGTGTGGTGGTTAAGGCAGCTGGATTCCACATGGCTGACTGTGCAGTTTGAGTTCCAGCTTGAGGAAACACACTGGGCACTTGTGTATGCATGCCCAAAATCCTGAGAGGAGAACGGAAGAGAAGGGACTGCGGTGTGGCCATCCCCCTTGGTGGTGCTTTTTCACTTTTTCTCTCTTGCTCTTTTTGTCTCTATCAAGCGCATGTGCCCTATAGCAAATTTAAAAAAAAGAAAATTAGGGAACAGCAGATAGCAGAGTTATGTTGCTGAACTCCCATACAGTCAACTACAGTTCCAGTCCTGGACCCACCAGCTTGAAACGCACACCGGGCACATATGCATGAGCACCCAAAATTCCTGAGAGGGGAATAGAGAAGGGATTGCAGGGCGGCCATCCTCAAGGGGAGGGGTGATTTCTCACTTTCTGTCTCTCTACTCTCTGTCTCTCTGGTTCTCTGGTGAGCACATTGATCCTACAGCAAAAAAAAGAAAAAACCTTAAAAAATTAAACAGTAGAAAGCTGCATACCTCTTAAGAGTCATATTTTCTTTTTCTTTTTATCATTATTTTTTATTTTTATTTTTATTTATTTTTTAGTAATGATAATAGGGAGAGAGCGTGACTAAACTAGGTTTTTTTTTTATAGTACCCCCCGTCTGGATCTTCCTGTCCGAGACTTCCAGTTAGCTAGGATTACAGGAATACACAACTGTGCCCAACCTGTTTGGGTTGGGCCAGGAACTGAACCCAGGTTTCCTATGCACCACTACAACTGGGCCAAGGATCCTATTTCTCACCTGGTAAGAGTTAATGCCCTTAAAACCACTGTGTTGTCAGGAAAGTCATGATACATTTTTGTAGAGAAAAACATACAAAATACGTTGTGATTTTTCCGATGACCCGATATTTCATACAATCACAGCATCAGTTCAGACACATTTGAAAAGATAAGATGGAGGGGCCAGCAGTTTGCGTAACGGTTATGTCCCTGGACTCCCACATAGTCAATCACAGTTTGAATCTCAGACTTGGTGGCTTAAAACTCACACCGGGGAGAACCAGCAGTTAGCGTAATGGCTATGTCGCTGGACTCCCACGTAGTCGACCATGGTTCGCGTCCCGGACCCGGTGGCTTAAAACTCACACCGGGCGCGTGTGCGTGCATGCCCAAGATCCCGAGAGGAGAATGGAGTAGAAGGGATTGCGGCGTGACCATCCCCCCTGGGGGGTGATTTCTCGCTTTCTGTCTCTCTGTCTCTCTCTGTCTGTCTGGCGAGTGCACGCGCCCTATAGAGAATAAACCTCTCCAAAAAAAAAAAAAAAAAAAAAAAAAAAACTCATGCCGGGCACATGTGCGCGCATGCCCAAAATCCTGGGAGGAAAACGGAGGAGAAGGGATTGCGGTGTGGCAATCTCCCTCGGGGAGGCTGATTTCTCACTTTCTGTCTCTCTGTCTCTCTTTGTCTCTCCAGCAAGTGCATGTACACATGCCCTATAGCAAAAATCTCTCTCTAAAAAGAAAGATAATAATAAATCAAATAAAGAAAGAAAAGATGGAAAGGACAGCATAGATTTCATATACTGCAATCTGATAAAGTACTTGTTGTAATCAGTTTTTGCTTCAGGAAAGTGAAATGCAAGAAAAACAGACTACTCTAATTAATTTAACCCAATAAAAATAGCTTATAAGCTTATTATGCACCAATAATTTTTACTTATTCAGCATCTTATACCCACAAACAATATCTTTTTTGGATTGGAGCTCTGAAATTGGAGTGCGTTTACTGAGAATCAGAACTGTATCATAAACTACATCTGAAATACGTAGAGTGTCACGTGGCTATTTCAATGGCCTGGCAATAACCACTCTATATAACCTCTTCAAAAATTAATCTGAACAGAAGTGATGGTGAAATCTCTCAAAGGATCCTCTTTCTCAATAAACTGTAATTCATGACATTTTTAGTTACCCAGAAAGGATTGGGTAACGAGAGTGTTAATCACAGGCTGGAGAGTTGCCAGCACTGTCCGAAAGGATACTCATCTTTTAAATAATTCAAAAACAAAACATCCAGGATTTGGTTCCCCATAAATAAAACACAGGAATGTCTATAGCCACTATTAAGCATTAATCATTTGAAGATCTTCCTGTTAATCTCGAGAGAATATCACGTGTTTTCTTACTGTCAGGAGACTGGCTCCGTGCCTATAGTTCTAAGTTGATCTTATCCTTAAAATGTAAAAGCCCTTTTGTCTTTATTTTGAAACAAGAACAAAGGAACAGAGTAAGATCTTCACAAAATCATACAATTTTGATCTGAAAGAATCTTAAAGATTATCTTGTTAATTTTTTTTTAATCAACAGGACTCTTTCTCCGCTCCAGCTCCCCCTCCCCCCAGTGAGAGAGGATGCACAGGAGAGAGCGAGAAAGAGATAGGTGCTTTTTTACAGGGGCTCGCCATGTTGCAATCCTCTGCCTCGGCCTTCCAGTTAGTTAGCACCACAGGTTTGCACAACTGTGCCTGGCCTGTTTCAGGTTAGGCTGACCTGGACCTCCCGTGGCCTCAGCCATCACACAGCTGGGTCCTCCTGCTTGCAACACTAAGGCTTGGCTATCAACAGAACTCTTTTCTTCAAACAAAAATAAAAAGGAGCAAGAGGAAAGCTGACCGGCTTAGGCTGACAGAGGGTAGCTATTTGGTGCCTGCCTTTTGGGCTCCCCATCCCTTCCCTTAGTGCTTCAGGGCAGCCCTTGGGGGTCCACAGCACGACCTGCACCCCCCCCCCCCCCTTCACAGGTTGGTAAGACTGAAACCCAGAAACAATGAGGGACTTTCTGAGTTAACTGCAGGTTAGTAGCAGATTCAGGACCTCTTCTCCATAGGCCTCTCCATAATCATAACAACAAACTTACTTCATTTTATTTTAGATTTTTGCCATAGGGCACATGTACTTGCTGGAGAGAGAAAGAGGGAAAGTGAGTCATCATTCCCTAGGGGGGAGGGCCATGCCTCAAACCCTTCTCCATTCTCCTTTCAGGATTATGGGCATACACACCTATATGCAAACACATGCACACATGCCCGGTGTGTTTTATCAAGTCTTTAGGTCTGGGACTTGAACCCCAGAGTTGGCCATGTGGGATCCAGAGCCATAACCACATGCCACCTGCTGACCTAGACAAACAATTATTAAATGATTTATTTATTTAAGTGTTTCTCATGCATTATCTCACTTATTCTTTACAATTACCCTTTGAGGTATTGGTTCTGCTAAGATCAGTTTACAGATAAAGGTGGGAAGATAAGAAAATTGCCCAAGGTCACATAGTCACTATATTGTCTTCCTAGGCTTTGGTTGTTTTCATCTGTAAGAAGGAGCTGGACAAGATAACTTCTTAAGTGCACACTAGTGTGCCTCTAAAATTTAATAGCCCCAAATCCAGGTTGTGAAGCTAGTTTTTCCACCATGAATTGTTCCTTTATAACCACTTATGTTTTTCTGGGACCACTGAAGGCCTACAGGGGAACATTTCAAGATACAGTTGTTTCAATGCATTGATCAAGTGAGTCTAACCTCCTATCTGTAAGCAAGTCCTTCCACTGACCCAGTAATTGCTGATGCAGTCAACTGTACTGTGGCTGGGTATAGTGGACTGGAGACAGTCCAGGTACTCAAGAGGGTAAGGCAGGAGGACCAAAAGTTTGAGGCCAGCCACAAATTTGAAAAATATAGCAGGACCCTGTCACTAGGAAAACAAAATAAAAAATAAACAACAAAGAAAAAAAGGAAAGAAAGAAGGTAGGAAGGGCTGGCCCAGTGGCCTAGCGGTCAAGGGAGCTGGATCCCACATAGAAGACCATAGTCCGAATCCTAGCCCCAGAGGCTTGAAAAACACACTGTGTATGTTTGCATGCATGCCCTAAATCCCCATATAATGGAAAAAAGGAAGAAACCGAAGCATGACCATGAAGCGTGACCATGCTCCATTAAAGGATGCAGTCTCACTCTCTCTTCGATGAGTGCATATGCCCTCTGGCATAAGGAAGGAAAGAAGGAAGAAAGGAAGGAAGGAAGGAAGGAAGGAAGGAAGGAAGGAAGGAAGGAAGGAAGGGAGGGAAAAGGCATTATAGGAGATCAAAATATGAACCCCATATATGCCACTTTGGCATAAAGATTATTTTTTTTAATTATTTTATTGAACTTTATTTATTTATAATTTGACCAGAGAGGAACAGAGAGACAGAGAGAGAGAGGGAGAAAGTGAGAAAGCAAGCCACTGAGTCCGGGACTCAAACTGCAGTCGGCCATGTGGGAGTCCAGCGCTCTTAACCACCACACCACCTGCTGGCCCCTGACATAAAGATTGTTTTAAGATGAAGATAACTGAGTATCAGCAAATGTAAAAAAGCTTAGTCCTCCCCATCTGGCTAAAAGCAGGTCATAAATTTCCATTTGTAAAGGTGTCTCCCTCTCCTGAGTAGAAAAAGGGGAATAACAGGAACCAGCAGTTAGGGTAATGACTGTGTCGCTGGACTTCCACGTAGTTGACCTCGGTTTGCGTCCCGGACCTGGTGGCTTAAAACTCACGCCGGGCGCGTGTGCGTGCGTGCCCAAGATCCCGAGAGGAGAACGGAGGAGAAGGGATTGCGGCGTGGCCATCCCCCCTGGGGGTGATTTCTCACTTTCTGTCTCTATGTCTCTCTCTGTCTGTCTGGTGAGCGCACAAGCCCTATAGCGAAAACCTCTCAAAAAAAAGGGAATAACTCAATCATTCTAGGCTTTTAATTTTTAAAAACTGGAGAGAGAGAAAGAGAAAGTAAGAAATCATCCCTCGGGGCCAACAGGTGGTGTAGTGGTTAAGGCCCTCAACTCCAAGAAGTGAACTGTGGTTTGAGTCCCAGACTTGACAGCTTAAAACACACACCGGGCATGCGTGTGTGCCCAAAATCCTGAGAGGAGAATGTGCCCAAAAATCCTGAAGAGAAGGAATTACAGTGTGACCATCCCCTGAGAGGTGATTTCTCACTTTCTATATCTCTGTCTCTGGAGACTGCATGCACTGTATAGAAAAAAATCTATTAAAAACAAAAAGCAAGCAAGCAAGCATTCCTTAGGAGGGATGACCATGCCACAACCCCTTTTCCTCTGTTCTCCTGTCAGGATTTTTGGGCACCCAGGCACATGTACCTGGACCATTATCAGCTCAGAGTTGCTCTTGGCCCGGGGATCAGAGATAGTATTGAGAGAGGAATGTCCATAACTTTACTAAAATACCCTTATCTTCCATTACTTTCTCTCTATATTTCCTGAAGTTTGCTGCCCATAGACTTCATTTTCTTTCTCATGATGGCACTTCTCCACATATGTACTATTCTTTGTTAAGGTACTACAAAAGCCCTAAGAATTTTTTTAATTATTTATTTTTAATTTTATTAATTATTATTACTATTTATTTTTTACTTTTTTTTTTTGAGAGGTTTTTGCTATAGGGCACGTGCGCTCGTCAGACAGAGAGAGACATAGAGACAGAAAGCAAGAAATCACCCCCCAGGGGGGGATGGTCACACTGCAATCCCTTCTCCTCCAGTCTCCTCTCAGGATCTTGGGCACACACGCACACGCGCCCGGCGTGAGTTTTAAGCCACCGGGTCTGGGACGGGAACCACGGTCGACTACGTGGGAGTCCAGCGACATAGCCATTACAGTAACTGCTGGTCCCTTATTTTTTAATTTGACTAGAGAGAAACAGAGATAGAGAGAGAGTAAAAATGTGAAAACAAGCCACTAGTTCTGGGACTAGGCGGTCATGTGGGAGTCCAGTGCCTTAACCACTACACCACTTACTGGCCCCAAGCCCTACGATTTAGCCATCCTGTTCATCGAGAGCTTCTCCTTGTGTGCATGTGCACTGCACATGTTAGTAAACTAACATGTTTCTTGCAGAACCTATGAGATTAGGCAAGAAGGTTTCTTCTCTCCCTTATAGTAGGATGATGGTACATTGTTTTGGTTTTGGAATCTCTGTTGTCAGAGAACAATAAAGCAGGTGTTAGGAAGAAGTGAAACAAAAGGCTTCTTTTGAGAAAATTACTTAGCAGTAGAAGTAACAAAAAGATGAGGAGTAGCAAAAAGTAGGAAAAGAAAATGGAATTTAAGGACAGGCCAGTGGAAACAATAGCAGATATTGAAGGAGACCACTGTGATAATCATAAATTTGAAGCAATTCTTATTTAAATGGATATAAATCCAATAACAAAACGCAAACTTTTCTTTTACAATCAACTTAGCTAAAAACATAACTTTTTGTATGGAAATCAAAACTTACTACCCCAGTAATTCTGGAGCCATTGTGATGACCCTGAAAGACGACAGCATATTCTTATAAAGTAAACCAGTTCTTGAACTTTGGCCAATGGGTTCTACGAAGAGATTATATCATCTGACATCAAAGTAGCATGACTCTTTAATCTTCCTTATTATGTGATTTCAAGGAACATTTAAACTCAAGGATATTTCACTACTTCCCTTGGTTTGAATTTCCTGTATAGAGGGATAGATTCCTTATCTCTTTGTGTATATTGGCCAACATAAAGAATATATTTTTCACTCAAAGATACAAACCACTGTGATCTGAAAAATTGACACTGGAGAGACCAGCAGCTGGTGACCATAGTAATGGATATGTCTCTGGACTCCCATGTAGTTGACTGCGGTTCAAGTCCCAGACCCGGTGGCTTAAAACTCATGCCGGGCGCGTGTGCGTGCGTGCCCAGGATCCCGAGAGGAGAATAGAGAAGGGATTGCTGCGTGGCCATCCTCCCCGGAGGGGGGGGGGGATTTCTCGCTTTCTGTCTCTCTTTCTCTCTCTGTCTTTCTGGCGAGTGCATGCGCCCTATAGCAAAAAATCTCTCAAACAACAAATTTTTTTTGACACTGTAATTCCTCTCTGCCCCTTGTTGCTTTTTCCTCCCTTCTAGCCTCATCCCATCCTCCAGTTACAGTGTATACTTTGCTCCAGTAAAACCAAACTTCTTTCATCTCCCCAATACAAGAATACACTCTGGCACCTCTCTGTGACTTGGCACATACCGTTCCCTCCAATTGTTCCCTCCCTTCTTCGGATTCCCCACCCTAAAAGCCTGGCTAGTCTCTTTTCACCCTCTAAGGCTTAGTTCAAGTCTCACATCCTCTAAGAGACCTTTATTGTTAGAAAACTGCAATTAGCGTATCTCTTTTTTTCTTGTATATACTTTCATACACATTTCTAATTGTGCCCTTAGTGGAAATTATATAAATGGAATTACTATGACAAAGATTATTACACTGCAAGGATCTTAATATACACAACAGTACTTTCCCTTAAAATAGGAATGACACAATGTTTATGAAGTCAAATAGACCCTGATTTGCAACTGACAGTACAAACAAGCAGCCCCCACTCTGCTTCATTATCCTCGCCCTGACCCTCCTGCTGCTGACACATCCTTCCTTTTCATTAATGCCCCGCCCTTACTCCAAGGGGAGCCTGTCAATATCTGACCCAGCTCCTCTCCTTGTGCCAGAAATCTCTTGGGTCCTCCGTTTGTTACCCAACTCAAATCAGGTTCGTTCGCCCAAGTGCTATAAAACCAAGCCATAGGCACACGATGTGATGAAGGAAAGTACAGCTTTATTGCAAAGCGCAAAGCAAGGAGAGCGGGCAGCTCATGCTGAAAAGACCCGGTCTCCCGGAAATGTTCCCCACATGCGTTTTTAAGGGCAAAATTAGGGGCAGAGGTCCCAGGCGCATGATCAGTTCAGTGATTAGTTTAAGAGGGCATGATCCTCTCGTGGGCATTCTTGATTGGTGAGGCCTTAGATAATCAAAGTCCTCTTCAGGTGTCTGGAACCATTCAGCGTGGAGTCTCTGAGCTCACAACCAGCAGTTTCCAGTCTACAAAACATCTTACATATTGAAATGAAAACCTTCTTTCCTTTAAGTGAGAGTTTTAGAGGTCAAATGGCCCTCACTCATGGTCCATGTTGGTCATTATCATAACCAAAGTCTGAAGACTTACTTCTTACTCTGGGCCATTACTATGCAAATGGGATTTATATTTCAGGAACCCTAGAAAATACATTAGGGGGTTCTTGCTCTGTTTCACGTTGTCCTACCGCTGTCCAGCTGCTCTACCCACCTCCCCTCACATGGGCCGGACAGAGTCTCCAGGCGATATAATATGCAAAACTTAACTCAAAATGGATCAGTAATCTAATGTAAGAGTTAAAAGTATAAAACCTTTAGAATAAAACATAGACACAGACCTGTCTGGAGCTTGATTTAGGCAATGGTTTCTGAGGTATGACGTCGAAAACATAAGCAACAGAGAGAAAATATTAGGAAAGTCATGACTATTTTTTTTCTTCTTTCTTTTTTTCTTTCTTTCTTTTTTTTTTTTTTAGGGAGATATTTTTGCTATAGGGAGCACACACTCCCTTGAGACACAGAGAGACAGAAAGCGAGAAATCATCCCCCAGGGGGGATAGCCACGCTGAAATCCCTTCTCCATTCTCCCCTCAGGATTTTGGGCACGCACGCACACCTGCCCGGCATGAGGCTTAAGCCCAGGTCCAGGACTTGAACCATGGTCAATTATGTGGGAGTCCAGTGACGTAAACATTACACCAACTGCTGGTCCCCATGACATTTTTCTATGCAAAAATGTGTCACGACTTTCCTGGACAACCCAATACATCTATCAAACATCACCAAAATATACAACCTTTTGCTTCCCAGGACACCACAAAGAATGTGAAAGCAGGGGCTAGGGAGTGGCACAGCAGTAAAAGCAGACCCTCTGAGGTTGACCCACATAGGAAGGTTTTTTGTTTTATGGGTTTTTTTTTTTTTTTTTTTTGAGAGTTTTTTTTTCTACAGGGCACATGCTCTCGCCAGAACGACCGAGAGACAGAAAGTGAGAATTCACCCCCCAGGGGGGATGGCCACGCCGCAGTCCCTTCTCCTCCATTCTCCTCTCTCTCGGGATCTTGGGCACTCACGCACATGTGCCAGGACTCGAACCATGGTCGACTACGTGGGAGTCCAGTGACATAGCCATTACGCTAACTGCTAGTCCCTCTTTATGTCTCTTTTTGACAAGCACATGTGACCTGATGCAAAAAAAACTAAAAATAAATAGAGAGTGAAAACAAAACCACAGAACAGGAGAAACATATGCAAATCTTACAACTGATGAGGGTGTCCTTTATATATTGTAAATATAAATATATTGCCAGGACATGGAAAAACTGGAACTTTTGCACATTGCTGGTGGGACTGTAAAATGGTATGGCTGTTGTGGAGAACAGTTTGATGGTCCCTTCAAAACTAAAACAGAGGGGACCAGCAGGTGGCGTGCTGGACACTCCCACATGGTCGACCATGGTTCTAGTCCTGGACCTGGTGGCTTCCTTTCTCACTTTCCCTCTCTCTCTTTCCTCCTCTGTGTCTCTCTCTGGTCAAATTAAAATAAATGAATGACTAAATAAAATTAAATAAATAATTATAAAAAAGGACTGTTCTTTATTAAAAAAAAACAAAAACTAAAACTAAAACAGAATTAGCATATGACTCAGAAATCTTACTCCTAGGTGAATGTCCAAAGGAGCTGAAAACAAGTACTCAAACATGTACTTGAATAGCAGTGTTCAAAGCAGTATTATTCATAATAGTCAAAAGTGGAAACAACCTAAATTTCCATCAACTGATGAATGGACAAACAAATGTGGTGTCCCTATATAAAAGATTATTGTTTTAAAAAGCTATTTTATTTCATTTTATTTATTACTATTATTTAATCTGCTACAGGGCATGCGCACTCACTAGAGAGAGACAGAGGTGAAAGCAAGAGTGAGAGCAAAAGAAGGAAAGTGAGAAAGCAAGCTGCCAAGTCTGGGATTTTGAACAGTAGTCGTCCATGTGGGAGTCTAGCACCTTAACCACCATGCCACCTGCTGGCTCCTGTAACAGACTGTTACCCAACCATAAAAAAGAATGAAGTACTAACATACGTTACCACACGGATGAGATCTGAACACTAGGTGTCTGGCTAAGTGAAAGAAGCCAGACAAAAGGCCACGTATTGTGTGATTCCACTTGATTGAAATATCTAGAATAAGCAAATCTTCAATAAAGGAGGTGGATTTAAAGGTTGCCAAAAACTGAGAGAGAGAATGGGGACTGCCCACATTGGGTACAGGACTTTTTTGGTGTTCTGGAATTAGACAGTGGTGATGACTGCACAACCTTGTGATTATACTAGAACAGCTAAAATAAAGGCTAGTAGGAACCAGCAGATGATATAATGGTTACATCGCTGGACTCCCACATGGCCAACAGTAGTTCAAGTCCCAGACCGGGAAGCTTGAAACTCACATTGGGTGCGTGTGCATGCACACCGGCCTAAGAGTAGAATGGAGGATAAGGGATTGCTGCAGGGTCGTTCCCCCTAAGGGGTGATTGCTCTCTTTCTGTCTCTTTGACAGTGCATGTGTTCTTTAGCAAAAACCTCTACCCCCCAAAAAAATAAAATAAAATAAAAGGCTAGTAGCTACTGGCTTCAGAAACATTTAACAATCACCTCAGTGTATAAGGAACTGGAACAAAAATAAAAATAAGCCTTGGGCAATATGCACTTTTCCCAAACTTCCACAATAAATAGCAAACTTTGTATGAAAACAGAAACAGAGTAGGCCCAGTCTTGGTGGCAGTCAGTAATGTACAGGACTGCCATGCTGGAAGAGTCACAGGGCTGACAGAGAGCCTCAGGAGCTGGAGGGCTGGGGAAATGGGAAACAGGATCAGAGTGATAGAACCCTGTTAAAGGTGCGGCTCTCTTAATGAATAAACTTAAACAAAAAAAAAAAGTGTAGGAGTAAGGTTTATGTTAAAGTAAATGAAATGGTCTGAACAAAGGGCAGCTGGTTTTCATTGATCTTTCTTATCTCTTAGATAAGAGTCTTTAATGGGCCATAAATATAAACAAAGGATCCTGTTGCCAAGTATCCCTGGAAGAGGAAGGAGAGGCAGTATATTTCTCCCCTGGAGGAGGGGGAGGAAGTACCTCAAAGAAAAAGCTGCACAGAAGGTGCCTCTAGAGACGGGAAACGGGCCCTTGGTCAGGCACGTATGGTGCAAGGGAACACTCCGTCCTCAGAACTAGAAACCAGAGCTGGGTGTGGAAGGTGTGTGGGGCAGGATCCTACTGGCTAAGGTGGGGAGAGGCTGGCTGTGATCCGTGAGGGACAGGATAGCCCTCACAGAGAAGCACCTCGGCTGCTATACTCCTGGGATGCTGTCTATAGCCACCAGCGTCAGCAGCTCCTGTGAATGATTAGAAATGCAGAATCTTACATGCAATCCACACCTGCTAAATTAGAATCTGCACTTAACGAGTTCCCTTATAAGCATTAAAGCTTGGGCGTACCTGGAAAACTAGCTGCACAAAGTCAACCTTGCTGTGGGACCAGCGGGTGGCATGGTGGTTAAGATGCTGGACACTTCCACATGGCCAACTATGGTTCGAGTCCGTGACCTGGTGGCTTGCTTTCTTACTTTCCCTCTCTCTCTGTGTCTCTCTCTGGTCAAATTAAAACGTTAAAAAAAAAAAAAGTGTTGCTTGTATCCAGTGCTGGGGGAAAACCCCTGAACATTCAAGCCATCCTATTTATGACTTCCATGCATTATAATAAACAAGGAGCTAAAGGTTAAAATGCACTTCTAGAGACCAGCAGGTGGCGCGGTAATTAAGGCGCTGGACACTCCCACAGGGGCAACAACAATTCAAGTCCTGCACCTGGTGGCTTGCTTTCTCACTTTCCCCCTCTCTCTCTGCCTCTCTCTGGTCAAATTAAAATAAATGAATAAATAAATTAAATAATTTATTTTTTAAAAGCACTTCTAGCTGATAAAGTTGTTAAATTAAACTATTTTGGCCTAAAACAACCGTTGTACTCCAACACTTTGTTTCCTGTGGATAAGTCAAACCCTACATTAACATGGCTGTTGTTCTCAGCTGGTTGCTACAGTCAATCACGGCAGCTAGGCTTCAGTCAATCACAGCCATCCCGCCTTTTAAAGCATGTTAATGCAGACAAACTTAAGAATGTAACCAGCTATTTCTCTACTTCACTCCCTCAATTTCGTTTTTTTGTACAACACTCTCCTGTTCTAATGCCTTAAATGTCGAATTGACCACGAGGCTGGCAGGAGTTGCCTGGAAGTTTGGAGACAACTGATCAATTTAAATTGTGTTAAAATTTGCTCTATTAAAACTCATTAAATTGGCTGGTTTATTTTTCTTTTAACAAAGTCATTCTTCGGGAACCAGCAGTTAGCGTAATGGCTATGTCGCTGAATTCCCACGTAGTCGACCGCGGTTCGAGTCCTGGACCCGGTGGCTTAAACTCACGATGGGCGTGTGTGCGTGCGTGCCCAAGATCCCGAGAGGAGAATGGAGGAGAAGGGATTGCGGTGTGACCATCCCCCCTGGGGGGTGATTTCTTGCTTTCTGTCTCTATGTCTCTCTCTGTCTGGCGAGCGCATGCACCCTATAGTGAAAACCTCTCCAAAAAAACCCCAAAAAAACAAAAAGTCATTCTTCAACCCTGGGGAAAGTCATAGATTCATGGTAATTAACCTAGCATGTGATAGATTAATTATTAGCCAGTGGAAATAAAGCTGAATTCCAACATTCTTACTGTCTAGTAAATCTTAATTGTAAGATCCATGAGTTTTGGGTCTGTAGGTATTTCACTTACCTAACACAGTGACTTACATATAATCAACTCACTCAATAAATATGGTGGTTGAGTAAATGAACGATGGAACAATTAGCAGTTTAAAGAATACATTTTATGGTATGTGAATGATATCTTAATAATTTCCAAAATGGCCCTGCCTAGGTGGCAGTCTATAGCATATTGAATTATAGTGCTGGAAGGCACATGAGTGACCATGGGTTTGAATCCAGGCATGAGCCTGAAAACACACCAGCGCTCAGGTGCCCAAGATCCTGATGAGCAGGCGGGTTGAGAACAGGAGGTCAGAATGGGCAGGCTGAAACCCTGTTGAGGGTGTTTCTGTCTCTCTCTGTTGTGTGTGTGCATGCACACATGTTCTCTATCATGAATTAAGAAAAAAAATACAATTGGTAAGAGTGATATTATGCCAGGAACACACCAGACTGTAAGCTCAGCTCAGAAGAGCAGGGAGCTTTTTTGCTTTATTCACCACGATATTCCTAGCACACGTTTCAGGAAGTATTTGAGTAAATGAATAGATTTATAAGTGAATGGGGGGCAGCAAGTGGCTTGGAGATTAAGGTGCTGGATCCCGCATGGCCAGACTCTCAGTTTGAGTCCAGTTCCAGAGGCTGGAGAATCATGTTGGGTATGCGTGTGTGCATGACCAAAATCCCGAAAGGAGACTGGAGAGGGGACTGCAGTGTGGCTATTCCCTGGGGATGGCTTTCCCTTTCTCTCTGGTGAGCAAATACACCCTATATAACAAAAATTAAAAAAAAAAAAAAAAAAAAAAAAGTGAATGAAAGAAAAGTTGATTATCTACAAACAAACCTGACCATGAGCAGGACCATAAATCTTGTGTGAGTAGATACCATATGAGGATTACTGCCATAAGTTAATTATTTAAACTGAACTTTAATAAAGTTTTCCATAACATTGGGTAAACTTTAGCTTAATATTTGTCTGTCTTACATGTTCTAAAATATTTTTAGGAATGCTACTTTCATTCTCTTTTCTTTTTTTTTTTTTTGCTATGGGTATGTGCACTCGCTGGAGAGAGAGAGAAAGAGAAAGTGAGAAATCCTCCCCCAGGGGCGACGGTCACGCTGCAATTCCTTCTCCTCCATTTTTCTCTTGGGATTTTAGGCATGCGTGCACACGCACCTAGTGTGATATTTCTATACTAATATACCTTACATGTTCTTAGATACTATATGAGAATTCTAAAAAGCAAAGTGTAACTGAAATTAAACGAAATTTATAACCTTAGCTGATATGGGAATTGTGGTGGTTTTAATCCACTTCTCATATAAAATTTTTATGAAGACAAAAATAATACATTATTTTCATCTGAACATTAAACAATATAATACTGATATTTGATGGGCTGAAAATAGATTACAGCATGTTAACAAGGATTACTACAGGTGGTTGCTTAAATACAATTAATTTGCTTTCTTTTTGATAGTAGCTATGTGCTAAATAAAAGTCAACACTCCTATCAATACAGTAAGTAAATGTAGAAACATCAGTTCTACAACAGCTATTTTTGCTCCTTCTCTTTTCTGAACAGCAATTAATAAAGCAACCTCTTCCCCTCCTCCCCAGTGCTGTCAAGCTGTTCAGAGCAGTTTGCAACTCGACAGTTTGCAACCTCTTTTTTTTTTAAGAGTTATTTTATTCAACTTTACTTATTATTATTATTATTATTTTAGTTTGACCAGAGAAAGAGAGAGAGGTAACATGAGAAAGCAAGCCAACAGGTCTGGGACTTGAACTGACGTCAGTCATGTGGGAGTCCAGAGCCTTTAACCACCATGCAACCTGCCGGCCCGAAGAAATGCTACTTATATTGTGGCAGTAGTGATAAAGAAATTCCTCTACATGAATCTTACCATAACAGTTTGATTAATACTAGGAAAATTAGAATTTTTGGCCCTTTTAGTTATTTTAAACTTTAAGAAATATTTTAGTGTAATATTTGATCTATACAAAAGAATATGTTATAAAATATAGTAAAATGAACACTCTACTCAAAAACAAACAGAATCTTATACCTATTTCTGAAGGATTCTGGCCTCTATCTACTTGTTATTGACATGTAAGGCTTGAGAAATATGTATCACTAAGGTGGGTGCTACTTAAAACCAGCTTTACATTTTCATCATCTTTGGGCATATAAACATTATATAGCATTTTAAAAATTAATTATTTATTTACTTTTCTTTATTATTATCATTTTTTAATGTGACCAGGGAGAGACAGAGACAAAGAAACAGGGAAAGTGAGAAAGGAAGCTGGCAGGTCCGGGACTTAAACCGTGGTCGACCATGTGTGAGTCCAGTGCCTCAACCACCATGCCACCTGCCAGCCCCAGCGCTTTTATTTATTTTCCCCTAACAAAAGTGTATACATTTTTTTGTAAGAAAAAAACCTCTTTGTAGAAAATCTTGAAAATAGGGAGAAGTACGAAGAAAATAAAAATAACCAGTATTAACCCTACTATCTCCAGATAACTATCATTCATATTTTGAAATGCACAGAAACACACACACACATACATGTGAAAGAATACATTTGTGTGTGTGATGCTTCAGATAGGGTCTCTCTGTGTCATGATCCCCTGCCTCCCAAGCAGCTGAGATTAGGCGTGAGCCACCACAACCAACCTTTAGATTGGAACAGGAATTGAACCCAGGCTTTCCATATCATGTTGCCCGAGAGCGGCAGCATGTTAGCAGAATGTGAGCCACCATGGCTGGGCCACAGATACACTATTTTGAATTTCTTTCAAGTCACAAAAATATGAGTCTCTAATTATGGAATTTCAGGCATTGTGTCAGGCTGCTGTAAATTTTTATGGGATTAAAATCTTCTTAGATGGGGCCACCAGGTGGCATGGCAGTTAAGGAGCTGGACTTCCACAAGGTCAAACTGACGAGTCCCAGATCTGGTGGCTTATTTTCTCATGTTCCCTTTCTCTCTCTCTTTGGTCAAATTAATTGTAATAATAATAATAAATAAATAAAATATATAAAAAAAAAACTTCTCAGAGCCAGCCAGTGGTGAGGTGGTTAAGGCAGCTAGATCCCACATGGTAGACTAAGCGGTTTGAGTCCCAGACCTGGCAAATTGAGAACCCTGCCAAGAACATGTGTGGATGCTCAAAATCCTGAAAGGCGACTGGACAAGAAGGGATTGCAGCATGACCATCTTCCCTGGGGAGAGCTTTCTCACTTTCTCAATCGCTCTCTCTTTCTCTCTCTGGCAAGCGCATGCACCCTATAGCAAATTCAGAAACAGAAAAAACTATCAAATTGTCCCAAAGTATTTGCATTTCAAGAAAGATAGAATTACATTCCAGACACTCAGATATTAAATAACCCAACAGCTCTAGGCCCATGATATGGGTGTTAATTTGACATTATAATTCAAACAAATTGGCATAAAATTAAAACACTCACAATAAGACTTTATAAGAGAGTTCAGTCAAATTCACACTAAGTAAGCAGATGTCTGGTGTATTACGCAGCCACATACTCACAGGTGAACATGCACCTAGACTGATGGATAGTGACAGAATCCAAAGAAGTGAACAGTGACATGACACAAGAGCAGAACACGTACAAGGAAACTTTAGGTCCTTCCACAAACTATTCGTGAACCTGGGACCCGCAGTTGGTGTAATGGCTATGTCGCTGGACTCCCATGTAGCCAACCACGGTTTGAGTCCCGGATCTGGTGGCTTAAACTCACACCAGGGGCATGTGCGTGTGTGCCCAAGATCCCGAGAGGAAAATGGAGGAGAAGGGATTGTGGCATGGCCATCCCCCCTAGGGGGTGATTTCTTGCTTTCTAGCTCTCTGTTTCTCTCTGTCTTTCTGGCGAGTGCACGTGCCCTGCAGCAAAAACCTCTCCAAAAAAAAAAAAAAAAAAAACCTATTTGCGAACCAGACAAAACTGCAAGCAAGTGTATCTGTATTTCAGGAGTCACAAGGAGGGGAGCGTTAAATGAAAGACACCCAGGTTTCAAGTGTGTATCTCATAAATGTCTTAATTTAGTGATGGCAACTAGTCTAGCAGGTTCTTCTTGTCCCCTGGCAGGGGCAAAGCCTGTACAGACAGGTAACTCTTGCATAACATCTTTTGGAGGAACAAATTTAGTTTTTATGTGAGGACCCTTCACTTAAAAAGAGATCATAGCTAGAGTCTATGAAAGATGCTGTTTTAGCTGGGCTAATATTTCCCGTGTAGTTTTAGTCTTTAGGACTTGAGAAAGTGGTTCAGTTTAAACCGTGTGTGGGTGGACTTTGGGGGGAGTCAAGTTCACAAATTTGAATTAAATTGCAGCCCAGGATGGAACAAAAATGATGAAACATGCCAAAATATGAGGAACCAAATACGCTAGACTCAGAATCCAAAGCTAAGCTCACAAATCAGTGTGAAGACAAAAAAGGCCAATAGAAATTACATTGGGAATACAAAGGTCCAGGAAGATAGGTGTCAAATAGAGATGCTTCTGTATATTTTCCTACAGAGGACTAGAAATGTGGAACAGGCAAGTCTGAATGGGAGATGAGGCAATTTCATACCTAATTTGGCCAAAGGTTCACATCTAGTAGCCAACTCTGATACTTGGTTAAAAAGCATATTATGGTTAAATCAGCCAGTGTAGGTATTTATATATATATTTATTTATTTATTTATTATTTTTTTAAACATTTACTATAAGGCACGTATGCTCAACAGAGAGGGAACCCGAGAAATCACTCCCCGGGGGGAATAGCCACACTGTAATCCCTTCTCCTCTATTTTCCTCTTGGGATTTTGGGCACGCATGCACACACATCTGTTGTGCTTTTCAAACCACATAGCTGGCCATGTGGGGTCCATTTGTCTTAATCATCATGCCACTGGTTGATCCCAGCCAGTACAGATGTTTAGCAAATAATATTAAGTCAATACTCACATTTGTCTAAACTGTTACATTGAGGAGGAGTTCTGAGAATTCATTTCCGTTGTGATATCTGTAGGTAGAAATCGTGTGTGACTCACTTGGAAGAAGTCATCCCTTGCACATTTATCAAGCAAAGGGTTACTATTTGAATACTAAAACAAACTACTGCCAAATATCTAACAATAACAGCCCAACTTGTCCATTAATCTATGCTTAATCATTGTGCTGTTTTGATATTCCTATTACAGCTTTAGGTTTCAACTTCAGCATGTGTGGCTGTTTATGTCTTTGGGTTTCATAGCTATAGATTATGTTTGGTGGGAAAAGGGCTACAAGGGCCGAACAATTGGGCTTCAGGATGGCAAGGTGAAGGTATGGTTAACCAAGAAGTTGGGGCCAGCAGGTAGTGTGGTGGTTGGGGCTCTGGACTCCTGCATTGTTGACCATGGTTTGAGTCCCAGACCCGGCAGCTTGTTTTCTCCCCGTCTCACTCTTGTCTCTCTCTCCCTGTCTCATGGTGGTAAGTGCCTATAACAAATAAAAAAAAAATAGTGATAGGGGACCAGCAGGTGGCATGGTGGTTAAGGTGCTGGACAGTCCCACATGGCTGACCATGGTTCAAGTCCTGGATCTGGAGGCTTGGTTTCTCACTTTCTCTCTCTATCTCTCTGGTCAAGTTAAAATAAATGAATGGAAAATAAAATTTTAAAAATTCTCTAAAAAAGATTTTTAAAAAATAGTGATAAATAAAAATTTTTTAAACAGTAGTAAATTGAATGTTTTTTTAAAGTATATATTTTTGCCAAAGGGTGCATGTACTCACAGAGAGAGAGAGATGGAGATAAAGACAGGGAGAAAGAGAAAGCATCTCCCATGGATAATGATCAATGCTGCAATCCTGTCTCTTCCATCTCCCCCTCCTGTTGAGTTACTGGGCATGTAAGCTGCCAAGTCTGGGATTTGAACTGCAGGGTCAGCCATGTGGAATCCAACTGCCTTAACCACCATGGAGCCAGCCCTTATTTTTAGAATAATTGCCAGAGGAGCTAGCAGGTGTAATGGTGGTTAAGGCACTAGACTTCTGCATAGTCAACCATGGTTCGAGAACCAGATCTGGCAGCTCACTTTTTCACTTCCATTCTCTCTCTGGTGAGTGCATGTGCCCTACAGCAAGATAAAAACAATAATAATAAATTTTAACTTAAATAAATAATTTTTTTAATTGCCAAAGGTCATGTGAGGGAAAGTGAGAAAGCACTCCTAACTGTCCAACTGAGTATGTTCAGTTCATTCTCCTCTAGTCCTCCCTCCTGTTGTGATTTTGGACAGACATGCACATCCTGGTGTGTCTTTCAAGCTGCTGGGCCAAAATTTGAACCTTGTACTTGGTCATGTGGAATCCAGCTTCCTTAACTGCTAGGTTTCAAGACTGACCCAATTAAATGATTTTTACCTTCCTCTTCTCTCTAACATGAAAATCTACATAAGGCTATTGCTAAATACCATGTTTAGATGATACCCATATCGGGCAAAATTTTATTGAGAACACACATACAGGCTAAATATAATATTTCAAAATATGTCTTGGTTTTATATACAGACCAAATAGAAAGGCCTTTCTCTCTCTCTCCCCTTCCCGCCCATCTTTCTTCTTTTAAAAAGACTTATTTATTTATTTAATTTTGTCATTATTGTTATTTGTAATTTGCTACAGGACATCCACTCATCAGACAGAGGCACAGAGAGACAGAAAGTCACCAGGTCTGGGACTTGAATCATGGTCGGCCATGTGGGAGTCCAGTGCCTTTAACCACCATGTCACCTGATGGCCCCCTCCCCATCTGTCCTTCACTTTTTTCTTTTTGGAGAGGTTTTTGCTATAGGGTGCATGCGCTCACCAGAAAGACAGAGACAGAGAGATAGAAAACGAGAAATCACCCCCCGGGGGGATGGCCACACCATAATCCCTTCTCCTCCATTCTCCTCTCGGGATCTTGGACATGCACGTACATGTACCTGGTATGCGTTTAAGCCACCGGGTCCGGGACTCAAACTGCAGTCAACTACATGGGAATCCAGTGATGTAGCCATTACGCCATCTGCTGGTCCCCTCTCTTTTACTTTCAAAAATTTGTGCTTGCTGGAGAGAGAGAAAGAGGGAGTGTGAGAAAACACCTCCAATGGGAGATAATCACATCACAATGCCCTCTCCTCCATCTTTCTTTGCTTTTGGCATCTTGGGCATGCACACATATGCCTGGTATGTTTTTCAAGCAACTGGGTCTGGACTCAAACCATTCCGTCGACCACGTGGGATCCAGTCACCTTAACTACCATGCCACAAGTCAGCCTGAACGGCTTCTTTCAAATTGACTCTGAATATGTTTCTTATAAAAAGTCTCCCACATAGACAGTCTCCATACTTCACTCCGATGCAGTCTCAAACTTCCTCTGTTAACAAGATTCAGTAAAGATTTTGTCTTAAGCAAGTCCAGACTATTCTCTAACTACACAAAATTATTTCAAGATCTAACTGAGGTTTAGTTTTCTTAGTTTTTTCCCCTCTCCTAGATGAGCTAAAGGTCCTTATCAGTTTCTTCTGACTGCTTTGTTCTGTTTCCACTTGGCATAAGAATAAAGAGATGATAGCGGCAAAAACACATCCTTCTACCAACAGAGTAAGCTCCATATCCGCAGGGAGCCCACTTGCTATTCTTGTCTTAAAAAAATCAAATCTCCCTTACCAATAGAAATCCACTGTTTGGTTTGGTTTTGTTTCCTTCAGAAAACTTCTGCTAGAACGTCTAATTTTTTTAAACTTATACCAAAACTTACTCTTCATTTAAACATGTTATAGCTTACATTAGATGATTATAATATGTGTTCACTGAAAATACAATTAAGCAAATTGGAGAAAATAAATTATCTATGACCTCATCTACCTTAGTGGTTGTTTTTCTTTTCTTTTCTTTTTTTTGGAGAGGTTTTTGCTATAGGGCATGTGCGCCCGCCAGACACAGAGAGAGAGACAGAGAGACAGAAAGCGAGAAATCACCCCCCAAGGGAGATGGCCATGCCGCAATCCCTTCTCCTCCACTCTCCTCTCGGGATCTTGGGCACGCATGCACACAAACCCGTCGTGAGTTTAAGCCACCGGGTCCAGGACTCAAACCGCGGTCGACTACATGGGAGTCCAGCGACATAGCCATTACGATAACTGCTGGTCCCATTGGTTGTTTTTCTTTTATAATCTTGTTGTTGTTTTAAAGACTTATTTTTTATTTAATTTTATTTATTCATTCATTTATTTTAATTTGATCAGAGACACAGGGAGAGAGAAAGAGGGAAAGCGAGAAAGCAAGTCGCCAGGTTTGGGACTCAAACCGTGGTCAGCCATGTGGGAGTGTCCAGTGCCTTAGCCACCATGCCACCTGCGGGTTGCCCATGTTGCTGCTTTTTTTAAATAAGCCAGAGGCACATACACTCACCAGTGAGCTAGTGAGTGAGAGAAAGACAGAGAAATGAGGAAAGGAGGAAGGGAGAAAGTACCCTCCCAGTGGAGTATGGTCACTCCACAATACTTTTCTCCCATTTCTCCATCCTGTCGGGATTTGAGGCACACACACACATGCCCAGTACGCTTTTCAAGCCATCAGGGCAGGATTTGAACTGCATGGTTGGCCATGTGGGATTTGGCTCCCTCAACCACTACGCCATGGACTGGGTCCCTTAGTGGTAGTTTTTATAAACACATGTGTATGTATATGGATGTTCACACCAATTTTAAAAGTAATCTTCTGGTGCATACTATTTTTTACCTTCATTTTCTGCATTAAAAATATATTTTCAATAACATAAAGTTTTAAAATTTTGCTAGAGAACAAGTGTGCTCACAGAGAGAGAGGGAAAGTAAGTAAGCACTCTCAATGGGGAAATGGTCAGTCACACTGCAATCCCTTTTCTTCCATCTCTCCCTCCTTTTGGGATTTTGGGCACATGCACGCACAGATGTGTACCTTCGGTGTCCTTTAAGTCACTGGCTCTGAGATTTGAACTACATAGTCAGCCATTTAGGATCCAGGTACATAACCACCATACCACCAGCTGGTTCTATAATTTTTTTAAATTTAACTTTATCCATTATTATTATTTTCCAGTTTGATCAGAGAGAGACAGAGAAAAGGAAAGTGAGAAAACAAGCCACCAGGTCTGGGACCTGAATCGTGGTTGGCCATGGGGGAGTCTGGTGCCTTTAACCACCATGCCACCTGCTGGCCCCTGGCTCCATAATTTTTAACATGATACATAATAGTCAATTTCATGGATGTCCTACAACTAGTTTGTTTAATATTTGCTATTTTTAGCTATTGTAAACAATCCTGTAATAACCTAATCTAAAAAAGAAGATGCAACCTTGATTACACATACATTTTTCAAAGAATTATTTTATTTAGCTTTATTTTCTTATTTATTTTAATTTGACCAGAGAAGGACAGAGTGAGAGCGAGAGCGAGAAAGAAAGCTGCCAAGTCCAGGACTCATACCACAGTCGGCCATGTGGGAGTCCAGCACCTTTAACCACCACACCACCTGCCAGCTCCCCTTGATTATATTTTAGTTAAAATTCCTACGATTTAAAAAAAATGCTGGATAAAAATGTATTTAGTTTCAATAAACACTGTTAAACTATTATATCTTGCTAAAAGAATGTACAAACCAACTCACATTTCTACCTACAATTTATAAAAGTAGCTTTTCCCCTAACACTGCTTCCTTAAGAAAAAAAAAAGTTTATTAACTTCTTCCATAAGTGAGAGAGCACAGAGAGAGAGACAGACAGAGACGAACACTACTCCCAACAGGGTCTTAACACATGATCCATCCTCAGCCAGCCCTGGGTCATGAGTGTGTGTGCGCCTGGTGTTTTCAGGGAGGTCAGATGTCGACCAGAACCTTCCCACGTGGGTCAGCCTTGTGGTGTTCTGTTTACTGCTGTGCCATTGTCCAGCCACACACACTTCCTTTTTCATTCTTTTTCCCCCGTCTTTACTGATCTGCTGGATGAAAGAATCTCATTTCCTCCCCTATTACTAGTAAATGAAAATAAATTTTCCCTATATTTGTCATTTTGAATTTCATCTGAATTTCTGAGTCCTGATTTTGTTCATTTTTCTTATATAAATATCTTTTTGGTGATTTCACATGTAAATGTGCAATTTATATTTTTATTATTGATTGGAAGAGCCATTTATGACAGTAAATCTTCATATATTATCTTTTTTAATAATTATTTATTTAATTTTATTTATTCACTCATTTATTTTAATTTGACCAGAGAGAGATAGACACAGAGAGAGAGAGAGAGGGAAAGTGAGAAAGCAAGCGACCAGGTCCGGTACTCGAACTGCAGTCGGCCATGTGTGAGTGTCCAACGCCTTAACCACCATGTCACCTGCTGGTCCCCATATATTATCTTTTATTAAAGAATTATTTTTTATTTAACTTTATTTCTTTATTCATCCATTCCATTTTGATGAGAGAGAGAGAGGGAGAGAGAGAGAGAGTAAGAAAGCAAGCTGCCAGGTCCAGACCTCGAACCATGGTCGGCCATGTGGGAGTCCAGCGCCCCTAGCCACCACGCCACCTGCCAGTCCCTATTATCATTTTTTCTATATTAAGGTCTCCCAACCTGGAAAAATCCAAAATATCTATTAATAAGTGCTTGATTAATTATATTACTGTTCATGGGTATAACAGAATATACAAGGCAGATATTAGAAAGAACATAAATGTGCTGAGAAGGAAAAACAGAAAAACGTCCATGATATAATGTTGAAAGAGAAAGACTAGATGTAAAATATCACTTAGAATATGAGTCTTATTTTGGGGCTGACCCTGTGGCTTAGTGGTTTAGGGAGCAGATTCTACATGGTTGACTGCTGTCTGAATCCTGGCCTTGGGGGATTGAAAACATGCCAGGCATGTGTGTGTGCATGCTCAAAATCCTGACAGGATGGAGAAATGGAGGAGATGAGATTGAGGTGACCACATTCTAATGGAGGTACTTTCTCCCTGCCTGCACTGCAAGCATAAACACCCTCTGGCAATCAAAAGGCAAAAAACCAAAAAGGTCTGAAAATGCATAACACAACTATTCAAATTATTTACATATGGTGTGAGGAACTGGAAAAAGAAGAAAGTGGAGGGGAGCCTGATGATTCCCTTTGCCCATTTTATTTATTTATTTATTGGATTTGTTATATGGTGTGTACACTTGCTGGAGAGAGAGAGAGAGAGAGAGAGAGAGAGAGAGAGAGAGAGAGAGAGAGAGAGAGAGAGAGAAAGCATACCCCAAGAAGGATGGCTATGCTATAATCCCTTCTCCTCCATTCTCCTCTCAACATTCTGGGCACACATGCACATGCACCCGATAAGTTTTTCAAGCCTCTGGATCCAGGACTCGAACCGTAGTTGGCTATGTGGGATCCAGCTGCCTTAACTACCCTGCCACCAGCTAGCTCTTTATCTTAGTTCTTAAGTGGTTTCTTCAGCTGAGTCTAGCAACCAAACAGACATATGACAGATTAGCAAAGGAAAGGTATACCAACTTGATCAATTTTACACGTACACAGGGATCTGCACAAAAATCAAAGATCTCAAATGGCCAAGCAGAAAAAATTCATTTTATTTATTTATTTATTTATTTATTATTTTTTTGGGGAGGTTTTTGTTATAGGGCGCGTGTGCTCGCCAGACAGAGAGAGACAGAGAGATAGAAAGCGAGAAATCACTGCCCCGGGGGGGATGGCCACGCCGCAGTCCCTTCTCCTCCATTCTCCTCTTGGGATCTTGGGCAAGCATGCACACGTGCCCGGCATGAGTTTAAGCCACCGGGTCCGGGATGCGAACCGCGGTCGACTACATGGGAGTCCAGCAACATAGCCATTACACTAACTGCTGGTCCCTTCATATTTTTTTAACAAAGAACAATAAATTTGATGAAGAAATGGCAAAACAGAGGGGTGTAGGATAGGGCAAGTAAATTCCAGGGGAGTCACTGGGAGAGAGAGTGGTGTAAAGCTGGTGGAAGATAAGCATTATTTTAGGAAGTTTATTTACACAGGCCCATTGAGGCATCTATTCCCAGACTCTGGTGATAAAGGTTAGTTTCTCAAATTAATGTAGAGAAGATCTCTCTCCCTTTCTTTTTCTTAATTTGCTATATGGCACATCCATTTGCCGAAGAGACGAGAGAGAGAGAGAGAGAGAGAGAAAGAGAGAGTGAGAGAGAAAGTGAGAAAGCAACCCCCCCAGGGAGAGAGCCATGCCACAGTCTTTCTCCATTCTCCTCCCAGGATTTTGGACACCTACACACATGCGCCTGGAGTGTTTTGTTCAAGCCACCAGGTCCGGGACTCAAACTGCACTGATAGCCAAGGGGGGATCTAGCTGCCTTAACCACCATACCACTGGCTGACCCAAGAGAAGATATCTTTCTCACAGGAACTTTTATGGCTTACAAATAGAAGGGGCAGTTCAGACAACCTTTTCTGCAAACTGCTGCTTCTTAATAGCCTTTACTTAGAACTATTTATGACAAAAAGGTATTTTGAGGTGAAATATTCTGGTTTCCTTCGAAGGGGATACTTTCATTGTTGTTAGAGGGCACGTGCACTTTCCAGAGAGAGAAAAAGAGACAGGGAGGGGATGAGCAGCTGGGGTAATGGTTGCGTAACTGGACTCCCATGTAGTTGACCGCGACTGGAGTCCCAGATGTGGCAGCTTAAACCTCACGCCCATCTCGTGTGTGCGTAAGATCCTGGGAGAAGGGATTGCAGTGTGATCCCCTTGGGGGGTGGGTGCGGGTGTGATTTCTTGCTTTCTGTCTCTCTTTCTGGTGAACGCTTGGCCCTATAGCAAAAATCTCTCTCTCTCAAAAAGAAAAAAAAAAATAAGGAAGAAAACATCCCCTCCCCCATGGACATGGTCACACAACAACCCTTGCTCTTTCCTCTCACTTTTACTAGGCTAAGATAAAGTAATTGCTGGTACTGGCAGGTGGCGTGGTGGTGAAGAGTGCTGGACTCCCACATGGGAGACCGCAGTTCAAGTCCGGGACCTGGTGGCTTGCTTTCTCACTTTCTCTCTCTCTCTCTCTCTCTCTCTCTCTGGCCAAATTAAAATAAATAAGCAAATAAAATAAATAAAGTTAAATAAAATAATTCTTTTAAAAAAAGATAAAGCACTGCTGGAGAGAAGTGATAGTAAAGGGGAGATGATGAGGAAGGCTGGGTATGAAATAGTATTCTGGCTATATGATCAAGGTCTTAAGTAATCAAATAGACAAGCTACCAACAATTCCAATTCCTGTCTCTTGGAACACTGTTAAAGCTTCTAAGTGTCTTATAGGCTCCAAAACGTTTTGGAAAAATTAGTTTTCAAAGCTCACTGGAATCCCTATCTAGAACTGCAAACACTCCATCTGCAAGAAACTTCTAACCTCTTCCTGGCATAATTTCGCTTTACATTTTATCACAGTATATATTTCTTTTATTTATCCTGTTTATTGTCTGTCTTCCCCCACAAAATATAAATTACTCAAAAGAACTTTTTGTCTATTTTGTTTATGCTATATCTCTAGTGCCTAGAACATTGTAGGCTCATAATCGATACTCGAAAAATTCTTATTGAATGAATGTAAAAGTACAGGCCCTTTGCTCTTTCCTTACTTAATATGTATGACAATCTGGGCAGGTTTTCTGGTTGAACTATAGGTCATGTGGGCCTTTCTCTAAAAGTAAATTCATCCTAATATCTTAGCTTAAAACCTTAATCATATCTAGACAATATTACTGCTAGTATTTTTTTGAGAAAGAGATTTTTGCTATAGGGTGTATGCGCTCACCAGAGAGACAGAAAGTGAGAAACCATCCCCCAGGATGGATGGCCACACTGTGAGCCCTTCTCTTCCATTCTCCTCTCAGGAACTTGGGCACTCATGCACACGCATCCACTGTGAGATTTAAGTGGTTGGGTCCAGAACTTGAACCATAGTTGACTATGTCAGAGTCCAGCAGCATAACCATTATGCTATCTGTTGGTCCCTATGAGTAGTATTTTGATTTGATTTTATTTATTTATTAAAAAAAATTTTTTTAGAGGCTTTTCGCTATAGGGCGCGTGCGATTGCCAGACAGACAGACACAGAGAGACAGAAAGCGAGAAATCACCCCCGAGGGGGGATGGCCATGCCACAATCCCTTCTCCTCCATTCTCCTCTCAGGAACTTGGGCAAGCACGCACATGCGCCTGGCGTGAGTTTAAGCCACCAGGTCCGGGACGCAAACCGCGGTCGACTACATGGGAGTCCAGCGACATAGCCATGACACCAACTGCTGGTCCCAGTATTTTGATTTTAGATACTGTATGAGCAAACCAGTTTATAAGTCTAATTTTAAAGTCACTTTCATATGTTTAAAAATGAAAAGACGTAAAGAATATTAGGATCAAAGTTAAAAAGGAAAAAAAGCTGCCGTTCAGCTGGATCTAAACAGTAAATTTCACAATGCTTTGTCTTTTATAAAAACAGTATGGGGGACCAGCAGTTAGCGTAATGGCTATGTCGCTGGACTCCCACGTAGTCGACCGCGGTTCGAGTCCTGGACCCGGCGGCTTAAACTCACGCCGGGTGCGTGTGCGTGCGTGCCCAAGATCCCGAGAGGAGAATGGAGGAGAAGGGATTGCGGCGTGGCCATCCCCCCTGGGGGGTGATTTCTCGCTTTCTATCTCTCTGTCTCTCTCTGTCTGTCTGGCGAGCGCACGCGCCCTATAGCAAAAACCTCTCCAAAAAAAAGAAAAAAAAAAAAAAAAACAGTATGGAATCGTCAGAAAAGTTACCTTAAGATACAGATTTCTGGGGAACCAGCAGTTAGCGTAATGGCTATGTCGCTGGACTCCCATATAGTCGACCGCGGTTCGCGTCCCGGACCCAGTGGCTTAAAACTCACGCTGGGCGCGTGTGTGTATGTGCCCAAGATCCCGAGAGGAGAATGGAGGAGAAGGGATTGCGGCGTGACCATCCCCCCTGGGGGGTGATTTCTCGCTTTCTGTCTCTATGTCTCTCTCTGTCTGTCTGGCGAGCACACGCGACCTATAGCGAAAAACCTCTCAAAAAAAAAAAAAAAAAAGATACAGATTTCTGGAGGCTATTTGGGGGTGAAATATGACTTGCAAAGTATGCAGTGAAAAGGCTTGTGAACCATGAATGATTAAAAATTTAGTAGCGATGCCAGCCCATGGACTGGTGGTGAAGGGAGCCCCATCCATAGAGCCAACTGTCCAGGTCTGAGTCCTGGACCCAGGGACTGGAAAAACATACCGAGCACATGCATGTACATGCCCCAAATCCTCTCAGGATGGAGAAAAAGTATTGCGGCATGACCATCTGCCATGGTGGTGGTGTGGGGGTACTTTTCCCCATTCCCTCTGTCTCTATCTCTTTCTGGTGAGTACACATGTCCTTTGAAAATTAAAAAAAAAAATCTAGTAGAGATAAAAGGAGAGTATGTATTAATGATTAATGAGTCAGTACTCCCCTCAAACCACCTTGGAGACCATTCTTTTCTTTTTTTTTATTTTTAAGAATGATTTTTTTTTATTTAAATTTATTTGTTTACTTATTTTCATTTGATCAGAGAGGGACAGAGTGAGAGAGAGAGAGAGGGAGAGAAGGAAAGTGAGAAAGTAAGCTGCCAGGTCCGGAACACAAACTGGTCAGCCATGTGGGAGTCCAACACCCTTAACCACCCCGCCACCTGCTGGCCTCGAGACCATTATTTCCTTAACATCCAGAATTCATGATCTTTTACATAACTTTTTCATAATGAAAGAAAGTATTTTCAGCCTCACAGGTACAGGCAGTAGAATACTGAGCTGCAGTGCTGGAAGCCCATCGCTGGCCACAGGCTCGGATCCTGAGTTGACTTTAAACAAGTAGGGGGTGCATGCACCCAAGATCCAGACTACTTGGAGGGCTGGGGTAAGGGAACTGTGGCATGATGAGACGCTGTCTAGAATGCCCTCTCTCCCCCATGAAGAAATAAAATAAACTTTACAAGGGAGTATTTTAAAATGTTACCTTAAAGGTGTTATCTTTAAAAATGAAGTACAAAACATAACAAACAAGATTGAGAATGCCTGATAATACAGTTTCATATCTTTCCTTCTAATTTTTTTTTTTTTTTGAAATTTGCTATAGAGAGCAAGAGATGAACAGAGGAGAGAGAGAAGAAAAGTGAGAGAGCACCCCCCTCCCCCAGTGGATGGCCACTCTGCTAGTCCCTTCTCCTTAGTTTTCCTCTTGAGATTTTTGGGAACGCATGCACATGCACCTAGTGTATTTTTCAAGCCCAGATATGTGGGATCCGCATGGTTTTTTTTTTTTTTTTTGAGAGGTTTTCGCTATAGGGCGCGTGCGCTCACCAGACAGAGAGAGACATAGAGACAGAAAGCAAGAAATCACCCCCCAGGGGGGATGGTCACGCCGCAATCCCTTCTCCTCCATTCTCCTCTCGGGATCTTGGGCACGCACGCACATGCACCCGGCGTGAGTTCTAAGCCACCGGGTCCGGGACTCGAACTGCGGTCGACTACGTGGGAGTCCAGCGACATAGCCATTACGCTAACTGCTGGTTCCCGAACTTTCTCTCTCTCTCTCTCTCTCTCTCTTTTTTTTTTTTTTTGTAAAAACCTTTGCTTTCTTGGGACTCTAGTCATTTATTTATGATCCACTCTCTTTCCCACTTGTCTGCTTTTTCTGGCCTCCTGTTTGGATGAAAAAGTAAATCAAACCAACTTTTGTTGGTCTCTTCCAGTCCACTAGTTGGCAAACATCTTCGTAAAGGATCAGATAATATTTTTGTCTTGGGCTGCCCATGTAGCCTAGTGGTTAAAGGAGCTGGATCCCCCGTGCCTGACTGTGGTTCACATTCCAGCTCTGGAGGCTTGAAAATCATGCCAGGCACGTATGTGTGCCCAAAGTCCTGACAGGATGGCAAAACGGAGAAGGGATTTTAGTGTGATCATGCCCCACTGACCCACTGAGGGCCCCCCCCCCACCCCGCCCCGCCCGGTGCACATACCCTCTGGCAAGTAAAAAAAACATTTTTTTGTCCTTTGGGCTATATGGTCTCTGTCATGCTTTTTCAAGTCTGCTATTGTAGTGCAAAAGCAGCCAGAGTCAATGGTAAACAAATGGGCAAGGCTATGTTCCAACGAATCTTAGCTAATAAAAACAGGCATCAGATTGGATTTGGCCCAAGGACTGTGGTATGCCATCCCTGGTATACACCAGTCATTATGACAGGAGCTTTACATGATCTCAAGTGAAACTACAATGACATTTCCCTATAGAGTGGGATAAGAAGACAATGGAAGTTAAACACACTTAGCAGAGTGACCAGCCTATAGTACGTGCTTGACATATGGTTGCTACAAATAATAACACGTACTAAGCTACTCTGCAAGATGGGTGTTTCGTGGATGTTTTATTAAGTAACTTGCTCAGGTAGTCAGTGAAAATACTGAGCTTCAAGGCCATACAGTGGTACAGGAGTAAAATGCAGTGTTCTGAGAGGCCATCCCACATGAGAAGGCTGCCAGTGAAGTCCAGAGACCTTCCTGAGTGTGCGAGGCATGGATTGGATGCGTGGCTTTGGGCTGGCTGAGGCTGGGAGCAGGTCACAACATCAACACCCTATTAAGGGTACAGTCTCTGTTCTTTTTCTCACTCAACAACAAATAAACTAAAAACAAACAAACAAACAAAAACTACTACTTCTTTTAAGCGTCCCATGGCCTGGTGGTTAAGGCAGGTGGGTCCCATGGCCAACCACAAGGCTCAAGCTCCGAACCTAGTGGTTTGAGTAACAAGCTGGATGTGTGAGTGTGTGATGCATGCACACGCATGCACCCAAAATCCCCAAAGAAGGGAGAAATGGACAAGAAGAAATTGTGACGTGACCATGCCGCGGTGGGGTGCTTTTTTCCTCTCCCCCTCTCAGTCTGATGAGCACACATACTCTCTGGAAAAATAAAAAAAAAAACAGTTACTGAGATTCAAAATCCTTTACCGTATGCTCTAGTCTTCCCAATCGATGCTGTTTTGATTGAGTCTGATTTAATTGTGGAAATCTAGGCAAAATGAGTAAGTCCCAAAATAAATAGATCAAAAGTTGAGGTGAGTAGTGGAGATAAATGTAGAATTCCGAAACCTGCTTTCCCCTCTTAGTTTCCTGACGATTCTCATTAGGAGCCATTAGCACATCAAAGACTTATTAAAAACAGCAATTAAGCTTGTTGATGAAAGTAAGACCAATCTAGTTTCCTTTTTGACAAGCTCAAAAAAACACTCTAATAATCCTTAATGAAGGCAGCAGGTGGCAGTAAATAAACCATTAAGTTGAGAATTAACATGTCATTCAAGGGAGTTAAGACAAAATTTGCCAGCATGCTGTTCTCTTTTAGGCATTAGTCAGTTGGTTATTGCTACCATACAAGTGTTCCCAGCCACATTTAATACACTGGATCCAACTCAAAGAACTTTTTTTTTTTGTTTTGGAGAGTTCCCCCCCCCCCCCCCCCCCCCCCCCCCCCCCGCTATAGGGCACGTACATTCACCAGAAAGACAGAGAGACAGAGACAGAAAGAGAGAAATCATCCCCCAGGGGAGATGGCCACACTGCAATCCCTTCTCCTCCATTCTCCTCTTGGAGGAGATCTTGGACATGCACAAACATGTGCCTGGCATGAGTTTAAGCCACCGGCTCTGGGACTTGAACTGCAATTGACTACATAGGAGTCTAGCAACATAGCCATTACACCAACTGCTGGTCCCTAGAAGAACTTTCTAACATAAGCTGAACAGGGAGGAAACATGGGTAATAATCATCCAGAGATCACAGACATGCTTGGCAAATGTGCAGGACTGGAGAGGTGGGGCCAGCCAGGGTCTGCCTTCACTAAGGGGTGCAGCACCCCATGGATGTAACCAGAAACATGGGGCTAAAGGGAGAGAAGAGAACTCCTAAAAAAGCCCCTTAATTAAATGATTGATTCGCCAGCAAGTATTTTTGGAGTATTACTATTCAGGTATCAGGAATATAGTAATGAATACAATAGTTTCTATTTTTCTGGAGCTTACACACTAGTAGGAAAGAGAGATAATAAGCACACAGATGGGACCAGCAAGTGGCATGGTGGTTAAGGCACTGGACACTCCCACATGGCTGACCACGGTTTGAGTCCCGGACCTGGTGGCCTGCTTTCTCACTTTCTCTCTTTCTCTAGTCAACTTAAAATAAAATGAATGAATAAACAAAATTAAATAAAAATAATTCTTTAAAAAAATAAGCGCATAGATAACAGACAATGAATGTCAGTGATCAGAGATGATGAAGAGGAATATATGTATATATTTTTTAGATAGGGAGGTGGGAGGGGAAGACCTAAAAAAGTGACATTTAAAAAATATATTTACTGGGACCACAGATGGCATGGAGGTTAAGGTGGCTGGATTCCCACATGGTCAATTATGTGGTTCGAGTCCCGGACCAGGCAGCATGAAAGTCACGCTAGGTACATGAGTGCCCAAAATCCTGAGAAGAGACTGGAAGAGAAGGGATTGCAGCGTGGCCATCCCCTGTAGGGGATAATTTCTTACTTTCCCTCTTTGTCTCTCTGGTGAGTGCGTGTGCCCTATGGCAAAACTAAAAAAAGAAAAACACTACTTGTGATTGCCAGAGGGTGTGTACACTCACCAGAGAGAGAGAAAGTACCCCCCAATGAAGTGTGGTCACACCCCAATCCTTTTTCCTCTCTTTCTCCATGCTGTCAGGATTTCAGGCACGCACACACAGCATCTGGTATTTTTTCCAAGCCACCAGAGCTGGCGCTTGCACTGTAGTTGGTCGCGTGGGATCCAGCTTTCCATGTGCAGTGCTTAATGAAGTGCACTACAGGGCTAGCCCCGAGAAGGTGACGTTTGAGAAGAGACCTGAGTGAAGTGAAGCTACCGGGGACAGGAGCAGTCTAAGTAGAGGGACGAGAATGTCAATGGGGACACATGGCTGGAATATACTGAGCACCCAAGAAGGGTAGGAAAGGATGCCTTAGACAGTGTGCTGGAAGAGAGAGCACTCCGTGGAGGGGGCGCTCACTAGACTAACAGCGCATTGACGTCGTTCTGTGCCTTACTCCAGAGAACCTGATGGGGAGCTGACACAGACTAGAAACTAGAGCAGAAGAAAAAACAATGTTCCAAATGGAAGAAAAGAGGGCCATGTTTACCATGTGATACAGTTTCGTGGGCCACATCATCTAGGAAGCAGCTATCTGGGGCTGATTTTGTTGGTGCATTAGGATGGAAAGATTAAACACTGATTCATTCATTCAGTAACTATTTACTAGTGCATGTTGGTCAGAGAGCTGAATACTTTATTCAGCTAGATGCCTGAATAAAAATAAAAGTAACATTGTGTTAGGTACTGTGCAGAAGTGACACAAAGATGACTGTATTTAATTATTATAATAACTAATAACAGTATATTAACAATAATAAGTGGTTACTTTTTTTTTTTTTTTTTTTCTTTTTCCTGTAGGGCTCATGCGCTCACCAGACAGACAGAGAAAGAGAGACAGAAAGTGAGAAATCACCCCCCAGGGGTGATTGCCACGCCGCAATCCCTTCTCCTCCATTCTCCTCTAGGGATCTTGGGCACGCACGCACATGCGCCCAGGTGAGTTTTAAGCCACCGGGTCTGGGACGCGAACCGCGGTTGACTACGTGGGAGTCCAGCAACATAGCCATTACGCTAACTGCTGGTCCCATAATAAGTGGTTACTGTTACTATTCTCGTTTAGCTGATGCAGAGACCAAGGCCTAGAGAGATTATAAATGAAATGGTGGAGCTCAGATTCAAATAAAGGCATTTTAGCTTCTAATTCATCACACTGGATGTTACAAGTTGTTACAAGTTGTTACCTTGTTCTTTTTGTAGCCTTGAGGTACTCTTAAAGTAGTATTATCTAATGAAGCATGAGCTAAACAAGATTTCTTCCACTGATCTTGTTATTGCTATATCAGTCTAAAGAGCCCACTTACCAAGTGTTCTTTTCCTAGCATGGGGAGGTATTTTGGACAGGGTCTCACTACGCCATAATTCTCCCATGCCAGTCTCCCATTAGCTAGATCACAGGTGCGTACCATGCTACTCAGAGTGTTTAGGTTGGTCTGGGATCTGAACCCAGGCCCTCCATGTTGCTTCAATATAGTGCAGCAGTGCCCAACTGCCTGTTCCATTGCAGTCAGGTCTCCATATCCTTTTGAAATCTGCCTTGAGAACAGTGACAGAGATACGATTCCTGCTACATCACTGAGCCATTCATTTATCTGATATACGTCTTGTGCCTTTTCTGCATGTCACCTATATTCTTATTCTCTACCTTAATCCCAAGGCCTCAGTTGGAGATAATTCTGTGGAGGAGAAATGGCCAGGTTGCTGGAGGAAAGTGAATTGTGAAGTAGAATATTTCATTGAAGATGGCAACCATATGGACAAAGACAGAACCCAATTTTAACATGGGACAGAGGGGCAGTGAAGTGGTGATGAAAATGCCGCATGCACACCTACTGTGTTTCTACCACTTTATTTGGTTTTCATTTAATCTTTCAATAATACTGCAGGCCAAGTACTTCACCTGAGAGGTTAACTAAACTTGCACAAGTCCATTGTAGTAAGTTACAGAGCTAGGACGTGAACTCATGTCTGTTAGTCTATATCACCTGAGGTGTCTCAAAGCTTAACCCATTACGCTGTCTCTCCTTGGAAAGGCAAATGTATCAACAAATAATATATATTGCCCTTTTTGCTCAGGCCACCTTGCAAGGCAGAAAAATTTATCTCACGGAACGCAAGATGGCTTAATTCTAATAAATGGCCTAACACTTGGTGCTTTAACATAAAGTGACAAGCACTAAACACTTGATAAAGAAAATTTCATTTTAAATCCAAATTTATATTCCTTATAGTGAAAAACCATATTAGCTAACAATGTTTAAACAAGGCTGTTGAACACAGGACAAATACAAATTTGAGCATTTCTGTTTTATTATTGAGTGGTATATACTGTTCCTCCCAACCCTGTAACTATTTTTTTTTTTTTTTTAATAAGAGGTTTTTGCTATAGGGTGCGTGCACTCACCAGAAAGACAGAGACACAAAGCAAAAAATCACCCCCTCGGGGTATAGCCACACCACAATCCCTTCTCCTTCATTCCCCTCTCGAGATCTTGAGCACCCATGCATACGCACCTGGCCTGATTTTAGGCTGTTAAGTCCAGGACTCAAACCTCGGTCAACTATGTTGGAGTCCAGTGATATAATCATTATGCCTTCTGCTGGCCCCCAACCCTGTAATTCTTAGGACACGATGTTATATGACAATAATAGCAAGTCATGAATTTATTCTAGGAATGACTCCCTCTCTAAGCAAAAAGTGTAATAGTTTGGGTCTAGGAAACCATAAGAATGTCCTATGTATCTCTGAAATAACAATAACACATTATTTTCCCCAAAATCAACTTTGTACATAACTATTTAAACAGAAATATTAATATGATTGTTTTAGAGGTTGCAGAGGATTTTCAAGAAATAGCTTCCTTGGTTTATAATGTTGTAAACATTCAAATAAAAATCTATTGTTTCAAAAATATAGCTTTTTATAATTTTTTAATTAATGCACTTGTTAAATTTCCTAAACCGTTGCTTTATTCAACAATATTTTATTTATCTGAATGATGGTATTTTATTCCTTTTATCAAATAATATTTACAAACCACAGGCCTAGATGAGAATATAAATAGCAATGTGCTATCATTAGTAAGAATATTCTCATCAAGAGTCCCACCTTCTCTGCAGCTAATCAAGTTCTATCCATAGTCACTCCCAATCCCTTTCCTGGATACTTTCTCAGAAAACTCTGTCCCAGTGGGCCTCAAACTCATCTGTCTACTAGAACGACTTGTGAGCTTTACAAAATACTGAAGCTTGTGTCTTATTCCTATAGATGGTGATTAACTGATGTGGGATGTGACTTCAGAATTTTTTAATCACCAGAGGGCATGCACATATGCTCACCAGAGAAAGATAGAGAAACAGAGAGAGGGAGAAAGCACTTCTGAGGGGTGTGGTCATACCATGATCTTTTTTCTCCATCCCTTTGAGATTTTGGAGACAAACACATGTCCATGTAGTGCATGCACGCGCGCGCGCACACACACACACACACACACACACACACACAAAACGTCAGAATGTAGAATCCAGGATCCATTTCCCTTAACTATTATGCAACAGGGCTGGCCCTGCTTGAGAATTTTTAAAACATCCCCAAGTGGCCCTAACATGCAGTGGAGTTTGAGGAAAACACTGCTGTGGCCTTTACTTTTTTTCACTTTGTCTATTACAGTGAGGACTGCACGACTTATATAACTGTTTCATCCTCTTTAAGTTTTGTTTCTCTAGTAGCAATTTAAATTCCTTACAGTTAGAGATAAATGTATCTTAAGATTTTCACACCTACTGTGTCTGGTAGAGTTGTGAACACAATAAATCACGCAAGGCAGATCGGATAAACCCACTTGGTAAAAACAACAACAAGAACACACTGTGGGGCCGGCTCTGCAGTGCAGTGGTGATGTGCTGCTCACGAGAGCTGGGATTCCACCTGGCAACTGTAGTTTCAATCCCTGGTGGGTCAGCCTGAAAACGCACCGTGCGCGCACATGAATGCTCGAGACCTGATGTGCAAGAAGACTGCGGCAGGGAGACTGCAGCGTGACCAGATCCGGTGACGGGTGCTCTTCTCTCTCTTGCAAACTTGCACATGCATGCACATTCGCTGTCATAAATACAGAAAAAATTTAAGTGACAGCAAGAAAACACTGCGGTTTGTGGTAGCTTTCCATGGCTGTTGTAATAAATTATTAAAAACCTAATGACTTAACACAAATTAATTATTTTATAGTTCCATAGGATAGAAATCTGACTCATGTCTCAGTTCACTAAAATCAAGGTGCCGTTAGGGCTGTGTCCTTTCTGGAGGCTCTCGGAAGGACTCCATGTCCTAGCCATGTAAGTACAGTACATTTTGGAGGCCGCCCACAGTCCTTGCTTCGTGACCTTCCACCTTCGAAGCCAGCACCTTCCTCAACTGTCACATGTTCCTCTGATCTTCTGTCTCCCTCTTCACTTCTTTCTTCCTTTCTTCCCTACTTTCTTTCTTTCGTCTTTCAGAAGGTGAATACACTTGTCAGAGGAAAAGAGAGAGAGACAGAGACAGAGACAGAGAGAAACGGTCACTCCACAATCCCGTTTCTTCCATTTCTCCTTTCAAAGTTTTGGGCAAAAGCTAGTGCCTGATGTGTTTCTCAAGCCACTGGGTCTAAGGTTTGAACTGCACAGTGGGCCATGTGGGACCCCTTCACCTTGACCACCATGACACAGGCTGGCCCCCTTTGCTACTTTTTTAAAAAAGTAATTATTTTTATTTACCATTATTATTTTTCAATTTTCTATAGGGCATGTGTGCTCACAAGACACAGAAAGAGAGAGAGAAAGTAAGAAAGCAAGTTGCCAGGTCCGGGATTTGAACTGTGGTCAGCTATGTGGGAGTCCAGTGCCTCAACTACCATGTCACATACTGGCTTCCCCTTTGCTAAATTTAAAGTCCCCTTCTAATATATTGAGCCCACCTGGATCATGATTAGTAACCTTAATCCATTTGCAACCGTAATTCCCCCTTGCCATGTATCTATTGTAACGTACTCTGAGGTTCAATGGGTTACTGTGTAGGCATATGGCCTGGAGGGGAGCAGTGTTATTTTGCCTACAATGTGGTTATTTGTAGAATTTAAAAATATAAGGAGGAAAATGGAAATCACCTGTACTTTCAAGACCCAAAGGACACATGCACGACTGATGGCACAAAGATACAAAAATTCTGGAGACAGATGGTGGTGATAGTAGTATAAGAATATACAGAACCGTACACTTAAAAGTTGTTCAAATGGGAACCAGCAGATGGCGTATTAGTTACATTGCTGGACTCCAACATGGCTGACCACAGTTCAAGTCCTGGATCTGACAGCTTGAAACTCATGCCAGATGCATGTGCGTGTGTACCCAAAATTCCAAAAGGAGAAGAGAAGGGACTGAAGAGTGGCCATGCCCTCTGGGGGTGATTTCTTGTTTTCTGTCTCTCTCTGTCTCTCCAGCGGCCATATAGCAAAAATTTCTCTCAAAGAAAAAAAAAAAGGCGTTAAAATAGTGAACTTCACATTATATATATTTCACTACAATTTTTTTAAACTTTGGTGGTGGTGCTATATGATTTTGTGACCTGCCCTTTTTTTCCTAATTAATATTTTCTGATACCATTTCTTCTGAAACATTATTTTAAATAGTTACACATAATATTCTACATAAGAATATAATTATTTAAGCAGTCCCATGTTACTGAACATTTGTTTTTAATTTTATAATCTTAGAGGTCACAGGTTTTAACATTTTAACTGGTTCCTATTTATTTTATAAAATGTATTAAATGTAATATACCCCCCAGTGAATCTTCTATTATTTAAAATTGTGAAAAATCTATGGGTCCAGCAGATGGCATAGTGGTTATATTGTTGGACTCCCACATGGACAATTGCAGTTCAAGTCCTAGACACTGGCTTGAAAATCACGCTAGGTTCCTGTGTGCATGTGCCCAAGATCCAGGGAGGAGAATGGAGGACGAGGGATTACAGCATGGCCGTCCCCTGTTGGAGGTGATTCCTCACTTTTCCATTCACTGTCTCTGTCTCTCTGGGAGCACATGGGCACTAAGGCAAACAACTCTTAAAAAATAAAATAAAATAGTGAAAATCTGAACCTAGAACATTATATCGTATTGCCTTTCTTTAATTCATTGTGTCAATTTTCTAGGCCATGATAAGAGCAAAAGGCCTCACTATACCACAGTGATAAAATCATTTACAACACTAAAATAGAGATACTGTCATAAATTCTGACTTTTTAAAAAATACTTATTTTATTTTTATTTATTGTCATTATTTTAGTTTTTTGAAGTTGACCAGAGAGACAGAGAGAGAGAAGGAAAGTGAGAAAGCAAGCTGCCAGGTCCAGGACTCGAACTACGGTCAGCCATGTGGAAGTCCAGTCACCTCAACCACCACACCACCTGCTGGCCCCGAATTTTTGTCTTTGTTTTTTAAGCACCAGGGTGCAATTGCACTCAACAGAGAGACAAACAGAGGGAGAGGGAGAGAGAGAAAGTACCCCCAATGGAGTGTGGTCACGCTGCAATCTCTTCTCCATTTCTCTATCTCATGGGGATTTGGGCATACACACATGAGAATCTGGCATGTACTTTTGTAGCTGCCAGAGCGGGGATTTGAATCACTCAGTTGGCCATGTGGGATCTGATTCCCTTTACCACTAGGCCATGGGGCCAGTCCCCTTGATTCCTATGTCACTTAAAATATGAGTCAAATGAGAAGCACATACCACCACCCTTTCCCTGCCTCTTCTGCTATTTGTAAAACCATGGATTCTTTCCAGGACTACTCTGGTGTACAGAATTATCATTTACATATGTTCAAATGTCCATCTTTAGAGAAAATGCAAGCTCCAGAGAACCCAGTTTCCCTTTATATCTTTTTTCATACTTATTTTTTAAAATTTTGCTACAGGGAACATGAGAGAGAGAGAGAGAGAGAGAGAGAGAGAGAGAGAGAGAGAGAGAGAGAGAAAGCACCCAAAAGGGGAGATGGCCACATTGCAATCTTTTCTCCTCCATTATCCTCTTGGGATTTTGGGCATACATGCACATGTGCCCAGTGCTTTTTAAGCTGTGGGGTCTGGGACTTGAACCACAGTTGGCTATGTGAGAGCCAGCTGCCTTAGCCACACCACTGCTGGCCCTCTTTATATATCACTATATAGGTAAAATTGCTTTGTAGTGAACATCCAAGGTATACACACAAACTGTGCTAGAACTGCTGCTACAGAAGTGGCAGTACATACATGGCAAAGAATGAAATCAGCCAGCAAGTTCCAGAGCCCTCCTTGCCCTCATTCCCAATAACACATGGGGACACCGTATGGAAGAGTCTTTCTCTCTGCCTCTCTTGTGAAAAAATTCTCCCCACCCCTACTTTCAAGTATCTGCTAAGTCTGCAAAGCACTACTCTAAAAATGACAGTCTTATGGGCTGGCCCCATAGAGTAGTAGTTAAGTACTGTACATTAAGAACTGGATCTTGGGGACAGCAGGTGGCATGGTGGTTAAGGGCGCTGGACTCCCACAAAGCCAACTGCGGCTTGAATTCCAGACCTGGCGGCTTACTTTCTCTCTTTCTCTCATCAAATTAAATAAATAAATAAATAAAGTTTTTTAAAAAAAGGAACTGAATCTCAGGGCCAGCAGATGTGTAGTGATTATGTTACTGGATTCCCACATGGCCAATCGTGGTTTGAGCCTCGGTCCGGGTGGCTTGGAAATCATGCTGGGCACGTGTGCATGTATATGCAAGATCCTAGGGGGAGAATGAAGAAGGGATTATAGCATAGCCATCCCTCTGGGAGCTGATTTCTCACTTTCTGTTTTACTACTTCTGTTTCACTCTCTGGTGATGGCACACGACTCTGTATCTGTCCTGTCATCTTTCTTTTAACCTAAACTACTACTTATTCCCTCCCATTCCCACTGCATTATTTATTTATTTATTATTTATTTATTTATGAGGTTTTTGCTACAGGGCACGTGCGCTCACCAGACAGACAGAGAGAGACAGAGAGACAGAAAGCGAGAAATTACCCCCCAGGGGAGATGGCCACGCCGCAATTCCTTCTCTTCTGTTCTCCTCTCAGGATCTTGGGCATACACCACGCACACGCGCCCGGCGTGAGTTTTAAGCCACCGGGTCCGGGACGCGAACCACCGTCAACTACATGGGAGTTCAGCAACATAGCCATTATGCTAACTGCTGGTCCCCCCACTGCATTATTTTGTAACAAATCCTAGACATCATATAAAATATATTCTAATTCTCTTCCATCAAAGATTATCTATAAATAAGGGTCAGCTGGTGGTTAAGATGGCTGGATCACACACAGTCAACTGTGCAGTCTGAGTCCCAGACCGAGTGGCTTGAAAATCATAAGGGGGAGGTGGGACTGAGAGGTGGCATGGTGGTTAAAGGTGCTGGATTCCTACATGGCTGACTGCAGTTCTAGTCTCAGACCTGGCGGCTCACTTTCTCACTTTCCCTTTCTCTCTCCCTGTCTCTCTCTGGTCAAATTAGAAAACAATAATAACAAATGGAATTAAGTGAATAAATAATTCTTTAAAAAAAAAAGGAAAAGAAAGAAAAGAAAATCATATTGGGCAGTGCTCCTTTATATGTTGTGATACAGCAAGAAGACCCTGTCCAGAGGCCAGCCAGCACCATGGTCTTGGAATTCTCAGCCTCCAAAAAAGTGAGCTAAATAAGTGAGTTATTCTTTTAAATGATCTAGACTCAAATATTTCTTATATTAGCAACTGGACAGGCTAGAACACCCAGCTGCCTCTGCACTCCTCTGCTTCAGTACCAAACAGAACTACTATTTTGTTGGTGGTGTTTCTCCACTCAGATGAATTCTAAATACTTGGAGGCAAAAACCCTATAATCACTCCAATGTATTTTTTGGTGACTGGCTCAATACCCAGATCCCAATGCATAAAAGGTAAATTAATAAAAACATGGGAACCAGCAGTTAGTGCAATGGCTATGTCGCTGGACTCCCACGTAGTCGACTGCGGTTCGCGTCCCGGACCCGGTGGCTTGAACTCACGCCGGGCGCGTGTGCGTGCGTGCCCAAGATCCCGAGAGGAGAATGGAGGAGAAGGGATTGCGGCGTGACCATCCCCCCTGGGGGGTGATTTCTCGCTTTCTATCTCTCTGTCTCTCTCTGTCTGTCTGGCGAGCGCACGCGCCCTATAGTGAAAAACCTCTCCAAAAAAAAAAAAAAAAACATGAAATAAAAAAGTCTTGTTGGGTGTCCCGTCCCTGTTCAGGTGCCACGTGTCCCATCCCTGTTCAGGTGCCAGGTGTCCTGACCTGGGGGGACAGTCGAACAGGTTTCCTGAGGGAAGGAGTGAGAGCCGGAACAAGTGGTGCAGTGTCACAGCACGGAGACGACACAATGTGTTCAGTGTCATCTGTTTATTGTGGGCAGCACAGTACAGCATGGAGACAACGCAGTGTTACAACTCTTCAGGGTCGTGTCATCTATTGTGAGCAGCACGGAGATGACGCGGTGTCACAGCTCTTCAGAGGTGTCCAGAGACGATGTAGTGTTAAAACTCTTCAGGGTCTTCAGGGTCGTCTGGAGACTGTGCGGTGTTTCAGCTCTTCAGGCTCTCCAGGGTCATCATCTTGCTACTGTGGGCCAGGCATCGTGGTTATATACATGCTGGTGGGCCGTGATTGGTTGTAAACAGTGGGCCGTGATTGGTTGGTTGTAAATGGTGGGTTATGATTGGTTGCTTTTGGACCAATCATGAGGTGCCGGATATGCAAATCTGAGGGATTCTAGTGGCCAATCAGAGCAAGGTTTCAAAGGTCAGGTTTTATGAAGGGAACCAATCATGGCAATTGTTTGCTCTCTGAGAAACCTTGGCAGACTCGCTGGTGCGCAGCCTCCCACAGTTGGGCACATATATGTGCATGCCCAAAATCTCAAAAGGAGAGAGAAATGGAGGAGAAGGGACTGCAGTGTAGCCATTCCCTACAGAGGGGAGGTGCTTTCTCAAACCCCCTCCAACTCTCACCAGAGAGTGTATGTGCTCTCTAGCAAAAATAAATAAATAAATAAATAATTAAAAAGCAAATAAAATGAATCTTTCCATTTTTCCTAGATACTTTCCTCTACTGCCACGGTGAACACTATCATTAAGGTATTCAAGTTAGCTGGATCAGTATTATGGGACACTAAGTTATATGCTGAATAAATCCAATTATATTCTCTAAAATAAGAGCTACCTTGTTTTCGTTTTTTAAAGATGAGATCTCACGGGACCAGCAGTTAGCGTAATGGCTATGTTGCTGGACTCCCATGCAGTCGACCGCGGTTCAAGTCCTGGACCTGGTGGCTTAAACTCATGTCGGGCGCGTGTGTGTGTGCCCAAGATCCTGAGAGGAGAATGGAGGAGAAGGGATTGTGGTGTGATCATCCCCCCTGGGAGTTAATTTCTCGCTTTCTGTCTCTCTGTCTCTCGCTCTTTCTGGAGAGTGCACGCACCCTATAGCAAAAACCTCTCCAAAAAAAAAAAAAAAAGATGAGGTCGCACCGTGTGTGATCCTCCTGCATCAGCCTCCTAAACAGCTGGGAACACAGGCGCATGCCATAAGCCAGGGAAAACAAGAGCCACCATTAATGAGTACTTGCGACCTTCTAGGTACTACTGTGTTGTATTAGTTATCTATTGCTGTGTAATGAATTATCTGAAAAGTCTGCCCATGGAAAGAAGAAACACGTAATTTCTTGTAGTTTCTTAAAGTCAAGAACACAGAAGTGGTTCAGCTGGGTGCAGTGTGTAATCAAGGTGTTGGTTCGGGCCGCAGTGATTTCAGATCTCAGTATGAGAAGGATCCCCTTCTAAACTCATTCACAGGACTGCCTGAAGATATAGACTGGGGCTCCCCCAAAAGCAAGTGATTCAAGAGGACGACAGACTCCAAGACTGGAGCCTCAGTCTCTCTCTCTCTTTTTTTTTTTTTGGAGAGGTTTTTGCTATAGGGCGCGTGCGCTCGCCAGACAGAGAGAGAGAGAGAGAGAGACATAGAGACAGAAAGCGAGAAATCACCCCCCAGGGGGGATGGTCACGCCGCAATCCCTTCTCCTCCATTCTCCTCTCGGGATCTTGGGCACGCACGCACACGTGCCCGGCGTGAGTTTTAAGCCACCGGGTCCGGGACGCGAACCGCGGTCGACTACGTGGGAGTCCAGCGACATAGCCATTACGCTAACTGCTGGTTCCCGGCTTCAGTCTCTTTTGTAACCTTGTCTTGTTCAATACATTCCATCACTTCTAGTATATTCTGTGTGGGAGAAGCTGATCAGTTTCTCACCTTTTAAAACTCTGTTCTGCTGCTAATAACAGAAAATAAAGGAGTCTGGATAATTTATAAAAATAGAGGGTTAGGGGCCAGCAGGTGGCATGGTGGTTAAGGTGCTAGATACTCCCACATGGCCAACCATGGTTTGAGTCCTTGACCTGGTGGCTTGCTTTCTCACTTTCCCTCTCTTTCTTTCTCTCTCTCTCTCTGTGTCTCTCTCTGGTCAAACTGAAATAAATGAATGAATAAGTAAAATTAAATAAATAATTCTTAAAAAAAAAAAAAGAGAAAAGACAGAGATCTAACCTTTTGGCTTGTTGTCAGAACTACAGGAAAGCATCTTTATACCTCCAAAAAGAACTGCTCCCCACAGTGGGCACATGTACGTATGCCCAAGATCCCAGGAGGAGAAGGGAGAAGAAGGGACTGTGGTTTGGCCATCCACTCTGGGGGCATGATTTCTCACTTTCTGTCTCTCTGTCTCCCCAGTGAGTACACACACTCTAGAGCAAAAATCTCTCCAAAAAATAAAAAGAGGTTAACTCAGCTCACAGTTTAGAGATCCAAGGTCCAGGGGCTTTATCAGGTGAGGTCTTACAGAGTCTAGAGGCATCATGTTATGAGGGCCAGATCAGAGCAGAGCAGCTGTGTCCAGGTGTCTCTGTTCTGGTCTCATTTCTCTTCCTTGTAAACCCACCAGAATTAATCATGAGGGTCCCACCCTGATGCTCTTAATCCTAATCTCCCAAAGGCATCACCTTTCAACAACATAGTCAGATTAGGTTTTCACCCTCTTAATCCCATTCCCACCAAATCTCAACATATGATTTTTTTGGGAGGAGGGATACTTAACTACTGCACCCTCCCTCACTCAGCAGAACATTACACAACAGCACGGATGTGGTAAACCACAATGAGAGGCTCCTATCTCATGCGCTGACTATTGATTACTGAGCTGGTTTGATACCTACAGCTTATTGTAAATTGATAAATGATCTTACCTTTTTGAGTATCACTGCGCCCACTTATAGATGAGAAAAAGTTAAATAACTTGTCCAAGGATAGAGTAGAAGAAAGTGAGGAAAGTACACTGATTATGCCAGTCACTCATCATTTATTTTTTGAGAGACTAGCATATATGGGTTACTCCTCTAAGCCCTGGGCATCTAAAAGAGAACATGACATGAGAACTCACATATGTAAAATATATGACCACTGCTCTCACAGGGCAATGTTTAGAAGTTTGTTTTAAGCTACTGGGGCCAGGACTTGAACTATGGTTGACTACATGGGAGTCTAGTGACATAGCCATTACATCAACTGCTGGTCCCTGTTTAGAAGTTTTTGAAGATAACAAATAGAGGGACCAGCAGTTAGCGTAATGGCTATGTCACTGGACTCCCACGTAATCGACTGCGGTTCGCTTCCCGGACCCAGTGGCTTAAAATTCACGCCGGGCGCGTGTGTGTGCGTGCCCAAGATCCTGAGAGGAGAATGGAGGAGAAGGGATTGCGGCGTGGCCATTCCCCCTGGGGGGTGATTTCTCGCTTTCTGGCTCTCTGTCTCTCTCAGTCTGTCTGGCGAGTGCATGCACCCTATAGCAAAAACCTCTCCAAAAAAAAAAAAAGATAACAAATAGAAAGTGAAAATGATATGGCATACTACTGCATCAAAAATATAGGGACCAGCAGGTGGCATAGTGGTTACATCACTGGACTCCCACATGGCTGACTGCAGTTTGAGTCCTGGGCCTGGAGGCTTGAAATTCATGTTGAGGGGCCGGCAGGTGGCGTGGTGGTTAAGGGCGTTGGACTCCCACATGGTGGGAGTGGTTCAAATCCCAGACCTGGCAGTTTGGTTTCTCATTTCCCTCTCTCTCTCATTCTGTCTCTCTCTGGTAAAATTGAAATAAATAAATCAAGTTAAAATAATTCTTTAAAAAAAAAAAAAAAGAAAGGAATTCATGCCAAGTGCCTGTGTCTGTGTACCCAAACTCCTGAGAGGAGAATGGAAGAGAAGGGATTGTGGTATGGCCATCCCCCTTGGGGGTGATTTCTTGCTGTCTCTCTGTCTCTGTCTTAATGGCGAGCATGTACACCTTATGGCAAAAATCTCTAACACCACCAGAAAAAATCATTTTAAAGGAAATCTTCTTTTTTCTTTTACTGCCAAGAGTGAGAAAAAAAGTATCCCTTATTGGGTATGGTCATGTCACAGGCCTTTTTTGCTCCAGTTCTCCATTCCATAAAAACTTGAGGCATACCGGCAGCTGGGACTCAGACTCAAACTGTGGTTGGCCATGTGGGATTCAGGTCCCAATGTATATTACTTAACAACTGTGTTATGGGGCTTGCCCAGAGAAAATTGTCAACATTTTGTCCAACTCCTTTGTGCTGCAGATCAGCAGAAATCTGCATAGACAATTTTCAGTAAGGAAGCAACAAGAAGAAACTTAGAATATTTGTATTCTCCTCTTCAATGGGCTCAGTGATTCTTCCTATGCATTCTTACAACTGTATAGGCTCAACTAAAACTGATACTATGATGATTACAATTATGTTGTTCTGAATTCTACAAAAATCTTTAAAGAAGAGCTAACTCCCATTCTATTCAAACTATTTCTAAATATCCAAAAGGAAGAACCCTCCCAAATTCATTCTATGAAACCTCCATTACCCTCATTCCAAAATCAGACAATGGCATCACACAAAAAAACTACAGACCAACATCCTTGATGAATACAAATGCAAAAAAAATCTCAACAAGATATGAGCAAATCGTATCTAATGATGCAGTAAAAAGATTATACATCATGATTAGGTTGGTTTTATTCCAGGGATTCAAGAGTGGTTCAATATATGCAAAACCATAATATAACACATGATATCAATAGAAGGAAAGATACAAACCATATGATCATACCAATCGATGCAGAAAAAGCATTTGGTTAAATACAACATCCCTTCAAGACTAAAACTCTCAACAAAATCAACATAGAAAGGATATTTCTCAACACAATAAAAGACAAATATGAAAAACCCATTGCCAACACTATACTAAAAACTGGGAACAAGTTAAGGTTACCAACTTTCTCTACTCCTTTTCAATATAGTACTGGAAGTCCTAACCAATGCAATCAGACAATAGAATAAAATAAAAGGCATTCAAATAAGGAAAGAAGTGAAATTATCTCTATTTTCAGATGACATGATTTTACACACAGAAACCCCAAAAGAATCCACAAAAAAAACTTTTGGAAGTAAGAAATGAATACAGTAAAGTGGTAGGATACAAAATCAGCATACAAAAATTTATAGAATTTCTATACACCAACAGTAAACAGACTGAGGTAGGATTGAAGAAAGCAATTTCATTTAAAATAGCCTCAAAAGAAAGAAGATATTTAGGAATAAACCTAACCAAAGAAGTCAAAAACCTCTACAAGGAAAACTATGAAAAACTGAAACAAGAAATTGATAATAATACAAAAAAAGTGTAAGGACGTCTATGTTCCTGGATTGGAATAATTAATATAATAAAAATGTCAAGTCTGTCCAGATTGATCTATAAATTAAATGCAATCCCAATCAAATTCACAGATTTAGGAAAAAAAAAATCATAGAATGTGCCTGGAACCAGGACCAGCAATTGGCGTAATGGCTATGTCATTGGACTCCCATGTAGTCTACCACAGTTTGAGTACTGGACCCGGTGGCTAAAACTCACACCGGGTGTGTATGCCTGCATGCCCAAGTTCCCGAGAGGAGAATGGAGGAGAAGGAATTTCAGCGTAGCCATCCTCCATGAGGGTGATTTCTCGCTTTCTGTCTCTCTGTTTCTCTCTGTCTTTCTGGTGAGCACACATGCCCTATAGCAAAAACCTCTCCAAAGGAAAAAAAAAATGTGTCTGGAACCATAAAACACCCTGTATTTGCCAAAGCAATACTGTGCAAGAATAGTGGAGTAGGAGGCATTTTATTCCCATACCTCCAAATATATTACAAAGCTGTGATAATCAAAACAGCATGGTATTGGCACAAAAAATAGACATGTAGACCAATGGAACAGAATAGAGACCCCAGAAATAAACCCCAAGACATACAGTCAACTGGTATTCTTTTTAAATTAAAAAAATTATTATTATTTAAATTTGACCAGAGAGAGATAGAGATAGAAAAACTGAGAAAGCAAGCCACCAAAAATCAAGCCAATTAAGATGGTCTAGAACTCAAACCACAGTTGGTCATTTGGGAGTCCAGCACTCTTAACCACTACACCACCTCCCGGTCCCCAGCCAACTGGTATTTGACAAAAGACATCAGACAATCCAGTGGACAAAAGAAAATCTCTTTAGCAAATGGTACTGGAAAAACTGGGAAAAAGATGAAAATTGGAACCCTGTCTCTCACCCTTAACAAAAATCAACTTAAAATGGACCAATGATCTAAACCTAAGACCTCAAACTTTAAAATTATTGGTACATAACACAAAGAAAATTCTCGGAGACATTAGAGTAGGCAAAGACTTCCTAAATAAGACGCCCTCCCCCCCCCCCCCCCCCCCCCCCCCGCAAGGCACAGACAACAATCCCCAAAATAGACAAGTGAGATTACATTAGGTTAAAAGGTTTCTGCACAGCAAAAGAAACAATAATTAGGGAACCAGCAGTTAGCGTAATGGCTATGTTGCTGGACTCCCATGTAGTCGACCGCAGTTTGCGTCCCGGACCTAGTGGCTTAAAACTCATGCCGGGTGCGTGTGTGTGCGTGCCCAAGATCCCAAGAGGAGAATGGAGAAGGGATTGCGGTGTGACCATCCCCCCTGGGGGGTGATTTCTCACTTTCTGTCTCTCTGTCTCTCTCTGTCTGTCTGGCGAGCTCACACGCCCTATAGCGAAAACCTCTCAAAAAAAAAAAAAAAAAAAAAAAAGAAACAATAATTAGAATGAATTGACAACCCTTGGAATGCGCGAATATATTTGCAAACTATGCCTCTGATGAGGGACTGATAACCAGAACATACAGGGAACTCATGCAGCTTAACATCCCTAATTATATGGCAGATGTAAATCAACACCACAATGAGATACCCCCTAACCCCAGTCAGAATAGCCAAGATTAAAAAAATAATGATAAGACCAATAGATGGTGTAATGGTTATGTCACTGGACTCCTATGTAGTTGACGGTGGTTTGAGTCCCAAATGCGGTGACTTAAACTAATGCAGGGCATGTGTGCATGTGTGCCCAAGATCCCAGGAGGAGAATAGAGGAGAAGGGATGGCGGTGTGGCCATCCCCCCCGCCCCAGGGTTGATTTCTCACTTTCTATCTCTCTTTGTTTCTATGGCGAATGCACACACACTATAGCAAAAATCTCTCTCTTAAAAAAAAGAGTGATAAGTGCTGGTTAGGTTGTGGTTAAAGGGGAACTCTCCTACATGGTTGGTAGTAATGTAAATTAGTACAGCTATTGTGGAGAACTATATGGAGTTCCTCAAAGACCTGTAAATAGAACTACCATATGATCCAGTAATTCTACTGCTGGGTATCTACCCTAAGGATAGGAATACACTCAGAAAAACACTTACACATCCACGCTTATTGAGGCATTATTCACAACTGCTAAGACAGGAAACCAACCCAAATATCCACGAATGGATGAATGTATTGAAAAAGTATGGCATTTACAAGCAAAAGGATAAATAGTAACTGAATGTTTTTAAAAACTTGGAATAATAATAATAGCACTCTGGAAAAAAATGAAAAGCTATTGGATGATGGTGATGGGGATTTTAATGTCTTTATATTGACTGATATGAATGGTATTCTTTCTGGAAAAAGAAATGTAATACACTGTAATGTTATATGTGATTCAATATAATATAAACAAGATTATGATAATAGTAAAAAAGTTTTAAAAAAAGAAAAGATATGTGCACATACAGTAGGGAATACTACTCAGTCAGGAAAAACGAGACCTGGCATTTGATAGAAAGTGAATGAATACGGAAGATTTATTGCTAAGCAAAGTAAGACAGACTATGAAAGAGAGGCATTATATGTCCCTACTCAATATATACCAAATGTCTGCACTCTATGGCAGAAACGGAAAGACTTGAAGATATACAAGCATGGAGAGCAACTGCAGATACTAGAGACAGTGTGGGAGGAGGCTGAGAAATGGGGGAGTGTGAGAGGAAGGAAGAAAGAAGCAAAACGTTTAAGCAACCCAAAAATGGAAAATTAGCCGTTGATAATGTGAATGGTAATATCTTTAACTGAACTAATTAATATATAGTGTGTTCATGCTGGGAAAATTCATTTTTTATGTTCTAATGATACACAGTGATTGAATGTAAAAAAAAATTACAAAGGTATCTTTCGGAAAGAAATATGTTGTTACTGAGCTCTCTAGCTTCCCTCCCACTATTTAAGCGCTCAAATATTTACATAACAATAACTAAAATGGACTTATGGGGGGACAGCAGGCAACCTGGAGGTCAGTGTGGCTGGATCCCCCTGGGTGGATCCCACATGGTAGGCTATGCTCAAGTCCTGAAACTCCTAGCTTCCAAAACAAGCCAGGTGCTTGTCCCTGTGTGCCAAAAATCCGAAGAGGAGAATGGAGGAGAAGGGATTGCATGGCCATCTCTCCAAGGGGTGATTTTTTATCCACCCTCCCATCTCTGCAATGAGCACACACACCCAATATCAAAATAAAATAAATTAATTAATTAAAAAACTTATTTCAGTCCTGGACACTAAGAACATAATTGAGAAGGATGGTGAATCAAGAACTTCTAGACCTGAGAATACTACCTCAAATAAAAAATTAGGCCCAAACATACCAGTTAATTCTATTAAATTTTGGATAGAAAAAGTCAATGAGAATTTATGGTAAATCTACAGTATAATTAAAGTAGTGAGAGAAAAATTGTGGTGTGGCAGTAATGTGCTGCTTAAGAGAAGTCAGATCCCACGAAGTGACTGAGCTTAGAATGCCTGGCCAGGCAAGACACAGGTCAGTGACCGAAATTCAGTGGGATGGAGGGTTGAGGGAGTAATCAGACCCTGTGAAAAGTGCTTCTCTCTCTCTAGTTCTGCTACTCCCATGTATGTACACACATCTATGATAAAGAAAGGGAAAAGGTGAAAATATATATATAACATATATCAAATATTTTTACAGAATTATTTTATTTAACTTTACTTATGCATTTACTTATTTTTATTTGACCAAAGAAGGAGAGAGAGAGAGAGAGAGAGAGAGAGAAAGAGAGAAAGCGATAAAGTGAGCCACCAGCTCTGGGACTCGAACCATAATCAGCCATGTGGGAGTCAGGCATCCTTAACCACCACACCACCTGCCAGCCCCAACATATTAAATATTTTAAAAACTAGTGATTTTTTGCACCTTGGGAAGGCAGGACAAGAGGACCTATAAGTACAGACTGAAGGTACGGCAGGTGGCATAGTGGTTAAGGTGCTGCACTCCCACGTGGCTGACTGCAGTTTGAGTCTCAGACCTGGCAGCATTTTCTCTCATTCTCTCTCTCTGGTGAGCACACATGCCCTACAGCAAATTAAATAATAGTAATAATGAATGAATAAATAAATAAATAATAAATAAAATAAACATTAAAAAAAAGTACAGGTTGAGTGTCTCCTCTCTGACATGCTTGGGACCAGAAGTGCTTTGGATTCCAGATTTTTAAAAAGAATTTGGGGTACCAGCTGTTAGCGTAATGGCTATGTCTCTGGACTCTCACGTAGTCGACCGCGGTTCATGTCCCAGACCCGGTGGCTTAAAACTCACGCCGGTCGTGTGTGCATGCGTGCCCAAGATCCCGAGAGGAGAATGGAGGAGGATGGATTGCGGTGTGGCCGTCCCCCCTGGGGGGTGATTTCTCGCTTTCTGTCTCTCTGTCTCTGTCTGGCAAGCGCACAAGCCCTATAGCAAAAACCTCTCCAAAAAAAAAAAAAGAATTTGGAATGTCTGCATATACATAACAAGATAGCTTGGGAATGGGACCCAGGTCTAAAAATGAAATTTCTTTATGTTGCATATACACCTTATCCACATAGCCTGAAAGTATTTATACATTATTATCGTAGCATTTTGTTACATGAAGTCAAGAATAAAAATTTCTATGAGTGGCATAAAGCCACTGCTCAAAAAGTTTCAGATTTTAGAGCATTTCAGATTAGAGATGCTCGACCTGTATTATTGTAGATTCTGTTGTTAAAGGTCTACTGCCTTGTTTGTCAATTGCAAAGATAGTTTCCAGAGTGCCCAAACTGACAACTATTATAAGCCTATTTCTATTGTTGTTTATTTCTTCTGAATCAATTAGGACTGCTAATGTGATTAGGAAAATAGTTCCTGCCAGCAGGTGGCCTGGGGGTTAAGGACCTGGACTCCCACATGGCTATTAGAGTACTGGACTCTGAGGCTTGCATTCTCATTTTCCCTTTCTCTCTTTCTGTCCCTCTCTGGTCAAATTTAAATAATAAATAAATAAATAAAGTTAAAAATAGCTCTTGCTACTTAATATAAAACTCGAATTAATCATATATAACCGTCAGAAATAAATTGAGAACAGCGCATCTGTAATCCAGGTCTAATATCACACCTTTTAGCAAAGACGTAGGCTTAGAAAAGAAAGAAAACGATCACTATATATGAATACTCACCAATAATGCACAAAATTCTAACTTTGACTTTCCATGGAATTGGTCAAGTGTCTTGAGAATTTTTTTGCCAGGAGGTAAAAAAGTTGTCTTAATTTTTTCCAAACCATTTGCTTCTAATCCTGAATAGTTATTTTTTCTCACTCCCAATGTTGTCAAAGACACGTCGCACAATTTGCATTAAGGAGAAAACACTCCGCTTGTGTCTGTGTAAGATAAGGCGGATACATTTAGGAGGAAGGAGGTACTGATTATTCAAATGAGCGATTTCCACATTTGGAGTTGCCATCCAGAAATCTCTGCAGAAGTAGACAAACCCAGCGCGGCGAAGGAGTCACAGGGGACGCTGTAGCAGGGAAGGGGCTTCGAGAAGCTCCAGCCCACTAGTTTCTCCTGGGTCTCCAACTCCCCCACCTCACTCTCCTAGGTCAAGCGTAGGAATTTCAGCTCCTGGGAAGGAAACTTCATGTCCTCGCCAGTCATTCTCCTCAGTGACCTTGACCACTTCGCGTCACTTTCCCACTTTCTGAAAGCCTTGAGAGGAGCAACCACCACCTGCTCGAGGCCAGGGCAATAAACCCACATCACACGACGAGTCTGCGCCCCAGAAAGAGGTGCACAGCAGCGCCCCGAGTGCTCTCTCTGCTGCTCGGCTTCGGCTACACCCGCCGAGGGGCGCTGAGGAGGGCTAGCAGCCTGCAGGTCTCCGACCTCGCGCCCCGCCGGGGTCCCCCACGGGTGGGGGGGAGGGGAGCGGAGACCTTGCGGCCTCGGCCCTCCTGGGGGCGGGGCTCGGGTGCTGCCCCGCCCACCGCGCCGCCCCTCCCCCACGCCCTTTTCCACCCGCCCCCGCAGTAGGAAAGGGAGCGGGAGGGGGGAAAGGAAAGTGCTGTTCTGTGGAAAGGAGCGGAAGGAGGGGGAGAAAAAAAGGAAAAGGGAACTGAAACATGGCGGTCAGCTGTCGGGACGGCCGCGCCGCAGGCAGTTCCTAGGGGACCCGCCGCCGCACGGCCTGGCCGCCCCTCGAGCCCCGGCGCCGACTCCCGAGCCCAGCCGTTACCCCTCGCTGCAGGCGGCGCCCCTCCAGAACCAGCCCGCGGGCGGCGCACGCGCAGAGCGGGCTGTGGCGGCGGCGGCGGCGGCCGCTGGAGCGAGTCCCCCGCCCTGCGCTGCCGAGGGCGCCCAGGCCGCCAAACCGGCGCTTTCATGCCCCAGGAAGGAGCTGCGTCCGGGTGGCGCTGACGGAGGAGCGGGCAGCAGGTGAGTCTGCAGCGCTTAGAGAGCTTCCTCCCAGCTCTGCCGCGCCGCGCCCCCGCGGGTCGCGCTCGCAGGGACCAGGGCGCCGGCAGGTAGGCTCTCGCAGGGCTGCGTGCCGAGTGGCCCGCCCGCGGGGGGTCGCCGAGGAGGCGGAGAGTGTCGGGGCTGGCACTCCCGGCCTAGTTTCCCCGCGGTTCCGGGGGCGGGGAGTCTCCAGAGCCTGCGGGATGTGCTGGGGGAGAGGCTGCTCCGGGAAGGGCCTCCCGCGCCGCCGCCGCCGGCCCCTGAGAATCACTTGCGTGCAAGCGCGAGGGGTCTGGGCCCCGGGGACCGCGAGCGCACAGCCGCCTGGGTGCGGGGCAGGGTGGGGAAGGGCAGGATCCGGAGTTTCCTGTGGGGCAGGAGCCGAGCGGACAGAGTTTAGGGACCGGGGCGGGGGGCTTCTCGACAGAGGTCGGGAGACGGAGGAGTTCGAGGTACAGAGCGGGAGGAGAACCGGACCGGGCAGGTGTCACGGGTGAATTGAGGGCATTTCCTCCTCTGCCTTACGGTGGCCCATCCTCAGGGCTTCTTTGTTACGATGACTTTTAAGGAAGGCAGGTCCCATTCAACCCAGAGTGACTAAACACAAATAAAACCAACTAATGAGCCCCTAGTGCAGACTCCTGCAAGGAGCTGTAACTTTTCTGCATTGAGGATGCTGTCATGTCTTTTTTTCTTTTTCCTCCCCTTTTCTCTTTCATAGTTCTTTTTCCTTCCCTAAGACTGTGCTTCATCAGAACGAGTAAGGAATGACCCAGTTTTTAAGTAGTACCCCCTCCCCCTCCCATTATTCTGGTTTCACATGGGAAAATTTAGGGCAGTTACCTCAGTTACTTGTGCAAATGTGAGGGAAAGTGTCATCCCCGATAGTGAAACCTCAGCTGGGTATGCGCTTGTCTGAGAGATTGCCAAGCATTGTACGAAGCCTGGGAAATTGACCTGCCGAGTCTGCTTAACTGTGCAAACCCGTGTTAAGACTTTGTTCCAGACCCCGTTTCAGGGTAGGAATAGTTTTTCCTTTCCGGTCCCCCCTTTTAGAGAGTAAAGAGTATAGAAAGATAGGGGAGGACGTTATTGCTAAGGCTCCAAGTATTCAATAAATACTTGATTTGAGGTGATAATGTGTATTAAGCTATCTGAAGTGAAGTGCATTGTATGATCTTTCTTTGTACACGCGGTAAGAGCAAAATTATTACAGTTGCGAATGGAAAATTTCATCACTGAGCATTAAAGAATACTTGCTCTTAATCATCATGATCATGCAAAAACTCCGTAATTCTGTTCTTGTGTTACTATTTAAGAGTTGGTAAACTGCCTTGTTGGTGTAGGAGTGGGAACTCAAATGAATTTAGATTTATATTTATGAACATGATCTGCCTCTCTTACAGGCTTGCTTTGACTTGTTTTTCTAGTAATGGCAAAAGGTTTTCTGATACACCATCCACACCCCTTCCCCTTATCTTCGTTGACCATTTTGCAAAGTTGTTAAGATTAGGGGTCTAATCTTTTGTATTACTGGTTTTAGTGAACCCTGTCATGTGTTAGTTGACTTCTGCCAATAATATCTCACAGAATATCCTATTTAGATTTTTTAGTTAGGATAATAGAAAAGCTATGATGTTAAAAACGTTCAAGTCCCATATTGACGTAATTTACTCCTGTATAATGTGTAAATGAACGCATGCTGTTGTTGAGAGTATATACAGTATTTCATAGTATAAACTTGAGATTTTAGCTGAAGAAATTGGCATTACAGTTGGTGTGTGGAGACTGTTCTTAAAATGTTAATGTTTTAAGTTAGGAGAAACTGCAGTGGTGTGTAGGCTGTAACAATTCATGGTGCCAGACTTGGAAGATTGTTTGGTTGAGGTCTCTATGAAAAAGAAACATGTTAAGTATCTTCAATAAATGCTAATTTGTATCTGTACAGAGGGGATTTTGCATGATTGATAATAACAAGGTACCTTTGCTCTTTATATATCCGCCAGTTAAGACCAAAACATCTCAGATTTTCATTGTAATTTCCTGCCAAGACAGATATTAGTTTTGCATTGGCTTTGCTGCTCACTTTGTAAGTTGGGTTTCAACCTTAAGCTTGCATGTTGCGTACAGGTTGCAAAGTGAAAAAGAAAGTTGCTGAGTCAGTGGCAGGTTGTCCGGTTTGGACTTTCTGATTTGCCAAAGGGAATTTCTGTTGTAATTTGAAAACCGATATAATGTGCTTACTGAAACTTAGATAATAAGGCCAAATAAGCTTTCATAGCGCTAAATTAAAACATTATTTTCTCTGTGCTGGTGCCATAATTTGTACCTCTTCCACATTGTCAGTGGGACATGTGATAGTTAATTTGACAGACTTGAGGTTAATCGGGTAATTTGTTGCAATGATTTTTTTTAACTTTTATTTATTTATTTATTTAAAAATTTTTGAGGGGGCTGTAGGGTGCATATGGCAGGTGGTTGCTGGAGACAGAGAGATATAGAAAGAGCGGGAATGTGAGAAATTAACTCCCAAGGGGGAATGGCCACGCTGCAATCCCTTCTCCTCCATTCTCCTCTCGCACGCGTGCAAGTGTGCCCTGCACAATTTTCAAGCCACCGTGTCTGAGACTCAAACCAGGTTGGGCCATGTACCACCACTCCACCTGCTGGTCCCCTGCCTTCAACTTTTATAAGAGTTAAAATTTGGGAAAACATTTTTTTATGTAATACGGTTGGTATAAAAAATAGGTCTTTACTATCAGGTCATAGGGAATTCCAAAATTAGTTGATTTTATTATTTAAAATGTAAAGCAGCACTTTTTAGGAAGAAGTTAGGTAGTTTATGAACTTTAAAACATTTTCTACAGGACCTGCTCTGTGGCCTGTTGGTTGTGGAGGTGGATTCCACATGGCTCATTGTGTAGTTCAAGTTCTTTCCTGGCGGCTTGAGAAGCACACCGGTATGTGTGTGTGCATGCCTAAACTCCCAGGACTGAGAGATGGAGGGGGAATTGCAGCATGACCATTCCCCACGGAGAGGTACTTTCTCCTCTATCAGGCGAACGGTTGTGCTCTCTAGCAAAAACAAACAAAAACATTTTCTACATGTGTGAATATTTGAGTGTAATGGTGCTTTATGTGTATTTGAAAACTTCGTGTGTGCATGTGTATGGTGTTTGTATGTGTGGTGTTTTTGTTTTATGTTTTTAGAAAGATTTTCACTGTGTCATGATCCTCCTATCTCAGTCTCCAATTGGCTGAGACCAAAGGTACATGATACCTTGCCGGTCTTTCAGGCGTGGTTGGGGAGTTAAACCCAGGCGTCCCCGGTGGCCTCAGTCTACTGGTAGCAGTGTCAACTAGCATGGGCTGCTACAACAGGACCGGAAAGCCTTTTTATTTTTAACAATATATATATATATATGATTAAAGGAAATTTAAAATTAAACATTTAAATTATTTTCATCTATCTTAGATTCACATTTTTCTATATTCTAATAATGTTATACTTTATAATATAATAATTAGAGTGATATACTGATCCTATCTGTACTTGTATATAATTCTGTAGTTATTGATCATATGATTGTCTTTTTAAATTAACATGTTTCCCCTGGTACTAATAATAGTATGCCCCAAATCCCAACAGGATAGGGAAGTGGAGGAGAAGAGAGAAAAAGGATTACACAGGCCTAACCATGCCCCACTACAGGGCTTTCTTCTTCTCCTTCTGTCTGTCTGTCTGTCTGTCTCTCTCTGGTAAGTGCATGCACGCTTTGGCAAATGAAAAAAAAAGTGGCAAAATTTACTTCACATAAAATTTACTGTTTTGACTACCAAAGATGTACAGTTCATTACATTCAGTACCTTCACCGTGTTATGCAGCAGTTACTAAATCTGTGGTTCCAGAACATTTCATCCCCCAACAGGAACCCCCACCCCACACTTTTTTTTTTTTTTTTTTTTTTTTGCCATGGGCTGCATGCTCTTGAAAGAGAGAGACAGAAGAAGAGTGAAAAATCTTCCCCCAGGGGAGATAACCACTCCACAATCCCTTCTCCTCCATTCTCGTCTCAGGATTTTGGGCATGCACACACTTGCATCCAGTATGATTTTCCAGCTGCTAGGTCTGGGACTTGAATCATGGTTAACCATTTGGCAATCCACCGCCTTAACCACTACACTACCCCCCAGCCCCACCATACTTTTAAATAGTCACTCCTAATTTCCCCTTCCCTCATCACCAGGAAATCAGTAATCTCCTTTATTTCTTTATGGATTTGCCCAATTCTGGATATTTTCTATAAATAGGCTCATATAATCTGTGACTTTTCTGTCTGCCTTTTCTCACTTAGCAAAATGCTTTCTAGGTTCAATAGTACTTTATTCCTTTTTATGGTTGAATAGTATGCCATTACAACTAACCCTTGAAAAACACGGGTTTTAACTGCATCATACACTTATATATGGGTTTTTTCAATAACTATATTGCAGGACCAGCAGATGGTACAGTGGTTGGGGCACTGGGCTCCCACATGGCTGACCACAGTTCAAGTCCTGGACCTGGCAGCTTGTTCTCTCTCTTTCTCTCTCTCTCTCTCTCTGTATCTCTCTGGTCAAATTAAAAAATAAAAATAAAGGGACCAGGAATTAGTGTAATGGCTATGTCGCTGGACTCCCACGTAGTCGACCGCGGTTTGCATCCTGGACCCGGTGGCTTAAACTCACGCCAGGCGCGTGTGCATGCGTGCCCAAGATCCCGAGAGGAGAATGGAAGAGAAGGGATTGTGGCGTGGCCATCCCCCTAGGGGGTGATTTCTCGCTTTCCATCTCTCTGTCTCTGTCTGTCTGGCAAGCGCATGCACCCTATAGCAAAAACCTCTCCAATAAATAAATAAATAAATAAATAAATAAAATTTAACAAATAATAATGGTTTTTTAAAAATATATTATAAAATACAATACAGTACCATAAATTAATTTCTTGTATGAGTGTTCTTGTTTTTTAAATTTATATTTTCGGGGCCAGCAGGTGGCATGGTGGTTAAGGGTACTGGACTCCCACATGGCTGACCATGGTTTGAGTCCCAGACCTAGTGGCTTGCTTTCTCTCTTTCTCTCTCCCTTTCACTGTCCCCCTCTAGTCAAATTAAAAAATAAATTTATTTTTTCTTTAATTGCCAGAGTGCATGAGAGGGAGAGAGCCTGTGTGCATGTGCACCATCTCCCCAGTGGTGCATGATCAAGCTGCAGTCTTTTTTCTCCTGTTTCTACATCCCATCAGGATTATTGTTATGCGCTTATGCATTCCTGGTGTATTTTTCAAGCCAGTAGGGCTGCAATTCAAACCGTGATTGGCCATGTGAGATTCAGCTCTCAGTGTATTTGCACTTAACCACTGCATATGAACTGGCCCTTTTATGAGTTTCTTAATAACATTTTTTCCTCTAATAGGTTTTTTTATTGTAAGAATACAGTGTATAATATATACGTATCTTTTGTGTGTTCTATATACATTGTGTACTGTACATACTCTAATCGATTGTTTATTGTATCATTAAGCCTCCTGGTCAACTGTAGGCTATTAGTAATTAAGTTTTGGGAGAGTCAAAAGTTTTATGTGGATTTTAATTTTTTTGCTAAAGGGCAGGTGTAGTTACTGGAGAGAGAGAGAGACAGACAGACAAACAGAGACGCACACAGACAGAAAGAGGGAAAGCACCCCCACCCTAACCCTGGGATCATGGTCACTCTGCAATTCCTTCTTCTCTGTTCTCCTCTTGGGATTTTGGGCATGCACACACACTTGCCTGGCATGTCTTTTGAGTCTGGGCCTGGGACTTGCAGTAGGTTATGTGCAGTAGGTTATGTTGGATCTGGCAGTCTTAACCACCATGCCATGGGCTGGCTCTTTATGTGCACCTGGGAGTGGAGGACCAGGAGTATGTGAGATTAGTGCCCCTTACCCTTATGTTATACATGGGTTAACTGTATATAGTCATACTGCATTTTGTTTGTTATTTATGGATGTTTGGGCTTTTTCTGCCTGTTGGCTATTCTGAGTAGTGCTTCTATGAACATTTATGTATACGTTTTTATACAGACTTTTTTTTTTTTTTTTTGAGAGATTTTTGCTGTATGGTGTGTGCACCTGCTGGAGAGACAGAGACAGAGAGACAGAAAGTGAGAAATCTCCCCATAGAGGGTATGGCCATGCTGCAATCCCTTTTTCATTCTCCTTTCGGGGATTTTGGGCATGCACACAGATACACCCAGTGTACGTTTTAAGCCTCTGGGTCCAGGGCTCAACTATGTAGGAGTCCAATGATGTAACCATTACGCCATCTGCTGGTCCCTAGATGTACATTTTTATTCATCTTGGTAGACCACTTAAATTCAGCAAAATTATGTTTGGTTGAGTTTTAATCAGTTTTCTTGCTATTTGTTCCAATTTGTCATATCTCTTCATTGTTCCTTTTTGGATTGAGTGCATTTACTATTCTGGTCCCTCTACTTTCTTTACTAAGAAGACTATAATTTCTCCTTTCTTTCCATACTCTTTTTTTTTTTTTTTTTTTAACTTAACAAAAAGTTTATTATGAAAATGTACATGACCTGATTTTTACATCATGGTAAAAACAGGCCTGTTGACAAGGGGACATGGGTTTTTCTGTTGAACAGCCATTATTTATACTCGTTCCAAGGCTTCTAACATGATGATACTATTTCCTCGTATTACCACCATTCCAATATTGTTCTGTTGCCCACTAGTTGCCATCTCCACACATTCATCTTTCACAAGATTCATAAATGGATCAAATCCCCGCAATATTCCTTGGACATGTCTGACACCATTTAATTTTAATGATAACTTCTTGTCCATAAATTTTTTCTATTCGGGAGGGTGAGCTTTGCTCATGGTACCAACTCGGCGGGCTCAGGGATGCCTTTTTCTCTTTCCATACTCTTAACTTTTTTTTTTTTTTTTTAGGTTAATTTTCCCATCTATGTTAGCTTCTTGTATATTTAGGGATTTTGCTTCTGGAGTTACCCTTTCTCTCATCCTTTATCACCTGTTTTTCCTGCTGAATCATTTTTAAAGTACACAAACAGGCTATAACACTTTTTAATTTTTTTTTTTTGAGAGATTTTTGCTATAGGGCACAAGCGCTCACCACAGAGACGGAGACAGAAAGTGAGAAATCAACCCCCTGGGGGGATTGCGATGCTACAGTCCCTTTTCCTCCATTTTCTACTTGGGATTTTGGACACACATGCCCACTGTGAGTTTTAAGCTACTGGGTCCAGGATTTGCACGGTGGTTGACTATGTGGGAGTCCAGAGACAACCATTACACCATCTGCTGCTCCCAGGCTATAACATTTTAATTCTCTTTTATACATGTCTTCTCATTTATAGTAAAATTTGTGAAAAAATATTGCTCATACTTACTGTTTCTGCTTTCTGACTTTCCGTTTTTTCCTCCAACTCACTCCAGGCTGGCACTTTGACACCTCTGCCAACTAAAACCTCTCCAGACTGTTCTCAGCTCCTAAGGGACATCTACTTCTTGATGTGAGTGATGAGAGGTTTGTTTTTGTTTTTTTTTTTAACTTCACTTAGTCTTCTGGGTTGCTATGCCATCCTAGTTCTTTCCTGATTTATGGCAGGTCCTTTTCAGTTTTAAAAATAAAACTTGTGGGGACCAGAAGATGGTGTAATGGTTACGTTGCTGAACTCCCACGTAGTCCTTGGTGGTTTGAGTCCCAGACCCAGTGGCTTGAAACTCACGCCAGGTGTGTGTGTGTGTGCGCGCGCGCGCGCGCGCGCGTGTGTACCCAAAATTTTGAAAGGAGAGCAGAAGAGTGACCAGCAGATGGCGTAATGGCTATGTCACTGGACTCCCATGTAGTTGACCACAGTTCCAGTCCCGGACCCCGTGGCTTAAACTCAGCTGGGCGCTAGTGCGTGCGTGCGTGCCCAAGATCCCGAGAGGAGAATGGAGGAGAAGGGATTGTGGCGTGGCCATTCCCCCACTGGGGGTGATTTCTTCCTTTCTGTCTCTCTTTCTGGTGAGTGCATATGTCCTATAGCAAAAACCTCTCTAAAGAAAAAGAAAAAGGGAGAACAGAGGAGAGGGAATTGCAATGTGACTATCCCCTATGGGGGGTTGTTTTCTTGCTTTCTGTCTCTGTCTCTCCAGTGAGTCCCCATGCTCTATGATAAAAATTCTCTCTCTCTTAAAAAAAAAACAAACACTTTTCCACTTGTCTAAAAAGGCTTATACTGTAGATATAGGTCTTATAACATTTATTTATTTATATTCATCGCTTCTTAAGGTCTTATCTAATCCATGACTGTAAATATCATTCACTTGCTATTAACTCTAGCCTGGACATCTTTATTGAACTCCACACTGTCTTTAACTGCCCTCGCTATATCTCCACTTGACTGTTTTCAGTACGTATCTCAATCTTAACTTGTCCAAAACAGAATTTTTGTTTTCTTTCTTCCAAGTTATCTTTCTTCTCTGATATCACCATTTAGTAAAAGTCACTATAGCCACCCATTTGGTCAGGTCACAGCTGAAAGTTGTTCTTGTTTTTCTTTTTCCAATGCAGCAGCTGTACCTTCAGACTTCCCAGTACTAGTTTTTGGGTTTTTCCCCCCCACTCTATTTTCCTTATATAAGCCATTATTATCACTCTTCTGGCTGGTACATTTGTTTTCTATCTGCTCTCTTTCCACTCTTCTTCCTCCAGTCTGTTCTCACAACTAGAGTGATTTTTTTTTTTTTTAAATTTTTGCTATAGCGTGAATGAGCTCACCAAAGAGTGAGTGAGAGAGAGAGAAAGTGAAAAATTCCCCCAACCCCCAAAGGGGATGGTTATGCCTCAGTCCCTCCTCCTCCATTCTCCTCTTGGGATTTTAGGCACACACATGTGCCCCTGACATGATTTTCAAGCTGTTTAGTTTGGAACTTGAACCACAGAGTTAGCTATGTGGGATCCAGGTACCTTAACCTCCATTCTACCTGCTGGGGCTAAAGTACTTGTTTTTGTTTTTAAATTTCTTTTTGCTATAGGGCACATACGTGCTTGCCAGAGAGATACAGAGGGAGGCAGAAAGTGAGAAATCATCCCCGGGGTTATGACCACTCTGTAGTCCCTTCTCCTGGATTCTCCTCTTCAGATTTTGGGCACTTACACACGCGCGCCCAGCATGAGTTTCAAGCTGCTGGGTCCAGGAGTCTGAACTGTGGTTGGCCATGTGGGTATCCAGCACCTTAATCACTATGCCACCTGCTGGTCCCTAGAGTAATTTTTTAAAGAGGCTTTTGCCTTAGGGCATGTACACTCCTTGGGAGGTTGGGGGTGGGGGGAGACAGTAAGAGGGAAAGTGAGAAATAACCCCTCTAGGGGGATGACCATGCTGTAATCCCTTCTCGTCTGTTCCCCTCCAGAGATCTTGGGCATGCACACACACATGCCTGGTGTGATATTCAATCCACCTGGTCCAAGACTTGAACTGTGGTTGACTATATGGGAGTCCACTGACATAACCACTCTACCCTCTTCTGGTCCCGAGGCTTGTATTCTTGACTTTCTTTCAGCCTGGAATTTTCCTATTATCATGTGATTTGCTCTTTCATATCACTTGGATCTCTGTTCAGATCTTACTTCCTTCTTCAGAGCGTTAGTGGAGTGACCACATATGCTCTCTTATTATTAGTTTTCGGTTGAACCATTCAAGAATAAGCATATTATTTCCTAAGGACAAGGACATTCTCATACACAGCAGTACACTTTTCAGATTTGGAAAAATTAAGTTTGTTACAAAATTATCCAGTAGTGGGGAGACAGTGTGGAAGGAGGATGGGAGAGGGGAAGAGTGCAGGGAAAGAAATTAGGGAGGAAAAATAGAGAGGCAGGACATCTGCGGGACACAGAAATGGTTTATTATCTGTTGATGATAATGTGTATACTCAACTGGACTGATCTGAGGTCTATTTCATTATTAGGTAAATTCTCTTTACAAGCCAAATGATGTATAGCTATCGAATGTATTAAAAATAAAATAAAAAGAAATATCCAGTAGTGGGACCAGCAGATGGCATAATGATTACATTGCTGGACTTCCATGTAGTTGACCGTAGTTTGAGTCCTGGACATGGTGGCCTAAAACAGCCGGGCACGTGTGCATGCGTGCCCACAACCCATGAGAAGAAGGGATTGCACCCCATCCCCCAGGTGGTGATTTTTCAGTTTCTGATTCTCTTTCTGTCTCTGTCTCTCCAGCAAGCACATGCACCCTATAGCAAAAATCTCCCTAAAAAAAAAAAAAAAAAAAAATCCGGTAATCTACTTTCATATTTTTACATTGCTTTGTTTTGTCTTTCTGTGCTTGGATTTATTCTAGGATCATTAATTAATTACATTTAGTTATTATTTATTTAATAGATTTATTGGATTTTCTTCTTTTTTGGGGGGAGAGGTTTTTGCTATAGGGCTTGTGCGCTTGCCAGACAGACAGAGACAGAAAGTGAGAAATCATCCCCCAGGAGGCATGGCCACGCCACAATCCCTTCTCCTCCATTCTCCTCTCGGGATCTTGGGCACACAGGCACACGTGCTGGCATGAGTTTTAAGGCACTAAGTCTGGAACTTGAACCGTGGTTGACTACATGGGAGCCCAGCGACATAGCCATTATGCTAACTGCTGGTCCCAATTTATTGGATTCTCTATATAGACAATTATGTCAACAAATAGGAACAGTTGTATTTCTTCTTTTTTTTCCTTTCCTTTCCTTTTTTCCAGAGAGCACATGTGTTTGCCAGAGACAGAAGGAGAGAAAGCACTCCTATTTGTTCATACTGCAGCCCCTTCTCCGTTTCATCCTATTGGGAATTTAAGTAATATACAAACATGTGCCTGGAATGTTTTCAAGCCACTGAGCTGGGATTCGAACAAGCATGTGGAGTCTGGTTCCCCTTACCATTAGGCCAAGGGTTTGTACCTTGTCTTTCTTTCTTCGTTTTCCCTTCTCTTTGTTCTTTCTGCTTTCTTTGCTATTCTTTTTCCATATATTAGGTTGCTGGGAAAGTCATGGCATATTTTTCTATACAGAATTGCATCATGTCTTTCCTGATGACCCAATAGTTTCCTTCTTTAAAAGCTTGTTTATCTGGGGACCAGCAGTTAGCATAATGGCTATGTTGCTGGACTCCCACGTAGTCGACCACGGTTCGAGTCCCGGACCCGGTGGCTTAAACTCACGCCAGGCATGTGTGCGTGCATGCCCAAGATCCCGAGAGGAGAATGGAGGAGAAGGGATTGTGGCGTGGCCCTCCCCATTGGGGGGTGATTTCTTGCTTTCTGTTTCTCTGTCTATCTCTGTCTGTCTGACGAGCACATGTGCCCTATAGCAAAAACCTCTCCCCCCACCCAAAAAAAAAGAATTTTTCTTTTGTTGTCAATATTTAAAACTTGATGATTTACCTAAAAATCCTGATTTCTGATTTCTGGCTTCTCCGAAAAAAGTGAAAAGGAACTTTAGGTTTTTCCAAGTTCATTTGGCTACTGCTGGGTGTATCCATGAGGATCACTGTTCTCTAGTTCCCACGGCTCTTACACGCTGTCTCACCACCTTAAAGTTTGTGTTTGCAGCCCTCCTTTACAAAGTTTTCAGTGGCAGGTACAACAGGAGGGAGTTACATTGCTTTGTATTCTGAAAGAGCAACTGATTTTATCCAAAATGACTTCAATTTTGTAAGTCTATTACTGATCCAGCTTAACTGATGTTGCGTAGTTAATGCTATCTAAGGAAAATCGCCAAGCTTCTGTTTTAAATTGCTTAAATATAGCAAAAACAAAAAAAAACAAAAAAAACAAAAAAAAAAAACCTTGATAAAACTGTATTTTTAAAAATAGCTTAAACAAAGTTCATCATTCATTTTGCATGGTTTGGAACATTTGAGAAGCACACAAGATTTTTTTTTTTTTTTTTTTTTTTTTTTTTTTTTAGAGAGAGAGAGTTTTGCATAGGGTACATGCACTCACTGGAGAAACAAAGAGAGACAGTGAGAAATCACATCCCACCCAGGGGGGATGGCCACACAGCAGTCCTTCCCCATCCTCCTTTAGGGATTTTGGGTATGCACACACATGCTTCTGGTGTGGCTTTTAAACTGCTGGGTCTGGGACTCCAACCGTGGTCAACTTTGTGGGAGTCCAGTGACGTAACCATTGCACTGTCTGCTGGTCCCACAGACATATTTTTGAAACTTAAAAGAAAAACTTCATTATAGTGAGAGGCATTGTATAAATTATATTGAGGATTGTAAATTAAAGTTAATAGTGTTTTGTTAATGTTAGTGACATTTATTTTTCTTAATTTTTTTTAGAGGTTTTTGCTATAGGGTGCGTGTGCTTGCCAGACAGAGAGAGACAGAGAGACAGAAAGCGAGAAATCACCCCCCAGGGGGGATGGCCACGCCGCAATCCCTTCTCCTCCCTTCTCCTCTCGGGATCTTGGGCACGCACACACACACGCCCGGCGTGTGTTTTAAGCCACCAGGTCTGGGACGCGAACCGCTGTCGACTACGTGGGAGTCCAGCGACATAGCCATTACGCTAACTACTGGTCCCTAGTGACATTTATTATTAGAATGTATGCCATTCTGAGGTTTTGCCCCATAGTGCAGTGACAGTGCTCTAGGGAGGGAACTGAATCCCACATGGCCAATCATAGTTTGAATCCCAGCCCCAAGGCATATCGTGACATGATCAGACTTCATTGTGGGGGTACTTCCTTTGTCTGTCTTTCTTTCCCTCCTCCTCCACATGCATGTACTCTCTGGCATTTAAAAAAAATGATGTATGCCTTTCTAAATAGTAAGTGAACTTAAATGGATTAATTAATCTTAGCTACACTTATAAAATGAAATTTAGTAAACTACATATCTAAGTGGATTTTTAGAAATAGCTTTATTTTAGTTTTTCTTTAAAGTTTTAATAAAAAGGTTTGGGGCCATCCAGGAGGCATAGGGATTAAAGCGACTAAGTACCACTTGGTCAACTATGGAACCATATCAACTAAGAAACCATATCCCTGGTTTCTTAAAAACGTGTCAGGAATATGTGCATGTGTGCCCCAAATCTCCAGAGGATAATGGAGAAAAAGGGAATGTAGCATGGTCATCCCCCCCCCCATGGCGGGGGAGGCTGTCTCACTTTCTCTTGCTCGCTCTTTCTTTCTCTGGCAAGTGCATGCACCCTATAGAAAATTCAAAATTAAATAAATTTTAAAATGGGACCAGTTCAGGAAGTTGTCTTAAAGTGTCGTTAAGGGTATGGATAAAGAGGACCCATGTAAATTATTGGTGGGAGTGTAAATTGGTACAGCCACTATGGAAAACGATAGAGAGATTTCTCAATAAATTAGAAATAGAACTGCCATATAACCCAGTAATCTCTTTTCTAGGTATATATGCAAAGGAAATTCTATCAGTACCTCAAAGATATAGGCGCACTCCCATGTTCATTGCAGCATTTTTCATAGTAACCAAGATGTAGAGACAACTTTAGAGTCATTGATTGTCCCGACCCGACCGGGGGGGGGGGGGGGGGGGACAGTCGAACAGGTTTCCTGAGGGAAGGAGTGAGAGCCGGGACAAGCAGCTCAGTGTCACAGCACAGAGACGACACAGTGTCTTCAGTGTCGTCTGTTTATTGTGGGCAGCACGGTACAGCACGGAGACGACACAGTGTTACAACTCTTTAGGGTCGCGTCATCTATTGTGAGCAGCATGGAGACTACGCAGTGTCATAGCTCTTCAGGGTCGTCCGTAGACGATGTAGTGTTACAACTCTTCAGGGTCATCTGGAGACTGTAGGGTGTTTCAGCTCTTCAGGCTCTCCAGGGTCGTTGTCTTCCTGGTCTTCTGTGCCGTCTTCATTGTCTTCCTGGTCATCTGGCTATTGTGGGCCAGGCATGGTGGTTATATACACGCTGGTGGGCCGTGATTGGTTGAATGAAGGATCGTAAAAGTTGGGCTGTGATTGGTTGTAAACGGTGGGCCATGATTGGTTGTAAATGGTGGGTTATGATTGGTTGCTTTTGGACCAATCATGAGGTGCCGGATATGCAAATCTGAGGGATTCTAGTGGCCAGTCAGAGCAAGGTTTTGAAGGTCAGGTTTTATGAAGAGAACCAATCATGGCAATTGTTTGCTGAGAAACCTTGGCAGACTCGCTGGTGTGCAGCCTCCCACAATTGATGGTTGAATGGGTAAAGAAAATGCGGTACACACACACAGACACACACACACTAGAATATCACTGAGTCATAGAAAAGAAGAAATTTGAGTCAGCCCGTGGCTTGGTGGGTAAGGTGGCTGGATTCCACATGGGTCCTCGATCCAGTGGTTTCAGCCACTGTCTGGGTGCATGCGCATTGTGCCCAAAATCGTGAGTGGAAGAGAAGGGATTGAGGTGTGACCATGCCCCATAGGAGCATGTCACTGTCTGTCACTCTCTGGCAAGTTAAAAGAATTAAAATTGTTATTTCTGACAATAAGGATGAACCTGGAAGCCATTATGCTAAGTGAAATAAACTAGATATACATAGAAAGTTACTTTATGATCTCACATATATAGGGAATCTAGAAAATTGAATCATAGAAGCAGAGAGTAGGGGGTGGTTGCCAGCGTCTGGGGGTTAGGGAACATGGGAGATATTGGTCATAGAGTGCAAATTTTCAGTCGCAAGATGAATAAGTTCTTGGGATACAATGTACACCATGGTGATTGTAGTTAATAATACTTTGTTGTTTACTTAAAATTTGATAAGAAAGTAGATTTTATGTGTCCTTAGGCCTCTGCACACAAATGGCAACTGGACGATGATGAATGTGTTAATTAGTAGTGGTCAGTACACAGTATATATATTTATCAAATCATTTTATATACCTTGAATATATATATAATTTTTATTAAAACAGTTATAAAAATTTAAGGCAGTTGCTACTTAGCAACCTGCCTGCCCAAAGGTCTTTTGGGTGTACTTCTTTTCTAAAATCTTTTTTTCCTATTAAATTCTTTTTTCTACCTTAAAAAAAAAGTAATAAAAATTTAAAACATGGGGCCAGCTGGTGGTGTGGTGGTTAAGCGGCTGGATCCCACATGGCTAGTGACATGGTTTGAGGCCCAGACCTGGTGGGTTGAAAAACGCATTGGGTGCTTGTGTGTACATGTCATGAATCCTGAGAGGAGAATGGAGAAGGGATTGTGGCACAGCCATCTTCCCTATAGGATGATTTTTACTTTCTCTCTCTGTCTATGTCTAACCTACACACATGCCATGAAGCAAAAAAATTTTTAAAGGAAAGGGAAAGAAAAGAAATGAAAGAAAAACATGCCTGGCACATGTGCATATGTACCCAAAATCCTGAAAGGAGGGAAAAATGAAGGAGAAGGGATTGTGATGTGACCGTCTTCCATGAAGGGTGTGTGTGGGGAGTGTTTTCCCACTTTATCTCCCTTTCTCTGTCTCTGGTAAGCACACGTCCTTTGGGAAAACTGAAAAATCAAAAAAAAATTTTTTAGAGAATTATTTTTATTTTGGGGCATGGTGGTGCCCACCCTATGGCAAAGAATTATTTTTATTTTAACTTTATTTGTTATTATTTTCAAATTTGATAGGGGTGGGGGTGGAAGTGAGAAAGCAAGCCACCAGGTCCGGGACTTGAACCATGGTTGGCCATGTGGGAATCTAGCACCTTTAACTACCACACCACCTGCTGGACCCAAAACCAAAAATGTTTAGAGAGATTTTTGCTATAGGGTGCGCACGCTTGCTAGAGAGACAGAAAGGCAGAGAGGCAGAAAGCGAGAAATCACCCACCAGAGGGGTTGGCCACCCTGCAGTCCCTTCTCCTCAATTCTCCTCTTGGGACTTTTAGGCATTCATGCATATGTGCCCGGCATGAGTTTCAAGCCTCTGGGTCCAGGACTTGAACCATGGTCGGCCATGTGAGAATCCAGCAATGTAACCATTACTCCATCTGCTGATCCCAAAACACAAATTTTATGTTGATCGAAATGCTACTATCCACGCATGCATCACTAATGTTTACAGTCAACATTTTTACTAAATTCATTTTAGATAAATCTGCAGTGATCCTATACATACATTTTATGTGAGAGGAAGGTATTCATGAATCTGAAATGGAAAGATAAGCTTTGGTTTATACTCACTACTTCTTATCAGAATAAAGGCAGTTTTTTTTTTTTTTTTTTTTTTTTTTTTTGAGAGACAGAGAATTTTGCTATAGGGCATGTGCACTCACCAGAGAGATATAGAGAGACAGAGAGAGAGAGAGAGGCGGTTGAGGTGCTAGATTCCCACATGGCTGGCCATGGTTCAAGTCCCAGACTGGTGGCTTGCTTTCTCACTCTCCCTTTCTCTCGGTCTGTCTCTCTCTGGACAAAAATCGGAGAGTAATGATAATAAATAAAGTTAAAAATAAATATTCTTTAAAAAAAAAAGTGGGGGATTTGAGGGACAGTTCTGTGGTGCAGTAGTAATGTGCTGCTCAACAAGAGATGGTTCCCACATGGCAACTGTGGTTTGAATCCCCAGCCTGGGCAGTTTGAAACATGCCAGACACACACAAGTGTCCAGGATCTGATTAGCTGGAGGTCTGGAGGAAGAGGATCATGGTGTTACCAGACCCTGTGGAGGGTGCTCATATTTCCCTCTACTCCTTTCTCCGTCACATGTATATGCACGTGCTCTTATCGTAATATAGAAAGTTTTCTAAAAAAGAAATTGATAAAACTAAAGAAGCTGGGACCAGCAGTTAGCGTAATGGCTATGTTGCTGGACTCCCATGTAGTCGACTGCGGTTTGCGTCCCAGACTTGGTGGCTTAAAACTCACGCGGGGCACATGTGCATGCATGCCCAGGATCCTGAGAGGAGAATGGAGGAGAAGGGATTGCAGCGTGGCCATCCCCCCTGGGGAGTGATTTCTCACTTTCTGTCTCTTTGTCTGTCTCTGTCTGTCTGGTGAGCGCATGCACACTATAGCAAAAAAACCTCTCCAAAAAAAAGAAAGAAAGAAAGAAAGAAAGAAAGAAAGAAAGAAAGAAAGAAAGAAAGAAAGAAAGAAAGAAAGAAGCTTAATTTTCTTTTTGAGTTGTTGAGTTTAAATGTAGTAGAAATATTGACTCAAGGAACCAGCAGATGGCATAATGGTTATGCCACTAAACTCCCACGAAGTCGACCGTGGTTTGAGTCTCAGACCTGGCAACTTAAAAATCATACCAGGTGCATGTGCGTGCATATCTAAGATCCCAAGAGGAGTTTAGAGAGAAGGGATTGCGTCATGGCCATCCCCCCGGGGGCTGATTTCTTACTTTCTGTCTCTTTGTCTCTGTCTCTCTCCAGTGAGCACATGTGCCTTATAGCAACAATCTGTCTCAAAAGAGAAAAAAGAAATCTTGACTCAATATTTATATCCTCTAGCTTTCTATCATGTAGCACCTAAGTCTCTTAATGTGTATTTTATATACTTCATCTTCTTTGATGACTACAGCTTCTCGTGCTGTCGGTATTTACTGTAAAATATTAATGATACTTAAATTACTTATTTTGCATAAAGTTTATTGCTTAAGAGAAACAAGAGTCCTAACTGGATTATTGAGCAACAGCTTTAATTTTATTTATCACTATTTCTTTTATTTATTTATTTTTGTGTGTTAGCCCTTGACTGATTGATGATGTACTAATTTTATTTAAATATAGAGTTGAGCTCTTGGACTTTGGTAACTTAAGAAAGAATAATTCTTTGGGACCAGTAGATGGCATAGCGGTTATGTTGCTAGACTCCCACATGGCCAACCACAGTTTGGGTCCTGGATCCAGTGGCTTGAAAATCACTTCAGGCGCATGTGTGTGTGTGCCCAAGATCCTGGGAGGAGAAGGGATTGCGGCATGGCTGTCCCCTCCTGGGGGGTGATTTTTCACTTTCCCTTTCACTGTGTCTGTTTGTCCAGCAAGTGCACATGCCCTCAGGCAAAAACCTCTTATTAGTGTTCATTAATCCATTTTGCTCAAGGAAAAGCAACATAGCCACCTCTGACAGCTTGATGTTCCTTAATAGAGCCTTAGGCACGAGAAAGTATCATAGTTGTGTTACAAAGAATTGACACTGTTAACTTGTACTTCGTAGGAGGTAAAAGCTGACAAGATGAGAAGAGCAGCCACCTTCTGCACACTGACGATTTGATTTGAATTGAGAAGCCTGAAAGTTGATCATTATTGACTCAAGAACAATTTTAGTGAGCAAGACAAAGTATATTATTTAATTGATGTCTCCCCCTTCCCTTTTTGTAGGAAATACAAAAGCAGCCATGATAGAAGACAAAGGACCAAGAGTGACAGACTACTTTGTTGTGGCAGGTCTCACCGATACGTCTACTCTTTTGGATCCAGAAGTAAATCGTTTAGATTCTAAGTCAATTGGACCTAAAGCTCCAATTACAGACATTGCAGTTATTATCAAATCAGCTGGGGAGACAGTACCGGAAGGTTACACCTGTGTTGAAGCCACCCCTTCCGCTCTTCAAGCAAACTTGAACTATGGAAGTCTGAAAAGCCCAGAACTTTTCCTCTGTTATAAGAGAGGAAGAGATAAACCACCCCTTACAGATATTGGGTATGGTGACTTAATTTCTTTTGCTGTAGTGAAGGGAATCAAATTTATTTAGGGTCGATGGGAGTAGGAATGTTTAATTCATGGTAGTTTTATTATTTGTTAGATCAAGATCTGGTATAGTAATGTATTACATATATGTATCTACCCTTATTGAATTTCTCCGCATTATATTTGAATCATTAAGATTCTTTCTCTTCAAAAAAATATTGAAATGGTGGCATTGATCCTTGAAATATGATTTTGTTTCTTTTGTACTCATCAGTTTATTAATTAAACATTTAAAAATGAGAAGCTATTGTATAATAAAATATGCTGTATTTAAAAGGAGCTACTTGGGTCATATAATGAGCTTTTGTGGAGCTCTGAACTCATTTAACAAAAGACCATTCCTGTTTTGAAGAAATACAGTTGTGCTGTGTGATTTTTAGTGCTGAGAGGAGGGTATTTGCAGCTTACAAAGACGTAGGTGTTATGAAGTGTTTAGTATCTAGTCTACAGTCAATAAGGAACATTCTTCTTTGTAAAAACGTCTACAAAAGCTTTTTTCCCCAAAACTGTCTACATTGACCTTCTGTAAGAACAATGTGCTTTTAGAATACCTATAGTACTGTATATACATGTTATGTACCAAGGTGTTCTGTTTTTGAATTGTTCATTGATAGTGAATTGAAACACAGCTGATTTTTGTGTTTATCTTGTACCTTCCAACTTTGCTGAATTTGTTCGTTGGCTCTAATAGCTTACTTGTGGCTTTTTTGGGGTTTTTAATGTACAGAACCTTATCATCTACAGTTAGAGTTTCTTTGTGTTCAGCCTTGTTTGCTTTTTATTTCTTTGTCATCGATTGTAATTTTTCTTCTTTCACTTTTGATTTTATTTGAGACTTATCTTTTTTTCTTGGTTGAGCTAGTTTAGGAGTTGTTAAATTTTTTTTTTTTAATTGCCAGAGGGTTTGTGCTCTCGCTGGAGAGACAGAGAGAAGGAGGAGAAGGAAAAAGCACTCCTTAGAGGGGTATGGTCACGCCACAGTCTTTCCCTCCATCTCTCCGTCCTGTTTGGATTTTGGGCACACTTGCACAGCACCTGTGTTTCTCAAGCTGCTGGGTCTGGGTCTCAAACCTTGCAGCTGTCCCTGTGTGATCCAGTGGCTTCAACCACCACATGTGGGCTGGCCCCAAGTCCTTAATTTTGATGAAATTCAGTTTATTTTTTCTTTTGCCCCTCATAATTTTGGTATCACATCTAAGAAGGCTTTTCTAACCGAAGATCACAAAGATTTATTACTATTTTTTCATAAGAGTCTTATAGGTTTAGTTTTGTGGGTTTTTTTTTTTTTTTTTTTTTTTTTTTTTTGGTTCTGTTTTGTTTTGTAATTTTGCTATAGTGCATGCATGCCTGCCAGGGAGAGAGAAAGGGAAAAGTGAGAAAGTACCTCCCAGGAGGGATGGCCATGCCACAGTCCCTTCCCCATCCTGTCAGGATTTGGGGTATGCACACACATGTGCCCAGTGTGCCTTTGAAGCCACCAAGTCCAGGACTCAGAATGCAGAGTAAGCCGGCTGCCTTCACTACTATGCCACTGACTGGCCCTGTAGTTTTAGTCCCTACATTTAATTGTTGATCCAGTTTAATTGCTTTGAGTTTTTTGGTGTATAGTATAAGAAAGGAGTCCAACTTCATGCCTTTGAATGGAGCTACCTAGTTGTAGCAGTACCGTGTATTGGAAAGACTTTTCTTTCCCACATTTATTTTTCTTGGCATTCTTTTCAGTAATCGACAGTAAATTTAAGGGCTTACTTTTGGACTGTCCTTTCTGTTTCATTGATCCTATGCCTGTACCTCATTATACTGATTTCTGTAGACTGTAGGAAGTATGGAAGGCAGATGTGCATCTTCTAAGTGTGTTGTTCTTCTGTGTTGGTACAGCTCTGCCAGCACTGATGCATGCCCATATAAACTTGAGGGTCATGCCACTTTCTCCCAAAAAGTGGCAGCTGGGATTTAGAGAGGAACTGTGTTGATTTTGTATGTCTGTTTGGGGAATATTTCCATTTCATCTATGTATTCATGAACAATACATGTCTTTTTATTTATTTAGCTTTTCTTTAATTTTGTTAAATAACGTTCTGTAGTTTTCAGTCAAAGGATTCTTTTTTATTTTTTTAAGAGAGAGATTTGTGCTATACAGTGCATGCTAGAGACAGAGAGAGAGAGAGAGAGAAAGTGAGAAGTTACCTCCCAAGGGGGTTGGCTATGCCACAATCTCTTCTTCTCATTCTCTTCTTGGGCTTTTGGGCAAGCACACACATATACCTGACATGATTTTCAAGCCTCTAGGTGCAGGATTCAAACTACAGGTGGCCATGTAGGAGTCCAGTTCTTTAGCCACCATGCTACCTGCTGGCCCCATGGTCAAAGGATTCTTAAAGATAAAAATTTGATGGGCATGTGAAATAATTTTTTTTTAAGAGAGATTTTTGTACAAGCACAAAATCTGGTTGGAGAGAGAGACAGAAAGCAAGAAATCACCCCCAAGGAGGGATGGCCACACCACAGTCCCTTCTCCATTCTCCTTTTGAGATTTTGGGCATACACGCACATGCACCCGGCATCAGTTTTAAGCCACTAGATCCAGGACTTGAACTACAGTTGACTATGTGGGCCACCCAGTGATGTAACCATTATGCCATCTGCTGGTCCCTGCCAAACAATTTTTTAAAAAATAATTATTTAATTTTATTTATTCATTCATTTATTATAATTTGACCAGAGAGGGAGATATATATATATAGAGAGAGGGAAAGTGAGAAAGCAAGCCACCAGGTCTGGTATTTGAACCGCAGTCGGCCATGTGGGAGTGTCCAGCGCCTTAACCACTACGCCACCTGCTGGTCCCAACAAATTTTTGTAAAAATATCAGAAGGCTTGATGAAACGTCTAGAAACCGACCTGAAGATATTTGTGGTGTTACCCCTTTCTTTTTTCTTATGCTCCTTATAGTAAGCAATAAAAAATCATAGCGTTTAATCCTGTTTATACTTTTAAAATTCTGGCTTCTGAAAAATAGTTCAGAGATACATAGTTTCCAGAGTAATTTTAATTTGGGTTTGTAATTAAGACTTGGGAGGACCATCTTATGGCTTGGTGGTTAAGTGAACTGAATCTCACATGTCCCACCATGTGGTTCAAGTTCCACACTCAGTTTTGAAAAACATGCCAGGCATGTGTACATGCATGCCCTAAATCCCAGAAGGGAGAGATGAAGAAAAGGATTGTGTGGCATGACCATTTATCAAGGGTGGGGAGTGTGCTTTCTTGCTTTCCCTATCTCACTGTCTCTTTCTGAGAAGTGCATGTACCCTCTGACAAATTTAAGAAAAACAGTAAAAGATTGCAAAACAAGGGCCAGTCCTGTAGCCTAGTGGTTAAGGGAGCTGGATCTCACATGGCCAGCCACCGTTCAAATCTCCATCCTGGTGGCTTGCAAAACACACTGAGCACAGGCGTGTGTACCTCAGATCTCTATGGAATGCAGAAATGGAGGAAAAGAGATTGTGCTATGACCACATCTCATTGGAGGGTGCTTTATCTGTGTCTTTGATCTGTCTCTCTGGCACGGGCATGTGCCCTCCGACAATTAAAAAGAAGAAAAGATTTGGAATACAGTAGGAGAGACTAATTTTTTTTATTTTTTGGTTTCAACAAAAATCAGCAGTAATTGGGACCAGTAGATGGCATAATGGTTTTGTCACTGGACTTCCATGTAGTTAACTGCTGTTCAAGTCCCTGGCCGGACAGTGTGCATTCATGCCCAAAATACCAAGAGGAGAATGGAGGAGGAGTAATTGTGGTGTAGCCATTCCCTCCAGGGGGTGATTTCTCTCTGTCTCTCTGACTCTCTCTCTCTCTCTCTCTCTGGTGAGTGCATGCACCCTATTGCGAAAATCTCTCTCTAAAAAAAAAATTAATTTGAAAAGTATGTATGTATTTTTGTATGTCTACATCTGTTTATCTATTCCTTTTCTACCTGCCATGCAGAGTTTTATATGAAGGGAAAGAACGACTTATACCAGGATGTGAAGTGATCCAGGCCACTCCGTATGGTCGCTGTGCCAATGTCAACAATAGTTCAACTACTTCACAAAGAATCTTTATCACTTATCGAAGAGCTCCTCTCATTCGACCCCAGAATTCCTTGGCTGTAACTGATATCTGTGTTATTGTAACCAGTAAAGGAGAAACCCCTCCTCATACCTTCTGCAAAGTTGACAAGAACTTAAATTGTGGAATGGTAAGAATGAAGTTGTTTTATTTTCTGTTTCATAAGAACACACAAAAGGGGGTACTTTTTGTACTCTTATTTATGATTGAGTATATAATTTACTCTCATATTTTCGTGATTCTTGTTTTATGTTTAGCTGTCTAATTGCAATGATTGTTAATAATTTTTTAAATTCTTAGGATTTGGAATAATTTCGTCTTGAAAAAAGATTACTTCAAGGATTTTTATTTATGTTTAAAATTTTTTCATTTTTGGTAAAGTCTAATTTGCTGGTATTACACTAGTGTAGAGGTTTTAATTAGCTTTTAGGTTTCAGTTCTGTCTTTATTATTATTTTTTTTAGAAAGATTTTTGTTATAGGGAGCATGTGCTTGCTGGAGAGACAGAGAAAGACGGAGACAGGAAGCAAGAAATCACCCCCCAGGGGGATGACCACACCGCAGTCCCTTTTCTTCCGTTCTCCTTTTGGGATTTTCGGCACACATGCACATGTACCTGATGTGAGTGTAAGCCGCTGGTCCAGGACTTGAACTGTGGTCGACTACATGGGAGTCCAGCAACATAACCATTATGCCATCTGCTGGTCCCTCAGTGGTGTCTTTAAAGACAACTGTAGGAAGGATGGATAGGGGCTCTCCTGACATTCATTTATTTTAAATATTGTAATTTTTGCATACTTTTCAAAAGGGCTCTGTAGAAGAAGAAAGTTGAACATATAGAACATATATATTCTATTTATAGTTTTATAAGGTTAACATTTGCTATGGGTCAGATTTATTTTGAAAAGTGGGACCAGCAGGTGGTGTAATGGCTGTGTCACTGGACTCCCATGTAGTCGACCACGGTTCGCGTCCTGGACCCGGTGGCTTAGACTCATGCTGGGCGCGTGTGCGTGCGTGCCCGCCCAAGATCCCAAGAAAAGAATGGAGGAGAAGGGATTGCGGTGTGGCCATCCCCCCGGGGGAGAGGGGCGATTTCCCACATTCTGTCTCTCTGTCTCTTTCTGTCTTTCTAGTGAGCATATGCACCCTATAGCAAAAACCTCTCCAAAAAAAAGAAAAGAAAAGTGTCTTCAGGTCAACTAATGTTAGCTTAATGTTGTAGAGACAAAGATGACAAATGCACCCATAACTATTAATGAAGATGATAGGCTTGCTTCTGAGGTGGTGACTCCATAATCCCTCAGCGTCCCTCGGTTTCCTCAGTTTGGGCTTCATTACTCTACAAGGTGCAGTCTCTGCAGAGGCAATCTCTTGGTGATTACAGAATTCTAAACTTTTTGAAACTGCTTTCACATCAGTTTAATTTTTAGCACTGTTGCCTTTCTCTCTTATTTTAGTGTTTTCAACTTCGTGCGCTGTATTTCATACTATGTAGTCTGCTTTATAAACACATTTTGCATAGCCTCTCTTGAATAAATATTCAGAATCTGTAGACAACATTTTAGATATAATTTCTTTTCACTCTTTTGTCTTTTTTTTAAATGATATTTTACAGTGGGGTTCCAGTGTATTTCTGTGTTATAAGAAGTCTGTACCTGCTTCAAATGCAATAGCATATAAAGCTGGTAAGTAAAATATAAATTTTTTCTGTTACTATAGTTATTGGTGCGATATAGTTATTAACATTTCGTTAGAAGAGACAAAGTATGCTCTTGTATGTAGTTTGTGGAAGTAGTTTGTTCATGAAATGATATTTTCTTGATTTTAGCATGTAAAGGCATATGTTTTCTTCCTTCTTTTAAAGAATTATTCATTTACTTATTTAATTCAATTTGCTATTATTATTTTTTAATTTGACCAGAGAGAGAAAGGGAAAGCGAGGAAACAAGCCTCCAAGTTGGGACTCAAACCACATTTGGCCATGTGGGAATCCAGCATCTTTAACCACCACACCTCCTGCTGGCCCCAAGGCATATGTTTTCTTAAAAACGTTATCTACTAGGGAACCAGCAGTTAGCGTAATGGCTATGTCGCTGGACTCCCACGTAGTCAACCGCGGTTCGCGTCTCGGACCCGGTGGCTTACAACTCACGCCGGGCGTGTGTGCGTGCGTGCCCAAGATCCCGAGAGGAGAATGGAGAAGGGATTGCGGCGTGACCATCCCCCCTGGGGGGTGATTTCTCGCTTTCTGTCTCTATGTCTCTCTCTGTCTGTCTGGCGAGCGCACGCGCCCTATAGCGAAAAACCTCTCCAAAAAAAAAAAAAAAAACAAAAAACAAAAAACAAACAAACAAAAAAACGTTATCTACTAAAAGATTTATTAATCCCCCCACACACGTGCTATTAAGTAAACTTGAACTTTTCTTCAAAGCAAGTATAAATGGAATAAACATGCAAACACTTGTGTACACTGATGGATTTAATGGAAAATCATTTATTCTCTGACTTTTTGTTTTTGCAGTCAGAAAGGTGCCAAACTGTGTCTTTACTTCTTTGATTTCCTTCTCTTATTTCTGTGTCTGATTTGAAACCACTTGTTACTTGCCATGAAAGGTGGACTTGCTTCCTTTTCCCTTTGCTGCAAAGAATCAGCTATATGGAAGAGAGGAGGGCCTGAGAAACTTTTCTGCCGTGAAGTGTTTGAGAAATCTGTTGCCACATTCCTACTACTCAGTAAAGTGTCGAGGGCTGTAAAGATTTAGGTGTGACCTTTTCATCCCGTGGTATGGTGGGATAAAAACTGAAAATACAGGTATGCGCCAGTTGCAAGTAGAAGAGATACTGGAATACTTCTTTGTGAAAAGAAGCAGTGCCAATTATTTTTGATTATACACAATTTTTGACATAAAGTCTTACTGCAGGGAAGTCAGGGAAATCTATTTTTTTTTTTTTTTTTTTTTTTGGAGAGATTTTTCTATAGGGCGCGTGCTCTTGCCAGGAAGACAGACAGAGACAGAGAGATAGAAAGCGGAGAAATCACCCCCTGGGGGGGATGGCCATGCCACAATCCATTCTCCTCTCTGGATCTTGGGCATGCACACACACAGGCGCCCAGCGTGAATTTAAGCCACCGGGTCTGGGACTCAAACCTCAGTCAGCTACATGGAAATTCAGCGACATAGCCATTACGCTAACTGCTGGTCCCAGGGAAATCTAGTTTTGAAAAATCTTGATTGTCCTGATAAAACCTCTATAGTAATAAATCAAACATTTAATTTACACTTTAAAGAGAAAGGCAACAGGGATACTATTTAAATTGTTTAAAATGTGTTGGTTATATTTGATTTCCTAATTTTTTTTTTGTTGACAGAAGGTATCAATTAAAAAAATAGAAGAAAAAGAAACTTGGGATCAGCAGATGGCGTAATGGTAACATTGCTGGACTCCCATGTAGTCGACTGCAGTTCGAGTCCTAAACCCAGCTGCTTAAAACTCAGCTGATGTGTGTGTTTTCTTGCTCAAAATCCTGAGAGGAGAATGGAGGAGAAGAGGTTGCAGCATGACCATTCCCCCTGGGGGGGGGGGGGGGGGGTGATTTCTCACTTTTGCCTCTCTGTCTGTCTCTGTCTCTTTGGCAAGCCCTCATGCCCTATAGCAAAAATCTCTCTTAAAGAAAAAAAAAGAAACTTTGCAAAGCTATTCATGTATTTGATATGAGGCGGTTATTTTAGAATTGAGTTTAGAGACTGCATTTGGACCCAAAATACTGCTACCTATTTTCTGGTTTTTAAACTTGGGGGTGGTTTATGTATTGGTGGCATTAGAGGCTGATTCACTGTGCCACATGCTGCTTTACTTTGGGGCCTTTGGTATAGTTCAGTGCCCCGGCTGCTCACTTCCAGGTCTCGCGTACTCTCTGTTTAGTCTCAGCTGTTGGTCTCTTCTTTACTGTTCATGTTTATACCGTTTATACTGGCTGGTCTCTCTCAAGGTGACTTTAGGGGGCTCTGACAATTTCTGCTGCCTTAGTTTTATTTCATAACAATTGTCCATTCCTTCAGTTTTTTTTTTTTTTTTTTTTTTTTACAGAAGACTGACTGAAATAGTTGGTGAATTTTTCTGTATCTTTTTTTTAACCTTTCTCTGTAAGTTATTGGCCTATGTAGAAGAAAATAAATTAATATTGGTGATCGAGATTGGTTTGTTAGAGTCTTTACTAATACATTTAGCACATTTGTGTTATAATTAACTATAAAGTCCATGAGTAAAACATAAAGGATAAATTTACTCATTTATTTTAATTCCTCTGTTACAGCAAGAGATAAATTATTTTGAAATTTCACATTAGTATTTCCATGAAATTTGGTATTAGACTAGCCTATTAATATGTTTCATACATATTTTATGAAGAAGTAATTATTTTTTAAAGATTTATCATTGTCTCCTTTCTCCAAAAGGCTTAATTTTCAGGTACCCAGAAGAGGACTACGAGTCGTTCCCACTCTCGGAATCTGTACCTCTCTTCTGCCTTCCTATGGGAGCCACTATTGAATGCTGGGACCCTCAAGCCAAATACCCACTTCCAGTGTTTTCAACTTTTGTCCTGACAGGTTCTTCAGCTGAAAAGGTATATTCTACCGTATTAGTTAGATCTATTTTGTGTATGTTTTAGCCCACACAGTGGTTAATATAACTTTTACTTAGATGTTAAGCTTATCTGGACATAGTCTATTTTGGGTTAAATTAGTAGCCTAATGCTTAAGGTGAGAAGTTCGTATGCACATGAAATCAGGATGCTGATACCCTGGATCTTCTCTAGAAAGAAATATAAAGCCCCTCTGGAGAGCCACCCTAAAGCCTAGTTTTATGAGATTGGAGCAACAGGTAGAAGGCATAGATACCATAGGATAAATCAGAAGGGCACAATAAAGACCTGGATATCGACCTTAAAGATACTGAAATGCTGGAGTAATAATATAAAAGAGGTTATAAATTGAATATAGGGACCAGCAGATGGTGTAGTGGTTAAGATGCTGGGCTCCCATATGGCTGACCATGGTTTGAGTCCCAGACCTGGCAGCTTAAAACATACCAGGTGCATGTGCGTGCGTGCCCAAAATCTCAAGAGGAAAATGGAGGAGAAGGGATTACTGTGTGGCCATCCTCTTTGAGAGGCGAATTCCCACTCTCTCTCTCTGTCTTTCTGGAGAGTACATGAGCCCTATGGCAAAAGCTCTCTAAAAATAAATAAATAAATAAATAAATAAATAAATAAATTTAAAAATTGAATATGCAATTGAAATGATTTGAGATGTAATAGAGGTGCTCAAATACTAAGGAACAATGTATTTTGAAAATGAATAAATTGAATAAGTAATCAAATATGTATAAGTGAAAAATACAGTTTCTAAAATGAAAAATCCATGAATTGGGCCGGTCCATAGCACACCTGTTAATTACAGTGCATAATGAGCTGGGTCTCACATGGTCTATGGCACTGTGTGTCCTGGCCCCAGTAGCTTGAAAAAAAACCAAAAAACAAATAAAAACCAGATTCATGTGCATGCATGCCCCAAATCCCAACAGGTTGGAGAAGTGGAGAAGGTCCATGGTTTCTCTCTCTCTATGTCTCTCTGGCAAGCACATGTGCTATTTAGTAATAAAAATAATAATAAACATCCAAAGGATGGTTTAAATAACAGATAAAATATACCCAAAGAGAAAGATAGTGAAGTGGGCGATATATTACCTTAAATGTGGCATGGAAACATGTAAAATATAAAAGGAATTTTAAAATATAGAAGATACAGTCAGAAGGGCCAGTAGACATTGAATGAGTTCCCAAAGGAGAGACTAGAAAGGAAAAAGGCAGTGTTCTGAGACCTAATGTTTGGTTGAGTTTTCCAAGGTTGATGAAAAATTGAGTCTTCAGAGTAAAGATAGAGTGCTCTGAACCTTCAACAGAAAAATAAATAAATAAACAAAACCACCTCTTTGATGTCATCGCGAAATCATGGGACATCAAAGATAAAAAGCGTCTAGAGAGGGGTGAGCAGGTGGCTTTGTGGTTAAGGTGTTGGGCTCCCACCTGACTGACTGTAGTTTGAGTCCTGGACCTGGCTTGCTTTCTCACTTTCTCTCTCTCTGTACTCTCTTGCACTCTCTTTCTGCCTCTGGTGAGTGCATGTGACCTGTAGCAAATTTGAAGTAATAATAATAATAATAATAAAAATTAAATAATTCTTTAAAACATGTGAAGAGGATGGGACCAGGAGTTAGTGTAATGGCTATGTTGCTAAACTTCCATGTAGTTAACCACAGTTTGAGTCCCAGACCCAGTGGCTTAAACTCACGCCAGGCATATGTGCGTGCATGCTCAAGATCCCGAGAGGAATATGGAAGAGAAGGGATTGCAGCGTGGCCACCCCCCGGATAGGGGTTGGGACAGTGATTTCTTGCTTTCTGTCTCTGTTCATCTCTGTCTTTCTGGCGAGAGCACGTGCCCTATAACAAAAACCTCTCCAAAAAAAAAAAAAAGTGGAGAGGAAATACATATTTATTGTCTTATATGAGACGTGTTATATAAAACAGAAATAATGATAGATTAAAATTAAAAAGATAAGGCAAAAAATGTGGAAATAAAAAGCAGATAACAGTATACTTTTTTTTTTGAGAGTGATTTTTGCTATAGGACACGTATGCTTGCTGGAGAGACTGAGAGACAGAAAGCGAGAAATTCCCCTCCATGGAGGATAGCCACCCTGCAATCCCTTCTCCTCCATTCTCCTCTTGGGATTTTGGGTGCTCATGCACATGTGCCCAGAGAGTGAGACTTGGACCATGGTCGACTCCATTGGAGTCCAGTAATGTAACTACTACGCCATCTATTGGTCCCAACAGTATACATTTTAAAATGGAAAACTTTGATTTGATAGGGAGTCTGGAAATTTGATAAAATAGTCTGTTTTTGGAAAATATAACTAAAGTCGACTCCTGTGGATCAAACAAAGTACACATGCGGCCTCATTCTACAGGTTATGAGTTGACAACTACTATGTGAAAGATTATGCATGTAAAGCATGGTATCAGGAGCATAGTTAATACTGAATAAAGGTCAATAGTATGTTAATTCAGTTGCCTATAACTTATCTAACTCATTAGCCTAATAATTATTTACAGTTTCTCTTGGGGAAAATAATATAACTGAAAATTTTAAGATCTTCAGATACTTAAGAATTTCCGGATTCACTTTGAACAATAGAAGGCAGCAAAGCTTCATTGAAATATGGGCACTGGATGGTTATTAGTTTGGGAACGCTGGCATGTAAGCATTGATGTGTATGAAATTTACACTCGTATCACATTGCTTGGTGAAAATCACTTTGAAATAATTTTATCTGGGAATGTTGTATCTGTAAAGGAGTTATATGGTGTGTGTATGTGTGTGTGTGTGTGTATACATATAATAACTAAATAGTTATAAAATTTATTAAAGTACAGAGAGAAGGGTGGATTAATTGGTGTGGAGTGGTGTGAGGACAGTGGGTATAATGATAAAAATGCTTCACAAAGAAAGTGACACCTAAGCAGTATTTTGAAGAATGGACAGTTCGGGGGAATCACCACAGCAGAACAAAATGTACAAAGGCATATAATTATGAAATAGTATGTGTGCTTGAAAATGTAGGTAGGTATGTACCATTGGACAGGAGTAGCAAATCAGGAATTGAACATATGAGACTATTTACATAAACTGACATTTTACCTGTAATGAGGAGCTTTTGAAGGATCAAATTATTATCCCAGAAAGTCTATACCACCAGTGTGTTTTCTATTCAAATACTTCTGCTTCTCACTGAGACCAGTGAGGGCTTTCTGCAGTAGTTCCTTTGAGAGGTGTTGAGTGAAAGTAGGTTGAGAATGACTTCCAGGATTTTGGCTTGGAGATTGAGTAACATTGTCACTGAGTGAGACGGCAAACGTTAGAAGCATATAATGTGCATTTAATGAGTTCACTTTTGAAAGTACTGGTTTATGATGCCTTTTAGACATCTAGGTGGAGATGTTAAGGAGTCATTTGGAAATAGGAGTCTGGAATTCAAGAAAGAGATCAGGCAGATCTAGAGATAAAGATTTATGTTTTGTTACACAATGGTTATAGTTAAAACCACAAGAGAGGGGCCAGCAAGTGGCATGGTGGTTAAAGCATTGAACTCTCACATGGCCTGCTGCATTTCTAGTTCCAGACCTCACAACTTGCTTACTCACTTTTCTTTCTCTCTGTTTCTTTCTGGTGTGCACATATGCCCTCTAGCAAGTTAAAATAATAATAAATTAAATTAAATTATTAAGACAACAACAACAACAAAACCATGAGAGAATAAAATTTCCCAAATAGAATTAGAAGAGAAATGTGAAGTTAACTGTGGGGAATGCCAGTGTCTAAGTGATGGGCAACTCGATTGTATCTAGTATAGGAAAGAGAAATAAGTAGAGAACAAAGAAAAATTTGTGCTGTCAAATGTAGCAAAGGAGTAGGAAGTTTAAAGGCAGCAAAATGTCAGGTGTATCTTATGTCATGGAAAGATCAAATGAAATTAAGTACTGAAAGTGTTTCAGTTAAGTCTTTGGAGAGACCAGCAGATGATATAGGGTTACATTGCAGGACTCCACCCTGCAATGTGGAGTGGTTTGGCCGACTGTGGTTTGAGTCCTGGACCTGGTGGCTTTAGATTCACGCCAGATGCGTGTACGTGCATGTGTGCCCAAGATCCTAGGAGGGGAATAGAGAAGGGATTGTGGCGTAGCCATCCCCCCCCAGGGGGTGATTTCTCACTTTCTGTTTGTGTCTTTGTCTCCAATGAGTGCACATGCCTAATAGCAGAAATTACCCCCTCCCCCAAAAAAGGTCATTGTCATTGGAGACATTGATTAGAATTGTTTTAGTAGACACAGAAGGTAGATTGCAGTAGATAGGAGTGACAAAACAGAAGTACCTAATGTAGAGGAACAAAAGTATCAGTAGATTAAAGGTGCTCAACCAAAAGGTCTATGCAGAAAGTAAGTAAGTAATGGATCTCAAAAGTTAAATTGAAAAGATATAAGGAATAAGATGTTTAGGTATGACTGAAATACAGGTATGGCTTATGCCACATATTAAAATTATGCTGGGTCCATGGCCCAGTGGTTAAGGCAACCAGATCCTATGTGACTGATCTTGTGGTTTGAGTCCTGGACCCAGCAGCTTGTGAAACATGCCAAGTATGGGAATGTGTGTGCTCAAAATCCAAAAGGAGGTAGAATTGGAGGAGAAGGGATTGATTTGCGACTTTCTCAGTACCTTAACCACCATGCCATTTGTCAGCACCTATAAAGACTTCTTAAAACTCAACAACAAAAAACTGAATGACCTAATTAAAAGATGAGCAAAGGACCTGAATGAACAATTCTGTAAAGAAGACATACAAATGGCCAGTAAACTTACAAAGAGATGTTCAACGTCAGTAGTCACTATGGAAATACAGACAAATCAGACAAATCAGTGATATACCACTTGACACCCACTAGAATGACTTAAACAAACCAAAATGGAGCAAAAAAAAAAGTATTACAAGGATGTGGAGAATTTAAATCCTTGAACCTTCCAAAAATTAAATGTAAAATTATCACATATATAATCTAGCAGTTCCACTACTACGTATATTACCAAAAAAACTGAAAGCAGAGACTCACACTGATACTTGTACTCTAGTGATCATAGCAATATTGTTCACAGTAGTAAAATGGTGATAACAACTCACATGTTTTCTATGGATGAATGGATAAACAAAATGGGATATATACTTGTAATAGAATATTATTCAGCCTTAAAAAGCAATGAAATTTGGGACCAGCAGTTAGCGTAATGGCTGTGTCGCTGGACTCCCACGTAGTCGACCGCGATTCGCATCCCGGACCCGGTGGCTTGAGACTCATGCTGGGTGCGTGTGCATGCGTGCCCAAGATCCTGAGAGGAGAATGGAGGAGAAGGGATTGCGGTGTGGCCATCCCCCCTGTGGGGTGATTTCTCGCTTTCTATCTCTCTGTCTGTCTCTGTCTGTCTGGCAAGCACACGCGCCCTATAGCGAAAACCTCTCCAATAAAAAAAAAAAAAAAAAAGGCAATGAAATTTGGGCCAGCAAGAGGCATGGGTGTTAAGGCATTAGATCCCACATAGCCAGCTTCATGGTTTGAGTCCTGGACCCTGTTGCTTGAAGAACATGCTAGGCCCATGTGCATGTGTGCCCAAACTTCTAAGAAAAGAGTGGAGGAGAAGGGACTACAATGTGACTATTCTCCTTAGAAGATCTTTCACTTTCTCTCTCTCTTTCTGACAAATGCACATACTCCAAAGCAAAATCAAAAACAAAACCAAGTGCTCGCTTCGGCAGCACATATACTAAAATTGGAACGATACAGAGAAGATTAGCATGGCCCCTGCGCAAGGATGACACGCAAATTCGTGATAAATATTGTGTATTAACATCAGTTTGTTGTAATTGGGTTGGTTGAGTGGTGCATATTGTACCACCTGGAGTTATGGTTTTTAATCTGTTGGTAAATAAAATGTCCTTTAACTTCAAAAAAAAAAAAAAAAAAAACAAAAAACAAAACCAAAAAATGCAATGAAATTTGGATATATGTTGCAAGATTGACAAACTTTGAAAATTTTATGCAAAGTGAAATAAGCCAGAGAACAAATACCATGTAATTCCATTTATAGGAGGTACCTACAAAGGGTACATTTTTTAAAAGAATTATTAATTTAATTTAATTTATTCATCCACTTATTTTCACTTGACCAGAGAAAGACAGACACACAAAAGGAAAGCGAGAAGGCAAGCCACTAGATCCGGACCTCGAACTGTGGCCGGCCATGTGGGAGTGTCCAGCACCTTAATCACCACGCCACTTGCTGGCCCTACAGTAGATAAATTTTTAGAGACAGAAGAATGAGCGTTATCAGAGGCTTGCAGGCTAGGGGAATGGGAAGTTATTGTTAAGGAGTATAGAGTATCTGTTTGGGAGGATGAAAATTTTCTGGAGATGGATAATAGTGATGTTTATACAACATTATGAAGGTACTTAATACCACTGAATTGTACACTAAAACATGGTTCAAGTGATAAATTTATGTTGCCTGTATCACCATAATAAAAAAAATCACACACATACATACAAACAAATGCAGATTGAGTGAGGTCATTAAAGTGAATTTTCTAGGTTAGGAACTAGGACAAATATTTCACTTTGTGATTAAAAATGAAAGCAAATTGTAAGAGATCACCATCCATTTTTGTATAAGAAATACAGGGATGAATATATAATTGCAGTGGAAAAAATAAAGAGGGATTTACATAAAAATCTGATTATCTCTGAGGTAGAATTTTGGGTGAGATTTTTCTTTTCATTTGTATAATATGTACTTTGAGCAAATACTTCTTGTGTATTAAGAAAAACTCCTTTAAAGGCAAATTTGAATCTTATAACAGTTCACTTTTATATTCTCTGTAGGTATATGGAGCTGCCATCCAGTTTTATGAACCTTACTCTCGGGAACTTCTAACAGAAAAACAGCTTATGCAGCTGGGCCTGGTGACGCCTGTGGAGAGAAAAGTGGTCTCCAAATCCATCAATTCAAACAAATGCATTTGTTTGCTCTCACACTGGCCTTTTTTTGAAGCTTTTAGAAAATTCCTTATGTTTATCTACAAACTTTCTGTGTCTGGACCACATCCTCTTCCCATTGAAAAGTATGTATAATGATCAAAGATATATCTGGTGGAAAAAACTGGATGTATAAATACACATCTCCTTGTTTATCTAACTTTTAGCAGCAAAGTTGAAAGAAGGAGAATTATAGTCACCCTGCTCTTACTCTTCCTTCACCTGAATCATTGTGAACTTAAAATTGAAAGTGGTGGTAAAGATGGCTAAATAATAATTTTTGAGAATTCAGCTGATGAGTTAACTCATATAAATAGTATAGTATGTATTTTTTTCTCTTCATTTTCTAATAACCAACAGAGGAATAGTTATTGATTTACATACATGCATATGGATAGACACATACACACACTCCTCCCTCACGCAAGTGCCCATTCTAGGTTCTGACCAAATTGGTGTGGAAATTATTAAGAGTGAGTTAACTGACAGTAAAAGTGAGATTTGCTTGTTTGTTTTAAATAATTACTTAATTTAATTCATCATTATTATTAACATTTTAAATTTGATTAGAGAGAGACGGGGGTCAGAGAGAGAGAAAGCAAACCTCCAGGTCTGGGACTTGAACTGCAGTTGGCTGTGTCGGAGTCCAGCACCTTAACTACCACATCCCCTGCTGGCCCTGAGGTTTGGTGTTAATATTGATAGAATTTTTTAGTTTTCTCTTTGATTTTTAATTCCCTGTTACGAAAATCTTTTGTAAACAAGAAAATGTAAGTGGAGCCACTTTATCTTTTTTTTAAGCCTCCTTTTCTGATTTCTAGTTGCACATTGACTGTTTATTATATCACATGTATGTTTATTATACAACGTAATTTAAGTACCCTTATAACAAATCAAGTGTCAAGAACTCTGAGTAATATAGGTTGTGTAAACAGATTTTTCTTACAATTTCAAAACTTTCACATTATAGCCTAAGGAATATCAGTGATATATACTATTTTGGTGGATATGGTACAGATAAAAACTGAATTTTTTTTTTTCAGTTTGCCAGAGGGTACATGCTCATGCCTGAGAGAGAAAAATAGTCAGAAAGCACAGCCTCCCTACCCCCCACTCTATGAGGAGTGGTCCACACCAAAATTCCTTCTTTTCCATTTATCCCTCCTTTTGGGATTTTGGGTATGCATGCATGCACACATACCTGGAGTGTTTTTCAAGCCACCATGCAGTTGACCATGTGGGATCCAGCTGCCTTAACTATCACACCACTGGCTGGCTTCAAACCTGAATGTTTTAAAATAATGTTCAAAAATCAACTTCAGCAATGTTAAGTTCTGTGCTAGACTCATCACAATTTAGTAGTGTTATAAATTCAACTTTCATGTTGTATTCCTGGATACCAATTTAATGGTTCATAGTTCTAGAGCTAAAACTAAAACTTTTTGAAGTAAAATTTAATGACTATTTAGCAACCTTGAAAAATTAAGGTTCTATGAAAACTTTCTGAAAATGTAATCAGTGTGTGCAATCAATTTTTTTCTCAGTTGTACTACTTCACGTTATAGTAGCTATTAAGAGCTCACAACTTTGAAGAAACTTAAGCATTATTTATAGGTGGAGAAATAGAATGGACGGGAAATTTGCTCAGAGTTATTGTATTACATCTGGTATTAAGTTCTATATTAGTGTTAATTATATCATCGTTAGTTGCTCCCTGTACTGGCACTGATAATCAAGGCTATAAATTAGTTTCTTTTATGAAAACTTTTTATTTTTATGGCAATAATAGGGAGTAATAATACACACTTCGAATCAGGGAATACATTGTGCATTTTAGTTGAGTAGGCATGAGTACATTTACTTGCACTAAACAAAGTAATTTATTTACCATGTTTTACATAAATCGCCTCGTCATATCTGGGTTATAGTGATGTTTAAGATATGTTAAAATCTATGAAGAATTTTAGAAAAGTAATTATCTTTATTACCATTTTTTTTTCAGGCACATTTCACATTTTATGCAAAACATCCCTTTTCCTTCACCACAAAGACCAAGAATCCTGGTTCAGGTAATCAAAAATATACATATATTTGGGAAGAGCTCTGCATATATCATTTCAGTCATTGCAGAGTGAATTTTACGACCTTTTGTGTTTGAGGTAGAGCAATGTGTATTCAGAAGGTTTCCTGTATTTTACAGCTTTATTTATTTATTTATTTTTGGAGACGTTTTTGTTATAGGGCGTGTGCGCTCGCCAGACAGACAGAGAGAGACAGAGAGATAGAAAGCAAGAAATCACCCCCCAGGGGGGATGGCCACGCCGCAATCCCTTCTCCTCCATTCTCCTCTCGGGATCTTGGGCACGCACGCACACGCACCCGGCGTGAGTTTAAGCCGCCGGGTCCGGGACTCGAAGCACGGTCGACTACGTGGGAGTCCAGCGACATAGCCATTATGCTAACTGCTGGTCCCTTTTACAGCTTTATTGACCTCCTGTTTTTTTGAATCCCAGTAGAACAGAATTGGAATAATTATAATCCTTGGTCCATTACATTTATCAATATTGGCCCTTGCATGGCCTTTATATAGCTAATTTTAATAGCATAAAACCCAGAGTCATGTTAGAGACATGTTCTTAATATCACATGATTTAATTAATATTAAATGGAAAATGGCTGTAGTTGAAAGGGGAAACTGAAACATGTTAATATATATATATGTGTGTTTATATATATATTTGGAGAGAGATTTTTGCTGTAAGGTGCATGCACTCTCCAGAAAGACAGAGGCAGAGAAACAGAAAGTGAGAAATCACCCCCTCCCCAAAGGGGGATGGTCATGCTGCAGTCCCTTCTCCACTCTCCTCTCAGGATTTTGGGGGCACACACACATGCTCAACGTGAGTTTTAAGCTAACAGGTCTGGAACTCGACCCGTGGTCGACTACATGGAAGTTGACATAACCATTACGCTGTCTGCTGGTCCCAACATCTATTCATATAATAGAGCTTTTCTTTTTTTTTTTTTTTTTTTTTTTTGGAGAGGTTTTCGCTATAGGGCGCGTGCACTCGCCAGACAGAGAGAGACATAGAGACAGAAAGCGAGAAATCACCCCCCAGGGGGGATGGTCACGCTGCAATCCCTTTTCCTCCATTCTCCTCTTGGGATCTTGGGCACGCACGCACACGCACCCGGCATGAGTTTTAAGCCACCGGGTCCAGGACGCGAACCGCGGTCGACTACGTGGGAGTCCAGCGACATAGCCATTACACTAACTGCTGGTTCCCAATAATAGAGCTTTTCAAACTGTCCTAAAGGATCAGATTCTCTTTGTTCAGTAAGTGGCAGACCCAGGTAGATATACAGCTTATAACAGGTGCAACTTACTGTGTGAGAGCAGTATAGATGTGAAGAGGTCTGTACCCTACCATATGGCTGTCAAACTGATTGCATGTTTGGATATGGGAGCAAGCAGTTTTTCTTAAGATGTTATTAACAGTATATGTAGTAGGATTATGGGGCCAGCAGGTCACGTGATGGTTAGGGTGCTATATTCACACATGGCCAACTGTGGTTCAAGTCCCAGACTTGCTTTCTCACTCTCTTCCCCCCTGCCCTTTGTCTCTCTGTCTCTTTCTCGCTCTGTCCCTCTCTGGTCTAAATAAATAAATAAAGTTAAATAAAATAATTATTTAAAATGGTATATAATAGGATTAAGTCAAATATTATTGATTTTGAATGTATTTAAGTTCAGTAAATATTAGTATATACCAAGCACCTGCCAAGTGCTTATTAGTCTGTTGAGTAAGTAAATTTGAAACTTCTTTCTTTGTTTTTTTAGTTTTTTGTCATAGGATGTGTGACTTGCTGAAGAAAGACAGAGAAAGGCAGAGAAAAGGAAAACAAGAAATCATTCACCCCCCTAGGGAGGTGGTCATGCTGCAGTCCCTTCTTCATTCTCCTCAGAGGATTTGAGGCACACATGTACACGTGCTGGGTGTGATTTTCAAGTTGCTAGGTGCAGGACTTGAACTGCAGTTGGCCATGTAAGAGTCTAGCACCTTAACCACCACACCTCCTACTGGCCTCTTATTTTTTTTTTTTTTATTTCTAGAGGGCAATATACTAACTAGAGAGAGAAAGAGAAAGCACTCCCAGTGGGGTGTAGTCAGGTGCAATCCCTTTTCTTCCATTTCTCCTTTCTGTCAGGATTTTGGGCACACACACTCACATGTGCCTGGCTTGTTTTTCATGCTGCAGAGGCAAAGATCTGAGCCTCAGTTGGCCATGTGGAATCTAGCTTTCTTAGTACTGGGCTGTGGGGCTGGACCTGTAACTTTTTTAAGTTTAGTTATTTATTCTGAGAGAGAGGGAGGGGAGGAAGGAGAGGAAAAAGTACTCTCAAGAAGATTCTCATGCCATGATTTAGTACCAGCCTCAGGCAGCCCAGGTGGTAGGCATGAGTACATGTGCTCCTGTGTGCACAGCAGGATAGGAACCCAAGACTTTCTCAAGTGCATTCGCTTGCCTTACTGCCACACCACTCTCTGACCCCTGTAAGATATATGTACATTTTTTTTTTTTACTTTAAACATTTTAAAGTATTTTTTAAACTTTGTACTCTTTTTTTTTTTTTTTTTTGGAGAGGTTTTTGCTATAGGGTGCATGCGTTTGCCAGAAAGACAGAGAGACAGAAAGCGAGAAATCACCCCCCAGGGGGATGGCCATGCCGCAATCCCTTCTCTTCTTGGGATCTTGGGCATGCATGCACGTATGCATGCACACATGCCTAGCGTGAGTTTAAGCCACCAGGTCTGGGACTTGAACCGCAGTCGACTACATGGGAGTCCAGCGACATAGCCATTACGCTAACTGCTGGTCCCTGTACTCTTTTCTAATAATCCATAGTTTGAAACAAAAACACATTGTATAGCTGTACAAAAATATTTTCTTCCTTCATGCCCTTATTAAGACTTTTTAGGTTTTTTATTTTTAAAACTTTTTTTTGTTATAAACTAAGACATAAATACATGCATTATCCTAGGCCTACCCAGGGTCCGAATCATCAATATCATTGTCTTGCAACTCTACATCCTGTGCCATTGGATTAAATTAAGTACAAGGGAAAACAATGCAATCGAGATGTCAGCACGAGATATCTGAGGCTATAGCTGATGTTGCACAGCACACTCTTCACAGTAAACTGTTTTTTTTTTTCTTTTTTTTTTGGAGAGGTTTTTGCTATAGGGCGCATGTGCTCGCCAGACAGACAGAGAGAGACAGAGAGACAGAAAGCAGGAAATCACCCCCCAGGGGGGATGGCCACGCCGCAATCCCTTCTCCTCCATTCTCCTCTTGGGATCTTGGGCAAAGCACGCACACGCGCCCGGCGTGAGTTTAAGCCACCAGGTCCAGGACTCAAACCGCGGTCGACTACGTGGGAGTCCAGCAACATAGCCATTACGCTAACTGCTGGTTCCCACAGTAAACTGTTTTTCACATAAAATTAGGAGTACACTCAAAAAGGTATAATGTAGTATTTACAGCAGTATGTGGTCATTTATTGCTATTATCAAGTTTTATGTGCTATACATAGCTGTATGTGCTATTTTTATACAACTGGCAGCGTAGTAGATGCATTGACAGCACTGTCAACCAGAAACGTGTGAGTTGTGCCTTGTGCTGCAGCCGCATAGTGGTTGGTGTGACACTAGGCTATAGAAATTTTTCAGCTCCCTTATAATTGTATGGAATTACTGTTGTGTATGTTTGTCATTGAGGGAAATGTCGTTATGCAATTTGTGACTGTAACTGTTTTTTCCCCTCAAGTTCCCTATCCTTTTTTAAAAAAAAAAAAATTTTTTTATTCTTGAGAATATGTGTATATGTGAGAGAGTGAGAAAGATGTGCTTCCTTCACAGGGTCTGGTCAGCACACCCCACTGGGAGTGCTTTCTCTTTCTCTCTCTAGTTAGTGTCCTGCCCTCTAGAAATAAAAAAGTAACACCACAGCCTCTTCCTTCAGTCCTCTAGCCTAATGGATTTGGGGCACTCCAATACATGCCCAGCATATTTCAGGCTGACCAGGCCGGGGATTTGAACTGCATTGGCCATGTGGATCTGGTTTCTCTCAAGTAGTGCATTACCACTGCACCTGGAACTGTCCATGGAACTGTGCTGTAACCAATCAATAGAATGAAAATTCACCAAATTAGGCCCAGCTCCATGGCCCGGTAGTTAAAGGACACTGATGCTACAACCTACTAAATGGTTGGAATCCCAGTGTGGCAGGTTAAAAAACATGCCAGGTATGTGTGCGTGCGTGCCCACAGTTCCAGCAGGATGGAAAAATCAAGAAGGGAGTGTGGCATGACCACACCCCAATGAGGGTGCTTTTTCCTTTTCCCTTGTTCTCTCCCCTTCTCTCTGTCTCTGGCAAGTGCATTTGCCCATTGGCAATTAAAAACAAGAGTGAAATTAAGCATTTGATTAAAGACTAAAATGATACCTCTGAGTAATAGAACTGTCGTTTTACATTTTAGTACATGTTTCAAAAAGGATGTCTGGGAACCAGCAAATGGCATAGTGGTTATGTCTCTGGACTCCAATGTAGTCAACTGTGGTTTGAGTCTCAGACCAAGCACCTTAAAACTCACGCTGGGCGTCTGTATGTGTGTGCCTAAAATCCCAAGAGGAGAATGGAGGAGGAGGGATTGTGACGTGGCCATCCCCCTGGGGGGTGATTTCTTGCTTTCTGTGTTTCTGTCTCACTGGTGAACGCACGTGCCCCATAGCAAAAAATCTCTCTTAAAAAAAAAAGTATGTCTATATATTTACCTCTGATCTAAATATTTATATTTCACAATTGTTTTAGTTAATGTAGTTAATGTATTTTTCTTTGTTTTTTAAAGCTGTCAGTCCATGATGCATTAATTTTGTCACAGCCAGTTTCTACACCTTTGCCACTGAGGTAATTAATGACATTTAAAGTGATTTATTTATTCACTTGGATCAGAATACTTTAAACTCTTTAGGAGTAAAGGGGAATGAAGTTAAATATTATTTTACAAGCTAGGTAAGGTTAGCCATAATGCTTCTGACATCAGAAACATTGCTATCTGTATGGAGGTGGAGCCACTTTAAACATGGGAACATTTAAGAGAGTCGCAAGGTTGGATAGAGGGAATGCTGCCATTTTCCTAATCTCCCCACCCTCATCCTCAGTTCATAACTCAGTGTTCAACAAGGACTGATTCTAACCTCCTAAATATCTTGAAGCCGTTGTTGCTTCTCATCATCTGCAGCAGTAGTCCAGGAATTACTTCCTACCTGGGCTGCTTCATTTTTAAGCTCTTAATTGGTGCACGTTTGCTCTTTTTTTTTTTTTTTTTTTTTTTTTTTCCAATTCTTCCCCATTGCAGGTAGTATGTCCTGTTGAAACTGCAAACATAATTGTGTCATTTCAGTTTCAACCTAATCTCTTGCTGTTTTCATCCTGCCCCTAATACATTGTAGTCACAATAGATTTATTTCCTTTAATAAGACAACAGCTTTTTCTTATACCAGGGCCTTTGCGTGGATTGTCTCCCATCTCTCACCCCCACTTCATGTTTTGAGCTCAGTGCAAATAGTTGTATTTCTGAAAAACCTCTCCTGATAAGTGCCCTTTTTGTTACCAAAGGATAATTTTAAATCAACTCATTATATTCTTATAATTTGTTTTTTTTTTTCATTGATAGGAAAGTCAAAACTTGTAACTAGATTGATTCTCAATCTACTAATACTTTAGAAATAAGGTAGTAAATAAACCTGAACATGTTTTAGCAAAGTAGTTCACGGTCATATTTTTTCCTGTTTTTTCTCTAGTGGAGCCAACTTTAGCACCTTGTTAATGAATCTGGGTCCTGAGAATTGTGCAACACTGCTGCTTTTTGTTTTACTTGAGAGTAAGATTCTGCTGCATTCTCTCAGGCCAGCTGTGTTGACTGGGGTCGCTGAAGCTGTTGTAGCTGTAAGTATAAAGTTTTCTTTTTAATACATAATTACTGACATAGAATTTTTACCCTAAGGAGTTTTCTTCACCTTCAAAAATTACTAGCCAAAAAATGGTTTAACATAAATATAACTGGGTGGCAATTAGACATAAGATATATAAAGAGAATAAAGATGATTTTTATTTGAGAGAAAGCATCAGTTTCTAATTTTTCTTATTTAAGTTTTTCAGAGTAGAAACTATATGATTACATAATAATAAAACTAATGTATGGGACCAGCAGGTGGCATGGTGGTTAAGGTGCTGAACTCTCACATGGTCAACTGCAGTTCGAGTCCTAGATGTGGCAACTTGCTTTCTTACTTTCCCTCTTTATCTCTCTCTCTCTCTGGTGAGCACGTGTGTCCTATAGCAAATAAAAAATAATATTTTTTTAAAAACTTTTTTAAAAAATTATTTTATTTAACTTTATTTATTATTATTATCATTATTATTTTCCAGTTTGATCAGAGAGAGACAGAGAGAGAGGAAGTGAGAAAGCAAGCCACCAGGTCTGAAACTTGAACCATGGTCGGCCATCGCTCCCAACCACCATGCCACTTGCTGGCCCAATAATAATAAATTTTTAAAAAACTAATGTATGAAACTGATTGAAGTAAATGAGGAGAACCTGTCCAATTTTGGTTATTCTGAAATTATGCAAGTGATTTGGTTAATTTCTCCACATTTTAACTTTTAATCACGGGCAGCGCTACATAGAAAGTGATTGTGAAATAGGATAGCATCCACATCCTTAGCTCTTGTGTAAAGCATAAATGCAATTACATAAGGTCCTCCAGCTTAAAACCCCTTAGTGGCATCTGATTCTCCCTGAAATAACTGTGATCATGTAGGGCTTTCTGGACCACTTCGGATGGTCCATTTCTCTAGTCCTATTTCCCACTAGTTGTTTAGTTTAAAATAATTGACTCTCCTCTCTTCACTTCTCCGTTTTAAGACTGAAAGTCTCTTAGAAGTAAGGACCGAGTCTCTTATTTACCCTCTGTATCCTCAGCACTTATTACAGTCACCTAGCACAGAGTAGGCACTCAAGTAAATTTTTGTTGAAACAAAAAGGGGCCAGTAGGTGGTGTGGTGGTTAAGGTGCTCGGCTCCCACATGGCTGGCTGCAGTTCAAGTCCTGGACCTGTAGCTTGCGTTCTCACTTTCTTCCCCGCCCCCTTTCTCTCTGGTGGGTACATGTGCCCTGTAGTAAATTTAAAAAATAATAATAATAATGACTGATGAAATAAATAATTCTTTAAAAAAAATAGAGTATGTCATTTTTTAAAAAGAATTATTTATTTAATTAGATAAATGAATTAATTTAAATTTGACCAGAGAGAGAGAGTGAAAAAGCAAGCTGCCAGGTCCAGGACTCTAACCACAGTCAGCCATGTGGGAGCCTAGCGCCTTAATCACCATACCCTCTGCCAGCCCCAAAGGAGTATGTCTTTAAGATCTTAATCTGGATGAAAAAAATGATGCTAGGACTGAGCTCTCATATGCAACTATGGAGACCTGGAATTCTTGATCTCTCTATAAAGTGTCTCATATGGTTATTGTTTTCAGTACTAGCGTCGTTTTTCTGCCCAGGTTGAGGTCTTTGTAACCCAGTCTCTTGATTGATTTCAGCAATACAGTATAAATACAGATGGAAAAAAATGCAACATGGAATTGATAATCTTATGAAAAATGCAAGATTGTATGAAGTTTAACTGATGTTAGAGAACTGTATAAATTATATGCAAAGCTATTGATAGTCAGTATTTGATAATTCAGCAAGTTACTCTTTGAAGAAGAGAAAATTGAATGGTGACAGGATAAATACTTGAAGAGGAAAATAACTTGAATGTCAAATAATGTAAAAGAATTGATGGAGACCTATAACAGAAATTGATGAAACCTACAAGTGCTTTTTAAAAATGACTCTATTTATGACTACGTCAGAAGTGAAAAGAAAGATGTCATATTATGCAGTTTCTCTAAGATTTCTTAGTTGTAGATGTAACATACCTTTTTGAGTTCAAGAAAATTTGAAACTTCTTGCAACATTTATCCTGAGCAAGTGGTGCTGCCTCTCAGCAATCTGATCTGATCTCACAGTGCGCCCCCTCGCTGACTGCTCCAGCCACACTGGCTTTCTTGCTAGCTCGCAGCATATTAGGCAGGACTCACGCCTGAATTCCTTTGTCCTGGCTGTTTCTTCTCTTTGAAGCACCCTTCAAGATATCTCCTTGACTAGGGGCCAGCAGGTGGCATGATGGTTAAAGGTGCTGGACTGCCAAATGGCTGACTACGGCTCAAGTCCTGAACCTGGTGGCTCTTTATCTCACTTTCTCTCTCTCTCTCCATTCCTCTCTGGTCAAATTAAAATAAATAAATAAAGCTAAATGGGGGAAAAAAAAAAAGGTATCTCCTTGACTAAATCTCTCACTTCTGGGTTTCATCCTCCCTTGTCACTTCCATTATGAGGGCCATCCTGTTTGCCTAAGATAGATAGCCTGCTCTCCTTCTCACCTGCTCTGAGCTCTGAGCTCTTCACTTGGCTTTACTTTTACTTTTTTTCCATAGCACTCATCACTTCTTTCATAGTATTATTTATTTTTTGTCTTTTTTGGTTTTGTTTTCTATCTCAGCTTGCTAGACTGAAGTATTAGCAAACTATGTCCTTATCCTGCCTCCCACCTGTTTTGTAAATAAAATGTTATCAAAGCATAGGCCATTCATTTATATATTGTCCATGACTGCTTTCACACATGATAGCAGAGTTAAGTAGTTGTGACTGAGATCATTTGACTTGGAAAGCCTAAAACATTTATTGTCTTTTACAGAAAAAGTTTGCTGACTTTTATCCTAGTTTATAAACTCCATGAGGGCATGGTTCTTTGTTATGTTATACACTGTTATGATCCCATCATCTAGAACAGTGCTTGACACGTAATAAGTGCTCAAATACATGTTAAGTGAATAGATAATTGAATACAAAAATCACAATTCTGAGTAAGTATCTGTAAGGATTGACCGAAGTTTGCGGCCTGCAGGTGGCATGGTGGTTGAGGTGCTGGATTCCCACATGGCTGACTGTGGTTCAAGTTCCAGACCCAGTGGCTTAAAAATCATAACAAATAAATAGATAAATAAATTAATGCTTAAAAATATAATTGGCAGAGGTAGTTAATGGTATAAGCATTTCTTTGGGGCAATTGATGGTGGATAAGGGTGAAAATTGAACTAAATAATGAGGATTTTTATGGTTGAGATTTAATAATTTAAAGTTTTTAAATTATTGATAATAAAAATTTTATCTTTTTTATTAAAAACTTTATTTAAAGCATATATGATACTATTAAGGTAGGGCTTTATAAAGGAAACCTGGTAAAAATTCTTGAAAGATGTTTTATATTGGCTATGTTTTAAAGCTGTTAGGCTTCACCGAATTTGTATCAGTTTACATGTTTGAACATTAGGAAATGTTTTTTTGTTGAGCTCTTCATTTGACTATTACCATTCCTAAGAGAATGGCTGGGTTTTTTTGTTTGTTTTTTAATCCATATTGTTCTTAGTTGGATTTTGGTCAGTGGTTATTTTGCAAATACATGGATGAAATGTATAAGAATTAAAAGATCATAATTTGTTTTATGATTAAGAAATTTTGTCAGTCTGCTTTGACTTTCTGTAAAATGGGCATGTAGGTTTTAAGTGAATAGAAGAAGAATCAACAAAGAATTGCACAGAGAACTGTTGTTAGCATTGTTAGTGTGCTTGTGACCATTTTCATGGTTGAAAATTTTAATCACATTGGTTTATAGTTTTGCTTATTAACATTCTTTAGTTTTGAAATGAAGTTTAACATTAAAAACATTTGACTTAACTGCTTTTTAGCGATCCCAATTCAATATTAATTATATAATTTCCATTGCAAATATAAAATTTGCTTAATTTTTAAAAACTTTTTCCCCAGATGATCTTTCCATTTCAGTGGGAATGCCCGTATATTCCCCTTTGTCCTCTTTCACTGGCTACGGTGCTTAGTGCACCATTACCATTTATAGTTGGAGTTGACTCAAGGTATTTTGATCTTCATGACCCACCACAAGATGTTGTTTGCATTGACTTGGATACGAACATGTTATATATGTAAGTTGATTCATTTTATATTATCTCCCACGTACATTTTTTGCCATAGCTACAACTCTTTGAAAGCACCCAGAAATGCTCTATTTCTGCAAGTTGCTAATAAATCATCTTACTCAACTAAGATAGTTACAGATACCTGGGAAAGCTGTGTGGTTTGGGGAAAAAAACATGCCCAGTGTTGAAATAGTTTTATCTTTTGGGTAATAATGGTAGGCAGGAAATGTTTGTTAATTGAAAGAGAAAATAGATTTGGAAAAATTAGTACAACACTGCTTTCAGAGCTCAAGAGGTGATATGCTTTCTCACTTTAATTAAAAATCTTACTGCCCTGTGGTAATTTTTAAAAATCCAATCTAAATTCATTTTTAAATTGAAGAATCTATTCTTTTACATATATTGTTAGTGTTTGAATATTTATCTTTTATTTTGTACTTTCTGTCCTGCCTTTTTGGAGCTATTTTTCTTGTTTCTATTTTGGATTGATTGAATGATTCTCTTTTTCCCTTCTACTTACCTAAATGTGTGTATATATGTATGTATTTGTGTGATTTTATTTTATATCTTTTTTTTTCTTTTTTTTTTTTGGAGAGGTTTTTGCTATAGGGTGCATGCGCTCGCCAGAAAGACAGAGAGAGAGAGACAGAGAGACAGAAAGTGAGTATTCACCCCCAGGGGGGATGGCCACACCACAATCCCTTCTCCTCCATTCTCCTCCCGGGATCTTGGGCACACATGCACGTGCGCCCAGCGTGAGTTTAAGCCACCGAGTCCGGGACTCGAACCACGGTCGACTACATGGGAGTCCAATGACATAGCCATTACACTAACTGCTGGTCCCATTATTTTATATCTTTTGAAGAGTTGCCTAGGTGACTTGGTGATTGGGGTATTGGACTCCCACATGGCCGACTGTAGTTTGAGTTCCAGACCTGGCGGCTTACTTTCTCTGTCTTTCTCTCTCTGGTGAACCTGCATGCCCTATAGCAAATTAAAAGAATAATAATAATAATAAATAAAATTAAATAATTTGTTAAAGAGTTGCCGTCAATATTTTTAAATGGATACTTAAAGCTTAAAGTTGCTATTTTACCCTCCTTCCAAGTAGTTAACTTAAGTAGATTTTGATTGGCAACATCCTTTCACTCTTACTGGTACAAAAACAACAATGAATTTTATAATTCATGCTCCTTAGATTAGGTAAAATATAGTTTTAGCAACTCACAACAGCCCTGTGTCATCATCATTTTCATTTTCTAGCTAAGAAAATTGAATAAGAGACTAGTGATTTACACAAAGTGACATAAGTAAAAAATATCAGGACCAGGTTACAAACTGATGAATCCAGACAGTAATGATTCCAGACAGTATTTAATTTGGGGGGGTTAAAAGACAGTAATTACGTAAAATGAGAAAATCTGATCAGAGTTAAATTTGATAAGCTATCACTTTTAAGACACGTTACAGTTTCAGAGATGTTAAAATATGCTTTTTTAACAGTGTCTGGCATTTAGGAAGTGTTAGCTCTTATTAGTCAGTTTTTCTTCCAAAAAGGGTATTATGGTTTTTTCTGTGCAGATGGCAATACCAGCCAGGGAACACTTGAAGGAAGTTTGTTATGTGTGTATGTGTGTGTGTGTTTGTGTTTGTTTTTTACTTGGGATTTTGTGGACTCTGTTGATAATATGCAGTGAAATTATGACCTCATTTGTTGGCAGGCCTATAGTAATGAATTTTCTGGGGAGGCCCCCATTCATCTCTCCCCAGTCAAAATCTACAATGGGTCCTTTGGAGGATTCAGTTTTATATGGAGGTCTCAGTTCAAACACAGTGTTTTGTGGGACCAAGACTTTGTCTCCTGTTCCCTGAAAGACTCTCTGGGGTTGGCAGGCGATATGGTGCAAGCACTGAACTCCCACATATCTGTCCACGGTTTGAGTTCTGTACCTGCTAGCTTACTTTCTTGCTTTCTCTCTCTGTCTCTCTCTGGTGAGCATATGTACCCTATAGCAAATTAAATAATAATGACAGGTAAAATTTTTTTTTGTTTTGGAGAGTTTTTTTTGCTATAGGGCGCGTGCGCTCGCCAGACAGACAGAGAGAGACATAGAGACAGAATGCGAGAAATCACCCCCCAGAGGGGATGGTCATGCCGCAATCCCTTCTCCTCCATTCTCCTCTCGGGATCTTGGGCACGCACGCGCACGCACCTGGCATGAGTTTTAAGCCACTGGGTCTGGGACACGAACCACGGTCGACTACGTGGGAGTCCAGCAACATAGCCATTATGCCAACTGCTGGTTCTCAAGGTAAAATTTTTTTAAATCCAAGGCTCTCAGTTAATCTTCAGGGCAAGTGTGTCTTATTACTTGGGTTTTCTTTTTCTTTTTTTTGAGAGATTTTTACTATAGGGTGCATGCACTCATCGGAGAGACAGACAGACAGAGAGATAGAAAGCAAGAAATCACCCTACCCTCCCCCGGAAAGATGACCATGCCTCACAATCCCTTCTCCTCCATTTTCCTCTTGGGATTTGGACATGCATGTACATGTGCCCAGCGTGAGTTGGAAGCCTCCAGGTGTGAGACTCGAACCTTGGTCAGCCATGTCAGAGTCCAGTGATGTAACTGTTAACACCATCTGCTGGTCCCATTACTTGGGTTTTCAACCCCTGAAGGTTTCCCTAGTATTTTTGCACTTGAGCCTATGAATTTAAAAGAATGTTTGTTACATTTTTTGCTAGCTTTGTTAAGAAAAGAGTTTTTCCAGCAATAATGTCTGCTGTATTTTATATTTTCATAATATAAAATTCTGGACATATAAAAATATAGTAATATTTATTTAAGTGTGCTAGAGGGCACATGTGTTTACCAGAGAAAGACAAGAGAAAAAGCATCTCCCAATAGGGTGTGATCATGTAGCAGTCCCTTTTCCATTTCTCCATCCTGTCAGGATTTGGGGCATGCACGGACATGTATGCCATATATGGGATCTGGCCCCCATGGCAACTAGTCCGTAGGGCAGCCCCCCAGTAATGCCTTTAAAAATGGCCATCTTTTGGGGCCTGTGGGTGGTATGGTGGTTTAGGTACTAGACTCCCACATAGTTGACTACGATTTGAGTCCTGGACCTGACGGCTTGCTTTCTCACTTTCTTTCTGTCTCTGTCTCTGGTGAGCAGCATGCCCTACAGCAAATTAAAAATAATAATAAAAAATAAAATTAAATTTAAAAAAAATGATTATCTCTATGTCTTTGTTTTTTAGTGTTTTATGGTTATAGATTATAGTGAATAATGGTGGTGTGATTGATTTATTTATTAACCACTATGAGAGCTAAACTAAATGTACTTTTAAACCATACTTAAATTCTAATATTTGAACATAACAATATTCTAGAAGCCTTACCAACAGACAGTTTGAAGTCTCAAGCTAATTAGATTTACACTTAAAATATTATAATTCTATAGTAACTTATGTAGCAAGATTTTAATGCACTATTACTAATTTGAACTTTAAAAATGTATCTTGGTGAGTTTAGAATAAAAGGACCAAATTTGACTGAGGTTGTCGAAATAAAAAGAGAACTTGTAAACCACTTACTCTTATCAGTTGTAACTGCAGTGAAAAACATTCTCTTCATTTTATTTTTTAGATGTAAGAATTTTGTTTAGTAAAAACAGTTTATGAATAATAAAGTTTATTAATTATGTTTTTATTTAATAGATCAGATGAAAAGAAGAACATGAACTGGAAGCAGCTACCCAAAAAGCCTTGCAAAAATCTTCTTAGCACCTTAAAGAAATTGTATCCCCAGCTAGCTTCAGGTAAATGTGAGAAAAGGAGTATTTTTCTTTTTTTTTTTGGAGAGGTTTTTGCTATAGGGCACGTGCGCTCGCCAGACAGACAGAGAGAGACATAGAGACAGAAAGCGAGAAATCACCCCCCAGAGGGGATGGTCACGCCGCAATCCCTTCTCCTCCATTCTCCTCTTGGGATCTTGGGCACGCACACACACGTGCCCGGCGTGAGTTTTAAGCCACCGGGTCCGGGACGTGAACCGTGGTCGACTACGTGGGAGTCCAGCGACATAGCCATTACGCTAACTGCTCGTTCCCAGGAGTATTTTTGAAAATAGTTATTTATTTAATTTCATTTATTCATTTATTTATTTTAGTTTGACCAGAGAGAGACAGAGACAGAGACAGAGAGAGAGAGAGAGAGAGAGAAAGCAAGCCACCAGGTCTGGGACTTGAACTATAGTTGGCCATGTGGGAGTGTCTAGTGTCTTAACCACCACGCCACCTGCTGGTCCCGAGAGAAAAGGAATGTGTATATATATACATATATATAAAATTTTTTTCTTAGAGATTTATTTAGTTTTTATTTATTCATTCATTTCTTTTTTTAATTTGACCAGAGAGAAAGGATGAGAAAGCAAGGGCACACATGCTCGGTCCAGGACTCGAACTGTGGTCAGCCCTGTGGGAGTGTCCAGCGCCTTAACAACCATGCCACCTGCTGGTCCCCAAAAAGGAGTATTTTTCATGAAAAATGTATATGAGTAAATTCTTTTAAAATTTAAACGTAATTTTCTTTTACTTAAAAGGAGTCTTACTTTATAAGAAAATTATAGTAATATATAAGTCATTTTTTTTTGAGAGGTTTTTTCACTATAGGGCGCATGCGCTCGCCAGACAGAGAGAGACAGAGAGACAGAAAGCAAGAAATCACCCCCCAGGGGGGATGGCCACGCAGCAATCCCTTCTCCTCCATTCTCCTCTCGGGATCTTGGGCACGCACGCACAAACGCCAGGCGTGGCTTTTAAGCCACTGGGTCCAGGACGCGAACCGCGTTTGACTACGTGGGAGTCCAGCGACATAGCCATTACGCTAACTGCTGGTCCCCAATATATAAGTCATTTTATAGTTCATGATCTTCTCAAACTTCTTGCTACTCTGTCAGCAATCTCTTCTTGTTAATGGAGAGAATAATTTTCAGGCCATGAGCTTTATTTAGCCTATTTCCTTGTCAGTGAAGTATTATATAGAGAGATATTATCTATTAATGACATTTTCTGTGTTTATTTTGTTAGTTCACCGAAAAACTCAAGAAGGTTCAGCAATTGATATGACTCCAATTGAAGCAGATTTCTCCTGGCAGAAGAAGATGACACAGCTTGAGATGGAAATTCAAGAGGCATTTTTACGCTTTATGGCATCTATTTTAAAAGGGTATAGAACATATCTCAGGCCAATTACAGAGGCTCCTTCTAATAAAGCTACAGCTGTTGATTCATTGTTTGACCGACAGGGTGAGTAACATTGAAAATTAAGATTGCTTTTTTTTTTTTCTCTTTAAATTTATTTATTTTTTACATTAATTCACTATACATCATTACAGCATACTAATGAATTTTCCATCCAAAATACACTGTGTATTGGCTCAATCAAGCACATCAACATACATGTTTTCAGCAAATAATTTTCCAATTCTTATGTCTTGTATACTTTGTTTTTTGTTTTGCCATCCTTGATTCCTTATCCCTCACCCTCTGCCATGTCCCACCCTCCTCCCACATTGTCTCTGGTATCCATGGTTGCTTTCTGTGCCTTCCCCCCCCCCCCATTTAATTGATTTGCTAATGAACTTAATTAGTCTAAATATATCCAATAGCTAGCACAGCTGATATATACCTATACATGAACCCAAGTCTGACTTTAGGCATAAACCCCAGTGAGTAGAATGAACATATTATAAAGTAGTACCCAGCTGGGGCTATATAGCTTACTGCGGTCATCAAATATGCATTTTTTTTTTTAAATTTCGATAGGAACAGTTTTACCGTTTTTTTTTTTTCTCCTGCAACTTTTTTTTTTTTTAATTACTTAACATTCATTCCCTGAGCATCATCACAACGTACTAAATGTGGTTTCCCATCTAGAATAAACTGCATAGTGGCTTAATCATGCATGTTATCATCAATAATATTCCATTTCTACTTTCATACATATGTATACGTATATATATGTTTTTTTACCCCATGTTTGACCCTCTGCTCTTTCCCACTCTCTTATTACACTATCTCTGCTATATACAGTTGTCTTCCATTCCTTTTTCCCCAACATTTTGTTGATCACACAATATCATAAGTAATCTAACTACTTTCAGCAGGTAATTTCAAGAAGAGTAGTTTTGAACTGGTAATGATATTTCCTTGAAACTTAAAGCCTAGAAACAGGTTAGTATTCTGTTCAAATAGTAGGTACATGCACCTATCAACAGCTCAAGATAGGACAAAAATCCTTTAAAACCGGAAAACAAAGCTTAGGAGAAAAGCAGCAATAATTCAGTCAAGTCACAGAATGTTGTTTCATTGGTTCAGTCTCATGTACTTAATCTTTCTTCTGTTAAGGTTTGATCTTCCAGATTGAATTCTGGGATATAATATTCATCTCCAAACATTGTCCCTACAATTAAGTTGCCCATTTTCTTAGTTTTTGAACTCTTATTTCTGTGTGTCTGCATTTAATTTTACTGACATAGCACTCCCTTAAGAACTTCTTGGAGATCTGGTCTGGTGCTGGTAAATTCTTTCAGGTATTGTTTATCTGGGAAAGTTCGTGTCTTTTCTTCCCAAATGAATGATAACCTTGCTGGGTACAGAATTCTCGGTTGCATTTGCTTTTCCCTTAATACTTTGAATATATTTTCCCATTCTCTCCTCGCTCGCATTGTTTCCGACGAGAGGTCTGCCATTAGTCTGATGGGATACCCTTTGTAGGTAACTTGCCTTTTTTCTCTTGCCAGTCTTAGTATCTTGTCTTTGTCTGCGGTTTTGGTCAATCTGGCTATAATGTGTCTTGGAGAAGATCTTCTTGGGTTGATTCTATTTGGGGTCCTCTGTATTTCTTGGGACTGAATCTTTGAGTGCCTCTCCAGGTTTGGAAAATTTTCTTGCAGGATTTCATGGAATAGATTATCAATGCCCTTATGAGTCTCTTCACCCTCTAGGATGCCTATTATCCGGATGTTTGGACGTTTAATTGTATCTAGTACTTCTCGCATATTATTCTCAAATTTGTGGGCCATTTTCTCAGTCTTCGTGGTGGATTTTTCTAGGCCAGCCATTTTCTCTTCTACATTAGAGATTCTATTTTCTGTATGATCTAGTTTGCTTTTAATACTTTCAAGGGAGATTGTGACTTCTTGTATTATAGCCTTCATCTCTAACAGTTCCATCTGATTCTTTTGTAAAGTGTGAAATTCCTCTTTTAGATCTTGCATGAATTTCCTCACCTCCTGGAACTCTTCAACTTCTTTCTCCTTCCTCTTCAGCAGTTCCTTGTCTCTCTTCTCTTCCATCTCTGTTAGCTTTGCCATTATGAATGTTCTGAATTCTTTATCAGACATTTCCATGATTTCCATTGAACTGTGTGTGGATGAAGATGAGCTATCCATTTCCCTTGTTGGAGAGGTATTTTCCTGCTTCCGCATATTTCTTGTGGTTCTGCAGCGATTTCTAGTCATCTGGTGGATGGTTGGGTTCTTCCCAAACTTGGAAGTTCAATCACACGGGTTTTGTATGCTGGAGGCCCAGTGATCAGTGGGACATCTTCCTTTCTCCCAAAATGGCTAGATCGCAGGAGCCATGGAGCTGTCTGTCTCTTGAAGAAGGGCCGTTCACGCAGGTTTTGTATGCTGGAGGCCCAGTGATCAGTGGGACATCTTCCTTTCTCCCAAAATGGCTAGATCGCAGGAGCCATGGAGCTGTCTGTCTCTTGAAGAAGGGCCGTTCACGCAGGTTTTGTATGCTGGAGGCCCAGTGATCAGTGGGACATCTTCCTTTCTCCCAAAATGGCTAGATCGCAGGAGCCATGGAGCTGTCTGTCTCTTGAAAAAGGGCTGTTCTAAGATTGCTTTTTATTGAAATAAAAAAATGTTTTCTATTTAGTATTGCTACCAAAAGTTATCTACTATTTAAGTTCTTAGAAATGCATATTAAAATGTAATGAATCACCATGTATTTGTAACCTAGTTCTGTGAATAGAATTTCTTATTTATTTTTTTTGAGGGGAGAGGTTTTTACTATAGGGCACGTGTGCTCACCAGAAAGACAGAGGCAGAGAGATAAAAAGTGAGAAATCACCCCCAGGGGCGATGGCCACACTATAATCCCTTTTCCATTCTCCTCTCGGGATCTTTGGCATGCACGCACATGTGCCCGGCATGAGTTTTAAGCCACCGAGTCCAGGACTCGAACCACGACAGTAGACTACATGGGAGTCCAGCAACATAGCCATTATGCTTACTACTGGTCCCTTTTTTTTTTTAAATTTCTTAATTATTTTTTATACCCAGTTTTTCCTAAGAAGGCTGATGGTAGAGGTCTTTAATTATGAAAACTCAAAGACCTTGTTTATATTTGCCATACTGTGTAGTCAGCATCTTAGACTAAAGCTGGTGATTTGCCTTCAGGTGTTACCTTATTTTTGCATAGTTCTTGGATTTATGCGATCTTAGCTTTATAATAATATTCCTTAATAATTCATTTGTGAGTGAGGTCACCAGTTTTTTGTTTTTTGTTTTTTTTTTCTACTTCATCATATTCATATATCTTTTTTCTTTCTTTCTTTCTTTTTTATTGAATAAAGCAGCTTTGAAACTTATCAGGCACAGCCCAGCAAAAACATTTAGTTCAAAATTTAACTTTGGGCTAATGGCCAAGTACTCTGTACAAGAAAAACTGTAAAATATTTCATAGTTCTAATTCTGAAGCCATTTTTTTTTTTACTGGCATCCTGTACATTTCTTTAAAAAAAAAAAGAGAGAGAGAATAAAAATAACAAGAATATTAACAAAAAAAAAATCAAGGTCACCAGTTTTTAAATATTTTTGACAAATAAAAAGTTTATTCTAGGGAGAAACATATACTCATTTTTAAAATTTAATTTGATTTTATAATTTCTTTTTCACATCTAATTGTTGTACACCTTCATGGCACAAAATATGGCTTTTTAAAAACATGCATGTGATGTATGATAATAAAATCATGGGTGTTACTATATACACATCATTTCCAACAAAGAACCTTATATCTGTTAAATGCTTTTTTCCTGGGTCCCTACTCCCCCCCCACACCCCCATGTATCTGCCTCCTCTCCCTTACAGTCTCTAGTATCTATCTACATTTATCTTCCCTACTGTTATATTTTTGGATCTTTAAATTTCTGCCATAGAATATAGACATTCAGTATATGCAATATACTGAATGAATATATAATGTTTGTCTTTCACAGTCTGAGTTATTTTACTTAGCATTAAATCTTCTATATTTATCTGCTTTGAATCAAATCAAATTTTGAATCATTCTTTATGGCTGAGCAGTATTCTGTAATGTGTATGTGCCACATTGTTTTTCAATGCAGTCATTCATTGTTGGGCACTTGAGTTGATTTCATCTCTTCGCAGTTGTGAATTATGATGTAGTAAACATGAATATGCAAGTGTTCATAGTGGCTATAATACTGATGTACATTCCTACTAGCATAATAGGAGAGTTTTCATCACAGCTTTGTCAGCACTTGTCATTGTTTTGTTTTGTTTTTTAATTATAACCTGTGTGACTTGGGTTAAGTGATAACTCCCATCGTGGTTTTGCTTTTTATTTCCCTTATTATAAGAGATGTTGAAATTTTTTCATATGCTTTCTTGGCCATTTGTAATATCTTCCTTAAAAAGTTGTCTATTCAGCTCATTTGCTCATTTTAAAAATTGGATTATTTATTTATTTATTTTTGAGAGGTTTTTGCTATAGGGCGCGTGCACTCGCCAGAAAGACAGAGAGAGACAGAGAGATAGAAAGCGAGAAATCACCCCCCCAGGGGGGATGGCCACGCTGCAATCCCTTCTCCATTCTCCTCTCGGAATCTTGGGCACGCACGCACATGCGCCCGGCGTGAGTTTAAGCCACTGGGTCCGGGACTTGAACCGCGGTCGACTATGTGGGAGTTCAGCGACATAACCATTATGCTAACTGCTGGTCCCTGGATTATTTATTTTTTTGTGGGTGAGCTGCTTGAGTTCTCTATATATTATTCTGGTTTTCAATGTCTTATCAGAAGTACAATTTGCAAATATATTCTCCCTTTCTGTGAATTATCTTTTCACTCTATCTGTTGTTTGCTTTGCTGTGCAGAAGCTTTTTACTCTACTTTTAGAACTGTTACCTGCACTTTAGGGATCTTATTTAAGAAATCTTTGCCTACTCCAGTGTCTTCAAGTGTTTTCTGTGCATTTTCCACAAGTATTTTTATAGTTTGAGTCTTTACATTTACATCTTTGATCCACTATAAGTCTATTTTCATTAATGGTGATAGATGGGAGTCCAGTTTTATTTTTCTGCAGGCGGATATTCAGTTTTTCCAGCACCCATTCTTTCTGGTTTTTTTTTTGCTGAAAAACCTTTTTTTCCTCCACTGCATTGTCTTGTGCTGTTTATCAAAGATCCTTTGTGGTATCTAGTTGTCTATATTGGGGTTTATTTCTGTATTTTCTGTTCTGTTCCATTGTGCCAGTACCATACTGTTTTGAACCACAGCTTCCTAATACATTATGAGGTCAGATAGTGAGATGCCTGCTTTATTCCTTATACATAGTATCACCCTGGCAATATGGGAGTCTTTTATGATTCCAGACACATTTTATGGTTTTTAAAAATATTTCTTTGAAGAATTTCACCAGTAATTTGATCAGAATCACACGGAATTTGTAAATTAATTTGGGTGGAATTGACATTTTTATTATATTGATTCTTTTTTTTTGAGAGGTTTTTGCTATAGGGCGTGTGCGCTCGCCAGACAGAGAGAGACAGAGAGATAGAAAGCGTGAAATCACCCCCAGGGGGGATGGCCACGCCACAATCCCTTCTCCTCCATTCTCCTCTCGGGATCTTGGGCAAAGCACACACACGCGCCCGGCGTGAGTTTAAGCCACCGGGTCCAGGACTCGAACCGTGGTCGACTACGTGGGAATCCAGCAACATAGCCATTACGCTAACTGCTGGTCCCCTATATTGATTCTTTTAACCGAAGAATATAGGGTATCTTCTTTTTTTTGGGTATCATATTCAATTTCTTTCTTGGAAAAATGATGATAATAAGAACTGGAATGGAAAAGACTTCGAATTAGTTGCCGTAGTCTTCAGTGAATGAAGGAGTATCCTGAATTCAATAAGAGATGACTATGATTAGTAGATGAAAGGATGGAGTAGTTGGATGCTTGAATCATAAATGAGCAGAAATTTTTACAGTACAGGAATGATGGTCTGGAGGCTTTGCAGAAGAATTTTGTTGACCCTTTGGACATTGACCATTGGCTCAGGACTACACAGTACCAGAGAGAAATTTCTGCTTAAAAGCCATAGGACTGGAGGTTCCTTATAGGGGCTTCAAATTGAAGTGAAAAGGCTAATGATAATATTTTGTGTGTATATACTGGGTCAAGTAAAAGGAGCTATGTATGGTTACCAGAAACTCCTATTAATATGGCTGGATAGAGAAAATAAATTTAAAATAATTTTTAATACACATCTAGTTCTACTTTAAAGTTTTAATTTAATTGTAATTTTGTTTTCTATAGGATTTTTAAAAAGTCGAGATCGGGCCTATACAAAATTCTATACCCTTTTATCCAAAACACAGATTTTTATTCGTTTTATTGAAGAATGCAGTTTTGTAAGTGATAAAGATACTGGATTGGCATTTTTTGATGACTGCATAGAAAAGGTAAAAGTTTGACATATACCAATAAAAAAATAGTTTGGCTTACCTGTTTAATTTTCATCATTACTATTAGCTTAAAGTGATCTTAGACAATATCATTGGGTGTGTGTGTGTGTGTGATCGATTCTGAATATGATATAAGAATCATTTTCCTTTGTGCTGTCTAGTTTCTACCGTACACACCTAAGTTTTCTCTTTAAGTCTCACTTCAATTTTCTAACTATTTTAAGCTTATTTATTTCATGAGGGAGAGAGTGATACCCTTGACAGTGTCTCCCTTTGTAGTAATCTGCACACACACCCCCACCCCCACCCCCCCACCCACCTACCCCCCCCCCCCCACCCCCCCCCCCGGGTCCTTCCTTCCAGCCAGCCAGGATAATAGGCCTACCTATGGGTGTACTCATTGTATTTAGGTCAACCTGGGATTGACCTTATTAGAGCCTAGAGCCTTTCCATATGGCCCCAGTAGCTCAGTGCAGCTGGGCCAGGTTTTATACCTATTGAGAACATTTCATTGAGCCTCCTGAGTCTTATTATCTTTTTTTTTAAGTATAAAATTGGCTTTATTTTTATGATTAGCTTAAATTTAGTATCTTTTTGTAATTAAAGTCTAGTGTTCTGGGTAATGGAAGTCATATATTCTTTTTTGTTTGTTTTTAGATTTTTTTTGCCATAGGGCGTTTGTACTTTCCAGAGAGAGACAGAAATGGAAAGTGAGAAATTACTTCCCAGGGGAGATGACCACACTGAAATTCCTTCTTCTCCATTCTCCTCTCAAGACTTTGGGCACGCACATACATGTGCCTTGCCATGATTTTCAGGCCACCAGGTCTGGGATTCAAACCATGGAATAGGCCATGTGGGATCCAGTGTCACCTGCTGGCCCTATTATTTTAATGTCTTTCTAAATACTTTTGCTAATATAAATTTTTTGCCCTAATGTAGGATATTTGCAAATATGTCAAAAAAAATTCTTAAATTTGCTATCAGGTACGAATGCTTGCCAGCGAGAGACAGAGAGAGAAAAGCACACCCCCCGCAGGGTATATGGTCACTCAACAATCCATTTTCCTCTTGGGATTTTGGCCACGCACAGAATGCTGGTCCAGGATTTGAACCGTGCAGTTGGCCTTATGAGCTCTAGCTTACTTAACTGCTGTGTCACTGGCTAGCTTAGAAATTTGTCAAATTTCAAAGATTTATTCACCCATACTAAGGAAGTTTAACTTGATTCTTGACAATGATAACTCAATTATGTGTTTTCTAGTTTTTAATAGAGTTCTTATTTTTGTAAATAGAACTTGGAGCCAGTTGTTTATGTAAACCACGTATTATGTAAAATTTGAAGTAATATCAAAAAATAATATCCTAACATTTAAAATTTTTATAGAATTATTTATTTATGTTATTTTATTATTATTATTTTTTAATTTGATCAGAGAAAGACAGAAAAAGAGAGAAAGTGAGAAGGCAAACCACTGAATCCAGGACTCAAACTGTGGTTGGCCAGGTGGGAGTCCAGTTCTTTAACTACTATGCCACCTGCCAGACCTAAAATTTTAATTTTTATTGGCCCCTTGGGATTCATTTTACCTCAGAAGACCTGAGTAATTTTCTCCTCTTTTATCAGTGATGGATAGCTCCACAATATGATTAAAACTATTCAATTTTTTTGTTTATTTATTCATTTTTTAATTGCCAGAGGGTACATGGACTTAGAGACAGAGGGGGAGAGGTAGAAAGCACCCCACATTCCCACAGTCCCTTCTCTATTTCCCTATCCTGTTGGGATTTTTAAGTATGCACATACCCATGCCCCACGTATTTTTCAAGCCACTGAGTCTAGGACTCAAAACTACGCTGTCGCCCATGTGGCGTCCAGCTCACTTAACCAATAGGCCACATCTAGCCTTTGTTTATTAAAATTGTTTTTCCAGCATCTTCCAGTTAGCTTAGACAATGTCACTTACTAATGTAAAGGTTTAATGATAATGAGATTTTTTACTTGAAAAGCCAGAATTCCCCAATAATTGTCTATCTTGTTTTTTTGAATAAGGATTATGAAAGAACTAATGAAAATAAATTATTTTCTGTCTTAATAACCACAGAAGAAATAACATGCTTTAACTTAATAATATAAGACCTAAAATATGACTTAAAAATATTTTGTGAAATATATCTGTCTGATACCAAAGGGTAGTATTTTTAAAAATCAGAATTGATGATAATAATCTCTTTAAATTTATAGTAAGCATTTTCACTAGGAATCTTTTTTCTCCTTTTCTAGTTGTTTCCAGATAAAGGCACAGACAAAACAGATAAGGTATTTTTTTTCCTTAAACTTAGATTTTGAAATTTTAGAATTAGATCTTGCTCATCCACAAATTAATTGGAGAAAATAATTATTTTCAGGTTGATTTTGATTCAGCAGAAGATACCAAACTGATAGAACTAGATGATTCACAGAAAAGTGAGCACACGGTATTTATCATGCCACCAGAGCCACCACCTGATGATGGAAAAGACCTGTCACCAAAATACAGGTAGCAGAAAAAAATTTTAAAAACTCTTTAGACATGGGTTTAATAGTTCAATTTTGTTGCGATTGTTAGTAGATAAACGTATCAGTCATTTGTGAAGGTTATTTTTAATAATAAATTTAGTGACTTAATGAAAATGAATAGTTTATGGAGATGCCACTAGATATTGTAATTTTAAAATTGGTCGGCCTTGGTTGAAAAGAAACCAGATGTTGATGGTTATTTTCCTAAATGTTTAAACTGTAACTTTTTTTCTTTCTAATTTACTAGAGGGTCTATGTGCCAGACGGAGAGAAAGGGATAGTGAGGAAGCACCCCCTCTGGGGAATGGCCATGCCTTAGTCCCCTCTCCTCCAGCTTTCCCGCCCCTAGGGATCCTCGGCACTCCTTTAAATGTGCCAGTGTGTCTTCCAAGCCATCAGGGCCAGAACCAAAACAAGCCTTCACCACCACATCAGTGGCTGACCCTATGCCATATTTTATAGTCTTTAAAAATTTCAGTTGTGAAGAAGAAAAAAATTTTCTGAAGTCCTTTGTTTTTGCAAATATAAACGCTATTAAATTCATATGAATTAAAGAAAACTTTAAGTAGAAGGCCAGAAATCAATCATTCTCTTTATTACTATTAATTTTTAAGACTTCTGCCCTAGGGTGCTTGAGCCTGGTGGAGGGAGAGAGAGAGACAGAGTAAGGGAAAGTGAGAAAGTACCCAATGAGGGGCGGTGGCCACACTGCAGTCCTTTCTTTCCCATTGTCCTCTGGATTTTGGGCATGCACGCATACATGCCCAGCATCTCTTTACGCCTCTCGGTCTGTGACTGGAACCACAGCGTTGGCCACGTGGAACCTAGCTGCCTTAACCACCATGCCACCTACTGGCCTTCAATCATTCTCTATTAAAATAAACTTAAAGAATAGGATTGGATGGGACTCTTTTAAGAAATTAGAATATATTTGATTTTTTAATTATAATTATGATAATGCAGTTGAATAAACTGAGAAAATCAAAAAGGAGGTAGTATATCATTTTAGCCTCGATACTTGATACCAGTTGAATGTATGTATGCATTGTATGTATGTATGAGTTTATCTTGTACATATTCTTTGTAACCTGTGTTTGCCTTTAATAGTCTAAATGTTTTACCATGCCATTAAATATTTTTGCCTTATCATTTTTAATGACCACATTGCATGCATTTATTGTGATTAATTTTTTTTTGTGGATTTGTAGTCTTTGCCATCTATATCTTTGTGCACTACACAATTATTTTCTTAGGCTGTATTTCTAAAAGTTCTTAAAAAGGAATGGTAAGATAAATTCCTTCCTAAAATACAAAATTAATATATAATCTCTCCAGGACTGCATGAAAATGAAGATTATATATTTGAGATTGAGTGGCTTAATTAAATACTATTTTGATTTCATGTTAATTATAGAATAATTTTTTTGAGAGGTTTTTGCTATAGGGTGTGTGTGCTCACCAGAAAGTCAGAGAGACAGAGAGAAAGCAAGAAATCACCCCCCTCATGGGGGATGGCCACGCCACAATCCCTTCTCCTCCATTCTCCTCTTGGGATCTTGGGCACACACACACGTGCCCGGTGTGAGTTTAAGCCATCCTGTCCAGGACTTGAACCGTGTTTGACTACTTGGGAGTCCAGTGACATAGCCATTATGCCATATGTCACTTCGGCTTAACTCATATATTGGAATCCAGGTATTGACAAACAGGAAAAAAACAAATAAGGAAAGTCAGCATGTCCTAGAAGAAAATTGGCCAATGAAAATTAGTGGATAGTTTCTAAGAAGGAATTTAAGCTCAGTCATATGAAAATATATTCAGTTATTTTTTTCTTTTGTTTTTTAATCAAACTTTTTTTTTTTTTTTAAGAGAGAGATTTTTTGCTATAGAACATGTGTGCTTGCTGGAGAGACAGAGAGACAGAAAGCAAGAAATCATCCCCCCAGGGGGGATTGATACTCTATATTACCTTCTCCTCCATTTTCCTCTTGGGATTTTGGGCACATAAGCACACACACCCAGTGTGAGTTTCAAGCTGCTAGGTCTGGCACTCAAACCACACTTGACCGCACGTAAGTCCAGCACCTTAGCCACTGTGCCACCTGCTGGCTCGGATGTATTCAGTTTTTCTGGTACTCAAAGAAAGGTCAATTAAAATAAAAAGTAGAAGTTCTATTTGTTTTTGTTTTTTCCAGAGATCATGCAGTTCGTCAAAGGGAGAAGGGGAAGAGACCCCCACCCACCTACCCCAATAGTTTGTGCTCATGCTGCAATCCCTTCTCCATTTCTCCATCCTGTAGGGACTTGGGGCTCACCTACACATGTGCCCAGTGTATTCTGCAAGCCACTGAGGCCAAGAATTGAACAATGGTCTGCCATGTGGAATCAGGCTCTTTTAACTGATAAGCCGAAGGAACCATCCTAGAAGCATTTTTAATCTATCAGTCTGTAGATAAGTTATAGTATTAGTTAGATTTTAAATGATAACCTTTCTAGATATAATTTGATCATGATTATAATACTTTTGACAAACATAGACCTGCAAGCTCTCTTTATTGGGCATTCATCCTAAGAAACTAAGCAAAAGTATTCACAAAGATATATGTACAAAGATATCTAATAGCAGAAATTCAGAAATAACATAATGTCCAGCATTGAGGAATTGGTTAAATTATAGTATATCCATAAAATAAAAGTATAGATTTTTATTTATTTTAAGTGCCAATATAAGGTCATTTTTTTAAGAAAAACTAAAAATTACAAAGTATACTAATTTTTTTAAAAATGAAAAGTATTAAATATATGGATTCTGTTGTTTAATTTATTTAAGAGTTAATTCCTCTGGTTAGTAAGGTATCAGAGTTTTCTGTTTTTCAGGGATTGGTTGGAAATAAAAACTAGGATGAGGAAGAGCCAAAGTTTATATAGGGTAGTCTGTGTATTTTACAACTAAATAATTTTATTAAACATTTTGTTATGTAAGGATTGTAATGACTAACCTTGAGTACTATTTGAGGTTTAGAAATACTTATTTGAATATTGGAATAATACAAAGAGTTAATGTATTTTAAATCAGCAGTTCTATTTTTGCTTTTTGTTTTAGTTACAAATACTTTCCAAGATTGGACCTTAAGCTTTTTGACAGACCACAGGAGTTGAAACTTTGTTTTAGTAGACACCCTACTGGGAATAGCATTACAAACAGTCCAGCTCTCATGGCTAAGAGAACTAAACAGGTCAGATGTTCTTTATCTAATACATGTTAATTTAAAAATGTAAAATATGTATATGTGATATACAGTTCATAGTTTAGAATTCTCACCCACAGCAACCAGTCGAAGACCCACTGTAGTTGTTATTGAGTTATACTAAACTTTTTTTACAACCCTATTTAAAATTGTTGCTTACATTTTTGATTACTTACATTTATTCTTTAAGAGAATGCTTAAAGAATAAATATACCAAATATACTTTAAGAAAATCATTGAGAAACAATTCACCCACTATCTGATATATTTATTTAAAGTGTACAATTTGAGTATATCCACAGGGTTGTGCAACCAACAGCACAGTTCACTTTAGAACATGTTCATCACCCCAGGAAGAAAGCCCACATCCTTTACCTGTTAGCCCCAGTTTCTCTATCCCCCACAGCTCTAGGCAACCCACTAATCTATTTCTGTCCACGGATTTGTCTATTTCATATATATAAATTTGTACAATATATGTTCCTTTGTGACTGGCTTCTTTCACTTAGCATAATGTTTTTAAGGTTCATCTCTGTTGCAGCATGTATCAGTACTTCATTTCTTTTTATCCCTGAATAGTATTCCATCATATGGATATATACATTTTATTTATCAATTCATGGACATGTGGGTAGTTCTTACTTTTGGGCTGTTCCAAATAATGCTGCTATGAATGTGTATGTGTTTGTGTGGCTGTATGCTTTTGTTTCTTTGAGCATGTATCGTACCTAGTAGAATTGCTATGTCACATGTTAACTCTCTTTTAACTTTGAGCTGCCCCAGGCTGTTTTCCAAAGTGGCTGCACCACTAGCACTGTACGAAGGTTCCAGTTTCATAACACTGTTGTCAGTTCTTGTTATCGATCTTGATTATAGTCACCTAGTGGGTGTGAAGCAGTATCTTACTGTGGTTTTGATTTGCATTTCTTTTGTGGCTAACGTAAATAGACTTTATACCAAACATTACATTTTAAAAAATAATTATTTTTTTCTTAAATTTTATTCATTGTCATTATTATTTTACTTTATTGAAGTTGCCCAGAGAGAGAGAGAGAGAGAGAGAGAGAGAGAGAGAGAAGGAAAGTGAGAAAGCAAGCTGCCAGGTCTGGGACTCAAACCGCAGTCAGCCATGTGAAAGTCCAACCACCTTAACCACCATGCCACCTCCTGGCCCCCCCAAATATTATGTTCTTAAGTTAATTTAGAACTACCTAGATATCTTGCTTTACTACTGTATCTTTTAGGTATAGCAAATTAAGCTCAAGTTAGCTGTGAGTTAGGATTAAATATATTTTTACATATACTGACATTTTGGAATCTACAAAACATAGAGAGTTTGAAAATTAAGTTCTTAGTTTATGTTTTACCAATTCATGGCTTGTCTCCCAAATCCAGAGGTATCCTGAGGTATTCTGTAATTTTGGAGAAGTCACATTTTTGTCAGGTGTGAGTGAAAGGAAAAAAATTAAAGAAAAAAAGTAACTCCCTATGTATTTTTTTCTTTTGAATTTATTTTTATTGTTATCAGACAAATAAAGGCAAATTTCTAAAAGGAATTTTTACTACTCAACCTCTAAATCTCATTTTCAGTGAAATATACTTTTTCAGACTACCTGGAAAAGGAGAAGGACTTTAAATTCTTAGAGAAACAAGGATATGTATTTTCAAATATATATGTATGTCTCATGGAGATGTGCCGGGGTCTAGCCTGGGGTCTAGCCTCGGCGGGGGGTGGCATGGCCCCATCAGAGATGGAGCTTAAAAGTAAAATTAGTATCTCCAAATGTGTTTAGAATACATCCCAGCAGAGAAATCTTTAGTGGAAAGCATGCAATGGCAGTTTGACACATGTGGAAGGCTTGAGAGAGAGAGAAGAAAAGTGAGAGAGAGAGAACACCCTTCCAATGGGATGTAGTCATGTCACAACTCTTCTTCCTTTTTTTCTCCTTTTCAGTAGGATTTGGGGCATGTACACGTGCACCCTGTGTGTTTTTCAAGCCTCTCGGGCCAGGATTCAAACTGTAGTTGGCCATGTGGGATCCTACTGCCTTAACCATTGAGCTATAGGCCCGGTTCAAGGACTAGATCTTTTTATTTTTATTTTTGTACTTTAAAATTTGCTAGAGGGAGGGCCAGCAGGTGGCATGGTATTTAAGGTGCTGGACAGGCCCACCACAGTTCAAGTCCCAGACCTGGTAGGTTGCTGTCTAATTTTCCTTTTCTCTGTGTGTCTCTCTTTCTCTGGTCAAATTAAAGTAAATGAATTAACAAATTAAATTAAATAAATAATTTTTAAAAAAAATTTTTTGCAAGAGGGCACAGGTGCTTACAGGGGAGGGGAGAAAGCACTCCCGTGGGTGATGGCCATGATGCAATTGCTTCCTCTCCATTTCCTCTTTTGAACTTTTGGGCACACACGCACACATGCCAATGTATTTTTCAAGCTGCCCATCTGGAACTCGAACCGCAGAGTCAGCCATGTGGGATCCAGCTGCCTTAACTACCAGGCCACTGGCTGGCCCAGGATAGTTCTTTTTAAGGAGTCAGTCAGTGAGGAAGTATCACAGACTGTAGGCATAGAGGGTAGAGTGGAAATCATAGCAGGAAATATCCTAAAGCGTCTGAAACTTCAGCAAGGAGAAAAGTGAGAAGTTGAGGAACTCCTAAGCGATAAATGATTAAATCTGAGTTATTTAGGGTTTTAAGTATCCTCTTTCATTTATCAAATATTAATGCCGTGTGTGTGAAGGGTATTGTTATATTATAAAAATATGAGTGCTCTTTATTCTTAAGGAGTATTATTCTATTAAAAAGCGTGCTTGCCAACAAATGGTTGCAGTAGAGTATCAGGTATTGCCGTCCATGAACAGGGATCTGCGTAACAGTAAGTGGGAAGTGACTCACAAAAGTAATCATAGAAATACTTGATTTTAGGATCACATTTTATATTAAGCTCTTCTCTCCCATTTCCTTTTCACTTTTCCCCTTACCCTAATGAATTTTAGTAAATACCATGCTATTTATTTATTCTATTTCTAGGAGATAAAAACAGCTCATAAATTGGCGAAGAGGTGTTACACAAATCCGCCACAGTGGGCCAAGTGCCTGTTCAGTCACTGTTATAGTCTGTGGTTTATCTGTCTCCCAGCCTATGTTAGAGTTTCTCACCCTAAGGTCAGAGCACTGCAGCAGGCATACGATGTGCTTATTAAAATGAGGAAAACAGATGTGGATCCACTGGATGAGGCAAGTATAACAAATTCAGTTATTGTTACTAAAGTAAATTTTATTTTTTAATTTCAGGAAAATCTACGTCTCAGTTGCTTTAAAGAATCCTCAAGCATTTTCTTAAGCCAGAAGTGTAAAACTGCTCATCTGTCTCATAGTGCTAGTATATATTCCTCATTTAAAAATATAATTACTTGAAAATTCCTGCTTTAGAATGAAGCAGAGACCACCTCGCTTAGTCCAGATTGTTTGCCCTTCGTAAACAGAAAAATAATGATTTTATTTTATTCTGAATATAACTTTATCAGGGAGCAGATAGAGGATAGGTTTTTCGTCAGTGGCTTTCCACTTAGGCACCATGTCCTCGGGTTAGTTATAGAAACTATTTGTGTTTTAGATTTTTTTATCTGGAAATGTAGCTTCAAGTTTCTCAACTTTGGGACTGTTGACATTTTGGCCCACATAATTACCTATTTTGGGGGTCTGTCCTATACAGTTTAGGACGTTTAGAAGCATCCCTGGCCCCTACCCACTAGATGCCGGTAGCATCCCACCTCTCCCATAGGTCATGACAGTCAAAATAGCTCGTTGCCTTTGTGCCTTGGCCAGCAGAATTGCCTCTGGTAAACCACTGATGTGGACAGTAATAGTACCTTCCTCTCATCAGAAACAATGTGAGCAAGGAAAGAATGGGAAAATATATTCAAAGTGTTAAGGGAAAAGCAATTTCAACCAAGAATACTGTATCCAGCAAGATTATCCTGCATATGGGAAGAAAAGACAAGGACATTCTGAGATAAACAAAACCTGAAAGAATTTACCAACACCAGACCAGCCCTCCAAGAAATTCTGAAGGGAACTATACCAGGAAAATTAAACATAGACACACAGAAATAAGAGTTCAAAAACTAAGAAAATGGCCAACTTAATTGTAGGGACAAGTCCGGAGTTGAATATTATATCCCAGAATTTTTTTTTTTTTTTGAGAGGTTTTCGCTATAGGGTGCGTGCGCTCACCAGACAGACAGAGAGAGACATAGAGACAGAAAGCGAGAAATCACCCCCCAGGGGGGATGGCCATGCCTCAATCCCTTCTCCTCCATTCTCCTCTCGGGATCTTGGGCACGCACGCACACATGCCCGGTGTGAGTTTTAAGCCACCGGGTCCGAGACGCGAACCGCGGTCGACTACGTGGGAGTCCAGCGACATAGCCATTACACTAACTGCTGGTTCCCTATGTCCCAGAATTTAATCTAGAAGACTGAACCACAACAGAAGATAAAGTACATGAGACTGAACTGATGAAATAGAATTTTATGACTTTTGATTAAAATATTGGTGATTTTCTTCTAGGCTTTGTTTTCTGGTTTTAAGAATTTTTAAGCTGCCGATAGGCTCACAAACCTACGATTTGAACAGAATCGTAACCTGTTTCCTGGCTTTAAGTTTTAAACATAGTTTCTTATCATTTCTTTGATTTATTAAAGCTAAACTGCTTTTCTTGAAGTTAAAAAACATATGTAAAAATGCCAATTTAATGGCCACAGTAAACTATATAGCTTCAGCTAGGTGCTATTTTTTTTTTGGAGAGGTTTTTTTCGCTATAGGGCGCGTGCGCTCGCCAGACAGACAGAGAGAGACATAGAGACAGAAAGCGAGAAATCACCCCCCAGGGGTGATGGTCACGCCGCAATCCCTTCTCCTCCATTCTCCTCTTGGGATCTTGGGCACGCACGCACACGCACCCGGCGTGAGTTGTAAGCCACCGGGTCCGAGACGCGAACCGCGGTTGACTACGTGGGAGTCCAGCGACATAGCCATTACACTAACTGCTGGTTCCCAGCTAGGTGCTATTTTATAGTATATTCATTCTACTCAGAGTTTCATGCCTAAAGTCAGGCATGTATTCACAGATATGTACATATTAACTGAACTTGCTATTGAAAGTAGTTAGATTAAGAAATTTTGTGCATCAATAAAATGTGGAGGGAAAAAGGAATAGAAAACAACTATAGACACCAGAGTTAGTGTGGGAGGAGGGTAGGAGATGGCAGAGGGTGAGAAATTGGGGAAAAGCATATGTAGACACACACACACACACACACATATATATATATATACATACATATTTACACACATGTATGTATACATATATACATGTATGTGTATACATGTGAAACTAGAAATTGAAAATTATTGATGATAACATGTATGATTAAGCCACTGTGCAATGTATTCTGGATGGGAAATCACACTATATGCTATGACAATGCTCAGTGAATGGTTGTAAATTAATTGATTGATTAATTTAAAATTTTTTAAAAAAAGAATTGGATAACATATTTTAAAGCCTCTACAAGTAACAGAGTAAAATGCTAACTGCAGGTTTTCGATGCGATTTCCTTTAGGTGTGCTATCGAGTCGTAATGCAGCTTTGTGGACTTTGGGGTCATCCTGTTTTAGCAGTGAGAGTCTTATTTGAAATGAAAACTGCTAAGATAAAGCCAAATGCTATTACTTACGGTTATTATAACAAGGTAAGTAGAATTTGACATTAGGAAATATAGGCAGCTTGTAAAGACTTAATTTTTTATACCTTTTATTATTCATGAAACTTAAAGGAGGCTTGGGGTGTATGATGTTCTTTTTTTATTTTGACAAATAGAAATTGTATGTATTTATGATGTGCAGCATCAGTTTTGAAATACATATACATTGTAGAATGGCTCAGTAGAGCTAATTAACATATGTCTTACCTCTCATGCTTATCATTTTTCGTGATGAGAACATTTAAAACTTATTCCCTCTGTGATATCCAAAATGTAGTACATTATTATTAATAGTATATTATTGTTAGTCACTGTGTTGTATAATCTCTTGTAGTTGTTTCTCTCGATTAGGATTTTATATTTTTTTACTTACATCTCCCTACCCCTCACCTGTTGCTCTTACAGTTTTTTATATATGTGTGTATATGCTAACATAGACATTTTCAAAAATTTTTAGATCAAATATTCTTTTTTTTTTTTTTTTTTTTTTTTTTTTTTTTTTGTTATAGGATGCATGTGCTTCCTGGAGAGAGAGAGAAAGAAAGTGAGAAATCACCTCCAGGGGGGATGACCACACCGCAGTCCCTTCTCATTCTCCTCTCAGGATTTTAATCATTCACACACATGAACCTGGCATGTTTTTCAAGCCTCCGAGTCCAGGGCTCTGACCATACAGTCAGGCATGTGGGATCCTTAACACCCACTCTACCTGCTGGCCTCAAATCAGAGAGTCTTAATGAACGTTACTTTTATCTTTATTTTACCTTTAGGTAGTTTTGGAGAGCCCCTGGCCTAGCAGTACCCGCAGTGGTATCTTCTTATGGACGAAGGTACGGAATGTGATACATGGCTTGGCACAATTTAGACAGCCTCTTAAAAAGACCATGCAAAAGGCACAGGTCTCCTCAATATCAGGTAATACATGTGATTGGAAAGATTATTTTTCTTTTGAAACATAAGCTTTATAGGCATGTGAATTTTTAATTATATGAAGTAGAAAAAGTAAATGAAATTCTGATTGACATTTTCATATACGACTAAAGACAGATTATTTTAGTAAAAAATTCAATTTGTTTTTTCCAGAAATTAGTGTTCTACAACTGTAGACAAACTGGGTCATTCATGGTTAGTTTCAGAGATGATCAGTGCATGAGTTATTGAACTGCTGTCCTTATCTTTAGCTCCTCAGAATGCCACAGGTGGAAGTGATGGGGACACGGTGAGCCACGGTAGCGTGGATAGTTCTAATGATGCTAACAGTGGGGAGCACACAGTCTTCGTCAGAGATTTAATCAGACTTGATTCCATTGATAATCACTCTAGCACAGGTACTAAAATCCAGATTTTACTAACCCTTCACTCACTCTCATGTTTTCTTTCCTTTAAAAAAAAAGCTTTTTACCCTCTGTGAGTTTGTACAATGTGAATATTTTACAAGTACTGTATATTAATAAGGTAATATTACGCTTCTGTTTGTGGATCACTTCTCTTTATTTATTATAGTATAAAATTAATTTTGGAGCGCTGCGCACAATGCTCTAGCACAGTGCTTCTTTGTATTTGTTTGTAATTTTTGAAAGTGTATGGTACAATTGTTAGGAATTGTGAGCTGATGAACTTTAGTAACAAAACTTGTAAATCTTTGTTTCATTAAATGGAAAGTATATTCTAAAACCAAGGTTATGAATATTAAAGAGGGGAAAATAAGTCACATACCATGGAAAAAGGTATTCTGTTTGCTTTAAATGATATTTTTTACCATCTGAGGAACTACCGAAGCTACTTACGTGTTCACGGCTGTGGGCGTAACCTCTGTCCTGAAGTTAGAAATACGTGTCATTAAAGTAGCACGTTGGGCAGATCATGTGTGTTGCACATCCTTCTTCTCGTGTTGCTCTTTTGTCCTGGTGGTGGTGGTGGTTAATATCTCAAGGCTCCTTTAAAAAGAACCCTAACTCCTGTGCTTCATCTGATGCACTTTGTCTCAATGACTGAAGTTTCCTTTTCTCTGCTCTTTGTCGCTCTGCTTTTTGCTCTGTGCTGTTTCTTGGTGCTGCATTTGTCCTTGGCTGTCATGGTGTGGGGTGCTGTATGACGTGAAGCTATGGATACACGTGTGCATTAATTCTACCCTTGAATGTTAACCACTTCAGGTAATACTCCATTTATTAGGTTAAATTTCGCTGACATGTAAGGGTGGGGGAAAGACCTCTCATTGTATTTTAAGTATTGTTTCTAATGGAAAACAGTTTTTATTTTCTTGGCATTTCTCCTTTAAATAAGTATGATTATATTATAGACTACTGAAAATATCTAGCTTACAGCTTATGGTCAATTTGCAAAGCATATTTAGAATTCTTATTTGAAAATATACTATGCCTTATTACAATTCTTATTTTGAGATTGGTTTGTAGGATCATTATGTCAAATAGTGTTTTGGGCCTTAGAGAATTCAGTATTCTAGCTGTTGAAGTGGTTATTTCTTTCCGAAACATGGTCCATTGACTTATTGGGCTGAAAACTAGCTATCCGTAATCATATAGGAGCATGTATAAACTATTGAAACTTGACATAAGTCTGTAATATAGGACGTATAAATCACTGAAACTGGACTTGGACTTAAGTTTGTAAGTTAAAATATTTTTTGCAAATTAACTTTCAACAGTAGAATTTTTATGAGTCCTTATTTTAATGCTGTCTTGTTTTATTTTGTCCTATAGTTTTTATACTACTTGCAGAAGAAATGGGTTTCAATTATGAAAGACCAAGAAAAAATTTTTTTTCATTTGAAACCAGTTTACCAGGAATAATAATAGATAAATCTTCCCCTAATTCCTCTAGATTTTTAAGCTTGTCTCATTACATAATAAAGCAATTTAGTCCTTTATTGGAAAAAATGATCTCCTAGTAATCCTGGGTAATAGTTATAAAGATCCCAGTAGTTTGGGGAAGACCCTTCAGACTCCACTTTCATTTACTACTATATTAGCTGTGTTTCAAAAGGCCGAATCCCACGTATTGACTGTATAGTGATTATTGAGTGTCTTTTTCACTTACTTCTGGTGATATCATCGGATACTTTGAATGTCCCAGCCCCAATGCTTAAGTTGCTCATTTCACTAAGGATTTTCTCATGAAATCCTAACTCTTGGTATCTGATACTGGGTCACTTAGCTCATTAGGGACACGTTTGGATTTTTAATAACTGTATCCAGTTCCCAGTCTAGCGTCCATGTCATGGCCCCCTGTTGTGTTAGGCTTTCTGAGAGGCCAGTAAGAAAGTGACTTAAGTTAGTCATTCTAAATAGCAATGAAGAAATTTCATTCTGGGACCAGTAGTTGGCGTAATGGCTATGTCGCTGGACTCCCATGTAGTCGACTGTGGTTCGAGTCCCAGACCCAGTGGCTTAAACTCACGCCAGGTGTGTGTGTGTGCACGTGCCCAAGATCCCGAGAGGAGAAGGGATTGTGGCATGACCCATCCCCCCGGGAGGTGATTTCTCACTTTCTGTCTCTCTGTCTGTCTCTGTCTTTCTGGCCAGCGCATGCACCCTCTAGCAAAAAACTCTCCAAAAAAAAAAGAAAAAAGAAGTGTAATTCTTCTGTTACGCGATAAACTGAAAACCTCACTGGCAGTGCAGTAAGTGGTGGAGGAAATGGGAAGGAACTATTTTATATCATATGTCTTTCATTGATGTCTTTATACTGATCTCTGTAGCAACAGGTTCTAGGTTTCATTTTAAATTATAGAAATTTAAAGTCAAAACAGTCTTTTTTTAAAACTTCATTTTGAAATAATTTCAAATTGATAGAAAAGCTGCAAGAATAATGAAGTAAACCCTTGAATATCTTTTATCTAGAATTACTCCTTTTCATTTGGCACATTTGCTTTATTGTTTTAATTCTGTATACAAACACCTATTATTATTCATTGTTACTATTTTAACATTTACTGTAGGGCATGTGCACTTGCCAGAAAGAAAGAGAGTAGAGAGTGAGAGAGCACTGCAAGGGGGATGACCATGTCACAATCCCTTCTCTTCCATTCACTTCTTGGGATCCTGGACATATATGCACACGTGCCTGTACACCTATTACTTACTATTCCTAAATCATGTGGTTAGGTTGCATGCGTCTTACCCTTTTACCTCATAATACGTTAGTGGTACTTTCTCTTATATAACCATATTTAGTTACCAAAGTCAGGAGAACACTGATATACTACTTTAATCTATGTGCACCTACATTCCAATTTTGTCAATTGTCCTAATGTCCATTTTACGCTTTACCCCTCTCTGTTTATTTGCTAATAACCTGGCAATGTTCCTAAGACTGTCTTAAACTTTGACTTTATTGAAGAATACATTTCAGTTACTTCGTAGGATGTTTCATAATTTGGGCGTGCCTGGTATCTCACCATGATTAGATTAGGTTTGCATCTTATGGTATACTGCACAAGTGGTATATCTTTCTCAGAGTATCTCTTCCTGGAGGTACAGAATGTCTGTCTCCCCCTCACTGGTGATCTTACCGAGCACCTAGTCTCAGCGTTGTTTAGTTTCTGTGTGAATAGTTACTATTTCCCTGCTTAGAGATAATACGCTGCCTTCAAGAGGGACAGACAGTCTGGGAACATGTTGTAATATCCTCATTCTCATCATACTGTAAATTTCACATCTATTGATGGTGCTTTTTTGACTCAATCTTTACTATTATGGTTACAGACTGGTCATTTTCTTAGCTTCATCGCTCCCTTCATATTTAGAAGAAGATATTATAACGTACAGAAGACTTTTCCTCCTCCATTTTTTTCTTACTCATTATTAGGATGGGCTCATTGAGTTGTGTTTTATTCAGTGGATTATAATCCATTATTGTCCTTGTTTGGTTCTCAAATTACCCCCATGTTGGTCAGTGGGCTCTCTTTTAAGTCTGTCCCTGTATCCTTTAGATACGTCCCCATCACATTTTTGAGCATTTTGTGTCTGGCACAAAAAATGTTCCTGGATCATTTTTGTATTTTCCCTGCCTGAACTCTGAAATCAGCCATTTTTTCAGGGATCACAGGTTCCTTTTAATGGGGAATAACTTTTAGAGGCCAAAATCTTGGCTCTAGGTATGTTGAATGTTAATAGTGTCTTACTGCTTCTATGTTTTTAAAATTTATTTTACAAACCAAGCTAGAAAAGAACTCTGTGTGTGTATGTAAGAAATACCTCCAGTTTTTTAAAATAATTATTTAATTTTTATTTATTATTGTTATTTTTAATTTGACCAGAGAGAGAGGAGAGGGAACGTGAGAAAGCAAGCAGCAAATCTAGGACTTGAATTTTGGGCATTGATGTAGGAGTCCAACACCTTAACCACTACGCTACCTGCTATCCCCAAGTCATATTTATTTTTTGAAAATATTATTTAATTTTATTATTATTTTTAAATTTGCTGTAGGGCATGTGTGCTCATTAGAGAGAGACAGAGAAGGAGAGGGAAAGTGGGAAAGCAAGCTGCCAAGTCTGGGACTTGAGCCGCAGTTGACCATGTGGGAGTCCACTGCCTTAACCACCACACCACTTGCTGACCCAATTGTAAGTAAGCTGCCGATGAGGGGACAGTCAGTCTGAGAATATGTTATAATATCCTCCTTTCTGGGAACCAGCAGTTAGCGTAATGGCTATGTTGCTGGACTCCCACGTAGTCCGCCGCGGTTCGCTTCCCGGACCTGGTGGCTTAAAACTCATGCCGGGCGCGTGTGCGTGCGTGCCCAAGATCCCGAGAGGAGAATGGAGGAGAAGGGATTGCGGCGTGACTATCCCCTCTGGGGGGTGATTTCTCGCTTTCTGTCTCTATGTCTCTCTCTGTCTGTCTGGCGAGTGCACGTGCCCTATAGCGAAAACCTCTCCAAAGGGGGGAAAAATCCTCCTTTCCATCATACTTTAAATTTTACATCCATTGATGGTGCTGTCCTGAGTCAGTCTTTACTATTATGGTTACAAAGTGGTCATTTTCTTAGCTTTATCATGCCCAATTTTAAATCAACCCTCATGGTATTTTTTAAAAATATGTCTTATCCCAAAGTAAAAATCCTGTCTCCCTGCACCATCATGTTTACTCACTTAGTCCCACAGTTCACATAAAATAATTTAAGAAGTGTCACACCATTCCTGTGTGTGTGTTTTTCAGGAGTTGACTGTTACAAAATAATGTGTTCAAAACTTACTGATATTAGCCCACCAGTGATCCTTTCAGTGTGGTTATGTTACTGGTTTGAAATGCAGCTGTGTCTTAATTTGTTTCTGTTTGCATTCAGTTTTATCCCCTGCCTAATTTTGTTTAATTTTTTGAATACGTGTAAGTTAGAAACAATACAATAAGGTACACTCAGAGAGGTTTCTTCCCTCTTTATTCTTTCTATCTTATTCTCACCACTCCTTGTTGGTAATCTTTTTTATTATTTTATGATTTATCATTTATTTTTGCAACAAGAAGATATATGTGTATTTTATTCCCTTTTCCTTCTTACACAAAAGGTAGCATTCTGTAGCGGTTGTCCAAAAGAGACTTTTTGAAACCTTCTGTCTAGTTCTCATTAATTTACAGATAAATTATGATTCAGTGCTTCCAAATGTGTAATGATCTCTATTTGATTTTCCTGTTTCTACCATTCTCTGCTTATCATTGTTTAAAATTATTCTGTGTGCTTTGTGAGTGCTCATCTTCCTTTTCTCTAAGTTTAATTGTGTAGGTCAGTGGAATTTTCTTTTGATATTTTATAGATGGATTGTAAGTTCATGAAAACACTTATCTGTAAGCCTACTTTTTCTTTTTTTTTTTTGGACAGGTGGTCAGTCTGACCAAGGATACGGATCTAAGGACGAACTTATAAAGGATGATGCAGAGATTCACGTGCCTGAAGAACAAGGAACAAGAGAATTGATAACTAAAACCAAAGTGCAAACAGAAGGTTACGTGCCGACATTTACGAGCTTTGCTTAGAAAAATACCTGTATTAATTAAAAGTTGGTCTTACTTGATCATTTTAGGGAAACCGTTTAGAAACGTAAGGTCTAACTCTTAAGATACTGTGTACTATTGTATAAGGTAGATTTGGTAGTCTCTGGATTTTGGAATTTAAGAGACATTTAGAGACTCTGTAGATCAACCCTTCATTTCACAGGAAAGTATAATCCATTGAGGTATTTATTTTTCAAAGTCACATAGCTACTTGGTGACAGAGCCAGAACTAAACTTTGTATCATCAAACTTGCATTCGAGTGTTCCTTTTTATTTTAAAATACACTTTTGGTAGAAGTCCTTCAAATATCTAAATGGATATTTTTCACTGGTAGGTTAAAAATAGTCCATGTGGCTTTCCTGGTTTTTATAGAACTCATTGAGCTAGAGATGATTTATTGTAATTCTTTTATGGAAGTATGGAGAACTATCTCTTTTTTTATCATTAGACCTCATTTTCTTTTCTTTCTTTCTTTCTTTCTTTTTTTTTTGTTGAGATTTTTGATATAGGGCATGTGTTAGAAAGACAGAGACAGAAAGCGAGAAATCAGCCCCTGAGGGGATGGCCAAGCCACAATCCCTTCTCTTATTCTCCTCTAGGGATTTTTGGCACACATGCACATACACCCTGCATAAATTTAAGCCACCGGGTCCAGGACTTGAACTGCAGTCCAGCTATGTAAAACCATTATGCCAGCTGCTGGTCCCAGACCTCATTTTCTTACACAAAGCACACTTTTTTGATGATGTCACTTTATGCTTTAGAATTATGCAGAAACAAGCTCCTCTCCTACCTCTCTGTAAGTGATGAGAAAAGGCATTAATTATTTACTCAGGGACACTCAAGTTAGGATTATTGAATGCTGAAATAAAGCATTTGTTTTGATCAGTACTGGCAACGTTTATGTAAACCAATCACAATAAATCAGTAATAAAATAATTATGTATTTATCTCCATTTATAGAAAAAAATATATAAAAATAAACATGTTTTGTTCAGTATTGGCAAAAATAGGAATAACATCCATATTTGTTTTTTTCTCCAGATATCTGCGATGTCTCTGCTATTGTGGCAAAACATTCACAATCTAGTTCAGAGCCTCAGAGTCCTACTGAACCTCCTGCATGGGGCAGCAGTATTGTGAAAGTTCCATCAGGTATATTTGATATTAACAGCAGGAAAAGCAGCACTGGTGAGTCTTTACATATTGGTTATTAAATACTTAAAATGTACTTCTGTGGCTACCCCTATGGCCTTATGTATGGCCTTATGGTTAAGGGAGCCAGATCCCTTATGGCAGACTGTAGTTTGAATCCCAAACCTCGCAGTTTGAAAAACACACCGGGGGGGGGGGGGGGGGGTGTATGTGTGTGTGTACCTACCCCAAATCCTGGAGAAAAAGAGGTGGAAAAAAAAAAACATCCCTACGAGGGGTGCTTTCTCACTTTCTCTTTACCTCATTCTGTCAGTTCGGCAAGCACACACATTTCTGGCTTTAAAAAAAAAGATGATCATAACTCCAGGAGATGCGTGTGTCAATGACATTAACGCGTTGACTGAGTTATAATATTGACTGAATTGTAATAAACATACTAAAGTAACACACATGAGTTTGGATTCTATAAATGTCATTGTTTTGAGATGTTTAGTTTTAAAAAGGTTATTTAGTGTGTTTAACTGTTCTTTGGAATGCCTTTTCCTGCTGCAGTGCCTGCTCTAAGTTTGCTCCGTCTCCGTCATTGTTGATAGTGAGAGAGAGAGAGACAGAGAGACAGAAAGCAGGAAATTCTGTAGGGTCTCCTGTACTCGTCAGGACTGAGAGGTCCCACGTGATGTGATTATATCCACGTCAGGGCTTATGTGTGGCAGGGTAATCCTGACAGGAATTACATCAGTAGGTCTTTACTTCTGGCCTATTCATTATAGGTACCTTGAGCCATGTTTTGTTACTAGATATTAAAAATGAATAACATTGTACTGAATTTGAGTTTACTATTCTCTTTTTTCTGGAAAGGACATCCTTCTTTTTTTTTTAATTTAACTTTATTTATCCATTTATTTTAATTTGACCAGATAGAGAGAGAGGAAAAGTGAGAAAGCAAGCCACCAGGTCTGGGATTCAAACTGTGGTCGACCATGTGAGAGTGCCCAGTGCCTTAATTACCATGCTACCTGCTGGTCCCTACTATCCTTTTTTAAAGTGTATGTATTTCTTCCATGAGAGATAAGAGAGAAAGAGAGCCCCCCCACAACAGAGTCTTCATGCAGCTTTCTCCCCCAGCTTTAGCAAGCCTCAAGTCATGGTAGTGCACACATGCCCAGCGTACTCAGGGAGGTTCCCAGGCTTGAACTGGTAACCTTCCCATGTGGAATTGCTCCATATGGCAATGTATTTTACTGTTGCACCATTATCCAGGCCCCAGAGTTTGCCAATTTCAGTTATATGTAAGCCTTCCAAGAGCTCTTCGGCATACTTCCAAGTGTGTGATTTTAAAGAGCAATGAAATTGTCTGTGTCCTTTGTCCTTCATTAATGGTAGTTTTATAAAGGTAACTGTCTTAGCTCTACATTTATCTGGTGAATGACTTTAAAGAAATTAACTTGTTCAATATCTTAAATCAATGAAAGGTACTCATTATTCTTAAAATCTTTTATCTTGGGCGGTCAGCAGGTGGCATGGTGGTTAAGGGCGCTGGGGTCCCACATGGGCACCATGGTTCCATCCCGGACCTGGGCCTGGTGTCTTGCTTTCTTACTTTTTCTCTCTCTTGCTCTGTCCCTCTCTGGTCAAATTGAAATAAATAAATAAATAAATGGATAAAAGTTAAATAAAATAATAATTATTAAAAAAATCTTTTCCCTTGTTATTTATCATAATACCACATTTTATTCATTATGTTTAATGAGGGGTAGGGCTCCAGAGATAGGGCAAAGATTTTCTGAGGAAAGAATCTATATATTCTGGAACCTTTTGCCAACCTGTTGACATTGGGGGACTTGATACAGGGGAGGGAAGACAGAAGTTTTTGTTTGTTTCATCAAAGGTTTACAATTGTCTCAGGATATTGGATATGGTCTAGAGATGGCTTTGTTTTCTTCCTTTTACTCATCTTGTTTCAATATTATATACTGGCTTGGGAAACTTTATTCTGTTAAGAAAGAAAGAGGTGGGGGGACCAGCAAGTAGCATGGTGGTTATAGCGCTAGACACTCCCACATGGCCAACCACGGTTCAAGTCCTTGACCTGATAGCTTCCTTTCTCACTTTTCCACTCTCTCCCTCTCTCTCTCTGTGTCTGTCTCTGGTCAAATTAAAATAAATTAATAAATAAAATTAAATAATTATTTAAGAAAAAAGAAAAAGAAAGAAAGAAAGAAAGAAAGAAAGAGATGGTAATGGGGCTTTTTCCAGTATATCAGACAAATTTATTTTAAAGGTATATGAAATGTGCCACTAAGTTCCTAGAAACACTATAAGAACCAGTACTATTTGCAAAAGGTATGTTTCTCAAATATTGGTAGCTGTCTTCAAAGCAGATACAAGTTTTGGAGTTGTGAAGCTGGTTAGTTTAATCCCCTTGAATTTTTTTTTAAATAATTATTTATTTTATTTTATTTATTCATTTATTTTATAGTTTGATCAGAGAGAGACAGGGAGAGAGTGAGAGAGAGAGGAAGTGAGAAAGCAAGCCACCAGATTCAGGACTCGAACCCTGGTAGGCCATGTGGGAGTGTCCAGCGCCTTAACCACCACGCCACCTGCTGGTCCCAAGTTTTTTAAATATATCTTTGGTTTGGTTTGGTTAGCTATAGGGAACATATACTCACCAGAAAGGGAGAAATTACCCCATGGGGATGGTCACAACAAAAATCCCTTCTCCAGTGTCCTCTTGGGATTTTGGGCACACATGCACACATGCTTAGCATGTTTTTCAAGCTGCTGTGTCCTGGACTCCAACCGCAGCTGGCTGTGTGGGATCAGCCATCTTAACCTTTATGCTCTCTGCTGGCCCACTTTAATTATATTTTCAAATGTTTATTAGTTTTGATAAATTAATATGATTAGTAATTAGTTCTATTAGGTTGTTGGGAAAGTCATGACAAATTTTTTCTGTTTTTCCATGTAAAAGTGTGTCATGACTTTCCCAACAACTCAATAGTTTCAAAGATTTTTTTTAAATCTTGAAATCAATTTGAAATATCAGAAAAATCTTATCAAAGATAGCTTTTCCCCTAAAAATTCCCTCTAATTATGTATTTTTAAAATAATAATGACTTATTTAATTCTATTTCTCATTATTATTATTTTTAAATTTGCTACAGGGCACATGTGCTCACCAGAAAGAGAAAGAGAGAGAAAGTAAGAACGCAAGCCTCCAGATATGGGACTTGAACTGTGGTTGGCCATGTGGGAGTCCAGTGCCTTAACTACCATGCCACCTGCCAGCCCCTTATTATGTTTTTTTTTTTTTTTTTTTTTTTTTTTTTTTAAAGAGAATGGAGGCCAGCAGGTGGCGTGTTGGTTAGGCCACTGGACTCCCACATGGTCGACTGCTGTTCAAATCACGGACCCAGTGACTTGAAATTCACACTGGGCACGTGTGTTTGCATGCCCAAAATCCTGAGAAGAGAATGAAGGAGGAAAGATTACAGTGTGGCCATCCCCCTTGGAGGATGTTTTCTCACTTTCTGTCTCTCTGTTGAGAGCATGTGCCCTCTAGCCAATAAAAAAAAAAAATCATAAATATGAATGAGTGGTATTTTAGTTTAGGCTATTGTAACAGATACCATAGGAGAAAAGACTGCAGTGTGGCCATCCCCCTTGGGGGATGATTTCTCATTTTCTCTCTCTCTGACAAGTGCACATCCCTATACCTCCTCCCCCCCCCAAAAAAAATCATAAATATGAATGAGTAGTATTTTAGTCAGTTCAGGCTGCTGTAACAAAATACCATCAACTAGATTACTTATAAACAACAGAAATGTATTTCTTACAGTTCTGGAGACTGGAAAATCCAAATTAGTATACCAGCATAGCAAGTTCTGGTGAGGACCCTCTTCCTTGGTGCAGACTGCCAACTTTCCATTGTGTCTCCACACAGTGGAAAGAGAGTAAGAGCAAGAGAACATAAAGGCCCCATCTCCTAATCCCATCACATTGACAGAATTTCTTTTTTTTTTTTTTTGGAGAGATTTTCGCTATAGGGCGCGTGCACTCACCAGACAGACAGAGAGAGACATTAGAGACAGAAAGTGAGAAATCCCCCAGGGGGGATGGTCACGCCACAATCCCTTCTCCTCCGTTCTCCTCTAGTGATCTTGGGCACGCACGCACACGCACCCGGCGTGAGTTTTAAGCCACTGGGTCTGGGACGCGAACCATGGTCGACTACGTGGGAGTCCAGCGACATAGCCATTACACTAACTGCTGGTTCCCACAGAATTTCTTTTTATTTTTTTAAGAGATTTTTGCTATAGAGTGTATGCACTCGCTGGAGAGAGAGACAGAGAGACAGCGAGAAATCACCCCCAGGGGAATAGTCACACTGCAGTTCCTTCTCCTCCATTCTCTCTAGGGATTTTGGCCATGCACGCATGTGCACCCTGCATGAGTTTTAAGCCACCAGGTTCAGGACTCAAACCACAGTAGACTATGTGGGAATCCAGTAACATAACCTATTACACCATCTGCTGGTCCCAGTGGTTAAGATTTCAACATATGAATTTTGGGGGTTGCAAACATTCAATCTGTAACAGGTAGACTTAAGTTCTGATGATTCAAATAGGAAATAACTTTGATCTTTGAATGAAAAAATACATTTTGGCAAAGAGTAAAAGATTTCTTGCTTCATCCAAAGCTGGGGGAGAGTCCTACAGCCACTGATATGTTTTTGCCCTACTTAAATAAGTCTGACCTCTGTGAGGGCTAATTTTATGTCTGTCTTATTTGCCATTTTATTCCTAGCATCACACATAGTGGGCACCTGTATACACTCAGATACTTGTTGAGTGAAGATATCTGAAAAAATTTAAAGTACTCAAATTTTCCTTTTTTAAAGAAAAAGAATTATTTTAGTAACTTTATTATTAATATTATTTTTTTCATTTCATCAGAGAAAGAGAGGGAGAGAGATAGCAAGAGTGAAAATGAGAAAGCAAGTTGACAAGTTTGATACTTAAACTGTGATTAGCCGTGTGGGAGTCCAATGTCTTTAATGATTACACCACCTGCTGGCCCCAGATTTTCCTTTTTTAAAAATTGTTTGTTTAATTCCATTTATTATTATTATTATTATGTTTTAATTTAACTAGAAAGAGAGAGGGAAAGCAAGAAAGGAAGCCACCAGGTCTGGACTAGAATCGCAGTCAGCCTCGTGGGAGTCCAGTGCCTTAACCACCATCCTACCTGCGGGCCCTTTTTTAAGTTTGCCAGAGGGCACATGCATGAGACAGAGAGACAGAGAAAGACTGAAAGTGAGGAAAGGTGAAAAAGCTCCACCTCTGGCAAGTGGTTACACCAGGATTCTTTCTCCTTGGTTTCTCCTTTTAGTGATTTTTGAGTGTATGCTTACACACACGCACACGCACGCACACACACACACACACACACACACACACACCTGGTGTGTTTCTTCAAGCCATTGGGTTTAGGACTTGAAATATGCGGTTGCTCATGTGCGATCCAGCTATCTAAACCACTACGCCATGGCTGGTCCTAACTACTCAGAATTTATCAGCCTTAGAATTTGCCAGTTCTTGGGGACCGCAGTTGGCATAGTGGTTGGAGATGCTGGAATCCCACAGGGCCATCCAGTCCCAGACCTGGTGGCTTTCTTTCTCACTTTCCCTTTCTCTCTGTGTCTCTCTCTGATCAAATTAAATAATAATAACAAATGGAAATACATAAATAAATATAAAAAAAAGAGAATTTGCCAATGCTAAGCATTCCATTCTGGATTATTTTACTTTGGAGTCATGAAGCTTTGGCCATAGCAGATACATAATTCCTCCGTGAATACAAGTTTGCTTTGTGCACAGAAGATTTCTGGCAAGTATTGTTAAATTGAATATATGGATATATTAACTCAGAATATATTTCTTTAATAGAACATAAGACTTAAAATGTAAGAAATAAGTAAAGATCTGTGTTTATTGATAAATGTGACGTATTTTAGTGAACAGTACAGTTATTTATAGCATATATTGCATTGTATTTTTAAATGGATATATATGTGTGTGTGTGTGTGTATATGCATAGAGGTTATACATTGAAATTTTATCTGTGGAAGACTGTGAATAGTTTCTTTTGATACTTTTTCTATGTATCTTCTTTGTAATTTCTAGAATTTCTGAACAATTAATGTTTATTCTGGGATGTGTCACTTTAACAATAAGAAAAACAGTAAGAATTTTTATAAAAGTTACATCAGAAAACAGAGATTAATTACTAATATTCTACTGTCCTTTTTAGGTAGTGTATCAAATGTGCTATTTTCTGCTCAAGATCAAATTGAAGACACAGTCTTTGGGGAAGTTACTAATCTCAAGAAGAATGGTGATAGAGGAGAAAAAAGACAAAAGCATTTTCCAGAGAGGAGCTGTAGTTTTAGTTTTGAAAGTCGGGCAGGAATGTTGCTCAAGAAGAGTAGTTTGGATCTGAATTCAAGTGAGATGGCTATCATGATGGGAGCAGATGCCAAGATTCTCACAGCAGCATTGACGTGCCCTAAGACTTCTTCACTTCACATTGCAAGAACTCGTAGCTTTGAGAATGCCAGCTGTCATCCAGTCGATTCTAGGACTCATGCGTCTGAAAGCACTTGGGATCCTGAGTCTAGATCATCTCCGGTGCTAGAGATGCTTGAGGAAAGCCAAGAGCTCCTAGAGCCTGTGGTTGACGATAACATGACTAAGATGACTACTACACAGGATGAATCTGATAGTCTACAAAATGATAGTAACAGTGATCAGTCCAGAGACTTGAAAGCAGGATCCAGAGATCTAATAAATAAGAGAAACAGTTTATATGGAGTTGCTAAAGCTGTTGAAAGGGAAGATGTTGAAACTGGACTAGATCCTTTGTCCCTTTTAGCTACTGAATGTACAGGAGAAAAAACACCTGATGCTGAAGAGAAGATGTTTTCTCCAGTTATTGCACGTAATCTGGCTGACGAAATTGAAAGCTATATGAACCTGAAAAGTCCCCTGGGTAGTAAATCTTCTAGCATGGAATTACATGGAGATGGAAACAGAGAATCTGGTGTTACCACTGCAGTTACTCACCCTTTAGAGAGGAGATCAAGCCTACCTTTAGATCATGGTCCACCAGTACAGGAGAATGCAGAGAATGAAAAGAGCTCCCCTGCAGTGTCCAGGTCTAAAACTTTCACGGGGCGTTTCAAACAGCAGACTCCCTCTCGAACTCATAAAGAACGTTCAACTTCTTTATCAGCATTGATGCGATCTTCACCACATGGCTCGTTGGGTTCTGTAGTGAATTCTTTTTCAGGGCTAAAGCTGGATAACATACTCTCAGGGCCTAAGATAGATGTTCTTAAATCTAGTATGAAACAAGCAGCAACAGTAGCCAGTAAGATGTGGGTGGCTGTAGCATCCGCGTACAACTACTCAGATGATGAGGTAAGAAAGTTTTAGGCGTGATATGGTAATGTTTGTATTGTCTTTTAGAAATATATATTCATATACTAAAATTATTACTTAGAGGTTTCTAGTAACTTTGGTTTTTATATTTTAAAACTTTATGTGTAGGTGCCAGCAGTGGTGTGGTGGCTAAGACACTGGACTCCCATAACGCCAACCACAGTTTGAGCCCACACCTGGCTGCTTGAAAATCATGCTGGGCACATATGTGTACATATCAAAAATCCCAAGAGAAGAATGGGGGAGAAGGGATTGTAATGCGGTCATCCCCCCGGGGGAGTGATTTCTCACTTTCCTTCTCACTGTCTCTCTCTCTACCAAGTGCACACCCCCCAAGGCAAAAACCTTAAAACAAATAAATAAAACTATATGCATAGCTATTTCTTTAAATAACTCGAATAGCAGAGAAATTAATAATGTGGAAAAAGAATATCAGGACAGTTTTATAATTCTATAAATCAGCCTAAGTGAAAACATGTAGTTTATTCTTTTTAAGACACTAATGTTTAGTATTTGAAGTTAATGACAATACAAATGTTATAGTTGTGTAGCACTTCACTTTTTTTTTTTTTTTTTTTGGAGAGGTTTTTGCTGTAGGGCACGTGTGCTTGCCAGAAAGAGAGACAGAGAAACATAAAGTGAGAAATCACCCCCCCGGGGGGCATGGCCACATCGCAATCCCTTCTCCGCCATTCTTCTCTCGGGATCTTGGGCACGCACGCACGTGTGCCTGGAATGAGTTTAAGCCACCGGATCCGTGACTCGAACCATGGTCGACTACATGGGAGTCCAGCGACATAGCCATTACACTAACTGCTGGTCCTGGTAATTCACTTTTTAAATAACTTATACTTACGTTATCTCCAAAATATATATGAAATCACTTTGCAGTTTAACCCACCCTACATGACAAAAATAATTAAGTCTTTTAAAAAGTATCGTAAATAGATTAAGTCATTAGATCTTTTTATGAAAGTGGAAGTGGGGAAATTTTACTTATTTAGTTTAATATAAAAATGTAAAATTTCATCTTTGTTTCCAAAGAATTGTATAGTAGTTGAGTACCTTAATAAGTAGACAAGATAGACATCATTAAATGTTTGCTATTATTACTGTAACAATATGTTCTGGGTACTATTCTAAACTGTATGTGTGAATTTTCTATATGATTATAAGTATATACACATATGTTTAATTTTTATGACAAACCCAGAAGGTAGTACTATTAATATTTTTATTTTATGGAGATTCAAAGAGAGTAATTAACTTCCCAAGATCAAACAACCACTGTGTCAGACTAGGATTAGAAATTATGGAGATTGGGCGTGAAGCCCATGCTCTCACCATAGAAGCACCTTAAATGTTAGGTTTTAAATGATAAATTTGAAATTTTGGGTTAGTCAAAGCAATATGGTAGCTAAGAAGTGTATCTAAGAGAATAATGTAAAGGAACATGAAAGCATAAAACATCATGCATTTTCAAGATAGAGTAACTAATTTCAGATGTGTAAAGCTCTAAATAGGAAGTAGAGACATTGGAAAAGAAATTGGACAGGGTTGGCTCCATGGCATTGATAATACACTGCTCAAGAGGAGCCAGGGTGCCAGCAGGGGGCGTACTGGTTAAGGCATTGGATTTCCAAATGGCCGACCCTGGTTCAAGTTCCAGACCTTGAAAATAATGCCTGTTGTGTGTGCTGCTTATGTGCCCCAAATCCCAGGAGGAGAATGGAAGAGGAGAAATTGCAGCATGGCCATCCTCCCTGTGAGTGATTTCTCACTTTCCCTCCCCCGTCTCTGTCTCTGTCTGTCTCTGTCTCTCTCTGGCAAGCACATACACCCTATGGCACAGACCTTTAAAAAAAAAAAAAAAAAAAGAAGCAGCAGCTGCAGCCAGATTCTACATGGTCCTGTGGTGGAATCTCCAGCTCAGTCATATTGGGCATGTGTACAAGTACCCAAGGTCTGATTGGCTAGAGGACTGGAAGAATGGGATTATAACGGGACCAGGCCCCATAGAGAGTGCTAATCTCCCTCTCTACCTTTCCCACTTCTCTTTTTCTCTCTTGGCATGTACACATACATCCTGTATCAGAATAAAGGGAAAGAAAAAAAGGAAATTAGACACATAAGACTTGAATACCATTTGAAGAAAAATGTTATAGGTAAAAATTAATTGAATTAAAGTTACAGTATTGGGTGCTAAAAGATAAACTGCACTTTGAATTTAAAAAGCTTGTAAGATTGGTCAAGAGAAGGCAGAGAGGTTTTTGCTATAGGGCATGTGCGCTCGCCAGAAACACAGAGAGAGACAGAGAGACAGAAAATGAGAAATCACCCCCCAGGGGGGATGGCCACGCCGCAATCCCTTCTCCTCTCGGGATCTTAGGCACGCTTGCACATGTGCCCGGCGTGAGTTTAAGCCACCAGGTCCAGGACTCACACCATGGTCGATTACATGGGAGTCCAGTGACATAGCCATTTTGCCAACTGCTGGTCCCGGGAAGGCAGAATATTAATAAAATAACTTTAAAAATGTTTTAGGACCAGACATTGACACATTGGTTGAGACAGCTGGATCCCAACATAGTAACTGTGCAATTCGAGTCCTGGACTTGGTGACTTGAGAAACATGCCTGGCACATGTGTGTGCTTGCCGTAAATCCCTATAGGATAGAGAAATGAAGGAGAGGGGATTGTGGTGTGATCATTTTCCATGGGGGCACTTTCTCACTCTCTCTTTCTCTCTCTCTCTCTCTCTCACAAGTGTATAAGCCCTCTTTCAAAATTTTTTTAATGTATTTTAACCTAGTATTATGATGAAAACGCCAGAATGAACTATTTTATTTTTGAAATTTATCTAACAGTTTTAAACAATTTTCTACAGTGTTATTTGGACTTAGAATATATGACAGTGTAAATTCTAAGCAGTCATGAATGAATCTTTTCATTGCTATAGCCCTGACATCAGTAGCAGCAAGCGGCAAAGGCAAATAGGATACACCTAGTAAATAATGACAGAGAAGAAGTAAATGTAGTCTATAAAATGGTCATAACTTATCCTTATTTGAAAGGACTCATGTTGTCCATGTGTTTTAAGTAAGTAATTTCTGTAAGGTCAAATGCAAGATCTCAGTCTGGCTGTCTGACGCTAATAGTCCCCGTTTTACTTGTGCTGAGCTCTCCGATTTCTTTGGAGACTGAGCTCCTGGTGTTGCTTTAACAGAGACTGAACATTAAGAGACCCAGACCCCACACACACCCCGGGGTACAACAAAATCTTTTTTTAAAGTACTAGGTTGTGGGAAAAGTCATAACCTGTTTTTCTGTGCAAAAAATATGTTGTTAATTTTCCGACAACCCAATATTTTAGGTTATTGACTGAATATCTTAGAGTATGGAAGGGAAGTTCCAAGTAACAGTAAGAAGATGCATAGTATTGAAAAATATGGATATGACTATTTGTTTTAAAGATTGTGTAAGTGTTTAATTTCCAAAAAGGATGGATGAGTATGTTCCTGTTGGGTAAAGTATTACTATTTATGGATATTTTATTCTTTTCCATTAAAGGAGGAAACCAATCGAGATTACAGCTTCCCAGCTGGTCTAGAAGACCATATTTTGGGAGAGAATATATTGCCTAACACGAGTACCTCAGGGTTGGTCCCCAGTGAACTGACCCAGAGCAACACAAGCCTTGGCAGTAGCAGCAGCAGTGGAGATACAGGAAAACTGCATTGTCCAGCAGGTACGGGGAAGGATTGTCCTTTATTTAGTCCTTGCTTGTTTTAATTTACATACTGATCCCCCCTGCCCCTCCACATCTCAAAGCCTCAGTTATTGAGATGATCCTACAGATTTATAATAATAGCTGCACCTTATTATCCCTGTAATATTGTATCATCTATAAGTACTGCCATGGTGTTTATTTTTAGTTGTATGTGTTTATGGATTATAATCCTAGTTCTCATACTTTAGCATACATCAGAATCATCTGGGGAATTGATTTAAAAATCTATGCAGGTCTAGCTGCTGTGGTGTACTGGGAAGATGCTGTTGCTTGGTAGGCTGAGGCCATGTGGGAGGCCTGAGTTTAGTTCCCAGCCTACCCTAAAAGTCAGGGGTGTTAATGTGGGCCCGTGGGCCTGGGAGGCTGAGGCAGGAAAATCCTGATGGAATGAGATGTTGTTTTTAAACACAAACACAAATACAAATGTTTTAGCTCAAGGCTAAAACTTGTGAGACTAAATGTGTTGGATGGGACTGGAATGTGTATATATATATATATTTTTAAATTTTATTTATTTAAGTTTTGACCAGAGAGGGACAGAGAGATAGAGAGAGGGAGAGAGAAAGTGAGAAAGCAAGCTGTTGGGTCTGGGACTCAAACCATGGTCAGCCATGTGGTAGTCCAGCACCCTCAACCACCATGACACCTGCCAGCCCCTGGAATGTGTGTGTGTGTGTGTGTGTGTGTGTGTGTGTGTGTGTGTGTATATATATATATATATATATATATATAATTACTTATTTTATTTTATTTATTTATTCATTTATTTTTAATTTGACCAGAGAGAGATAGAGAGAGAGAGGGAAAGTGAGAAAGCAAGCCGGTATTTGAACCACAGTCGGCCATGTGGGAGTGTCCAGCGCCTTAACCACCATGCCACCTGCTGGTTCCCTGGAATGTATATTTTTAACCAGCTCTTTGCATGAATTAGTTGTGTGCCAGTTTCAGAATTTCTGGGTTATATGTTTGACATTTCTTAACTCTCTTATTCGTTTTCTCCGATTGTTACAAAAGATTCCAAATGTCCTTAAAAGTTGAAATAATTGAATAATGAACAAATCATAGATCTTCCACCTAGATTTAATTAACTTCTGTTAACGCTGTCTGTTCAGTTACATTTTTATATTGAACCATTTAAAAACAAATTGTAGACTTTATGATACTTCTTCCTCTAAATACTTAAGCATGCAATTCCAACATAGAACATTTTCATACATAATGTGTTGTTATGTTTACTCAACTTTCTAGGTGAATTTCCATTTCCTAGAAGCATAAAAGGGCAGGACTTTGAAAAATCAGACCATGGTTCGTCTCAGAACACCAGCATGTCTAGCATCTGTCAGAATTGTGCAATGGAGGTAAAAGTTCTGTTTTCATGATAAAGTGGCTGTAGACAGATTTTTACATCAGAACAACATTTAGCAGGATTATGTAATATCCTGTAGAATAATACATCACTTTTAAAATTTTGCTTGATATCTTACATAAGTAAGGCAATAAACTGATAGATTTACCAGGACCAGCAGTTGGCATATTGGCTGTCGCTGGATTCCCATGTAGCCCACCGCGATTCAAGTCCCAGACCCGGTGGCTTAAACTCACGCCGGGCACATGTGCGTGCATACCCAAAATCCCGAGAAGAGAATGGAGGAGGAGGGATTGCGGCGTGGCCATCCCCTCTTGGGGGGTGATTTCTCGCTTTCTGTCTCTGTCTCTCTCTTTCTGGCAAGCACACGTGCCCTGTAGCAAAAACCTCTCAAAAAAAAAAAAAAAAAAAAACTGATAGATTTACCTATAACAATAGACCTATTGATTCCAATTTTGATCAGCAGCATAAATAAAATTCTGTGGTCTCAAGAAAGTGGCCTGTTGGTATTAATTTCTACCATAGAGATCCTTAATGTGTGCATTGTTTGGCTCTTAGGTTTTGATGTCAAGTTGTTCACAGTGTAGAGCTTGCGGAGCTTTAGTCTATGATGAAGAGATCATGGCTGGATGGACAGCAGATGATTCAAACTTGAATACAACCTGTCCATTCTGCAAAAGCAACTTCTTGCCTCTTCTCAATATAGAATTTAAAGACTTAAGAGGCTCTGCAAGGTTAGTACGATAAAAGCTCCTCAAGAGGTAAGTGCTCCCCAAAAGGCATAACTTCTGGGGAAGGAGTGAAAAATTTATGGTATTCTCCAGGCATACCTTCCATTTCTCTGCTTAACCTTTAGCATTTGAGTAGAAAAAAATAGAAATGTTGTAGACTGCTTTTCTATTGTGTTTCTCATATGATTATCAGTAGTAGTTCATTCGTAGAGCCATGCCAACCCTGAAGCACAGCCATTGGGCACTGTGCAGGGGGAAGCCAGATCCCACACGGCTGACCAGAGTTCAAGTCCTGGCCCTAGCAACTTGAAACACACTCTGTGTGTGTGCTCAAAATCCCAACAGGATGGAGAAGTAGAAGAGAAGGATTAAAGTGTGACCCTTGGGAGTGTGCTCGTTCGTGCGTGTGTTCTCTTAATTGGGGAAAAAAGTGTATTACAGAGAATTATAGTTAAAACATCTTAAAGTACCATTGCTGTAGCTCTTACCTATTATTTTTTTGAAGAATTATTTTAATTTTAGTTTAGTTTAATTTTTTATTATTTTTTAATTTGACAAGAGAGAGAGAGAGAAAGAAAGCTGCCAGGTCCAGGACTCGAACTGCAGTTGGCCATGTGGGAGTCCAACGCCCCAACCACCATGCTATCTCTTGGCCCCCCTATTATTTTTTTAAACTCAGGAAATTAGTAAAATACTTTCTCTCTTTATTCATACTTTCTTAGTTCTCGAAAAATGAAATGTTTATTGGACTACCGTAGCCATTTCAGTCAAAAGGTTTAGGATTGAAAAGTTTGGGATAGGAGGGAAAGAAAATGACAGCAGGAGTGTGCATGTGTGCATTTGTGTATTTGGAATAATATTTGGCTTATGGATTGTCTTTTTCATTAATGATTTTCCTTTACCATAAAGTTATTCTAACTATGACAAAATTTAGAGGACTGTAAGAGATTAAAGGCTTCCCCCCTCTGATTCTTCCTTATTTAGCTTTTTCCTGAAACAAAGTACCTCTGGGGACAGTTTACAAAGCGGCAGCATCCCGCTGGGAAGTGAGACCTTGGAGCACAAACCCGTGTCTACTACGGCAGAACCTGACTTAATCAACTTGGTGGATCTCCCCGAACATAGCCAGACCATAACTGAAGAAATGAGCTCTGCAGTCGAATCAAGGTACCACAGGGCACAGAGAACTGAAACTTCCACCTGAAAGACAACCCGACTTGTTCAGGCATCATAAGTTCTGGCATTTAAAAAATTTAATCCTGACTTTTTACTACCACATAGCACTTAAATATCTAATAAATGAATCAGATGATAAAATACTTTTCAACTAAGTTTATGAAATGAACTCTTATAATAAAAAATAATGTTTTCCTCTTTAGTGTAGTCATTGGCAATTTCCAGAGAAATTTTGTTTTGCTTTTTTTTTTTTTTTTTTTTTTTTAGGGTTTTTCCATTCCCCTCCTGGGATTCTGGCATGCACACATGTGCCGAGCATGATTTTCAAGCTGCCAGTCAGAGTCAGAAGGTGGTTGACCCTGTGGGAATCCAGTGCTTTAATTACCATGCCACCTGCTAGCCCTTGGAGAAGTATTTTCTTTACTATAAAGTATACACTCTACTGTTTTTGTTTTTTCTTTTTTAAGGTTTTTGCTATGGGGCATATGCACTTGCTGAAGAGAGACAGTGAGAGGGGAAAGTGAGAAATCATCCCATCAGGGGGGATGGCCTCACTGCAGCCCCTTCTCCTCCATTCTCCTCTTGGGATTTTGGACACACACACACACACACACACATGCTTGGTGTGATTTTTAGCCATCAGGTCCAGAACTCGAACTGCAGTCAGCCATGTGGAAGTCTAGCACTGTAACCATTACACCACCTGCTGGCCCCCACATTACTCTTAAGTCCTAATTGAATCAAACATTCATTGAGAGAGCCTGCTATATGCTAAGCACTAAAAAAAAGTAATGAGTTCTAGCCTTAGTCTATCATGGCCTGATAGAGATTAAATACTTGTCAATGAGTTACTGTCCTTACATGCAGTGTACATCTGGGTAATTGTGTTTAATATAAAAATGAAATGCTTGAATAATGCCACCTGCTGTGGCATTATTATAATAATGTCGTAATAATGTCACCATCTGCTGACTCCACAAATTTAATTCTTAGGCAGTGGTACTGATTATCCTTGGGTGTGTGTATGTGTATTTTATGTTTTTAATTTATTAGAGGGCGTATGCACTTGCCCAGAGATGGGGGAGGGTAAGAAAGCACCTTCTGGAGGATGGTCATGCTACAGCCCCTTTTAAATTTCTCATTTCAGGATTTTGGGCATGCACACATGTATACTTGGTCTGATTTTCAAGCCGTGGGTCAGGGCTCAAGCCCTGTATTCAGCCATGAAGTGGGATGCAGCCACTTCAACGACCTCACCATCGGCTGGCCGGCTCTAATGTATTTAATAGACTCGAAATTCATTGTAGAAAATACTCTACACACTTAGATTGTTTTTCAGTACTAACACAACATTTCCTTTTTATGTTTTTCAAGTGACCAAATCAAGAAAATCAGTGGAGACGTCCAAACTATGAAAATGTCATCTGTGCCTACTAGTTTATCAAAGCGAAATGTATCTTTGACTCGAAGTCACAGTGTTGGAGGTCCTTTGCAAAATATTGACTTTTCCCAGCGACCGTTTCATGGCATTTCAACAGTCAGTCTTCCAAACAGTCTGCAGGAAGTTGTGGTATGTAAAATGATAATCATACTATATAATCATGTAAGTATTAAAATGTCACATAATTCTTTTAATGTAGACTTTAATCACATGGAAAAATGATAAATAAAAATTTTTCCATAAACTAAGAACTTACAAAACTTTTTATTATGATTTCAAAAATGTCCAAAAATAAGCAGAAAAATATAATGAGTCTCTTCCTTCCTTTTTTTTTTTTTTTTTTTTTTTTTAAAGACTTTTGCTATAGGGTACAGGCACTCACTAGAAAGACAGACAGAGACAGAAAGTGAGAAATTACCCTCCAGGGGACTGGCCATGCCGCAGTCCCTTCTTTATTCTCCTCTCAGGATCTTGGGCCACATGCACACACACCCGGCATGAGTTTTAACTGCTGGGTTTGGGACTTGAAAAATGGTCGACTGCGTGGGAGTCCAGCGATGTAACCATTACACCATCTGCTGGTCCCCCCCCCCCTTTTTTTTTTAAGAAGTTTTTGACTTAGGACATGTGCACTCGCCAGGGGGAGAAAGAAAGAGAGAGACAGGAACAGAGACGGTGAGAGGGAAAGTGAAAAATCACTCCCAGGGGGATGGCCACACCACAATCCCTTCTCCTCCATTTTCTTCCCGGGATCTTGGGCATGCACACACATGCGCTCAGCATGAATTTCAAGTCAGTGGACCTGGAACTCAGACCACACTTGGCCATGTGGAGACCAGCGACATAACTGCGACACCATCTTCTGACCCCTGTTATAAGTCTCTTTACCTACTGGGTCATCTGAAAAGTCGTGACACATTTGTGCATAGAAAAACACAGAAAAATACATCATGACTTTTCCACAACCTAGTGTAATCTACCTTCAGTAATTTTAAGTTTATGGTTATTTTTCATATATGTATACCATTGTTTCTTTTCCTTTCCTAGAATATTTTGAAGCAAATTTGAAACATATTTATACATATTACAGTTTAAATCTATAAGTAATAAGGACTTTTAAAATATATATAAACACAGTGCAATTATCACATCGTAAAAAAATTAGGTTATTCAGTCTGTGTTCTTTCTACTTGTCTCTAAAATGTCGTGTGTGTGTGTGTGTGTGTGTGTGTGATAGTTTGAGTCATCAGAATCAAATTAATTCTTTGTTGCATGCATTGCAGTTGGTTGGTATGATTTTTAGTCTTTTTCAATTTGTAGACTTTTTATTCCCTTACAGTTTGTTGATAAAACTGGATATTTTTGTCCTCTTAAAATTTTTTTAAAAGAATTATCTTATTTAACTTTATTTATTGATTTATTTTAATTTGGCCAGAGAGGGACAGAGTGTGAGAGAGAGAGAAGAGTGAGAAAACAAGCCGCCAGGTCCAGGAGTCAAACCGCAGCTGACCACGTGGGAGTCCAGCACCCCTAACCACTATGCCTCCTGCCAGCCCCAATTTTTTTTTTGTCCTTTATACACTAGAGTTTCCCACAATTTAGATTTTTGCTGTGTGCACCCCTGTACATTGATATTTGGATCTAGAAGCTTAATCAGATTAAAGGTTTTTGTTTTTTTGCCAGAGGGTGCATGTGCTTGCCAGAGAAAGAAAGGCAAAGTGAAAAGGCACCCTCACTCCTTCCCATGGGGAGTGGTGATGCCTCAATCCCTTGACTTCCTTTTCTGTCCCTTTTCAGAATTTTGAGCATGCAAGCGCATGCATCTGGCATGTTTTCCAAACCACTGGGTCTAAGAATTGGACCTCCTGGTTGGCCACGTGGTATCCAGCTGCCTTAACCACCACGCCACAGGGATTTGTTTTACTGTTCATTTGTTTATTTTTGCAATACAACTTTATCAATGGTGGTATATTCCTCCCAGTAAGAAACATGAACTATCTTTATGATATTAGCAGCTATTAATGCCTTAGTATGTAGATCAGATAATTCATTAGAAGCTATAAAATGATGACACTCAAATTCTGTCATTTTTATGTATCATATGAAATATATAAAGAGAAACTTTTGCACAATCTATTTTTTTAAATTATTTTATTTTAACTTTATTTATTTTAATTTGACCAGAAAGGGACAGAGCGAGAGTGAGACCGAGAGAGAGGAGAAAGCAAGCCACCAGGTTGGGGACTTAAACTGCCGTTGGCCTTGTGGGAGTCCAGTGCCCTTTACCACCATGCAACCTGCCGGCCCCACTGTTTTGTTTTTCAAAGATGCAATTTATATTTGAAAAGTAGGAAATGTGATTTTTTTCTTTTTTTTTTTTTTTTCCCAAAAAAAATACAGTTTTCAAAATAACATGTTGGGTCCCTAGCAGTCTCCAAGGAGATTAAGTTAAAAGCATAGGTGTCATTATGAATAATGTAAATATAAATGTTTTTATCCTTACTGATATTTCTCTTATTCCATCTTTAGTCAGCCTGAAGGCTTTACAAAGTTGACTCATTTGTCCTTCTGACACAACTTCAGTAGTTTATTTCCTTCCCCGGATCTAAAATCAGCCATTTCTCCAAGAAACTCTGATTCCTTTTAGATGGAAATGGTATTTGGATACCATAATCTGAGCATGTTTTTGCCATAGGGCATGTGCACTTGTCAGAGACAGAGAGGGGGAAAATGAGAAATCACTCCTGAAGGGATAGCCATGCTGCACTCCCTCCTCTTCCATTCTCCTGAGATGTTAGCATTCACACTCACCTAGCATGATTTTCAAGCCATTGGGTCCAGGATTCAAATCACATTCAGCCATGTGAAAATCCAGTGCCTTAACCACCAAACCACCTACTGGCCCCTATCATAGATGTTTTATAATATATAATTATAGTATATGATTATAATATGTATAACTTACAAAGTCTAGGTAAGGTCTCTTTTTTCCCATTTCTTTTTTGATTGGGATTATAAAACTAGTATTTCTTTACTTACTTGAGTTTTCGTTAGAATGAAATGAAAACAAGTTATATGTAATTTTAAATAGAATCGACAATTTTTTTTTTTTTGGGAGAGGTTTTTGTTATAGGGCGCGTGCACTTGCCAGGATGACACAGAGAAACCAAAAGCGAGAAATCACCCCCCTAGGGGTTATGGCTACACTGCAATCTCTTCTCCTCCATTCTCTTGGGATCCTGGGCACGCACACACATGCACCCAGCATGAGTTTAAGCCACCAGGTCCAGGACTCGAACCACGGTCAACTACGGGAGTCCAGCGGCGACATAGCCATTACGCCAATTGCTGGTCTCAAGATTTTTTTTTTCTTGGAGAGGATTTTGCTATAGGGTGCATGCGCTCACCAGAAAGACACTGACAAAGAGACAGAAAGCGAGAAATCACCCCCCGGGCGGATGGCCACACTGCAATCCCTTTTCCTTCATTCTCCTCTCAGGAGGAGACACACACACACACACACGCCTGACATGAGTTTAAGCCACCGGATCCAGGACTTGAACCATGGTCAACTACATGGGAGTCCAGCGACATAGCCATTACACTAACTGCTGGTCCCAAGATTTTTTTTTTAATTGACCATAGATTAGTTAGTTAGTTTATTTATTTATTTATTTTTGAAGAGGTTTTTGCTATAGGGCGCATGCGCTCGCCAGACAGACAGAGAGAGACAGAAAGCGAGAAATCACCCCCCAGGGGGGATGGCCACGCTGCAATCCCTTCTCCATTCTCCTCTCGGGATCTTGGGCATGCACGACACGTGCCCGGCGTGAGTTTAAGCCACTGGGTCTGGGACGCGAACCATGGTCGACTACATAGGAGTCCAGCGACATAGCCATTACGCTAACTGCTGGTCCCAGATTAGTTTATTTTTAACACCCATCATGCCATGAATTCATAGGGAATAGGTTCCAGAAGCTCAGGCTCCTTTTCATTGGTTCTTACAAGGTGTGCTGCTCTGGGTGGAGCAGGCTGGCACTTCAGTTGAACCCAGGTACCTTTCTCCTTGGGTTCCTTCTTTTTCTGATCATTTTCCTTCACATGTTTTAGGAAACTATCTCTGCTCTTAGAATGTTTAATATCCTCAATATGCACATTCATTCTCTGGCAAGAATCTTGCCCTTATTGTTTACAACAATGCCAACAGCATCCTGGGTAACACTGTAGACTCTTTCAGTTTTACCATGGAAACATTGGTAGGATATTCCTTTTATTTTTTTTAAGAATTATTTTATTCAATTTAATTCATTATTACTTTTTTATTTTGATGAAAGAAAGATACAAAGAGAGAGAGAAAGTGAGAGAGCAAGCTGCCAGGTCTGGGACTCGAACTGCAGTGAGAATCCAACTCCCTTAATCACCACACCTCCTGCTAGCCCCAGGGGCATTCCTTTTTCAATGGTACCCATTCCCTTGATGTCTACAATATCACCTTTCTTGTATATTCAAATGTATGTTGCCAAAGGAACCACTCCATGTTTTCTAAAGAGCCTAGAGAACATGTATCAGGTGCCTCTCCTCTTTCCCTTTGTGTTCATCATTTTAGTTAATTACTGGAAGATGGCAGTTCTAAAGAATGTTAGTTTTGAAATAAAGGTCACACATTTTTTTAGTGTCAGCATTATAAAACATCTGAAATGCCAATGTTTCTTTAAAAAGTTGAAAAGAAAAATAATCTTTTATTTAGGTCGTTGTTCTGTACATATAATAGAGAAACTATCTTAAAGGATTTGTTCAAGTAGGAATTACTGATTCTCTCTTATGATGACTTAAGGGTAATTAAAATTAAAGGGTCTTCCCCTTTTTTACACCAGTGGCCAGCTGGTGGCATGGTGAATCCCATATGACCAGCTATGCAGTTCGATCCCCAGACCCAGGCTTTAAAAATATGCCAGGTGTATTCTGTGAGTGCCCAAACTCTTAAGAAAATTGAGAAGAAATTGCGACATGACCACCCCTCATACAGGGTGCTTTCTTGCTTTCTCTCTTTTTCCCTGTCTCTCTGGTGAGCACATGCACCCTACAGCAAAATTACTAAATTAATAAATAAGTTTTCATTCATTATAATGTTTGTCCTGCATATAACAATTAAAAATAAAATTCATAGTAAAAAGAGAGAGACGTATAATCTCATTTAGAAGTATTCTTAATCATAGAGATTTATGCAGATAATAATCACTTCTTTTGGTATTTTTTTTTCAAGGATCCTTTAGGAAAAAGGCCTAATCCTCCTCCTGTTTCTGTACCCTACCTGAGTCCTCTAGTACTTCGTAAAGAGCTTGAATCTTTGCTAGAAAATGAAGGTGATCAGGTGATTCATACATCCTCTTTCATCAATCAACATCCAATCATTTTCTGGAACCTTGTCTGGTATTTCAGACGTTTGGACCTTCCTAGTAACCTGCCAGGACTTATCCTCACATCTGAACATTGTAACGAAGGTGTACAGGTAGGGTACCACCTTCTATACCTATGCATTGGTATCGGTTAGGATGAGGCTTAGCATCAGCTTACCAGTGGTATACAGTGGTAGCTTACTGAGACATAGTTTATTTCTCTTCACTTCAGAGTTTAGATAGGCCACCTGGTGATGGCATGTGTTTGGATCTTTTCTTAGCTTTGCATGACCTCCATTTCCAAGTTCTCCTGCTCCATGCTAGCTGGCTCTATTCCGAAGCTATCACATCCACATTCTGACCAGCAGTAGGAGAAAAATGAGTAGAGGGGAATATGCCTTTTCTAGAATCGTACATAGTTTTTCCACATAAGTGTTTTTGGCTTGAATTGTCATAGTTTTATCTGCCTGGAAATATGGCTAGATAAGACTACTTTTATTCTGAACTGACTTATTTCCAGCTGAAATTCTCACAGCCATCTTATTGAAAAGGATTCATATTATCCTTATGTTTTAAGTGGTATACTGAGAAGTTAGAGAAGATATGTAATTTCCATAAGGTCACATGCAGTAAGTGATGGAGAGTCAGGATCCCAGTTTGCCTGTCTAAAGTCCTTATTCTATTTGTGCTGGACTCTGATTTCACTGGAGACAGTGAGTTGCTGGATTTCCTTTATCTTATAATATTGACTATTCAAAGACCCAGACTCCAAACATATACCTGGGCACAACAGAATTTTTTATTAAAATATTGTAAATTCAAGTTTGATTCACTTATTTTATTTTTAGTAATAATAGGTTAAAAAATCTGGTAAGACAGTTGGAACTTATACTTTGTCTTACTTTAAAATTTACTATAATAATAGTTCATCTTTTATTTGGCCCTCATACCAGTTACCAAGTTGTCCTTCTAACCCTTGAAAGACAGATTAAGAAACCTATACTTTTGAAGATAACAAGGACATTTATCATCAGACATTAATAAAAAATAATATTTTTGCCTAAAATTTTAGGTTCAGAATTTTGAAAGAACCCTTCTGTTTTATATAAACCATTGGTTTCACTCAGTCCACTGTAATGCTTGTAGTGCTGATACTTTCTATTTATCTCTTTTAGCTTCCTCTATCATCTCTGTCCCAGGATAGCAAACTTGTGTATATTCAGCTGTTATGGGATAATATCAACCTTCATCAAGAACCAGGAGAACCGCTATATGTCTCATGGAGGAATTTTAGTAAGTAAAGTTGAATTAAACACCTTAAACACAGCTGAATGGATTAGCAAATTGTAGTATAATTCATCTGCACAGTAGAATACTATTCAGCACTAAAGAACCACGAGAAAAAATGAAAAGAAAAAAAAAGAATAGAATTATAGACATGAGTAAAACAAAATATGTTTCTTTATTTTAAAATTTTTAATGAATTCAAATTGATTTTCTGTTGTACCGAACTGTTTATAAGTTTAAAAGTAATTTCTTTGTGATTTTTCTGTCAAATATCAGGTTGGTTGGGTATTTTGAGAGTGGATTGTGTATAAAATAAGCGTAATTTAGATGTATTGGTATAGGATTTTAATTTTAATCTTATGGATGGGTGCTGATTAGTCTCAAAGATTCTGGCTACTTTTTTTTTTTCCGTTTTGCTAATTGTTTTATAACCACAAACTAGTACATAGTGTGCCCTGTGCAAAACACAATAAATTTTCAAAGATTGAGGTCTTCCCTTAGCAAAGCTGAAGATTTCAGTCTGTTATTTGGAATTTAGGCTGCAGTCCTTGTTTTTAAATGGATCACTGGGTGTGTGGCTTTTAACCAGTCCATGCTTTTAACCAGATTGGAACAAAAGAATGGCCACTTGGCCCAGGCAGAAGTAGATGAAGTGTTTGGTTTCATGTGTCACACGTAACTACCAAAGTTCTTCCCCGTGATGCAGTGCCACGTGGGCTTGTACTTGTTGTCAAACTCCTCCTTGATATGAGCCGCAGTGTCCTTTTCTATATTTCTCCAACGACTGAGTTGCCCGAGTTGCACACTCCACTGAGTGTGAGTGAGTCCTGTTTCACCTCTTCCCACATGTCCGCATTTTTGATCACAGCCTCGGTTACTGGGTAACAGGAGCTGGCTGACAGCAGCGGTCTCCTGGGGAAGGTGCTAGCACAGCTCAGGCCTGTCAGGATCTCCGGCTACATTTTTCATCTTTTATATTAAGAACATGTTTTTGTAAGGAGTTTAAAAGTTACCATCCATATATTCAGAAATCTTTTGAGTCGATAAGAAAAACACAAACATGGGGCCAGACAATGGCACACTGGTAAAACATGATGCTCTGTGAGGTTAGCCCATGTGGGAAGGTTTCGAGTTCATGTCAGGAGACCTCCCTGACTTTGATGGGCCTTTCTGTGCCTATGATCCAGGGCTGACTGAGCTGGGGGTCCTGGACCCTGTTTGTGGTGCTGTCTCTCTGTCTTTCTGTCTCTAGTTTTCTTTTGTAAGAAATAAGTAAACTTTTAAAAAAATAATTATTTAATTTTATTTATTGTTATTACTATGTTTTAATTGCTATGGGGCATGTGCACTTACCAGAAAGAGACAGAGAGAGAGTGTGAAAGTGAGAAATCAAGCTGCCAGATCCAGGACTCAAACCTCATTTGGCCAAGGAGGAGTCTAGCGCCTTAACCACCATGCCACTTGCTGTCCCCAGAATAAGTAAATTTTAAAAAGAAAGAGAGAAAATAAAAACACTTAATAGATTAAGTGAGCAAAGGTAGTTCATGGAAGATACATTAAGTGGCTTACAAACTCTATTAATATGCTAGGGCTACCATAACAAAATACCAGAATAGGTGGCTTAAATAGTAAAAATATTTTCTCATAGAACTGCTTTCCTTTTAAATTGCCAGAGCATGTGTATGCTTGTGAGAGAGACAGAGAAGAAGGCAAGCATCCCCCAATAGGGTATGGTCATGCTGCAATCCCTTCTCATCCATTTTGCTGTCTTGTTGGGACTCTGAACACACATGCATCCATACTTGGTGTATTCCCCAAGCTGCCAGGGCTGGGACTTCAACCATGGCCAACCATGTGGGATCTAGTTCCCTTAATCACAAGGCCATGGGGCTGGCCCTATTTTGTTTTTAAATTTTTTATTTCTTTCTTTTAAAAGAGAACAGATACACACACACACACACACACACACACACACACACACACTTTCCCAATAAGGTCTTCATATTGCGATCCTCTCCTAGCCTCAGCCAGTCAGGATCACTGGCATGTGTGCTCATGTGCACAATCAGCATGTATAGGGAGACCTTGAGATGTAAACCTGGGACCTTCCCATGTGGTTAGTACTCTGGTACATTGGGTTTCCTCTACACACTGTGGCTGGTCTAGAGCTTCATTTCTTTAGATGTTTCTTTGTATTTTTTAAAATAAACAAGTATTGGGGACCAGCAGGTGGGGTAGTGGTTAAAGCGCTGGACACTCCCACATGGCTGACTGCGGTTCGATTACCGGACCTGGTGGCTTGCTTTCTCACTTTCCCTCTCTCTCTGTGTGTCTCTCTCTGATCAAAATAAAATAAATGAATAAATAAATAAAATTAAATAAATAACTATTTTAAAAATAAAAATAAAATAAACAAGTATTTCTTTTCTTTGTATTTTTTTAAATAAACAAGTATTTCAAAATATTCTATAATTCATGGTGGGAATAAAATTTAGAGCTCTCAAGAACATCCTTGTTTCTTTACCTGATTGGCTTCTTTTTTTAAATTTAACTTTCTTTCTTTTTTTTATTAACTTATTTCAGTTTAACCAGAGAGAGACGGAGGGAGGGAGGGAGGGAGAGAGAGAGAAAGAGAGAGAAAGTGAGAAAGCAAGATCCAGGACTCAAAGTGTGGCCGGCCATGTGAGAGTCCAGCACCCTTAACCACCATGTCACCTGCCGGCCTCCCCCTTTTTTGAAGAATTATTTTTTATTTAATTTTGTTTATTTATTTTAATTTGACCAGAGAGGGACATAGTGAGAAAGAGAAAGCGAGAAAGCAAGCCACCAGGTCTAGGACTCAAACCGTGGTAAGCCATGTGGGAGTCCAGTGCCCTTAACCGCCAGGCCACCTGGTGGCCCCTTGATTGGCTTCTTTAAATGAAGAATTGGCATTATAAATAACTTTAAAAATCATATTAGAATTAAGTGAGAGATTATTTCTGGCATGATAATCTGAGGAATTTCACAGACCTACTTCCTGGCGAAAGAATTTTCATATAACTGCTAAATTATGATCCTAAGTGGAGAGAGCCAGCGAAGGAACATCTATTCAAAAAAACTGAAATCGCATTTAAAAAGCAAGTTTCTGTAGCATTTAAGTGCTAACTTGCTGCTTCACACCAGCATCCAAAGACTAGAGTACCTCTCTAGTAAAGGCTGGCTGCCAGCATTTCTTTCTCTCGTTTTTAAAGTTTTATTTAATTTCTTCTACAGTGAGAGAGAAAAGGAGAGAAGGCAGAGAGACTTGCAATAGGGTATTGACCTCCAGCGTCAGCCACCCATGGATCCTGGGCACAGGCATGTCTGTGCTCGGGAAGGTCTCTAGACATGCACTCAGAACTTTTCTGCACCACCGTCCACTCCTGCCAGCATTTCTCATCTTCCAGTTCTTACTGAGGCTGAATTTCAAGTGTGTTTGGCTCAGAAGCTCCATTCTTGGCTGCCATTCATTGATCAGAGAGGCTCTGTCTTGGCTGTAGCAGGCAAAGACTATTGGATCCCCAGTTATTCTCCCTGCTTCTCACTTACAGGGTAGAGGTTTCGGGCCAGAATAGGCAAGCTGTAAAGGTCAGAGGCTGTTGTGTTCAGTCAGCACCCTGTTCATAAAGCAGGAGTGTCATCCCAAGAGAAGGACCACGGTTCCCAGCTCTAGCTCCAGCACAGTAGCTTAGAGATTTTGTCCAAGAAGAGGCAGGCCACAACAAGTCAGTACTCTGAAGCTTTCTTGAAAGAAAATGACTGTTTTGGGACCAGCAGTTAGCGTAATGGCTATGTCGCTGAACTCCCATGTAGTCGACCGCAGTTTGAGTCCCGGACCTGGTGGCTTATACTCACTCCTGGAGTGTGTGCGTGCATGCCCAAGATCCCGAGAGGAGAATGGAGGAGAAGGGATTGAGGTGTGGCCATCCCCCTGGGGGGTGATTTCTCGCTTTCTGTCTCTCTGTCTCTCTCTCTTTTTCTGGCGAGTGCATGCACCCTGTAGCAAAAACCTCTCAAAAAAAAAAAAAAAAAAGAAAGAAAGAAAGAAAGAAGAAAGAAAGAAAGAAAATGACTGTTTTAAAGGGAGTGTGGAGAAATTCAAGCCTGAGAGCACTCTTACAATCTGGTGAGAATTACTCTGATAACAAAAGCCAAAGACATAAACTACCAACCCTTCAAGCCGCTGCTCCTAGAGCTTCTGGACAAATGTATAGGATCAAGAATTCACATTATGATGAAAAGTGATAAGAAATTTGTTGGTACACTTTTAAGATATGATGACTTTGTCAATATGGTATTGGAAGAGGTCACTAAGTTTGAAATCACAGCAGAAGGAAGGAGGATTACTAAATTATACTGGACTTTGCTAAATGGAAATAATGTAACAATGCTGGTTGCTTCCTGGAGAAGGACCTGAAGTATGAATGGATATACTCAATTTATGCTAGATTATTTTATCCTTTTTTTTTTTTTTTTGAGAGGTTTTTTGCTATAGGGTTCATGCACTTGCCAGAGAGACAGATCTCTCTATTTAGAGATCTTAATGATTTTATATAGACGAGAAATCACCCCCCAGAGAGGATGGCCACGCCACAATCCTTTCTCCTCCATTCTCCTCTCGGGATCTTGGGCACGCACGCACACACGCCCTGCGTGAGTTTTAAGCCACTGGGTCTGGGACTTGAACTGTGGTCGACTACATGGGAGTTCAGCAACATAGCCATTATGCTAACTGCTGGTCCCAGATTATTTTATCTTATAATGGCATCAAAAATAGAACTTTTTCTTTAAGAATTATTTATTTATTATTATTATTATTATTTATTTCACCAAAGAGAGAGGGAAAGTGAGAAAGCAAGCCATCAGATCCAGAACTTGAACCGTGGTTGGCCATGTTGGAGTCTAGTAACCCAACCACCACACCACCTGCTGGCCCCTAAAACCTTTTTTTTTTTTTTTTTTTTAACCTTTTAATGTTTAGATCATGTAAGGCTAAGTTTCCCATTAAAGGAAAATGCTTTGAAGATGTATGCCCATTTTTGTAAGTGAGTTATGATTATTTTGGAGAAAGAAGAAAAGAGTTTATTTTTTAAAGACTAACATAAGGATTTTTTTGTTTAAAAAGGTATCATAAAAAAACTAAACATCAGTATCACTTATGAATATAGACATAAAAATTCTTGGAAAAACTAGCAAATGAAACTAGTGATATAGATAATGGATTATACATCATGACAAAGTGGGATTTATCTCACACATGCAGTTTTGAAATTTGGTTTAACATTTGAGAATCAATGGGTGTAATATACCAATTCAGTAGATAAGTGACAGACTTCACATCATTATCTCAATAGGCACAGCTAAACATTTTACAAAAATCTGTCACCCCTTGTTTAAAACATTTAGCAAGCTAGGAGTAGAAAGGAACTTCCTTAGCTTAAGTTTTCTCCCTAAGTACAGGTATAGGGCAAGGATGTGTGCTTTCACCATTTATAGCTAGAACAATTAGGTAAGAAAATAAGATACTCAATTTGGAAAGGAAGAAGTAAAACTCTATTTAGAGATCTTAATGATTTTATATAGAGAAAATTCCCCCCCCCCTTTTTTTTTTTGGTAGAGGCTTTTACCTTAGGCATGTGAGCTCCCTGGGGAAAGAGAGAGAGACTGAGACCATGAGAGGGAAAGTGAGAAATCACCCCGTGGTGGGGATGGCCATGACACAATCTCTTCTCTATTCTTCTCCCAGCATCTTGGGGATGCGCACATCCGCGCCTGGCATGAGTTCCAAACCACTAGGCCTGGGACTCGAATTATGATTGGCTGTATACGAGTCCAGCTGCATAACTGCTATGCCATCTGCTGGTCCCCTTATTTACATATAGAAAATTCTATGTAACACACACACATACACATCCTGTGTCGAAACTGATAAGCTCAGCAAGATTGTACAATATAAGATAAATAGAAATCCACTGTATTTCTATATACTTTCAATGAACAATACAAGAATAAATTTAATTTATAATATTAAAAATAATAAAATACTTAGGAATTTATTCAATAAAAGAAGTATAAAACTTAAACTGTGAAGGCTAAAATCATTGTCAAAAGAATTTAAATATTGGGGCCAGCAGGTGGGGTGGTGGTTGGAGACACTAGACTATCACATGGCCGAGCTTGGTTCGAGTCCCAGACCTGGCAGCTTGCTTTCTCGCTCCCCCTCCTCACCCTACTCTGTCCCTCTCTGGTCAAGTTAAAATAAATAAAGTAAATAAAAATAATATTTAAAATAAATTAATTAATATTTAAATTAATGGAAAGAAGTCCATATTCGTGGATTGGAAGAGTTAATATTATTAAGATAACAGTAGTCCCAAACTAGTCTGCAGATTCAGTCCAGTCCTTATCAATATTCCAGGTAGCCGGCCTAGACTTTGTGGTGCAAATAGTAGGGTGCTACTGTACAAGGCTAGGGACACATGGAAGGCCCAGGTTCAGTTTCTGTACAGACCTAAAAACAGGTCTGGAGTAGCACACAGCTGTAATCCTACTTAAGTGAGAGCCTAGAGCAGAGGATCGAAATTCTTGTCAAAAATATGTTGTCTTGGGAACCAGCAGTTAGCGTAATGGCTATGTCGCTGGACTCCCACGTAGTCGACCGCGGTTCGCGTCTCGGACCCGGTGGCTTACAACTCACGCCGGGCGCGTGTGCGTGTGTGCCCAAGATCCCGAGAGGAGAATGGAGGAGAAGGGATTGCGGCGTGGCCATCCCCCCTGGGGGGTGATTTCTCGCTTTCTGTCTCTATGTCTCTCTGTCTGTCTGGCGAGCGCACGCGCCCTATAGCGAAAAACCTCTCCAAAAAAAAAAAAAAAAAAAAATGTTGTCTTCATTGTCATTTTACTCCTCCTTTTCTTCTTTTTCCTTCTGTTAAAAATCTCTTCCAGGCCAGTGCCATGGTGTGATGGTTAGGGGAAGCCAGATCCCATAAGAGCAATTATGATTCCGGTCCTGGCCCTATTGGGTTGGGAAATATACTGAACGCATGCACGTATGTTTCCCAAATTCCAACAGGATGGTGAAATGGAGAAGCGATTGCAGTGTGATCAGACCTCATTGGAAGTGCTTTCTCTATCTCTGTCTCTCTAGCCAGTGCGTGCCCTCTGGCAACTTAAATAAATAGCTTAATAAATAAAACATCTCTTCCTCCTCCTCTTCCCTTTTCCCCCTTCCTCCTCCTCTTTTTCTTCTTTGTTTTGTTTCTTTCCCTTTCTTCTTGCTCCTTTCCATACTAAACTTTTTTTGTGTGTGTGGCATTTTATTGATTCACAGAAGAGCTTAAACTAAAAATATGGACAAAGCTTGAATCTAGTGACAAGTGCACTGTCATTTTCTTCTGAAACATTTGTTTTCTCTACATTCCCCTTTACTAAAGAGAGGTATAAACTAACTTATTTGAAAAAAAAAAATTAGATTAATCTCAATTTGATCTGCTATTTGCACAAAGCTCCATAAGAATTCAATTTCTGATGCAAGGCAACAGATACTATTATATTATTGAACTTATGCAAATAACCGTTCTGCCACAAAATAAGTGCTCACAAATATTTTCCAATTGCAGAGGGGTCAGGAAGGGAGAAAAGTTTATGTTTCAATTTAAAAAAAAATTTGGGGGGTCGGCAGGTGGCATGGTAGTTAGGGGCACTGGATTCCCACATAGCTGACCACATTTTGAGTCCCAGACATGGAGGCTTGCTTTCTCACTTTCTCTCTCGCTCACTCTGTCCTTCTCTGGTTATATTGAAATAAACAAATGAATAAATAGGTAAATAAAGTTAAATAAAATAATTCTTAAAAAAATTTAAAAAAAAAAATGCCAAACCTATCAACAACTCAAAAGAAAACCAAAATCCTTAGATCTAGAAGACAAAGCATAGAAGAAAATCAGTAACGTTTTAGACAAAAGTCATAGAATTCTGTTTAACCAGTTTAGTCTCCTGTAATCTCTTTTGTTGTATATGCAATGTTACTATGGTCTGATCTTTTCGTTTAAATCCTAGAAGTTAACATTTAACATTATTATTATTTCCAAACTTGTCCCTACCATTCATTTGGGCTTTTTTCTTGGTCATTTTTTGTTATCTTATTTCTGTCTGTCTTTAGTTTTCTTGTTATAGCATTCCCTTCAGCACTTCTTGGAGAGCTGGTCTGGTGTTGGCAAAATCTTTTAGGTTTTGTTTATCTGAGAATGTTTCAAGCTTTTCTTCCCATATGAAGGATAAACTTTCCGGGTATAGCATTTTTGGCTGAAATCGTTTTTCACTTAACGCTTTGAATGTATTTTCCCATTCTTTGCCTGCTTGCTTTGTTTCCGATGAGAGGTCCTACGATAGCCTGATGGAATATCCTTTGAAAGCAACTTGACGTTTCTCTCTTGCCAATTCTCTGTCTGTGGTTTTGGTCAATCTGGCTATGATATGCCTTGGAGAAGATCTTCTTGGGTTGACTCTATGTGGGGTCCTTTGTAATTCTTGGGTCTGGATATTTGAATGCCTCTCTAGGTTTGGAAGGTTTTCTTCCAGGATTTCATGGAATAGATTATCAATGCCCTTATTAGTTTCTTCATTATTCTCATTTTTTGTGGTTATTTTCTCATTCTTTTTGGTGAATTTTTCTAGGTCAGAGGTTTGTCTTCTGCATCTGAGATTTGATCTTCTTCATGATCTAATCTGCTTTTAACGCTTTGAAGGGAGGTTTTGATTTCCTGTATTACAGCCTTCCTCTCTAACAGTTCCATTTGATTCTTTTTTATGGTGTGTATTTCCTCTTTCAGATCCTGCAGGCACTTTCTCACCTGGAACTCGTCTCTTTTCTCCTGCATCTTCTGGATTTCATTGTCTCTTCTCTTGCATCTCTGTTAGCTTTGTCACTATGAAGATTCTAAATTCTTTATCTGACATTTCCACGAGTTCCATTGTATTGCCTTGGCTTTACTAGGTGTTGGGCTGGAAGGAGAGGTTTGGGGCAGGCAGGGGCTTTTTGGTTAAAGGGGCAGGGCTGGGCCCACTGATGCACATGGATTCTTGGCTTCACTATGTGTTTGGCCGGAAGGAAGATGTACATTATATTGCCATCTCATGCTAATGTAAGTGTAAATAAAACTGGCTCCTGGGACTAACTACATTAATAAAGGTTTCCCTTCTTCTAGGCCAAGCACATGTTGCTGAATTTGTGTATGTTTAATATTAATATGATTCAGCTTTATTTATTTATTTATTTATTTATTTATTTATTTTTAGAGGTTTTTGCTATAGGGCTTGTGTGCTCGCTGGAAAGACAGAGACAGAGAGACAGAAAGTGAGAAATCACCCCCCCCGGGGGGGTGGCCATGCAACAATCCCTTCTTCTCCATTCTCCTCTTGGGATCTTGGGCACGCACGCACATATGCCTGGTGTGAGTTTAAGCCATCGAATCCGGGACTCGAACCGCAGTCAACTACTTGGGAGTTTAGCGACATAGCCATTACGCTAACTTCTGGTCCCTGATTCAGTTTTATTCTAAAGTGCTTTAATGATCTATCAAATATGTATAGTGTTTTTTTGTTTGTTTGTTTGTTTTCTTGTTTTTTAATTGACAGAGGGGGGCCGGCAGGAAACATGGTGGTTAAGGGCACTGGATGCAATTCCTGACGGGTTCGATTCCTGAACCTAGAGCCTTGCTTCTTCCCTTTCCCTTTTTCTCTCTCTCTGGTCAAATTAAAAAATAATAACAACAACAACAAAAGTAAATATTTAAAAAAGAAATGACAGGAGATATGATATGTGTGTTTGCCAGAGATAGAGAGAGGGAAAGGGAGAAAATGCCCACTAAAATAGGTGTGGTCACAGCACAATCCATTTTCTTCCATCTCTCCATCCTGAAAGGATTTGGGGCACGCATGCATGCATGCCTAGTATATTTTTCAAACGTCTGGGCTGGGTTTCAAACCACAGTCAGCCATATGAGATCTGACTCCTTAACCACTAGGCTATAGAGCCAGCCCATAATGGCTGATCTTTTTTTTTTTTTTTTTTTTTTTTTTTGGTAATTGAGATTTATTGGTTGTGTCAAGGATCAGTACAGACATTTCAATTTGTACTCAATTCTTAACATACGTACCAAAATTTTAAAAAGTCAAGTATAGTGATTCTTTTTAAGTTATTCCAGTGACATTCCAGCTTCAAATTTGTAGACAAATTTTCCTTAAGAAAATAACAAGAACCACTGTCTTCAAATGTTGAAAGCTGTTATGTGGTTCCTACCAAATCACAATTTAGTATCATACACACTACATACTTCAGATTTCCAGTTAACAGAATTATTAGGAAAACTGGACTACCACGACCAAAGATATTACAGAGTGCACACAATTCTGACAGGGAGAGCAACTATCAAAGAGTGATTTCTTTAGGAAACAATACTACTAAAAACAGAATAGAAGTAATTTAAAATATTGAAGACACATTAAATGCATGACTGTGACTCCAAACTGCCATTTAGTATGCTTTATATTTAGGATATAAAAACTACCCACCCGTCCCCATCTATGGAATGTTAAGCTGACACACAAGAGAGTCAAAGCCTCCTATAAGTCAATATCCCACTATTTTCTGGTTGTACTGAAAAATAAACAACCAGTAAATTATTTCACCTCTTAAAAAAAACCATTTACACTTAAAAAATGGGATGAGGTGGGATTCTCTCCTTCTTAAAAATGTTTCTAGAGCTATTAAAAAACTAGCATTTACAAAATAGTTGATAAATAGTCCTCTGGATTGTACAGGAAGGAAGAAAGGGACCATTGATAAGACATGGTATATGACATTACTCAGACTTGACTTCTTTCTCGCCTGCTTCATCAGAGGGTGGACTTTCCTCATTTTTAGTTCCTCCATTTTCTGCAGGTAAATCTTCTTTAGTGTCTCCGTTGGCCACTTCAGCCTGTTTTCCCTTTGCTCCCCTTTTCCCTATTGTTTGCACTCTTATGTCTGAAGATTTATCCTTCCCTGCTGCCTTTTTTGGCTTCGTTTCCACTTTTGCAGGAGCAGGTTTAGCCGACAACTTCGCTGACCTCTTGGGCTCTTCCTTGGCTGCCCCCTCGGCTGAGCTGGCCTTCCTCTTGGGCATCTTGGCTGCGAACAGGGTGTGTGCTGGGTGCCTGATGAGGCCAAGGCGCGCCTAGAGCCTTTGCAGAGTTGAGCGGGTAAACCCTACCACTCCTCCTGCTGCCCAAGCTGCTCTGTTTGATCTTAATAGTTCTAGAATTAACCTTGTATTAATTAGAATTATACTCTGCTATATTTAATAGAAAATAAACAGAAACAAGATTATTGTCTCACATAAAGTTATGAATTACATCATGTTGCATACCATGAATATATGTAATTATTTGTCAATTGAATGTTTTTTTTTTTTTTGTTTTGTTTTTTTTGAGAGGTTTTCACTATAGGGTGCGTGCGCTCGCCAGACAGAGAGAAACATAGAGACAGAAAGCGAGAAATCACCCCCCGGGGGGATGGTCACACCGCAATCCCTTCTCCTCCATTCTCCTCTCGGGATCTTGGGCACACACGCACACGCGCCCGGCGTGAGTTTTAAGCCACCGGGTCCGGGACGCGAACCACGGTCGACTACGTGGGAGTCCAGCGACATAGCCATTATGCTAACTGCTGGTTCCCAATTGAATGTTTTTAAAAAGAAAAGTTATTATAAATTAGCCTAGACTGGTAGCAAACTCCTCTGTCATCAGTTACCCTTCTATAAAGATTGCTTCATGGTCACAGAATGGCTGCTGCAGTACAAACTATCATAGTTTAGCCTCAGACAAGAGCCATAAGTTTGGATAAAGGGTGGAGGGACAAGTCTCCCTTGTGCAGACGGAGTAGAAAAGATATTTTAAGCAGGCATATTGCCATGTAATTTTGCAAGTATGAGGGACGTAATATTAAATAGACAACTAAAAAAAATGCCACAACTCTGGGATGAAAACTATAATAATTGGGACTTATTTCATATTTGCTTTATTAGATTCTGAAAAGAAACCATCTCTTCTGTCAGAGGGACAACAAGCAACAAACACTTTAGTAGAAACCATCAGACAAAGTATTCAGCATAATGATGTCCTTAAACCCATCCACCTGCTTTCACAGCAAATGAAGCCAGATATGAAAAGACAAAGGTAATAATCCAGTATATTTTGCTTGGTGCCATTCATAATTTCATGTTTGAAATAAATTACTTTATGTAAAAATATGTCTAGTTGTAAAAGAAATACATACTTATTACAAAACACTGATTGTTTTAAAAAGTGCTACCTAAATATATGCATTCATACTTAAGCACAAACATAAAAATTTTTCTTTGTGAGGAAAGATTAAATTATCTAAAGGGAGGTAAGTAATTGTTTTCTAAAATGTACTTTGTTTTTTAGAAACATTATTTCTACTTGCTGGAAACATTCTATGAACTTATTAGCACTGATAAAAATGTTGGATCTTCTGGGACCAGCAGTTGGCGTAATGGCTATGTTGCTGGACTCCCATGTAGTCAAGGCCCATACCCGGTGGCTTAAACTAACACCAGGTGCATGTGCATGTGTGCCCAATATCCCGAAAGGAGAATGGAGGAGAAGGGATTGTGGCATGGCCATTCCCCTTGGGGGGTGATTTCTTGCTTTCTGTCTCTCTGTCTCTCTCTGTCTTTCTGGCAAGCACACACGCCCTATAGCAAAAAAAAAAAAAAAAAAAACAAAAACAAAAACAAAAAAAAAAAAAACCTCTCCCCGCAAAAAAAAAAATGTTGGGTCTTCTAAAAGTTCATGGAATATGCATATTATGAAAATCTATGCATGGTTTCAAAATTTTTTTGCACTAACATACACTTATGCTATTTTTCAGAAATAGCATTCTGATGCTTTTCATCAGAAAAGTCATGTCATATTTTTCTGTTTTTTTAAATGCAAAAATGTATCAAGACTCTTCCAATGACCCAGTATTTTCTTTTTTTAACAATTATTTTTATTTAACTTTACTTTTTTTTTTTTTTTTTTTTTTGAGGTTTTTGCTGTAGGGTGCGTGCACTCGCCGAAAGACAGAGAGACAGAGAGATAGAAAGTGAGAAATCACCCTCTGGGGGATGGCCACACCACAATCCCTTCTCCATTCTACTCTGGAGCCTTTGCATGCATGCAGACACACTCAGCCTGAGTTTAAGCCACCGGGTCTGGGACTCGAACTATGGTTGACTACCTGGGAGTTCAGCAACACAGCCATTACACCTACTGCTGGTCCCTTTACTTACGTATTTATCTATTTTAACTTGACCAGAGAGGGACAGCACATGTAAGAGAGAGAGCAAGAAAGCAAGCCACCAAGTCCCTGACTCAAACTGTGATCAGCCATGTGAGAATCCAGTCCCCTTAACCACCACGTCACCTGCTAGCCACCCTCGCCCCCACTTTTTTTTTTTTGAAGAGAGAATTTTGCTATAGGGAGCGTGTGCTCACCAGAAAGACAAAGACAGACAGAAACAGAAATCACCCCTCCAGATGGGATGGCCATGCCACAATCCCTTCTCCTCCATTCTCTCGGGATCTTGGGCACACACGCGCACATGCCCGGCGGGAGTTTAAGCTGCTGGGTTCAGGACTCGAACCACAGTTGATACGTGGGAGTCCAGCGACGTAGCCATTATGCCATCTGCTGGCCCCACAACCCAGTATTTTCTATCATTCTATTTTCCAGACGTTTTGAAGTCCCATTGTATATGTACCAGTTGTTAATGTCCTGTGATACTCATATATTTTTTCTCGTTGGACATAAAAGAATTGGTGATTAGGAATAGAAACAAATTAGGAAAGAGATAGAAGCACCCTATTGATTCAAAGGATGTGGAATTATCCTGATCCTGTTAACAATTGTCTGCTAACATGTTTGGATCAGTTCTCAGACATGTCTCAGCATTAAGTGAATTTTGCAGTGGAAGCTGCAGAAAAAAAGCATAATCAATTACATTAGATATCACTAATGTTTCCAGGGCCTCCTTCAAGTTTTTTTTGGGTCATAGCATCTTTGCAGAGAATCTCAAAAGTGATAGAGCAAGAATCAGTAATGAAAATGTGTGGATCCACTTGTAATATCAACAGTTGAGGAGGAGATGACCTCCCTCACAATCTAGAGTCTACATGAAGTATCATTAGAATCAGCATTATTACCTTCCAGGTTTTTCCTGTAGATATCAGTTCATTTCTAAAATTTCCCCCTCCTGTTTATTTCTTTTCTTTTCTTTTCTTTTTTTTTGGAGAGGTTTTTGCTATAGGGCATGTGTGCTCACCAGAAAGACAGAGAGAGACAGATTCAGAAAGCAAGAAATCGCCCCCCAAGGGGGATGGCCACGTCACAATCCCTTCTCCTCCTTTCTCTTCTCAGGATATTGGGCACACATGCACACACGCCCAGCATGAGTTTAAGCCTCCGGGTCCAGGACTCGAACCATGGTCAACTACATGGGAGTCCAGCAACATAGCCATTACGCTAACTGCTGGTCCCTCATTTATAACATTTTTAGTTCACAAGCCAAATAAAGGTGTGACTATCCTTTGCTATTAGATTAAATCCTCAAGAGACTATACCACCTTTCACACTGTTTGTGTCCAAGGCTTTGAGACCACTCACTTACTCAGAAATAATTATTTTCTTGAGTAGCAAAAATGAGAAAAAATTCTTCTGTACATTTTAATTAAACAGAAATTTTTTCTAAGAATACGTCATGACTTTTCCAACAACCCAATATTACTTAGATAGCTAATGAGCTTTTTTTTAAAAAAATAATTTTTTATAATTTTGTTATAGGGCATGAATGCTTGCTGGGGAGAGAGAGAGTGAGAAAGTGAGAAAGCACTCCTCATTGGGGATGGCCATGGGTAGACATGCATGTGCCCAAAATCACAAAAGGAGAAATGGAGGAGTGTAGTGTGATCATGCCCAGTGGAGAGGATAGTTTCTGTCTTCCCTCTCTTCTTCTCCATTTTCCTTTCAGTATTTTGGGCATTCGGGCACATGTGCCTGACATGTTCTTCACGCCAGATCTGGGACTTGAACTGTGTAGTCAGCACCTTAACCTCCACACTACCAGATGGCCTGAGCCATTTATTTTTCTATAAATTTTTTTGGTTTTGTTCATGAAAAAGTGCACACGTGAGAAAGTTGCACTGTGCATGGGGCTTGGTCATCTTATAATTCCCTACTTTCCGCCAGTCCTCCAGTCTGCCAGGATCGTGGACATGCACCTGGCATGTTTCAGGCCAGGATTTGAACTGCTGTCATCATGTGACTCCTAGCTCCACAATCTGGTATGCTATTGACTACACCAGAGAGGCTGGGTCAATAAGCTTTTTTTTTTTTTTTTTTTTTTTTTTTTCCCACCACAGCATGTATGCACTTGCCGGAGAGAGACAGACAGACAAAGAGAGAAACTGTCTATCCTCTACTGGGCATGATTGCCTCACACTCCCTTCCCTCTCTCTTCCCGCTTTTGGGATTTTGGGCATGTGTATGCAAAACAGTATCTTTATTTATTTATTTATTTATTATCTTTTAGTTTGCTATAGAGTGCATGCACTTGCCAAAGAGAGACAGAGTGTGAAAGTGACAGATCACCTCCAAGGAGGGATGGCCACCCTGCAATCCCTTCTCCATTCTCTTCTCAGGATTTTGGGCACATACACATGCCTGCAAGTTTTTCAAGCCACCAAGGACTGTGCAGTCAGCATGTGGGATCCAGCACCTTAACCACTGTGTCACCTGCTGTCCCCTACCCTGGTGTGTTAAGCATCAGGTCCAGGACTTCAACCACACAGTCAACCATGTGGGATCCTTACACTTTAACCTAGGGTGGCTCCCAACAAGCTATTTTTAATTGTTCTTGGTGTGAAGTTTCATGCTCATTAACTTAAAAAACAAAACAACAACAGCAAAAACAAAAACAAAAACAACAAAAAAAAAACACTTTTTTTGGAGAGGTTTTTGCTATAGGGCACGTAGGCTCGCCAGAAAGAGAGAGACAGAGAGACAGAAAATGAGAAATCACCCCCCAGGGGGGATTGGCCACGCCACAATCCCTTCTCCTTTATTCTTTCTCCTATCGGGATCTTGGGCACGCACACACACGCGCCCAGTGTGTTTAAGCCGCCGGGTCCGGGACTCAAACTGTGTTTGACTACATGGGAGTTCCGCGACATAGCCATTACGCTAACTACTGGTCCCAACAACAACAACAAAACTTTTAAAGGAGATATAGGAAGTTACACAAATAACACAAAGTTCATTGTACCCTCCACTCAACTTCTTTCAAAGATGACATCTCATAAAACTATCAAAACTTGTAATATCAAAACAAGGAAACTGACATGTGTACATTACTGTTAACTACAAAACTTAATCTGCTTTCACCATTTTCTAAAAATCTGCATCTGTGTTTTATGCTGTGCCTATTGACTTAAAATATATTTGTTTTCTAGGAGTTTATACAGAGAAATACTCTTCTTATCATTAGTGTCTCTTGGAAGAGAAAATATTGATATTGGTGAGTTGGTTAAATATATATATATTTATAATTTGACTACTATTTTTAGATGCATAGCTTTTATTAACAAATTACAACTGCATTTTTGAAAATGTCTTTCAGAGGCTTTTGACAATGAATACGGACTTGCATATAATAGTCTGTCTTCAGAGATTCTTGAAAAGTTGCAGAAGATTGATGTTCCACCAAGTACCAGTGTGGAGTGGTGCAGGAAGTGTTTCGGAGCACCTCTCATTTAAGTGAGATTCATTAGAATTTGGACATGCAGTGCTGGTATAATAGATTCAATACGGAAACATTCAAGGTTTATTCCATATCCTAAAAATTGGTGAAAACTGAAATGAGTAACTCTGAAAGACAGTATATAATGTCTGTAATTCATACTGAATCATCTCGCAATGTAAATTGCTGTTAAAACGACCCAGGGCTTATTGTCACTGAAGTCTTTCAACACCTGAACTATTTTTCTGCCTCTGCTGGAAATACTAGTTTCTCAGTATTTCTAGTTGTTTGATAGAAATAAGGAGAAAAATCATATTCACCTTAGGCATTTTGTTTATATTTGAAGCTCTTGGGTTTGGGAAATGGCAAAAACAAGTATCTCAATTTATAAGAGCATCTGTTTTCATTATGTGTGTAAATGTGTGGGGCTGTGTAGGTATGTGTACATACAGCCATAGTATAAGTGTGTATTTATTAAAATTCCTAGATTGCATGTTGCAATACAATTTTCTCAAAGGGGTCTCGTTGACTATGAAATAAATGACTATAATTAAAGTTGTCTGTAGTCATTAAATCTCAAAATTACCTGAAAGTCTGATGACAATTGCTTTTACCCTGACTTTAAATTTAATATATATCTTCACCTTTCATATTATGTATTATCTCGCTTAATGAATTTTATCTTGAATAGCCAGTTACTTCCCTCCTCTTCCCAATACCATGTTAATTTGCAATAGCTTTAATATTGGAATAAATGAGCCAATCATTGTTAAAATAAAATTAGCTTCATAATAGTTTACAAAATTAATTGGAAGATGTTTAAAATGCTTAAGTGTATTTTGTCTTTGTACCTGAAATCTTTGTACAAGCACATAAAATTGTTGCTATTAGTCACTTTTTAAAACCTGTGGGATAAACTTGCACTGTACACAGAAGTTTTATTCTTGTATAATAGATTTTATGCTTGTGAGTAAAAATGTGTATTTGTAAATACTTTTTTTAGGTTGAATCAATTAAATCTTAAAACTTTAAAGCTTATTTAGCTTGTTGCCAGGTTTAAGCAAATCATGACCTCACATGCCTTTGACATCTATCATGCCTTTTGTTAAAAATGTTAGGATCAGTATGTTTGCCTTAACGCTGCAGTTTAAAAAGCCAATAGTTGTGTGTGTTTACGGTTAATTATTCAGAGAACTAAATAATTTTACACACAAAAATTACTTCAGTGTGGTACAGTTTAACAGCACAAATCTCTACTTGCTGTAATTTTTTAAAAACTAATGTTGTACCAGTCTGCCAGCATTCACGGGTTTATCGGACCTATGCAGAATTTTCTTTACTATGGAAGTGCTCAGTAAGAACTTGTCAGAAATTGTAATTTTAGTTACCTTCAAAAATGACTCTTTTGCACTGTCTCAGAATATATATTTTTGCAATTTAAGACTTGGTAACTAGTTTTAATACTGTTTACTGACCCAACAGAAAGTTTGGAATTATCTTGCATATAAAACATTGAGGTTGAATAAAAGTAAAATTTCTTAAGTTTGCTGTGCTTGTCTGTTACATTTTAAAGACTCCTGAAATCTCTAAGATGAATTTAAACTTTTATGCTCTTTAGGATTTTAGTATCATTAGTTTTCTCATTTTTCCTCCATAGTCTTCATTACTTGAATTGTTACCAAATGACTTCCCATTACAAAAATCTATATGGTTATATCAAAGGATAAACTTTCTGATCTTTAATTTATACCTCGGAAACCTTAGTCTGCTGCTCCTATTTGGATACAGGGACTGATTTTTTGTATTTTTTCCCCAGCACGCACCACAGAATTTACAGGGAAAAAATTACTAAGTATCTAAAAGATTGAGAAGTGTCTAAAATGACTTTACAGTACTATAAAGTTTAGTCCTGATAGCTTCTGAAAGCAAATTTTCAAGTTAGTCCAGATTGTTTAGCATTATCTCATAACGATTTTGGCTTAGATGCTGTGACTTAGGTTTTTAACTGCAATTTCTAGCTTGATCACAGTAATTCATATGGTTAGTAATTAGCACAAAGGGGCTCCCAGAACTTCAGGGTATTGTAGCTTTCACATTCCTGGGACTCATTGGCAGCACAAGAATGAGCTTTTTTTTTTTTTTTTTTTTTTTTTTTTTGAGAGGTTTTTGCTATAGGGCACGTGCGCTCTCCAGAAATAGAGAGAGAGAGAGACAGAAAACGAGAAATCACCCACCCCCTAGGGGGGATGCCCACGCCGCAATCCCTTCTCCTCCATTCTCCTATCAGGATCTTGGGCATGCACGCACACGCGCCCGGTGTGAGTTTTAAACCACTGGGTCCGGGACACAAACCACAGTCGACTACATAGGAGTCCAGCAACATAGCCATTTCGCTAACTGCTGGTCACGTGATTGAGCTTTTTCTTGAGAAGTTTTTGCTATAGTGCACATTCGCTCACCAGAGACACAGAAAGCGAGAAACCACTCCCCAGGGGGGTTGACTATGCCTCAATCCTTTCTCCTCCATTCTCCTCTTGGGATCTTGGGCACGCAGGCACCTGGCGTGTTAAAGCGACCAGGTCTGGGACTCAAACCACAGCTGACTGCATTGTAGTCCAGCGACATAGCCATTATGCCAACTGCTGGTTCCAAGAATGAGCATTTTTATAATTCACTCTTTTTCCTCTTCATCATTCTAGTTGGATATTCTTAAACCTAGAATTCATGAGCTAGAATATCGAACCACAGCTGTCCTTTTCCATGACTATACTGCTTAAACTCATCTGGGTGGTGGTTTTGTACATCAGTCAACCACATACCAATTACTGTGTCAAAGGCTAGATATGTGCTTGGTCAGTCCTTTTTGTTGTGGGTTTTTAAAATAGCAAATCTCCTTTTCCTTTTAATGTTCAATTTATGCTAACACCCCTCCCCCCAAAAATTCCTCTTCAATTTGTCTTTGGAAACACCATGTATTTAGAGCAATGGGGATCTTTTTACTGTTGTCACAGAATCTTAGGCAATACTCAACAGTCAGGAACTTGCAGTTAGTCTCACGTGGGAGGTTTACTAGTAATGTAGAACCTGAGACTATTTCATTAGGCTGCATTTTAACCAGGCCTTATTTATACTTGTACATGTAGACTGTGAAATACTCATTTAGGCTCTACACTCAAGCTATTCACAAAATCTACTAACCTATTTTTATACTCTAGCAAATACACTTCTGTTAAACTTCAAACCTAATGTGCCTTAATGTATATCCTGGGCCAGCCTTGTAGACAGATCCCACATGGCCAACCATGGTTCAAGGCCCAGCCAGCCCAGCAGCTTTATCAGGTAGAACACACGCATGACCAAAATCTTGATGTACATATTGTGGCATGACCACTCTCCACACTGAAGGTTGGTCACCTTTTCCAAGTGCATGTGCCCTAAGAAATTTCTGTAAATATGCTAGTTAGTTTAGAGGCCATGGTACTTTAGCAAAAAATATACTCTCCATTTTTCACTGACACAAGTGTTTCTTATATAGGCTCACTCAATTCCTATTCAGTGTGGAATAGAATTCAAGCATGATTAACAGTTTAGAGGTGAAGAGCTTTGTTAATACAAAAAATCTGCAGCAATTAAAAAAATCTGCATTGTAAACTGTTTACAAATTATATCAACTGTGCTTTAACAAGTTGTCTCGGGAACCAGCAGTTAGCGTAATGGCTGTGTCGCTGGACTCCCATGTAGTCGACCGCGGTTCACGTCCCGGACCAGCGGCGTAAAACTCACGCCAGGCACGTGTGCGTGCGTGCCCAAGATCCCAAGAGAATGGAGGAGAAGGGATTGCAGAGTGACCATTCCCCTGGGGGGTCATTTCTCGCTTTCTGTCTCTCTGGTGAGCGCACGCGCCCTATAGCAAAAACCTCTCCCCCCCACTAAAAAGTTGTCTCAAAAAGCATGACAAATCTTCACAAGCCACTTCTCATGTATTAAGCTGTACAGATCTTTAAAAAAAGCTGTATTCCTAGAAATAAATGTACAAAAGACTTAAAAGTCCAAGTCATTTATTTCCAACTTGGTTCCATGCCTTTCTGAAGAGACAGCACCTGTTTTATGCAAAAAATCCCTTCCTACGCCATGTCCCCTTTTCCATAGCAGGACAGTACCAGTCTCCAAATTTGAAGACCACTTCCCCTGTAGATGCTGTAGGATTGCTATATCCACCTCCCACCTTTCTATGACCTGAGTTTCTGTCTTGTCTAGTTCAACGAAAAGACAAAGGAGATTTGAGATCTGAACTTATTTATTTCTTTCTCATAAAAATCTTATTTTTGACTGGATTCAGACTTAGAAGTAGAAGCTCTCAGAGAGGACAGCCTGCGTCTCTTCGCAATCTGTTCTTGGCGTTTTTCTTTAGCCTCCTAAATAAAACCAGAAAAAAAGTAGTTAAGGCTTGTACAGGTTAAAGATATAAAACCAAGTCTCCCAGGTTAAAGATATAAAACCAAGTCTCCCAAGTAACCTTGCTTACCTTCATTCTCTTGGCCAAAAGTTTAGCATATTCTGCTGCCTCTTCCTTATTTTTCTTGGTACGCTGTTTCTTGAGGGCAATACGCCGGCGTTTGTGTTGCAGGACACGGGGAGTCACAAGACGCTGAATCTTGGGTGCTTTGGTCCTAGGTTTCTTACCTAAAAATTGAGATGATGACTTAATCATCTTTCAGTGCTGATGTGTTCTTCACCATCTACATCTTATTCATAGTAGACAACACACATATGCATATCAGTGGGACAGACATGCCCTCTACAGGGTCTCCTCATGCCATTATCCCCCTGACCAGCATTCTGGCTTTTCAGGAGTCTGGGCAAGCACGCACCCACAAGTGCATGCAAAAGGTATGCTTTCAAACAGACCCAGAGATCTGAATCCCTTGTCAGTCACATGGCTTCTAGCATTGCAATTCAGTTTGCTATGGACTGAGCCAGCAGACTGGGTCCATATCTATACTCTGAAAACATTAGAAACAGATGTAAACTTAATTTATTAGGTTTACAAATAGTACCTACTACAGAAGGATTTGGTTATATGAAGTCTTTTAAATCAAAACTGAACTAATCTACAACATACTACCCCACAATAAAAATCTAAAAGATAGGCTTAGTACTGTAAAAGTACCACAAATAGAGAGGCCTCCCGTGAATACCTGAACTGCAAATGCCCCAAACCCTTTTAGTCTATATTTTGTGTTTTTCCTTAAATATATACCTTTGATAGTTTGGTTTATAAATTAAGCACAGTAATATTAAAAATAATAAAAGTGGAACAAATTTAATACACTGTAATAAAAGATGTAGGAGTGTGGTATCTCAAAATATTGAACCATCAGTTATGTGGAAAGCTAAACCACAAGTGGACGTGGGAAGGACTACTGTACAAGGAAAGTAACCACAGCCTGTGTTTTAACTGAAGCACAGCTACATCAATTCAAAACAGCGTTTGCTGGTCTGTGAAAACAATTTAAAGCTGGGCCAAGCAAGGGCCTGGTGGTTAAGGCAACTGGATTCTACATGGCTGTGTGGTTTGAGTCCCAGACCAGGCAGCTTGAAAAGCATGCCAGGCACAAAGGCATGTGTGCCTAAAATCCCCAAAGGAGAACAGGGATTACAACATGGCCACTGCCCCCACGCCCCGGGGGGTGTTCTTACTCCTTCCACCCTCTAGTGAGCATACACACACCCTTGTAGCAAATTAAAAATGTAAAAACCATTATCTACATCTTCCTACCATACTTTGAAGCAATAATTAGTCTCATTTATGTTTGAATCTAATTCCCATGACAGATCCTACCAATCTAGTGGAAAAGCTATAGAATACCCAAGTGACACAGACTATCTACCTTCACATTTAGTCTTTCTGGTCTAGACTCCAAAATTGCTAATGATTATAGATCTGCTTTGCAGCAAAAAGCCTTTTACTTCGCAGACACTTTGTGGAAGAAATACCTCAGTTTTTAAGAGGAAATGTTGGGGCTGGCAGGTGGTGTGCAGTTCGAGTCCCAGACCTGGCGAGTTGCTTTCTCACCCCTCAGCCCCTCTCTCTTCAAATTAAAGATAAATTTAAAAAACCAATTCTAAAAAAAAAAAGGGGGGGGAATGCTTACCTGTCTAGGTTCTACCTTAAAAACTTGCATCACTTGTTTGCCAATTACAATATATTTTTTGCAATGTAAACTTCATGTGAGGTATCTATCTAAGCTATATTATGCCCAGCACCTAAACAGTACCTGGTACATAGTAGGTGCTCAAGTATTTAGAATGAGTCACTGATAAGCACGTATTAAATGCCAAGTCACAACAATCTTGGAAACCAAAACCCAAGTAAGTTTTTTTTTTTTTTTTCAGATGCCAGGAAAACTCAACCTGAACTGACACCCTAACTTCAATATTATGCCCCACCACTACGGTGGACCTCAATAATGGATTTATACATGTTCAAATGTTCTTTTTTTACTTGTTCATGTGTTCTTAAAAATGTAAGACTCCAAAATCCTAACATCTGCTCTCTCGTATTTTGGATAAAATATTTTTCTAACTTCTAATCCTTGAAGCCATCACTACTATGATCTCCTGCACACAGATGCAAAAAACAGCCAGAAGTTAAAACAATCTCAGTAGGTGAAAACAAGTATTTCCTTTGTAGGTCAAAATATCATTTAAAACCCCTGGCATAAAAAGAAATGCAAAAGGCCATTATTAAGGTGACAACATCAGTCACACTCCCACTATTTCTAATCATTCTTGTGATTCCTAAGCTTCAAAGCAATGAACTTAAAAACAGTCTGCTAAGTTTTCTTTGGACAACTCTGTATGTTAATGTCTCACAGGCATATTTTCAAACAAACGCTTTCCAAGTCACTCTTTACAGGGCACTGGATAAAAAGCAAGGATTAATACCAAACACACACCTGAACTTCTTCAAATTATTTTCCCTAATAAACAGTAATGCACAAATTTTATCTTCTAATACACACAAAATGCTAGGGGTAAATTACTAAAATTAAGCAAGCCTCAAATTGTGTAATACAGCCTACCTTCTTTATTTAAGGGCTTTCTTACAACATATTGGCGGACATCATCTTCTTTAGAGAGATTGAAAAGTTTTCGGATTCTGCTAGCTCTCTTAGGCCCCAGGCGACGAGGCACGGTAGTATCAGTCAGTCCTGGAATATCCTTCTCTCCTAAAAGAGACAAACGAACAAAAATATCGCAATAACCTCTTTATAATTAAGGACACTGATGCAGAACCGTTAACTTGCAACTACACTTGTAAAAACAAAAAACAAAACCACTAGTCAGTGCAGGTACTGAAAATAAAAAAAGCATTCAACTAACTTTAAATCAATTTCCAGAAAAAATAGAACTTTTAAGAACAGAATAAGCCTCACCTTTTTTAACAATAACCAAGTTGAGAACGCTCAGATTGGCATCCACAATGCAACCCCGAACAGATTTGCGCTTTCTTTCTCCAGTTCTCCTTGGTCTGTAACAGGAATGTCCCTTACTCAGTAGCAGGCGGACACGGCCGTGGGTCAAGACGCCTTGCTTCATGGGGAAACCTTGTTTGTCGTTTCCACCACTGATTCGGACTACATAACCCTGCACAGACACACAACACATTTACTATTTCTATTCAAACATTAAAAAATATATATTGTGCCATCTATGAACCACCTCTGTTCCAGGGAGTATTAAGATCACTTTCAGCATCTTAATGTTAAGTGTTTTATCTAGTAACTAAGTTTTGTTTCCAAATTGCCAAGCTTAAGTGGAAAACTTTCATTCAAGTAACATTCTCCTAACCTACTTTTTACTAGCAGTAACACTAAGGTCAATGTTGGGGGGAGGGGGGCAGCAACAAATCACAAACATTCCTTCTTGGCGCTTTAAACCAACCAACCACCCACCTTTCAGGAGTCTTTGGACAGCTGTCCTGTGCTGAATAGTCAGGCAAGAACTAGTTCGTGTAAACTTTCACGTGTATTTTCCCAATTGGTCTGTCTACTACATAATCCTGCAAGGTGATAGCTCCTAAAAGAGACACTTGGAAGTTATCTACCCCAAGGTCGGAGGTCAGAACCCAGAATTTGAACACCAAACAGCAATAGCGTTTACCAACTCTTATTAAAGCAGCTGTGGTAGCCAACTTTTACCTTCCATTCTTCACCCAAAGCGTCAGCAGCAACTTCTGTGGCCATACGCTTCTCATAAAAAGTACGAAGTTTGCGTTCATCGTCCACTTCAATGAGTTTCTGGCAGCCCGTGGCTGGGAAGGAGATATTCAGCTAGGAATTGAGCGGTGGGGAGGTCAGTTACACAGGTAATTGTAGAGCCATTCGCAAAAATAACGCTATTGAAAAGCCTTTCGTGTCACCCCCACGAGATCAGCAAAATATCTAAGCAGTCGATTTTACTCTCCAACAGCACGTGTACGCATAAAACACCCAACAAGCGCCTCACGTTTTCTCCCAAGCTCCACGGAATGACTCCAGGAGCGAGGGCGCTCCGCGGTGATTCGCCTAAGCAAAGCTAGGAATAGAATCTTACTAGCGAGGACCGAGGGCCGCATGACAGACCTGCCGCAAAGCGGGCAGAACGCCCACCTCGGTCCCGGTACAGCGCGAGGACGCCACCATGGCGCTCCCTGCACTCACAGCTCCGGTCGCAATCGCCCGCCATCCGCTCTCCTAAGGCCCTCCGACTCCAGGAGAGCGAGCTTTCTTCTGCCTTAGACCCTTCCCTAACTAGAGCCAGGATTTTGGATCGCAGAGACTCCGGCAACACCGCGTCCTGGATCTCGCTCCCCTTCCCTAAACCAAATCCAACAGCCATTACCACCCCCTACCTTCATCTTGAAGCAGCTGACCTCCTCCGAGTCGCCACGAAAAAGAGGCCCAACTTCCGCTTAGCTCAGGTCACATAGGCACTTTCTGTTATCGCGAGATGAGCAGGAGCGTCGGGTAGCGGAAGTGATCACAGTGAGAGGCACTTCCGGGGAGGGGCCAACTAGCGACAGGGAGGTGGGTTCGGCGGGGTCTACGTCTGCTCGTGCACCAGAAGCGGAGGACTGGTGGCGCTATCCCACCTTTAGTCCTAACTGAAGGTCAGTCCCTTCACTGACTGATCTTTCTGCGCTTGCCTGGGCCTGGTGGCTGGGTCAGAACTTAACCTCAGCTCGACTCCAGAGTCCCCGCATCTAATGTTACCGAGGTAGCAGGGTAGGGCCGAAGTTCACTCTTACTCCTAGGCTCGTGTTCCTCAGTCTCGAGATTTTCAGTCCCCGAGCATGGCTGCCCTGGTCTCCGCAGTTCATGTCAAGAAATCCCAACAGGCTTGATTTGTTTTCCTGTTACGTACGAGTCATCCGCCTGACTTCTCTAACTGCTTTGGAGTTTTTTCTGTCCTATCACAGATGACAGCCTCAGTCCACCTATCGCACTAGCCAGTAACCAGGGTTAACCCAGATCCAGGTAACCAACCACCCGTGCCTCCTAAACGCTCCCTGCTTTCTGGCCTCTGCGATGTTTTTAAAACGCGAAAGAGGGCCAGTAGGTGGCGTGGACGTTAAGGCCCTGGATCTCACAGGTCCATCTGCAGAGCATGTGTGCCTGTGTGCCCAGAATCCTGAGGGAATGGAGAAGGGAGAGAAGGTATTGTGCATGGTGTTCCTCCGGGAAGATGATCTCTATCTCTCTCTCTCTCTCTTTCTCTGACGAGCACATGTGCCGTATAACAAAAACTAAAAACCAGAATACTACGTAATATCACTCCCCTTCTGAAATGCTTAATTTATTATACTTCCCACACAGTATAAACTTCTTAACGTGGCTTCACAAACTTTTCGGTCACACAAACACACTGTACAGGTCTTTCAGATTAAATGTCGCATATGAACCGTCTTTTCTTAACGACACTGTTATAACATAGAAACCCTCCACCACCTTCAGTGCTAGCATAGCGCTAATTGCCTTTGCAGCACTTAATTGCTATACAGAAATGGTTTGTTTATGGTATCCTTAACTTCATTGTGGTATATTCAAGTCTTTGACATTGTTTGGCCCATAGAAAATACTCAGTAAATATTTGTTAAATGATCATAACCCCAAGTCTAGTGTATGGGTATTGTATTTTGTTTACTCCATTCGAAGTAAACAAAAACAAATATATACATATATTATATACATATCATATATATATATATATATATATATATACATATATATATATATATAGTTTTTGCCTTAGATCGTGTGCACTCACTAGAGAGAGACAGAAACAGTGAGAAAGAGAAATCACCCTCTGGGGAGATGGCCATTCCACAATCCCTTCTCCGTTTTCCTCCTTGAATCTTGGGCTTGGACGCACACATGCCCAGAGTGAGCTTTAAGCCTTCAAGTTCGGGACTCAGACCATGGTCGTGGTTGGCCATGTGGGAGTCCAACAATGTAAGCACTATGCCACCTGCTGGCTCCACTTTCTTTTATTACTGCACATCATCTGCTTAAATATCAGCAACTGTTGTATGTAGGCCTGTTTTACAATGTTGAAAGATCCTACCAAATCCTAATTGATCCTCTGACATTAATGTTAATGAAATTAAGCATTTTTTTAAAAAGAAACCTGTGTATGTAATTTTTTTGTTGTTGAGATAAAATCAACATAACATAAAATTAATCATTTTAAGGTGCACAGTTCAGTTGCACTTAGCACATTCACAATGTTGTGCAACCACCACCTCTATATGGTTCCAAAACATTTTTATCACCCTAGAACAAAACCCCATACCCCATTAAGCAGTTGCTCCTCATTTTTCATTTACATCAGCCCCTAGCAACCACCAGTTTGTTCTATTTCCATGTATTTATCTATTCTGTATATTTCATATAAATGAGATCATGTAATATGTGACTTTATATGTCTGTCTAATTCATGTTGTAATACAACAATATTTCTTTTTTTTAAACTTTTTCTATAGGGTATGTGAGCTCACCAGAGATAGAGAAAAGGAATATGAGAAAGCACCCCCCAGGAGGGATGGCCATGCAGCAATCCCCTATCCATTTTCCTCTTGGGATTTTAGGCATGCATGTACATGTGCCCAGCATATTCCTCAAGCTGTCACATCCAGGACTTGAACTACACAGTCAACCATGTGGGATCCAACCGCCCTAACCACCATGCCAATGACTGGCCTGATTCTTTTCATTCTTTCGTTCTTTTTTAATTTACCATAAGGTATGTGCTCTCATTAGAGAGAGATGGAGAGCAAGAGAGATGGGGGAGGGACCAGCAGATGGCGTAATGGTTATGTTGCTGGACTCCCATGTAGTAGACCACGGTTTAAGTCCTAGACCTGGCAACTTAAAACTTGCATATGAGTTTTAAGTGCATGCCTAAAATCCCAAGAGGAGACTGGAGGAGAAGGGATTGCAGTGTGGTCACCCCGGGGGGTGATTTCTTGCTTTCTGACTGTCTGTCTCTCCAGCAAACACACGTGCCCTATAGCAGTAACCTCTCTAAAAAAGGTGGGGGGAGGGAACAAGTATCCCCCAATGGGGAGTGGTCACACCACAATATTTCTCTATCCTATCATCACTTGGGGCCAGACACATGTGTCCAACATGTTTTTCAAGCCCCTGGGTTCAGGATTCAAACCTTTCGACTAGCCATATGGGATCTGGTTCCCTTAACCATCAGGCCAGGGCCGGCATATTTTATTTTTTACAGCTGAATAATATTCCACTATAAATAGACCCACAGTTTATTCATACATTGGTGATATGGAGCTATTCTTTTTTTTTAGAATTATTTCTTTAATTTTATTTATTCATTTATTTTAATTTGACTAGAGAGAGACACAGAGAGAGAGAGAGAGAGGGAAGGCCACCAGGTGTGGGACTCACACTGCGGTCAGCCATGTGGGAGTGTCCAGCACCTTAACCACCATGCCACCTGCTGGTCCCTGATATGAAGCTATTTCAACCTTTTGATTATTATGAATAATGCTGTTATGTTTGAGTACCTGTGTTCACGTCTTCTGGGTACATACCTAGGAGTGAAAGGGCTGGGGCATAGGGCCAGTAGGTGGTGTGATGATTAAGATTCTAGACTTCCATATGGCCAACCATGATTTGAGTTCCAGACCTGGCAGCTTGAAAATCATGCCAGGCACATGTGCATGTATGCCCCAAATCCCAAGAGGATAAAGAAGAGATTGCGGCATGGCCACCATCCACCCTCCAGGGGGCGATATCTCATTTTCCCTCTCTGTATTTCTACTCTTTCTTTGGGAGTACATATGCCCTATGACCAAAAAAAAAAAAAAAAGAGAGAGAGAGAGAGAGAGAAAGAAAGGCTGGGTCATATAGTAATTTTATATTTAACTGCTGGAGGAACTGTGAAACTGTATTTCATGGCAGCCACATCATTTTACATTCCCACTAGCAATGTATGAGGGCTTCAGTTTTTCTACATCCTGGCTGACACTTACACCATGTGACATAATTTCCTTCTTTTTTAAGGCTGAATAATATTCTAGTGCATATATGTACCTCATTTTGTTTATCAATTCACTTGGTGAACATTTGGGTTGTTTCCACCTCTCAGCTTTTGTAAATATGCTCATGAACACAGGGTGCAATTATCTTTTCAAGACCCTGCTTTCAGTTGTTGTGGATATATGTCCTAGAGGGAGAATGCTGGATTCTGTGATCGTTCTTTTTCATTTCTTGAGGACCCTCCATACTGTTCTCAATAATAGCATACCAACTTACAGTCTCATCCATAGTACTCTAGTTCTTTGCTCATTTTTAAATTGTATTGTTTGTCTTATTAAGTTGTGAGAGTTCTTCCTATTCAAGATACTAAACTCTTATTAGATATTGTGATGTATAAATACAATCTCCCATTCTGCAGGCTATCTTTCTACTTTCCTGATAATGTCCTTTGATTCACAAAAGTTTTTGATTATAATAAAGACCATTTGGGGCCAGCAGGTGGCATGGTGGTTAAAGGCGCTGGATTCCCACATGGCTGACCATGGTTTGAGTCCCAGACCTGGCTGCTTGCTTTCTCACTTTCTCTCTCTCTCTTGCTCTGTCCCTCTCTGGTCAAATTAAAATAGGTAAATAAATAAAGTTAAATAAAATAATTCTTTCTTTAAAAGGAACAATTTATTTTGATTTTTTTTGTCATTGATCATACTTTTGATGTCACTTTGGAACACATTGCCAAATCCTGGGATCAGCAGTTGGTGTAATGGCTATGTCACTGGACTCCCATGTAGTTGACCGCGGATCAAGTCCCAGACGCGGTGACTTAAACTCACGCTGGGCACATGTGCGTACGTGGCCATTCCCCCTGGGGGGGTGAATTCTCGTTTTCTGTCTCTCTGTCTCTCTGTCTTTCTGGCTAGCACACGTGCCCTATAGCAAAAACCTCTCAAAAAAACAAACAAACAAACAAACAAAAAAAACACTGCCAAATCCAAGATCATAAAGAATCATCCCTATGTCTTGTAATCTGATAAAGATTTATCCCTACATTATGGTTTTAGTCCCTATATATAAGTCAGTGGTTTGTTTACTTAGTGAAAATGGAAAAAATAAAACTGCGTAATTCTGAAGACTACAAGACCGAGATGTCAGCAGGGTTGGTTTCTGCTGAGATCTTGCTCCTTAGTTTATTGATGGCTGTCTTCTCTTCATGTCTCTCCTTTCATGGTCTGTCCTATTTGTTTATGTCCTAATCTTGCTTTATAAGGGTGCCAGTCATTGGATTAGTGCCCACCCTAGTGACTCCTTTTTAATTTAGTTCCCTCTTTAAAAGTAATTGAATATATTTAAAACCTTATCTCAAAATATAGTCATGCTCTGAGACCCTGGGGGTTTAGAACTTCACCATATGAACTGGAGGGATGAGGGGGGCACAAATCAGCTCATAACTAAGGCCTGAAGACAGAGTTGAAGACAGAGTCTCAACTACAAGGATCATGACCAAACAGCACTTCTCTGTATTCGGTAGCATTGAGTAATCCTAAAAACAATCAGTAAACGTAAATTTACCCCAATTCAATGGTGATTGTGTACGTTTTTCAAGTGTTTTGGAAAGTTTCCAAAGGGAGGTAGAAAAACAGAAAGGAAAAGCAGTAGTAAGGGAGGAAATCAGTTTGTGCATTTCAGTAAGCTATCTCTGTTTTGACCCAAGTCAAGGAAACGGAAGAAAAAAAGATCATTTTAGATACAAAAACACTAAATTTCAAGGACAGTTTCTACTGGTAAGCAAGAAACTAATTTTAAAGCATGCCACACTCTGTTTGGGAAAGGAAGTTAAAGAAATGAAGCTAGGAAAATTATTTCTGTAACTATATCCAGGAACAAGAATTACAATGGATTTCTTACTTTTAGGTCAGAGACGGGGATGTTTTTGCAGAATTGTGGAAAATAAGATCTGGTGTATGTTTATTAAAGATTTGGTGGTGAGCAAGAAGAGGATGACAGAAGTACAGAATAAGACTGTTTTTTGTCAGATCATGGCACTGTATTGGGGCAGTCTTGCTAACCCATGTATTTTCATTTTTCAGTAGCTATATGACCTTGAGCAACTTACTTCTTTCTCTGTGATTTAGTTTCCTCATCTGTAAAATGGAGATAATACTTTCCTCATAGAGTTCTTGTCAGGGATTAATTAACTAATCATGGGGCTGGCAGGTGGCATGCTGGCTTGGGTCACTGGACTCCCACATGGCCGACTGCTGTTTGAATTCCAGACCTGGTGGCACTCTCTCTCTCTCTTTCTCTCTCTCTCTCTCACTCTGTGCTTCTCTGGTCAAATTAAAATAAGTTTAAAAAAATGAATCAATGCAATCTGTCACTAACAAGTTAAAGAATAAAACTCAGGGCCAGCAAGATGGCATAGCAGTTACATTGTTGGACTCCCGCATGGCTGACTGCAGTTCGAGTCTCAGACCCAGTGGCTTGAAATTCATGCTGGGCACATGTGCATGTATGCCGAAGATCCTGGGAGGAGGATGGAGGAAAAGGGATTGTGGCATGGCCATTCCCTGGTGGGGGTGATTTCTCACTTTCCCCTCTCACTGTTACTGTCTCTCTCCCCGGTGCATGCACGTGCCCTAAAACAAAAGACTCTTAAAAAAAGAATAAAACTCATATGATCATATCACTCAGTGCATAAAAAGCATTTCATAGAATTCAACATCCATTTATAATTAAAGTTTTCTTTTTAATCAACGTCTTCAACTTCGTAAAGAACATCTACAAAAACCCCTGTAATTATAGAAGGTTACTTCAAAAAGCTCATGACTGCAGCTTTGGATCCTCAGGATCACTTGAAAACACGATAAATGCATGAGTATCTAGGATCCTGAATAGCTGGAGGGCCAGGGAAAGGGAATCATGGCTTGAGGAGGTCCTGTCGAGATTGTTTCTCTCTCGCTCATGCATGCATGTGCTCTATCTTGAATAAAGTAAATAAACATTTTTTTAAGAGACATCATACTAGCTTGAGCAAAGATGTGACTTTACGGTAAAGGTGCTGGGGTATCCTTGGCACCTTTGTATGTGTCTGGGTCCTCAGGCATAGCGAGAGCCAGAGACTGCTTTCCTATCTGGACTCTCCAGCTCTCTTTGGGACTGCACCATTACTGTCATTGTTATCAGTTCTGCCTGCTCCTCCATGCACTTGGTGGAAGAGGTCACCAGTTGTGCCCCAGCTTACATCTCCATTTCATTGAGCAACCAAATGGAACTGGAAGAGCTCAATTCTGATTCCAAGTTCCACTCTATGCATTCAGATTGGCCACCTTAAGGCAAGACCAACTTCTGGCCTAATGAACTCTAACCACAGAGTCAGGTCAGTGTGTTACACTGTTATCATGGTAGCCAAATGAGTGAAGGGGTGAGGGGAAGGTGTAAGGGAGCAGCCCCCATCAAAGAAGAAGGAACAGAAGGTCTCAGAAAAGGAAGAGATGGCAGGACAGACAGCACATAACTACTCCATGCCATCCCTTCTCTTCAGGCAAATTGAGAGATCCTGGATTTTCAATTCCACCTCTTCCCATCTCCTTCAGTATCTAGTTTCATTAATAATTAACCCTCTTTTTTTTTATTTTAACATTTTAAATGTTTTCTATTCAAGCTCTTTTTGTTTAGGTTCGAATTTGCTCCACTCTCCTATTTCAAAATGACATTTCATAAACCTTCTTCAAGTTCCTACCTGATCTATGTACCTACCCTTCTTTTTCGCCAAATAAATGGCACCTACCCTTTAGGCACACCTTACACCAACTTGGCATTCTTTTTTGAATGTCAGTTTCATTTCTCGGGAGTGTTTCTTGCTGTTTGAAAGTCTGGAGAAAAGGCAGAGTAAAGGAAGTACAAAGTTTATAGCCCACTGTGACACAGCCCTTCCAGTGGAGGTGACGGTGTCTGCTGTGCCATCTCTCCCACAGCCCCACAGGCCCCTTGGATTGTAGAGCATGGTCTGACCAGTCCCTGACCTTTCCAGCTTCCTGGTTCCAGAGAGTCTGTGGCCACAACTCCACTTGGCCTCCACCCGGCCTCCACCCATGCTGCTGATAATCAGTTTGTTTACCAAAGCCTCCCCGGGTACATGGATCTCACCAAGATAGTGGGCAAGTGCCTTTTCAGAGAGGCTGCCTCTCAGATGGGAGTAACTTCCCAGTGTCAGAACTGTGCTTTGAGACCAGCAGTTGGCATAATGGCTATGTTGCTGGACTCCCACGTAGTCAACCGCAGTTCGTGTTGCTGACCTGGTGGCTTAAACTCACACCGGGCGCGTGTGCGTGCGTGCCCAAGATCCCGAGAGGAGAATGGAGGAGAAGGGATTGTGGCGTGGCCCTCCCCCCTAGGGGGTGATTTCTCGCTTACTGTCTCTCTGTCTCTCTCTGTCTGTCTGGCGAGTGCACGCGCCCCATAGCAAAAACCTCTCAAAAAAAAAAAAAAAAAAAAAGAACTGTGTTCTCTACACTGAAGGGAAAAGGTAACAACCACAGATTGGACCAGAAATTGGTTTCTTAAGGGGTACATGCTGCTAAAGGCCAAGCCCTCTGCACTCAGCAGCTGTCACTTCTGTAACTCTCAGCTGCTCAGTGCTCATAGGGATGACCTACTTCATGAAGCCTTTTTGTTCTTTGATTTTAAAAAACCTTTTATTATGAAATATTTTAAACATGTACAAAGTAGAGAGGTTAATTTAATATGTCCACCACTTGGTTTTAGCATCCATTTGGGGCCAATGTTGCTCCATCTATACCCCAAACCCACACCTTCCCCCATTATTCAAGGCAAATCTCAGATACCTTACCTTATCTGTAAATATTTCTGTATGTATCCTCTAAGCAACCATTCTCCTTTTTTATTTTTGGTTCTGACCAGGTGTATGGAGGTATAACTGACATGCAATAAAATAGTCCTGAAGCTTTATAAATTCATTCAGTCATATAACCAGTACAATCAGGGCACAGAACAGTTCTGTCATCTCCCAAAGTTCCCAGATGCCCATTTTCAGTGAGGTCCCTCTCCTACCCTCAGACAACCACAGATCTGCTTTTTATTTCCATATTTTGGGGACTTCTGTTTTTCAGAATGTTGTAAAAATGGAATCCTATATTATGTAGCCATTTGAAGCCTCATCCTTTAAATTATAACCATCATGCTATTATCACATCACCTCCAAATTGATAATATCAAGTAGCATTGATAATATTTTCATCACTCTCCCAAAAAGTACTTTTTTTAAAAAAGAATTATTTTATTTAACTTTATTTATTTATATATTTATTTATTTTTAATTTGACTAGAGAGGGACAGAGAAAGAGAGAAAGAGGGAAAGTAAGTGAGAAAGCCACCAGGTCCAGGGAATCAAACTGCAGTAGGCCATGTGAGAGTCCAGCACCCTTAACCACCATGCCACCTGCCGGCCCTGAAAAGTATTTTTTTAATATCCTTGATTTAGTATTTAAATAAGGTCTATCCATGGCAACTGGTTGCTACATCTCTAAAGTCTCTTTCTCTCTGTCTCTTTTATTTATTTATTGCTATGGAGCATATGTGCTCACCAGAGAGTCAGAGAAAGTGAGAAAGCACCCCCTAGGGGGATGACCACACTGTAATCCCCTCTCCCCCATCCTCCTCTCTGGATTTTGGGCAGGCATACACACATGCCTGGCATGAATTTCAAGCCTCCATGTGCAGGACTCGAACCATTGTTAGCCATCTTAACCACTATACCACCTGCTGGCCCCTCTAGTCTCTTCTAATCTATAGTTTTCCTTACTATCTTCTTATTTTAAGAAATTGGGCTGTCATAGATCCCATAATCTCAATTTTATTGATTGTATTTGCATGCTGTCATTTCTTCTGCTTCCTTATAGCCTTACTATCAAAATATGATCCATAGATTGGCAACATTGGCATCACCTGGGGTTTGTCAGAAATACAGAATCTTGGATCCCTGGAATGTCTTGAATCTCAAGACCTACCAAATCTGTATCTGCATTTATTTTTATATTTATTTTATTTATTTTTAATTTGCCAGAAAATACTTAGACTTGCCAGAAAAAGAGGGTGAAAGTGAGAAGGCAGTCCCCATGTGGGATGGTCACACTGCAATCCCTTCTCCTCTTATTTCTTCCTCCTTTCAGGATTTTGGCACATGCGCACAGGCAACTGGCTTATTTTTCAGGTTGCTGCGTCTGGGACTCAAGCTGTGAGGTTGGCCATGTGGGATCCAGTTGCCTTAACACCACACCACCACTGACTTTCTTTTCATTTTTTGACTTGCTAGCGGGTGAGTGCACTCATCAGAAACAGAGGGACAGCACCCTCCCATGACTACATGGGAGTCCAGTGACGTAACCATTATGCCATCTGTGACAGGACCCAAACTTTAAAGAGAAAATGTTTTTTGAAAAGGTATATGATTGGGGCCGGCAGGTGGGTGGTGGTTAAGGACACTGAACTCCCACATGGCCCACTGTGGTTCGAGTCCTGGACCTGGTGGCTTTTTCGCTTTCCCTCTCTCTCTTGCTTGCTCTCACTCTCTTGCTCTGTTTCTCTCTGGTCAAATTAAAAATAAGTAAATAAATGAAGTTAAATAAAATAATTTTTTTAAAAAAGATATGTAATGAATATCTTCAAAGAGAAGATATTGCTGAAAAGGCAAGTTAGGAGACCAGGGACAGGTCGGGATTAGAGAGACAGATGTGTGAATCGTGAGGATAGATGGGATGGCAGAAGGCAGTGGAAGGAAAAGAGAATATGGAGAGGGAGGGACTGCTTCTCCTTGGACATGCTCACATCTGCAGAGGCCTGGGTCACTGGGAGTGGTCATAGAGGCATAGACAGGAGCAAGTGCGTAGGGCTGAGAGGTAAAGAGCACAGCACAGGCTGGACTCCCATGTAGTAGACCGCAGTTCGAGTCCAGACCTGGCAGCCTAAAACTCACGCCAGAAGCATGTGCATGTACACCCAACATCCCAAGAGCAGAATGGAGAAGGGATTGTGGTGTGGCCAATCTCCAAGGGAGATGATTTCTCACTTTCTGTCTCTTGTCTCTCTGGCAAGTGCATGTACCCTATTGCAAAAATCTCTCTTAAAAGTTTGGGTCCAGTCATGTCATGCGCTCTCTTCTCCAGCCCTCCAGCCTGTCAGGATCTTGGGTGTGTGTGCAAGAAGCATGGCTTGAGGTTAACTTGTGATTCAAATCCACAGTCAGCCATGTGATCTCCAGCACTGCAGCTCAGCACACCACAGAGCCCATCCTGCAGCTTTTACTCCACCTAAGACACTGTTTTCCCTCCTATTTTTCTGTTTTGGGTTAGAAACCCACTTTCTGAATACTCAGGCTAGACCCTTTAAAGTTGTCATTTGTTTTTTTTCCCTTACTTTTTTAAGATCCACCTCTGATTAGTAGTTTAGTTTTATTAATTCTCCTGTATTTGTCAGCCTTCATTAGATTATGCTGGGGTAAGAGACAATCCTCTCAAATCTCAGTGGCCTACAGCACAAAGTTTTTTTTATTTATTTATTTTATTTTATTTTATTTATTTTTTTTTTTACTTTTTTTTATTATCATCATATTCTTCTTTATATTACATTGAATTACATATAACTTTACATTGTATTACATTACTTTTTCAAAAGGGAATGCCATGCATGTCAGTCAGTACAGAGACATTAATCTCCCCGCTTCAACATTCAATATCTTTTCTATGTTTTCCCCAATCATTATTATTATTCTAATTATTTTTTAAGACAGTCCATCGCTATTTCTCATGTTGCTTGTACAAATACTTTGCCTATCATGAAATACTTCTCAGACAAATCCAGTTGAGAATACTATACATGTCAACATCAACAGTTAATAAGCCATATCTGTTTCTCACTAATGTCCTACCTCTCTATTGTTCATTTGTTATCTTTCTCTATCCTCTTCTCTTCACTTCCCCCATTCCACACTGTCCTATTCTCATTAAGTACCTTCACTGCTTTTATGTCCTCCAATTTTTTTTCACTATCATAGAATGCTGATAGTCGGTATATATTGAGTGGATACATACAATATCTTTCTTTCATATCCTGGCTTACTTCACTCAGCAATATATCCTCCGTATCTGACCACTTTCTATCAAATTCCAGGGCCTTGTTATTTTTTATGGCTGAGTAGTATTCCATAGAGTATATATACCACACTTTTCCAATCCATTCATCAGTTTGTGGACATTTAGGTTGGTTCCATGTCTTGGCAATTGTGAATAATGCTGCAATAAACATTGATGTGCAAGCACTTTTCTGACTGAGCGTTCTCCTGTCTTTTGGGTAAATACCCAGAAGTGGGATTACTGGATCGAATGGTAGTTCTATTTGTAGATCTTTGAGGAACCTCCATATTGTTCTCCACAGTGGTTGAACTAGTTTACATTCCCACCAACAGTGTAGGAGGGTTCCCTTTTCACCACATCCCCGCCAACACTTATCACTTTTTATATTCTTAATCTTTGCCATTCTGACAGGTGTTAGGTGGTATCTCATTGTAGTTTTTATCTGCATCTCCCTTATGATGAGGGATGTTGAGCATTTCCTCATATGCTTTTTGGCTATTCGTATGTCTTCCTTAGAGAGACTTTTGTTCAGCTCATTTTCCCACCTTTTAATTGGGTTAATCATTTTTTTTCGCATAAGGCACTTGAGTTCCCTATGTATTCTGGTTATCAGTCCCTTGTCTGAGGCATATTTAACAAAAATATTTTCCCATTCTGAGGGTTGTCGGTTCACACTTGTTACTGTGTCCTTTGCTGTGCAGAAACTTCTTAGTCTAATATAGTCCCACTTGTCTATTTTAGGGATTATTGCCTGTGCCTTGGGAGTCTTATTTAAGAAGTCTTTGCCTACTCCAATGTCCCCCAGAGTTTCCCCAGCATTTTCCACCAGTAGTTTTATTGTTTGAGGTCTTAGGTTAAGATCTTTGATCCATTTTGAGTTGACTGTTGTTAGTGGTGAAAGATGGGGGTTCAGTTTCATCTTTCTGCAGGTGGATACCCAGTTTTTCCAGCACCATTTACTAAAGATGTTTTCCTTTTCCCAATGGATTGACTGATATCCTTTGTCAAAGATCAGTTGGCTGTAAGCTTTGGGGGTTATTTCTGGGGTCTCTATTCTCTTCCATTGGTCCACATGTCTGTTTTTATGCCAATACCATGCTGTTTTGATGACCACAGCTTTATAGTATATCTTGGGATCAGGGAGTGATATGCCTCCTACTCCACTCTTCTTGCGCAGGATTGCTTTTGCAATACGAGGTCTTTTATGGTTCCAGACAAATTCTATGATTGCCCTTTCTAGATCTCTGAAGAATATCTCTGGTATTTCGATTGGAATTGCATTAAACATGTAGATTAATTTGGGTAGAATTGCCATTTTGATTATGTTAATTCTTCCAATCCAGGAGCATGGGATATCCTTCCACTTTTTTATGTCACTTTCAATGTCTCTTTTAAGATTTTCGTAGTTTTCTTTATAAAGATCTTTGACTTTCTTAGGTTTATCCCTAGGTATCTTATACACCTTGTGGCTACGGTGAAAGGGATTCCTTTCTTCAGCTCTGCTTCGTTCAACTTGTTGTTCATAAATAGAAATGCTATAGATTTTTGGATATTGATTTTGTATCCTGCCACTTTACTGTATTCACTTATTACTTCAAGCAGTTTTTTCATGGATACCTTTGGGTCTTCTAAGTATACCATCATGTCATCTGCAAATAAAGATATTTTCAATTCTTCTTTGCCTATTCGAATGCCTTTAATATTGTTCTCTTCTCTGATTGCAATAGCTAAGACTTCCAGTACTATATTAAAGAGCAGTGGAGAAAGTGGGCAGCCCTGCCTAGTACCTGTTTTCAGAGGAAAAGCTTTCAGCTTTTCCCCATTCAGTATAATGTTAGCTGTAGGTTTTTCATAGATGGCTTTTATTGTGTTGAGAAATGACCCTTCTATACCAATCTTACTGAGAGTCTTAATCATAAAAGGATGCTGTATTTTATCAAATGCTTTCTCCGCATCAATTGAGATGATCATATGGTTTTTATCTTTCTTTCTGTTAATGTGGTGTATTACATTTATGGTCTTGCGTATATTGAACCATCCTTGCATCCCTGGTATAAAGCCTACCTGATCGTGATGAATGATCTTTGTTATATGTTGTTGGATACGATTTGCGAGTATTTTGTTGAGAATTTTCGCATCTATATTCATCAATGATATTGGTCTGTAGTTTTCCTTTTTTGTCATATCCTTATCTGTTTTGGGGATGAGGATGATGGAGGCTTCATAAAATGAATTTGGAAGGTTTCCTTCCTTTTGAATCTTTAGAAATAATTTTAGTAGGATAGGGGTTAACTCTTCCTTAAAAGTTTTGTAGAATTCACAAGTGAAGCCATCTGGGCCTGGGCTTTTCTTTGTTGGGAGGTTATTTATTACTGATTCAATCTCCTGGCTTGTTATAGGTCTATTCAGGTTCTCTATGTCTTCCTGATCCAATCTTGGTAGATTATATGCATCCAGGAATTTGTCCATCTCCTCCAGGTTATCTTGTTTGTTGGCGTAAAGTTGCTCATAGTATCCTCTAATGATATTTTGTATTTCTGCTATGTCTGTGGTAATATTGCCTGTTTCATCACATATTTGATTAATCTGGTTTCTTTCTTTCTTCTTCTTAATCAGTCTAGCCAATGGTGTGTCGATCTTGTTAATCTTTTCAAAGAACCAGCTTTTGCTTTCATTTATTTTCTGTATGGTTCGTTTATTTTCTATTTCATTTATTTCTGCTCGAACCTTTATTATTTCTTTTCGCCTGGCATTTTGGGGATTTGTTTGTTGTTGTTTTTCCAATTCTCTGAGGCATGATGATAAGTTATCTAGTTGCCATCTTTCTGTCCTTTTCTTATGTGCACTAATTGCTATGAATTTTCCTCTTATGACTGCTTTTGCTGTGTCCCATAGATTCTGGACACTTGTGTACTCATTATCATTAGTTTCCATAAATTTTTTTATTTCAGCCTTAATTTCTTCAGTAGTGAAGAAGTCATTCAGAAGTAGGTTGTTCAGTTTCCATGTGTTCGTGTATTTTCGGGGTTGTGTCTTGAAATTAATCTTGAGTTTAATTCCATCATGGTCAGAGAAGATGCTGGGTACAGTTTCTATGCCTTTGAATCTATAAAGGCTTGATTTGTGTCCTAATATATGATCTATCTTTGAAAAGGTTCCATGTCGGGGTGAGAAAAATGTATATGTTGTGGATGTAGGGTGGAAAGTTCTATAGATATCTGTCAAGCCCATTCCATTTATAGTATCATTTAAGTCCTGTATCTCTCTATTTATTTTCTGTCTAGAAGACCTGTCTATAGGAGATAATGGGGTGTTGAGATCTCCAACAATTATAGTATTTCTCCCTATCTCTCCTTTTAGCTCCAACAGTCTTTCCTTCACATATTTAGGCGCACCTGAGTTGGGTGCATAGATATTTATAAGGGTTATGTCTTCTTGCTGGATTACCCCATTTACTATTATATAATGCCCTTCTTTGTCTCTTCTTACAGTCTTTGTCTTGAAATCTATTTTGTCTGAGATCAATATCGCTACTCCAGCCTTTTTTCGATTTCCATTTGCATGGAGTATCTTTTTCCAGCCCTTGACTTTTAGTCTATGTATGTCTTTATCCATAAGGTGAGTTTCTTGTAGGCAACAGATAGAGGGTTTCTGTTTTCTTATCCAGTCAGCCAGTCTATGTCTCTTTACTGGAGAATTTAATCCATTGACATTCAATGTAATTATCGATATTTCCGTACCTGATCCTATCATTAAGTGAGCCATTTTCTTGGTTGCTCTTTGTTCTCGTATAACTGTCTCTGATTTTTTAGTTTTCCTGGTATAATACTCCCTTCAGAACCTCTTGAAGAGCTGGTCTGGAGTTGGTAAATTCCTTCAAATTTTGTTTATTCGAGAATGTTTTTATCTTTTTTTCCCATATGAAAGATAATTTTGCCGGGTATAATATTCTTGGTTGAAATTGTTTTTCACTCAACACTTTTACTATGCTTCCCCATTCTTTCCTTTCTTGCATTGTTTCCGCCGAAAGATCCGATGTTAGCCTGATGGGGTGACCTTTGTAAGTAACCTGGCGTTTCCCTCTTGCCAACTTTAGTATCTTGTCTTTGTCTGTTGTTTTTGCCAGTCTGGCTATAATGTGCCTTGGAGAGGATCTTCTTGGGTTGATTCTACCCGGGGTCCTATGTATTTCCTGGGTCTGGATATTTGAGTGCCTTTCTAGATTTGGAAAGTTTTCTTCCAGGATCTCATGGAATAAATTATCTAGGCCCTTATTATTTTCTTCCTCTTCTGGAATACCTATTATCCGGATGTTGGGGCGCTTGATAGTATCCAGTATTCCTCGTATATTATCCTCATTTTTCATGGTTGTTTTCTCAATCTTCTTGATGCTTTTTTCTAGGTCAGATGTTTTGTCTTCTACGTTAGATATTCGATCTTCTGCCTGGTCTAACCTACTTTTAATACTTTCAATGGAGGTTTTGATTTCCTGTATCACATTCTTCATTCCTAGAAGTTCCATCTGGTTCTTGTTTAAGGTATCCATTTCTTCTTTCAAGTCATTGAAGGACTTCCTCATCTCCTGGAGCTCCTTGTCTCTTTTCTCTTCCATCTCAGTTAGTTTGGTCACTACAAATAATCTGAATTCCTTATCAGACATGTCCACGACGTCCATTGTATTGACTGTGGGTGATGTAGGCTTGATGATTTCCCTTGAGGGAGAGGCCTTTTGTTGGTTGCTCATATTTCTGGAGCCTCTGTGATTGTTCTTAGTCATTAGGTATTCTATATGTTTCTTCCTAACTGATTGTTAATAGTTGTACAGGCTTAGAAAATTGATGATTTCCCTTATGGTTGGCCTACCTGTTGCTCACAATTACCATTAACTGTTGCCACTACCCTGGATGGCCCAAAGTCCTCACTGTCTCTAAGGACAGGTGAGCCTACAATTGACTGAATAAGCAACACCCCAAGAGCAAAGAAAAACAAACTGAAAAAAGGAAATCGCGCCGCGCGCTATTCAAATCACCAGAATTCAGAGTCCAAAGGCTAGTGGGAAAGTGTCAGAAGATGAGTGACAGGACCAGGTTGGTCAGGTCTGGAGCCTGAGTCCGCCTGGTGCCCGGAACTGCTGGCCGGCTCGATCCGGATTGCGGGTGGGGTGGGGTGGGAGTTCGCCTTAAAGTCCCAGACAACCAACCTGGGGTCCAAGGAGGAGAAACGGTGGGGATGCGTGGAGATTCGGAAAGGTCGGGCCTGCAGCCTCAGTCCGCCTGGTGCCCGGAACTGCTGGCCGGCTCGATCCGGATTGCGGGTGGGGTGGGGTGGGAGTTCGCCTTAAAGTCCCAGACAACCAACCTGGGGTCCAAGGAGGAGAAACGGTGGGGATGCGTGGAGATTCGGAAACGTCGGGCCTGCAGCCTCAGTCCGCCTGGTGCCCGGAACTGCTGGCCGGCTCGATCCGGATTGCGGGTGGGGTGGGGTGGGAGTTCGCCTTAAAGTCCCAGACAACCAACCTGGGGTCCAAGGAGGAGAAACGGTGGGGATGCGTGGAGATTCGGAAACGTCGGGCCTGCAGCCTCAGTCCGCCTGGTGCCCGGAACTGCTGGCCGGCTCGATCCGGATTGCGGGTGGGGTGGGGTGGGAGTTCGCCTTAAAGTCCCAGACAACCAACCTGGGGTCCAAGGAGGAGAAACGGTGGGGATGCGTGGAGATTCGGAAACGTCGGGCCTGCAGCCTCAGTCCGCCTGGTGCCCGGAACTGCTGGCCGGCTCGATCCGGACTGCGGGTGGGGTGGGGTGGGAGTTCGCCCCAAAGTCCCAGACAACCAACCTGGGGTCCAAGGAGGAGAAACGGTGGGGATGCGTGGAGATTCGGAAACGTCGGGCCTGCAGCCTCAGTCCGCCTGGTGCCCGGAACTGCTGGCCGGCTCGATCCGGATTGCGGGTGGGGTGGGGTGGGAGTTCGCCTTAAAGTCCCAGACAACCAACCTGGGGTCCAAGGAGGAGAAACGGTGGGGATGCGTGGAGATTCGGAAAGGTCGGGCCTGCAGCCTCAGTCCGCCTGGTGCCCGGAACTCTTATTTTATTTTTCCATAGGATGCATGCGTTCACCAGAAAGAGACAGACAGAGACATTGAGAAGGAAAGTGAGAGATCATCCCCCAGGGAGAATGGCCACCTGCAATCCCTTTGCCTCCTTTTTCCTCCCAGGATTTTGGGCACACACGTATTCATGCCAGGTGTGATTTTCAAGTCGCCAGGTCTGGGACTCAAACCACTACCATGTGGGAGTCAAATGCCTTAACCACTATGCCACCTGCTGGCGTTTTATTTTTTTGATTATGTTACATGTTGACTGTGGGTTGATCACACCTCTTGCTCCATGTGTCTTTTTCAGTCCAGGATTCAGGCTGGATAACAGTTCCAATGTGGAACAAAGCAGAGGGGGAAAAGGAATAACAAAACTAGAATAGCTCTCAAAACCTCTGTCCAGGGACCAGCAGTTAGCATAATGGCTATGTCGCTGAACTCCCATGTAGTCAACCGGGGTTTGAGTCCTGGACCCGGTGGCTTAAACTCACGCTGGGCGCGTGTGCATGCATGCCCAAGATCCCGAGAGGAGAATGGAGGAGAAGGGATTGCCTCGTGGCCATCCCCCCCAGGGGGTGATTTCTCGCTTTCTATCTTTCTGTCTCTCTCTGTCTTTATGGCAAGCACACGCGCCCTGTAGCAAAAACCTCTGTCCAGTCACAGCACCAATTAAATCCATGCTCATTCCCTTAGGCACAGCAAATGAGAAGGTAAGTCCTGTGTCAGAGGGTTGGGAAAGTGTGTTCAAATAGCTAGAATCAACAGTAAAATCTACCATGGCTCTCATTTTGTGATCTAGCTCAGCTCCATCTCTTATTTCACTTCCCTTTACCCCTGCCTTAAACTTCACCTTTCTCTGCTTCAAATCTACTCCCTAAGGGAAGTCTTCCTTGTAACCCTCACCTAGGTGACATCTGCTATCAGCTGTTGTAGTGATTGTACTTCTTCAAGACACATGGTGCAATTGTAATTGTTCATGGACTTATTTAATTTCTGACTTTTACCTAGTTCTGTGAGGTCAGAGATAGCATCTGTTTTACTCACTGTTCTATCCTTGGCACCTAGAATAGCGTCTGACATAAAGCAAGTACTATTCTGTAATTATATGTAAATAAATTAATGAATGCCTTACTCTTGTGCATATCATACCTGGATTATTCAAAGACTTTATCTGAAGCATTCAATGTCTAATTTATCCTTCTGCCATCAGGGTCTCTTTCTTTCTTTTTTTTTAAATTTTTTTTTTTTTTTTTGAGAGGTTTTTGCCATAGGGCGCGTGTGCTCGCCAGACAGACAGAGACAGAGAGACAGAAAGCGAGAAATCACCCCCCAGGGGGGATGGCCACGCCGCAATCCCTTCTCCTCCATTCTCCTCTCGGGATCTTAGGCACGCACGCACACGCGCCCGGCGTGAGTTTTAAGCCACCGGGTCCGGGACTCGAACTGCGGTAGACTATATGGGAGTCCAGCGACATAGCCATTACGCTAACTGCTGGTCCCAGGGTCTCTTTCTTAAAGACTTACTCTTTTCATACTATATATTAGTGTTCCAGGGCAGCCTGCCTTTTGAATTTTCCTGAATGTATATACTTTCTCAGACCTCTGTCTTTTTGTACATGCTGTTCCTTCGAAGGAATACCCTCCACTCAGGAGGCCTCCTGTGATCTTGTAAATCCTGGCTCCAAGGCTACATCTTCTGCTGAGCCTTCAATGACTCAGTGTGGAATTGGTCTCTCAGCCGTGTGCTCCCACAGTATTTTTGGTTTATGACTTTTTATCTTTTCTTTCTTCTATCTCAAAAACATTTGACAGCCTTGCTATGTCCTGATCCTCCTGCCTCAGATTTCCCAAGTCTCAGGGATCACAGGTGCATATCATCATGCTGACCTTCAGGTTGGACTAGGACTCCAACCCAGGCCTTCCATGTGGTTCCAGCCTGTGGAGCACGCACCTTAGCAGCATGTTCCACTGCTCCTGGGCCCTGCCTCCACATTTATGCATACACCTTCGTTTTACCAATTATCATGTTGTACCTTAATGGTCTGTATGTGTGTCTCTACTAGACTAAGCTCCACTAGTCTAAGAACCTTATTTTATTTGTCTTTATTTTATCCAGCACTTACTAGGAAGCCTTTCAGAAAGCAGATGCTCAAAAATTGCTTGTTACATCTTTCTAACCTAGTAAACAAAGTAACTCCTTATATTTGCAGAAGTGTAGTTGAAACATATGGTAACAAATTTTGTGCCCTCTGGCATAGGCAAAGCTCCAAGCTACCAGTCAGAATCTACTTTTATTATACAGGGTCCTAACACTGATTTTCTGGTACAGAAGAAAGGAGAGAGGCATTCCAAACAGAGACCTACAACATTAGGGAGTAGCCACTAGGATTTGTTTTTAAACAAGCAGAGGGCATCTGACACAGAAAATAACTGGCGCTGGGACCAGCCGATGGCATAATGGTTACATTACTGGACTCTCATATAGTCTATTGCAGTTCGAGTCCCGGACCTGGAGCTTAAAATTCATGCCAGCATCTTTATATGGGTGCCCAAAGTCCTGAGAGGATAATAGAGGAGGGATTGCAGCGTGGCCATCCCTCCCAGGGAGTGAGTTCTTGCTTTCTGTCTCTCTGGTGAGTGCATGTGCCATAAATCACTCTTAGAAAGAAAGAAAGAAAGAAAGAAAGAAAGAAAGAAAGAAAGAAAGAAAGAAAGAAAGAAGAAAACACTGGCACTTTCTCGTAGCCACTGCAGTAGTATTTCTTGAGATCTGTTTTTTACAGATCTTTGACAATTCTGAGCCTGTAGACTGTTGACTGAAAATAATCAACTATAAAAAATTAATAATTAATGTGGTTTATTTTTAAGTAGAATATGAGTGACCTAGGCCCTGAGAGGAGGCAAACATGCCTTTCTTGGGGTAATCAAGTACAGGGGTTCTTTTTATTTGATTTTGAGAGTGATGGGCAAAATTAGTGAAAAGATTTTCATTTGTCTGGCCCAAAAAGGCGGGACATGTGGAAGCAGGAGCTTGTAGGTTATAGGCGAATTCTACAATTTTTAGGTTGGCGATTGGAAGGGAAAATCTATGTTTTAGAAAGAGATAAGCAAAAGAACAGACTGTAATTGGTTGAATATACATCTTAAAGATTTTAATGTCAGGGACAGGTTATAGGAAGAATCTTATTAATGGAAAAAATGGTCTGTTGATGTTTGTGGGCATGACTCCCCCCTAGGCCCTCTGGAAAGGACTTTGGAAAAATAGGAAAAAGTAGTCAGACTTCTGTCCACAAGACTTTCTCAGATTTAAAACAAAAACAAAAAACCCAGGAGCACATCCTTGCTTACTTCTCTTGTTTCCTTCCTAGCTGAAGTGACAAGGCCAACTGTGAGGCCCTGGTTTCCTGGCAGTAATAGAGAAGATGGCTTTTTTCTCCCTGGGCTTCTCTCTCTTCTCTCCTCTTCCTGGGTTGCAGCAACAGTGTTGTCTTGGACTTCGTTTTTCAGGGAAGCAAAGTGCATAGGCCACAGTGAATTTTTGCTTTATTGGCTAAAACCTTAGTTCTTTTTTTTTTTGGAGAGGTTTTTTGCTATAGGGCGCGTGCGCTCGCCAGACAGACAGAGACAGAGAGATAGAAAGCGAGAAATCACCCCCCAGGGGGGATGGCCACTCCGCAATCCCTTCTCCATTCTCCTCTCGGGATCTTGAGCACGCATGCACACGCGACATAGCCATTATGCTAACTGCTGGTCCCTAAAACCCTAGTTCTTAAACTTGAACGTGAGTCAGAATCTTTTGAGAGCTTGCTAAACCAGAAATGCTGGGGCCTGTCCTTGCATTTCTGATTCAATAGGTCTGGGTTGGGGCAATTTGCATTTGTAAAAAGTTTCCAGGTGCTGCTGTCACTGCTGATCTTACCTTGAGAATTATTGACATAAACAATAGACTCTAGCAAGACCACAAAGAAAAAACACTGGTTAAAGAGGAAAATAGATCATTTCATCCTTGATCAGGTATTTCTTTCTTCATTTATATGGGCACCTGCATATTTTTTTCCAGTTGGAGACTTTGTGACTTGATGATTTTCACTTTTGTAACCAGTTGAACTTGATATTTACTTTCAGATATTTACTTACACCAAATAAACATTATTATACATGATTTAAAAATAGATATTGGCATTGTGACTTCCTTGTAAGGGCTGGTCCCCCAAACCTGCTCTGTCATGTATCTGTATCACTGACTCATATCAAGACCAAAATCATCATATGCAAACTCACATTAGAACTCAACAATGAGGGAACCAGCAGTTAGCGTAATGGCTATGTCACTGGACTCCCACGTAGTCGACCGCGGTTCGCATCCCGGACCCGGTGGCTTAGAACTCACGCCAGGCGTGTGTGCATGCGTGCCCAAGATCCCGAGAGGAGAATGGAGGAGAAGGGATTGCTGCGTGACCATCCCCCCTGGGGGGTGATTTCTCGCTTTCTGTCTCTATGTCTCTCTCTGTCTGTGTGGCGAGCGCACGTGCCCTATAGCGAAAACCTCTAAAAAAAACCCAAAACTCAACAATGCATGTGCCCCGATGTCACCGCACCACCCCCACCTTCACAACAAACACCATTTACAGTAAATATCAGAATCTATCCATTACATCATTAAGAGAGGCTGTTAAGGCATCATACTATTAATATAAACTACCTCTGGTGGTCTTGCTGTGCACTATGTGTTGGAAGCCAGGTCTCACGTGGCTAACTGCTGTTCAAATCCTTGCTCCTGCTGCTCGAGAAACATACTGGGCACATCTGTGTGCCCTGATGGGAAGGAGAAATGGAGGAAAAGGATTGTAATGTGACTGTGCTCCACAAGGGGTGTTTTCCTCTCCTTCCACCCACCCCTCCATCTCTGAGGAGTGCATTTGGCCTCTGGCAATTAAAACAAAAGTAATTACTTAATGATAGGTCCTAAGTTTAAATTATTATACTTACTGGAAAAAAGTTAACAATGGGGAGAATCAGTGAAAACATCAGAAAAATTGTAATACCCTGAGAAGACCAACACTCATGTCTTTGTGGGTGTTAAAAGAAAAATAAACCAGCCAATGTAAAAGAGTTTTAATAGAGCAAATCTTAACACGACTTAAGCCAGGCAGTTGTCCCCTGACTTCCAGACAACTCCAGCCAGCCTTGGGTCAACTCCGCATTTAAGTCGGCAGGAAACTATCTTACAAAAAACTGTGAGGGGGACCAGCAGTTAGTGTAATGGCTATGTCGCTGGACTCCCACATAGTCGACCGCGGTTCGAGTCCCGGACCCGGCGGCTTAAACTCACGCCGGGCGCGTGTGCGTGCGTGCCCAGGATCCCGAGAGGAGAATGGAGGAGAAGGGATTGCGGCGTGGCCATCCCCCCTGGGGGGTGATTTCCTGCTTTCTGTCTCTCTGTCTCTCTCTGTCTGTCTGGCGAGCGCACGCGCCCTATAGCAAAAACCTCTCCAAAAAAAGAAAAAAAAAAAAAAAAAAAAAAAAAAACTGTGAGGGAATGAGGTAGAGAAATCATTGGTTACATTCTGATGTTTGTCTGCATTAACATGGTTTAAAAGGCGAGATGCCTATGACTGACCAAAGTCTACCTGCCGTTATTGGTTGTAACCTAGCAACCAGCTCAGAAAAACAGCCTAACTTGCATGATTTTTGGCTTATCCATAGGAATCGAAGTGTGGGAGTACAGTGGCTGCTTTAAAAGGTCAAAATAGTTTAATTTAACAAGGGATCATAACTTGCATCCTCTAGGCCACTCACTCCATTTTTGGGGCTAAAATATTCTCTCTGTACAGCTAGAATGAGAAAGAACAAAGGTGGGTGACTGATTTTGAACCAGAATTGTTGCTGACAATAGGAGTTCCTGAGCAAGATAAACACCCCTCCCATTTTTCCCTTAGTGTGACTTGGAGAGCAGGATGAATATTACACTGAGTGAGTTTCATATTTCTTTTTTTTTTTTTTGGAGAGGTTTTTTTCGCTATAGGGCGCGTGCACTCGCCAGACAGAGAGAGAGAGACACAGAGACAGAAAGCGAGAAATCACCCCCCAGGGGGGATGGTCATGCTGCAATCCCTTCTCCTCCATTCTCCTCTCGGGATCTTGGGCACGCACGCACACGCGCCCGGCGTGAGTTTTAAGCCACCGGGTCCGAGACGCGAACCGCGGTCGAATACGTGGGAGTCCAGCGACATAGCCATTACGCTAACTGCTGGTTCCCTCATATTTCTTTTTTTAAATAACTTTATTTATTTTTATTTTATTTGACCAGAGTGGGACAGAGTGCGAGAGAGAAAAGGAAAGCGAGAAAGCTGCTTGGTCTGGGACTCGAACCGCAGTTGGCCATGTAGGAATCTAGTACCCTTAACCACCACACCACCTGCTGCCCTGAGCTTCATATTTCATTGGTACTAAAACTCACATCATTTTGCACCTCTAACATCTCTAACATTCTGATGCATCTTACAGCAAATGGTGCTTTGTGATGATGGTTGGCTAGGCGGTGGTCATGAGCGGTGATGAGTACGACTCTGGTTATTCCCGGCGCAATGACTTGGCAACTGCACATTTCTCTCAACGTATCATGTAAGGAGAAACGGACACACTGCCTATTGTTTGAAAATCCTTCACGGATACCTTTAGGTAAGTGCAAGAGAGTCCTGGTATCAAAATTTGAATAACTGTCAGTACCTTGAAAGAAAACAGCAATGGCATACTCTTAGGACATCCTACATTATCAATACATGGTAATTAAGGACACAGAGGGCACTTCTGCATGGAATAACACAGACACCAATGACTAAGATTTGAGAAATGCAATGAAGGATAGGGATTCAAAAATGAAGAGGGACCAGCAGTTAGCGTAATGGCTATGTTGCTGGACTCCCATGTAGTAGAGCACGGTTCGTGTCTTGGACCTGGTCGCTTAAAACTCACGCCGGGCACATGTGCGTGCGTGCCCAAGATCCCGAGAGGAGAATGGAGGAGAAGGGATTGTGGCATGGCCATCCCCCCTGGAAGGTGATTTCTCGCTTTCTATCTCTCTGTCTCTCTCTGTCTTTCTGGTGAGTGCATGCGCCCTATAGCAAAAACCTCTCCAAAAAAAAAAAAAAAAAAGAAGAAGAAGAAGAAGAAGAAGAAGAAGAAGAAGAAGAAGAAGAAGAAGAAGAAGAAGAAATAATAATAATTAGGGACCAGCAGTTAGCGTAATGGCTATGTCGCTGGACTCCCATGTAGTTGACCATGGTTTGCATCCCAGACCCAGTGGCTTAAAACTCACGCCAGGCACGTGTGCGTGTGTGCCCAAGATCCTGAGAGGAGAATGGAGGAGAAAGGATTGTGGCGTGGCCATCCCCCCTGGGGGGTGATTTCTCGCTTTCTGTCTCTCTGTCTCTCTCTGTCTGGACAGTGCACGCGCCCTATAAGCAAAAACCTCTAAAAAAAAGTGAAGAAATTATACGGATTTCCTAAGAAATTTATCTTTGCTTATATTTTCCTTTATATATGCTCAAGAGTGATGTTCAGTAACAATGTATGTCTATTTCTAAAAGTGCTCATTCAGTAAGTATCTCAAAGTTCCAAATGATGAAAACATTACAAATAGTTAATTGGGAATACCTCTTTTTTGGTAACACCTGACAACTATTTTGGTCTGAGGACTCCTTTTACACTCTTAAAAATTACTGAGGACCTGGCTGGCTCCATGGGCTGGTGGTTAAGACAACCGAATCCCACATGGCTGACCCTGTGGCTCAGATTCCAGAGATGGTGGCTTGGTGAAACACACTGGGAGTGTGTGCATGCATGTGTGACTAAAATCCTGAAAGGAGGGGAGATGGAGAAGGGACTTTGGTGTGACCATTCCCCAAGAGGGGGTGTTTTCTCTTTCCCCCATCTCTCCTGTGAATACATGCACCCTCTAGGAAAAACAAGAAAAGTTAAAAACCCTAAAGAACTGTGGTTTATGTGATCATACCAGTATTTACCATATTAGAAATTTAAACAGAAACCTTTAATACCAAAAAATATGTAGGCACACATTCCATTAGCTGTCAAAGAGAATAGCATCACACAACGCACAGCCCCTGGACAACTCCAGTATACACCGGTGAGAGATGAGAGTGCAAATGGCAGGTAATGTCGCGGTGTTAATAGAAAAAGGGTGCTGATCTTGTGGATCCCCTGAAAGGGAGAACCACACTTTGAGACTCAATGGCATATAAAATAACAGCATGATTTATACCATTACAGTTTAGGGATAGGGATATATTTCCACCTTAAACTATTGAAAGCCAAATCTTGAATGCGTGGAAAATTGTGTGGTAGGACAGTTGGTGTGGTTCTGTGAGACACTGAGAAATTAATGATGTATTTTTCTTTTGTGGTTGTGGGAATTGTCCCACCTCCTGTAGGTGCCTGGCTCACAATGGGTATCTTGAAGGTCTGGGTAATTCTGACTCTAGGAGGAGGTATTGGTGTATCTTCTCCTGCCTAGGTTTCAGGAGGTAGTGGGACCTGGTAGTCTAAATTTATCATAGATAAAAGGATGAAGAAGAAAGGATGAGAATGGTTTGGCCCCAGGGAGACTACGCTGAATTTCCTGAATATTAGGAGAAGAGATGGGCTGGCAGTTTCTGCAATGGATAAAGATCTCAGGCAGTCCAGAAATGGCTGTGTGGGTTCCTGTGGAATACACACACTAGTTGCACAGGGTGGTTGGAGTACCAACCCGGTCCCACTGGGCAGTCAGGTCAAGAGATAAGTCAGCTACTGGGAGCTTCTGGCCTTCAGGGTACCATGTAGGCCTGAGCAAGAAGATCCTGACAGTCACCATGCATTGTTACCTAAGATCTCATCTGCTACTGTCCTGACCTGAAATCCCAGAACCTTCTAAGGAAGGGGGACTACAGTTGCCCACCGCACCATTCGTACCCAACCAACCAAACAAAAACCACCACTAGATAAAAACAGCACCAAAAAACAGATCGGCTTTCATAAAGACACTGTAGAATATAGGAGTCAACAAAGTGGTCACGAGCAGATTTGAGGTCATCCTGCCTGAGTTCAATTTTTAGCTTGTCACTTACTCGCTGGGGGTGAGGCTGCTGATAGAACCCATCTCACAGGACAGCACTGGGAGCATTGTATGAGTGACTCCTGGAATCTCTTCAAATAGTGCCTGGCACTTAGAGCAAGGGCTATCTGTGTGTCTCATCTCTTGCACCTCAGATGTCCTGGAGACATCACACGTGCCACACTGCATCTTCTGCGAGCTGGAACGCCTCAAGTTTGACCCTATGCCTAAGCCTCTGCATTGATAGCAACATTAAAGCCGTGAGTCTAGGGAAGGGAGGACAGGAAAGTACTGGAAATTGCTGAAGTACTCCACTGGGGAGTGCTTGGCCCTGCCTGCACCGAGGGGTCTCTGGGCCTGCTCCTGCAGCCTAGAAGATCTTTTCATCCCAGTGAAGGCAGTGAGTACTGTCAAGAAAACTCCTCCCAGCTTCGGAGGGACTGAGAGCGTTTCTCAGGCATGAGCACCCGTGTTCCAGGCACTGCACAGCTAAATCTGTGCATTTCCTCCAGAGTCAAACGAGGTCTAGGGCCTCCCTATTTCTCTTTAAATTTTTGCACCATCCGGAGGTACCTTCGAATCTGAGCAGGGAGGTGGGGCTGTGGGGAGCCCTGGGCAAGACAGTCAACGCTTAGCCACCTGCCGGAAGAAGTCTGGAATCGTCTGCAGCTCAAGGCACTGTTCCCCGAGCCCCTCCTCCCGCAGGATCCCGCCCCCAAAGTGGGTGTGGCTGGCGCGCCGCCCGCGGGCTCCCCCTTGGGGGCGGGGTCGGGGGAGGGGCCTGCGAACCAGTCGCGTCCAGCGGGCGGGCGGAGCGGAGAGCAAGGAGGCGGGCTGGGGAGGCGCCACATCCGGAGGCTGCCCCACACTGCATAAAGCCGCTGCCGCCGCAGTTTTCCTCCAGCAGCAGCTCTGGACTTTCCTCAGCTGCATCTCCAATGCCCCAGAGAGACCATGGGTGCCCCGCACTGGTGGGACCAGCTGCGGGCTGGCAGCTCGGAGGTGGACTGGTGTGAGGACAACTACACCATCGTGCCTGCCATCGCCGAGTTCTACAACACGGTGCGGGTCGCGGGAGGGGGAGGGCCGGCGGGCGGGAGGGACTGTCCCCAGGAGCCTAAGCGCCTGCAAGCTGGATGTGGGTGTCTGCTTGTATCTGGGGCATTCCTTCTCCAGGGCCAGAGTCGATCCACGCCCCCTTCTCTGCTCGCCTTTTCCAGTTCTCCATCTGTCCTCTCCTGCCCATATTCCTGATGTCTGGGCTCATCCTCCTCCTGTCATTTCCTTCTGATGGCCCTATTGTCCAACCAGGGATCCATATCAGTCCATTCTCCCTGTTCGGGTCAGTTGGTGGCGGTGGACCCGCCGAGGCAACTCCCTTCCTCCCTTAGGATCTCTGTGGCGTGACGCACTTGGGTCGCATTGTGCGTTTTTTGCCCTGAATACCTGTTCTGGGAGTACACGGAAAGGGGAAACCCCAAGCAGGTTTCAGGGGCGGGTCCATTCCTACTAGGCTGACTTGCCTTGCTTCAATAATGGTCGAATTATTTTTGTCTAGAATCAAGTAAATTACTATTACTTTTTTCCCCCTCTTGCTTTTAGTGTTCATTCTGGAGCCAGTTTCTAATTCAACTCCTCCAGATCTGTTTCCTCTCCAGGTCTTAAATCTGAGGTTCAAGTTTGGGAGTGATACTGAGCAGGTTTTCTGGACTTGTCTGGGTGACTAGCTGTGGCCAAGCAGAAACCTCCCCACCATAGAGTCCTGTGTATTTTGAGGGAAAAGTCACAGCTGTGAGAGGAATTGCCTCCTTTTATTTATTTATTTATTTTGCTGTACCCATGGCTCAAGATTCTGGTATAAATGTAAGTCTTCGCAGGGTCATTTCTGTGGCTTATCGTTTCACTGTCCAAACACAGCAAACAGGAATTCCTGATTTGAGTCACTGTGAATTTGAGGTTGTTATTTAGGATTTTTTAGCCTTGGATTTGCTCGACAGGACTGCATCCTTGGCAGGAATCAACTGTTTATTGCCCAGAGGAATCTCAGATGATCCAACCCTTGTCTTTTAATTTGTATGATGAGAAAACCGGGCTCTTGAGGCAGCTGTTGTATCCACATTTCTGGCATGACTAGGGTCACAATCCGGAAGTCTCCACTCTCCCTCCTCTCAGTGCTGAAATCCATGGCTGTCGTCTACACAACACTCCTGCTGCTGCTGTTTTTTTTTTGGTAAAGGTTTTTGCCTTAGGGTGCTATGTACGCTCCAGAGAGAAAGAGAGATGGAGACAGTGAGAGGGAAAGTGAGAAATCAATCACCGGAGGGCTGGCCATGCCGCAATCCTTTCTCTTCCATCCTCCTCCTGGGATCTTGGGCACACATGCACACACGCCCAGCATGAGTTTCAAGCCACTGGGTCTGGAACTAGAACTGCAGTCGCCATGTGGGAGTCCAGTGACATAACCATTACTCCATGTGCTGGCCCCCTGCTTTTTTTTTTTTTTTTTTTTTTTTAATGACTAACTTAGTTCCTCAGGAAAACCTTGTCTTCTGCTGTCCATCGATACTGTGAAAGACACCCATGGTGGAAATGGCCACCCCTTATCTGTTGTACAACCTTAGGGAGCATGCTCTCAGGTATAGACGGGTCACTCAGTGGATGAGCTGGAGCAGGGCTGGGTACTTTCATTTTTTAAAGATTTATTTATTTAATTCTGTTATTAATTTGACCAGAGAGACAGAGGGAAGGGGAGAAAGCAAGCCACTAGGTCCTGGACTCGAACTGCGGTCAGCCATGTGGGAATCCAGCGTATTTATCCACTAGGCCACAGGCCGGCTCTAAGGCTGGATACTTTCAACAAGGAGAAGTAGCAGTGGTAACTAGAATCTTTGCTTGTAAGTGAATCTGTGAAACATTAAGGGTTTCACCAGAGTTAAAGAAGAGTGATAGCTTGGTGACAGGTTCTCACGTACTTGGCAAGGTAGTTATTGGTGTAGGCCTGTAGAGAGGGCTAGGCCTGTCAGTTTAGGCCCAAAAAGCAAGTATAAAGCTGCTTCAAACAAGCCAAGGGTGCTGGATAAGGGGGAGAGTTTATTTCGTCATTCATTACTTTTAATCTAGTCCCTTTGGAGTTATGTAGCAACTGCCAAAGTCTTCTAGAAATGAACTGGTCATCTTTACCTGCAGTGTCTGTGGCTGGTTCTGATCCATCTGATGAACCTTTTTCCTTAGAATACTTGTGAACTACAGGATTTGGTCTGGCAAAGCACAGAGTTTAAGGTCTCCAAGAAGTATAGCTGGTCTCCTAGAGTGTGGTGGCACCTGCCCTATGGCAAAAACCTATAGTTGGTCTCCTAATTTTGTTGAGTGTATGGTCCAAAGACTAGCAAAAATAATTTCTTCCCCTCTGTTCCCATAGCCCTGTTATCTTATGATTCTTAGCAGAGACCATGCCTGTGCTTATCTCATTCCAGTACTGAGGAGGACAGTGAACTACTCCTACCTGGTAAACATCTTAAATCCTCATAAGGGAGCAGGTCTAATTATCCATTTTATAAGAAACTAGCAGTCACTAACAATTTGAGAAAAACTTAAAGGAATCGACAGTGTTGAATCAAGACAAGACTGTGAGAGGGATCTAGAATCTTCTTCACAGATCTTAAGAGTAACACGTCACGAGTACTTCAGTCAGCACTGGCTACCAGTAGCTGTTTACTGTGTGCTGAGGCTCTGCTGGGTACTCTGTACTCACGGTAGGCTGGACATAGAACCTGGTCCATTTGACTCTACAAAGATGGCTCTCTTGCGCTGATTAAACTGCCACCGACACTGAGTGGGTGTCCAAAGCATTTTGTTCTTGGGTTCTGCATATCTCTATTGCCTCTAGACCTTGTCACCAACATCTGCTTTACCAAATCCAAACACCTCTTCTAAGAATGTATCGTTTCTTTTCAGTCTTTTCTTGTGCTTATTTTATACTGTTTCTTCTACATATGAGTTTTTTTGAGTTGTGTTTCTTTGTATACTTAAAAGTATTTTAAAATTAACTATAGAGCTTGTGCGTGCACATGTGTGAGAGAGAGAAAGTGAGAGAGAGAGACACAGAGATATGAGCGTATTCTACAGGGTCTGTGTACACCATGATCCTCCTCTCCAGTCTTCTAGCCCATAGGATTTTGGGCGCTTGTGTGAGTGCTGGTGTGTTTCAGGGTGACTGGGCCAAGAACTTGAACCATGGTCCCCTGAATCTGGGATCTAGCTTCTTGAGCAGGGCATTACCACTGTACCACAGAGCTAGCCCTTTTTATGTTTTAAATTTTAAGGCCCTTGTCACACAGACCTAGCCACTTTGCAGAAAAGTTGAGTCTGCCTTCTAAAAATTGGGCTTGGTCTTTGGGGACTTTGTTGTTGGGCAGTGACTCAGGGTGACAGAAGGAAATCAACTGGTGCTGAAAAAAGTCTTGAAGCAAAATACATATATAAAATCAGCTCCAGTCTGTTACTTCTCTTTCTGATAAGCAAAGCAGAGCTCTCCATATGCCAAAGTTCATGGCCCACGATCTGTAGGGCAGAATCCAGTTACCTACCTGTCTGTCTGTCTGAGTATTTATCTGCCAACTGCTGTGCACCAGTCACAGAGACCAGATCTGTGAACAATCACCTGGGTGGTGGGGACCATAACAGAGGTGTGTGCAAGTTACTGAAGGTGTTACTAGTACTCTGCATGCAGTTAGTGTTCTGTGGGGACTACATGGGGACTTTTACAAGAAACTTTCTGAGTAGGGTGACCAAACTCACCCTAGTTTTTGCCTGAAAGCTTCCTGAACTGAAAGTCCCATGGTCTGGGAACCTCCCTGACATTTGGTCAGCCCAGAGGCAGGAGTGGAACAGTGGAGTGGGTAGATAGGAATTGGCATAAAATTAAGACCCATGGAAATCCCTTCAGCCAGGGCAAATGTCCTTAACTGTTTGTGTACCTACTGTTGAGAAAACTTATAGCCTGTTCTGTCATATTTACTCTCTCCCTGGGAAAGTGCAATTTCACATGCCTCAGGATGAAACTGCAGTGTGTTCATGAGATTATTTTGGAGCAAATATCACATAGAGATTCATAGAATGAGGAAGTTTCTAAGGAAATAACACATTTTGAAATTATAGTTTCCTTTTAATTGGAAAAAAATCTATCTGTAGGGATTAAACAAACTAATTTTCCAAAGGATAATCCAGCATTAGGCTTTAAAAAACATCCTGGGCTGAACTAGTCTACAACTTCAGTGATCCACACAACTTCAAATTTTTCAATTGTCAGGAGGGTGTGTACATGAGAGAGGGAGAGACAGACATAGAGACAGAGACAGAGAACATCCACCAGTGGGTGTGTGGTCATGCCACAGTCCCTTCTCCTTCATTTCTCCATTCTGTTGGGATTTGGGGCATGCATGCACACATGCCTGGTATATTTTCCAAGATGCTGGAGGCAGGATTTGAACCATGGCCAGGCATGGGGATATGGCTCCCTTAACTGGTAAGCCATGGGCTGACCCTGATTTACATACTTTTTTAATTTTTAGAGGTTTTTGCTTTAGGGCATGTGCACTTGCTGGAGACAGAGACAGAGACAGTGAGAGGGAAAGTGGAAAATCACCCACTGGTTGGGAAGATGGCCACGTCACAATCCCTTCTCCTTCATTCTCCTCCTGGGATCTTGGGTACACATACACATGTGTCCAGCATGATTTTGAAGCCACTGGGCCCAGGACTCAAACTACTGTCAGCATGTGGGAGTCCAGTGACGTAACCACTACACTATCTTCTGGCCCCCTGACCTACACTATTTTGAAGGCAAGTTTCATTTCTCAGTAGAGATGGAGCTATTGAGTCTTCCCTTCCCCACCCCCAAGTTAGTTAGAAGGTACACGCACCATAAAGACAGAAAGAGAAAGGGAAAGTAACAAAGCACACACACACACACACACACACACCCGTGGGGGATGGTCACACTGCACTCTCTTTTCCTCCATTCTCTTTTGGGACTTTGGGCATGCTCACACACATCCTGTGTGCCTTTCAGGCCACTGGGTCTGTGACTCAAACCATGCAGTCAGACATGTGAGATCTAGCTGCCCTGACCACCACACCACTGGCTGTCCCTGTCGTTTAATTTTAGAATTTTTATTTATTTTATGGCTAGAGGGCATGTGTGCTCAGCAGAGAGAGACAGACAGAGAAAGATAGAGGGGAGAAAGCACCCCCACTCCCATGGGGAGTGGTCATGCTGCAATCCCTTCTCCTCCATCTCTCCCTCCTTTTGGGATTTTGGGCACATGTGCCTGGTGTGTTTCTCAAATCCCTGTCTGGGACTCAAACCATGCAACTGGCCATGTGGGATCGACAGGTCCTGGAGCTAGCCCAGGTCTACTTTTAACCACTACTTCTGCTAATTTGTTTCTCTGTATTTCTTTGACCTTGTCTCCACTTTTTGCCTTGAGGGGAGTCTCCCTTTTTCTTTCCGTATGTTGATATATTGAATTAGAAATCATAAAGGCCAGCAAGCCATGGCTGACGGGCTGTATAGAAGTAGTAATGTAATTCAGTAGCATTTGGAGCCTGTGTCACATAGTGCTTGTAAATGATGTTTCTTATATGTGCATTCAGAAATAATGTGTGGGGGGACCAGCAGTTAGCATAATGGCTATGTCGCTGGGCTCCCATGTAGTCGACCATGGTTCGAGTCCTGGACCCGGTGGCTTAAAACTCACACTAGGCTCATGTGCATGCGCGCCCAAGATCCCAAGAGGAGAATGGAGGAGAAGGGATTGCGGGATGGCCATGCCCCCTGGGGGGTGATTTTTCGCTTTCTGTCTCTCTGTCTCTCTCTGTCTTTCTGATGAGCACACGTACCCTATGGCAAAAACTTCTCTCTAAAAAAAAAAGAAACAATAATAATGTGTGGGACCAGCCAATGGTGTGGTTTGGTTCAGGTGGCTGGATCTTACATGACTGAGTCCATGATTCTGGTTGCAGAACCAGTGGCTTAAAAGGCTTGGGGGGTATGTGCATGTGCACCCAAAATCTTGAAAGGAGACATGGAGAAGAAGGGATTGTGGCATGCTATTCCCCATGAGGGATGCTTTCTCACTTTCCCTTTCCCTTTCTTTTTCTGTGTCTCTCTGGGGAGTGCAAATGAAAAAAATAGTAACTGTTGGGAACCGGCCTTTTTTCTAGTGGTTAAGGAAGCTGGAGCACACATAGCTGACCATATGGTTTGGATTTTGGCTAGTGTTTTGAAAAACTGCCAGACGTGTGCATGGGTGCCCCAAATCCCAACGGGATGGTGAAATGGAGAAGGGAGTACAACATTCTGGTGGAGGGTAGGGGTGCTTTGTCCCTTTCTCTGTCTGGTGAGCGCATGTGCCCTCTGGCAATATAAAACAGTTAAAAATAATAAAAAAGATAATGCATCATAATTTTGTGATAATATATAAACACACTTAAATGCGAGAATGTGTACCTTACTAGAGGAAATATAAATTGATAAAACCGTTCATAGGATCTCGGTAGTAGGTAGTTGGACTTGGCTGAAGGCAGGCAGACTGGGAGAATTAGAAGTAATGAAGACCAACTGGGGTAAAAATCAAATTGTGTTACAATTTCCAATTTTGTAGGTGGATTGTGACTTGGTGCTCATTTTACTAGAAAGTGGCTAAATGAACTGCTGCCATCTGAGTGCTTAGAGCAGATGAACTAAATCTGTATTAATTAAGATGAAGAGGTTTGCAGACATATTGTTGAATGAGAAAAGGAAGGTGAAAATGATAATGTTACAAGATGTGGCATATGTATATGTGTGTTCATGTAAATGCAGAGAAAATGACTTGACTAAGAATCTAGAACAGTTATTTCTGGGGGGGAGGTAGAAAAGAGAACTTAAGCTTTTGTGACCAGCAGCTGGTGTGATGGCTATGTCACTGGACTCTCATGTAGTTGACCATGGTTTGAGTCCCGGACCTGGTGGCTTAAACTCATGCTGAGCGCGTGTGCATGCATGCCCAATATCCTGAGGGGAGAATGGAGGAGAAGGGATTGCAGTGTGGCCATCCCCCCTGGGGGGTGATTTCTTGCTTTCTGTCTCTCTGTCTCTCTCTGTCTTTCTGGTGAGCTCATGTGCCCTATAGCGAAAACCTCTCCCCCCTCAAAAAAAAAAGGAGAACTTAAGCTTTGAATTGTACTCCTTTCTTACAAAGAGAACACATTCACACATACGAGGGGAGAAAGACAGGTCTCAAGTCAGCTAATTTCATTGCTCTTCTCCTTGTTCCTCTTCATCTCCTGTCTCCTTTGTTTCCTCTTTCTCCCCCTTTGTCTCTTCCCTCTCCCCCTTTATTTTCTGTGTTTAACAAAACAAAAGTCATGTTTAAATCACGTAATGGGCCATATATGCACAGTGTGTGAAGCATTTCAATATTTTTAGATACCAATTGAAGAGTTAAACCAAGGAGGTCAGAATGTGGTTGGGTGAGTTAGAGGTGAGAATCAGCCAAAGGCAGTAGAAAGAGCTGCAGATGCAAGAAGTTTAGCCATTTTTCAGTGGCCCTGCAGCTTCAGTTCAGTTCAGGTACCTATCCTTGTGGTTCTTCGGAGCCTCATTTAAGTGACCTTTCTCTACTGTCTGATATAAATGACCACTCCTTTCTTCTGAAAGCCTCATGCTCTTGTCTTCCAGACTTTGTCTACTTCATCCACCTATCTCCAGATTGTTTTTGTTTATTTGCTTATTTTTAGTCTTTTTCTGTAGACCCTCTGTTACCCCATCCCCAATCCAGTATGGCTTGTCACATGTGACTGAGAGACTGCAGGAACTGCTAGCTCACCTTGAGACTTGCTATAAGAGTGAAATTTACACTGACTTTTAAAGCCTTAGTATGAACAAAAGAATGTAAAATATGAGGGGTCTTCCAAACATTTATGGAAAACATGTTATAAAAAAATGCATGGATTTCAATTTTTTTGCACCATAATGAACTCATACTTTAATCCATTTCTAATCAACATTTTTAAGTCCTCCTTTATCTCTTAATGATTTTTTTTTTTTTTGGGAGAGGTTTTTGCTATAGGGCGCGTGCGCTCGCCAGACAGACAGAGAGAAACTGAGAGATAGAAAGCGAGAAATCACCCCCCAGGGGGGATGGCCACGCCGCAGTCCCTTCTCCTTCATTCTCCTCTTGGGATCCTGGGCACGCACGCACACGCGCCCGGCGTGAGTTTTAAGCTACTGGGTCTGGGACGCGAACCGCAGTCAACTACGTGGGAATCCAGCGACATAGCCATTACGCTAACTGCTGGTCCCTCTTAATGATATTTTAATAGTGATTTATATGTTCAAGTGATAATATTTTGAATGTATTGTATTAAATGTGATATACTATTAAAATTTTTTAAAAAAAGAAGATGAATGCTCCCAGGAGATACTACAAAATGGCTTTATCCATACTAAAGTCAGGAAGATAAGATGATAACATTTTAAAGCTGGGAAGGAACTTAACAGATTTGATCTTTACCTAAAAATGGGTTTTGGTTGGGGTGAGAAAACTGAAAAAGGGCAGCTAGGAGGAATATTCAGCAGCGCCCAACAGGAAAGGCTTACATTGTTGATGAAAAACTAATGGAAGGGGACCAGCAGACGGTGTAATGGCTGTGTCACTGGATTTCCATGTAGTTGACCGTCTTTTGAGTCCCAGACCCAGTGGCTTAAACTTATACCAGGCACATGTGTGTGCATGCCCAAGATCCCGAGAGGAAAATAGAGAAGAAGGGATTGTGGTTTGGCCATCCCTCCTGCGGGATGATTTCTTGCTTTCTGTCTCTCTCTCTCTCTCTCTGTCTTTCTGGCAAGCGCATGCACCCTATAGCAAAAACCTCTCAAGAAAACAAAATAAAAACAAACAAAAAGCCGATAGAAGATGGAATATGTCTAATCCTCCTTACCCCTTCATTAAACTGCTTTAAAAAAAACATTATTTAGTATAGGCTTTTTCTTTAGAAATGTAAGTGCAAATAAATTAGAATGCTTCCTAATTAATCTATGTAGAAAAGAAAGAAGAGTTATGAGTTTTTTTGTCAAGAGAGGAACCTGAAGAGTTTTCATAGACTGCAGTGTTTACAGCTACTATCAAACAGGTGGCAAGGGTCGCCCTTAATGGTCAGTCATTAAAAAATGAAGGTTGAAGTTTTCTTGGTTGTGTATCTGCAATTTAAAAAGTATAAGAACTTGGTGCATGCAGGTGGCGTAGTGGTTACGATGCTGGACTTCCACATGACTGGCCACAGGTTCGTGTCCCTGACTTGGCAGTTTGAAACTCACAGTGGTTGTACACATACCCATAAATCCCAGAGGAGAACGGAAGAGAAGGGGTTGAGGAGTGGCCATCACCCCTATGGGGATTATTTCTCACTTTCCCTATCTCTCTCTCTGTCTCTTTCCTTCCTGGTGAGCACATGTGCCCTATGGCAAAAAACTTCAAAAAAAAAAAAAAGTACAAGAACTTAAGCAAAATGTGTGAACACGTTCATCCCAGTTTGCAAAAGGACACAGTTGAGCATGCTGCTTTATTTTTTGCCTTTTATTTAATATTCATCTTTCGTTCTACATTTTCCCCCCAGATCAGCAACGTCTTGTTTTTCATTTTACCGCCCATCTGCATGTGCTTGTTTCGTCAGTATGCAACATGCTTCAACAGTGGCATCTACTTAATATGGACTCTTTTAGTTGTAGTGGGTAAGTGGACTTGTTTGGGAACGTGGACTGAAAGGGAGGAAATGGGATTCTGCACACTTCCTGTCCCCTTCGAACATAATGTTTTGTAAACCAAAGTCACTTTGACGTCTTAGCCCACGTTTTCACTTGCTTGATGCCCCAAGGACTCTTTTGAATGCAGGCTTGGGGACAAGGTGGGCAGTAGCTATCACTTACTTGCAGTGGAGACTTTATTTGTGTAATAGCTATTGGTGTCATGCCAGGGCAATTTTCTGAGAACATCTGAAGAAAGTCATGGGAAACAACTGAACTCTGGAGAGACTGGTTTCAAATGGACTTTAAAAAAAATAGATGTTTGATCTCTCATTGTTCTGAGAAATACTTGTATAATTACCATTTCCTCCCACAGACAGGTTGGGAATTCTTCACAATGAGAGAAGGTTGACTTTTATTTACCGACTTTTCCTAAAAGGCTCAGTGGATAAAGACAGAATGTGTTCAACTGTAAAATGATTAAAGTTCTAATGTGCTGATATTTGGGCCCTGCTTAAAATCCTCTTTAGAAAGGCTTGAGGTCTACATGCCTGGGTGGTGTGAGTTTCTTTTTCAGAGAGATAGAGTGATCTGGTGGTTGTGATAGCAGTTGGCGAAAGGGCTATCCTTACGCCGTGTATTGAATTTGTGAGTCTCTTCTTTGGTGACTTTTTTTTTTTTAATTGGTTGTAATTGATTCTAGGAATTGGATCTGTCTACTTCCATGCAACTCTGAGTTTTCTGGGTCAGATGCTTGATGAACTTGCAATTCTTTGGGTTCTGATGTGTGCTCTGGCCATGTGGTTCCCCAGAAGGTATCTACCAAAGATCTTTCGGAATGACAGGTGAGCTCATGCTTAACATTTTTGCATTCAGCACTAGATACAACACTCGATATAATGATGTATATAACAAGAAAAATAATGCATGACTAGCTTGGCCTAATGATGAGCTTATCATTTACTTGTCTAATATCCACTGATGGTCTTTATGATCTGACAGAATAAATAAACTGTCATGTAAAAGAGAGGATTTTAATAATGCTTGGGGGAGGATTTATATAACATAAGTGACAAAAAAGTCAAAAACAGCCCTTGTCTGATATGAGTGGAAAGACTGTCAGTGGGGGAGAAATTACGAACTGATAGCTCTGAGACCTTAGGTTTCCTGCTAGAACATTGCCTCGAGTTCCATCCAGCTTCACCAGTCTTATACATCTGAAGTACAATCCACACTGATGAACTGGCTCTTTGGGCTATTGGTGCTATCGTTTTCAAATTATGTTATATTTACTTCTTATGAGAGCTACACAAACACACACACACACACACACACACTCATACATACCTATACACACACTCACGTATATATCTTCGACCTGGACATGAAGAATTTCAGGAAGGGATACATTTCCATATGTCAGGGTTGTATGGTTATTTATCCAGTAAATATTTTTGAACACTTGCCGTTCACTAGCATTGGGATAGAGCAGCAAACAAAACAGCTGAATCTCTGTTTTTTTGCTATAGGGCATGTATGCTTGGTAGAAAGAGAGAGCCAGGGAGAGGGAGAGGGAGAGGGAGGAGGGAGAGGGGAAGAAGGGGAGAGGGGGGGAGAGAGAGAGAGAGAAAGAGAGAAATCACTGCCCCTGAGAGGGATGGCCATGTTGCAGTCCCTTCTCCTCCTCTCTCCTTTTGGATTTTGGGCAAGCATGCACATGTACCCATGAATCTCTGTTCCTAATGAGCTTACACTAAAGCTGAGGAATTACAAATCAGTAATATAATATTAGGGCACAATAAGTGCTATAATGAAAAATGAAGCTGGTAAGATTATAGTGGTGACTTAGGTACTGATTTAGAGTTTGGTCAGAAAACCTTTCTAAGGAAGCTGTAGAAAATTTGTTACTAATTGAAGAAACAGAGTCGAATCAGCTTAATAAAGAAACAGTCCCAGAACACATCACCCACATATTTTTTCTGCAGGACTCTGTTTTGTTAAAAAATATACATATGGATAAATAGCCTAAAATATGGATTCAATGAAGCAAGGTGTGTGGGTTCAGGAAAGAGTTATACTACAGTTTCCTAGTACTCTACCAAGGAGTAAGGGTAATGGGCCTATTAAAGACTATCTGCTGTCTGTGGACTGAGGTGGAGGAGTGTATGTGAAAAATGTTGGCTGCAAAAAGAACATTGTGGAACTGTGTGTGTGCGATATCCTAATTTTAGAATGAATGAACTAAACACTTTTCTGAGTGTGTGTTTTTATATGTGCACAACAATGCCTGGGAGGAAGAGGACACCAAACTACTACATCAGCTATTCTTGGGCTTTGGAGTGGGGAGGAACTTCTTTTACTTTTAATCTGAAACGGTTGAAAATTTTTTTTACAATGAGTGCATGTTAATTATTTTAAAATTTGTTTATTTAATTTTACTTGTTATTATTTATGTATTGTTAAAAATTTCACCAAAGAGAGAAGGAAAAGGAAAGTGAGAAAGTAAGCTGCCAGGTCCAGTACTCAAACCAGAGTCAGCCATGTGGGAGTCTGGTGCCTTAATCACCATGCAACCTGCTGGATTCACATGTTAATTATTAATACTAAAGTTTTATTTTTAAATAAGGTAGGAAGAAAGAATACTTTAAATAGATTAGCTGTACAGTCTTTTCCTAAGAAGCAGGATTTGAATGAAATAGTGTTATTGCTAAGTATCATCTAGCAGATAGAAATGCCTTAAAAAGGTTACTTACTAGAATGAGAGAGAAAAGGAAAGAGCTGTTTACAAGTAGTTCCTGGTCTTAGATGAAATGTGGTTCTCCATTTTGCTGAGGCCTTCTCATCTACAGAGAAAGTATGCTTTAAAATGGGGCAGTTGGTTTAGTCTGTCTCCAGTTTTTAGTCTTAAAATTTTTTTTTTAATTTATTCATGCTAGAACTCATGCATGTACATGTGAGAGAGAGAGAGAGAGAGAGAGAGCCCAATAAAAATACATCCTCCACAGGGTTTGGTTACATCACAATCCCTGTCCTCTTATCCTCTAAGCCATTGGACCTTGGGCCCTCGTGCATGTCTGGTGTGTTTCAGGCTGACCAGGACAGAGACTTGAACCACAGTCACCATGTGGGGTTTGACTTCTCTTGAGGACTGTGCCTCCCCACTGTACCAGAGGGCCTTTCAAGTTTCTAGTCTTGTTTGGTTTCCTTGTTGAGCTTCAGGAGAAGCCTTGTGAGGTGGAGGAGGGAGTGAGGGCAGAGTGGAGGTAGAGGGCCAAGGCAGAGTTAGGAGGCTGGTTGACAGGATGACTGTCTTTGACTCTGCATGGAAAACAACCCATTTGCCTTTTGGCTTTGCCTACTGTCCCACTGGGTGCCCACAGGCCACCTCATCCTTTCTCTGAGCTTGGTGTATGTTAGGGTGAGAGCTAAGGAACTGCTTTTCACTTAGATCAGGTCTTTCAAATCCTGGAATCTGAGTGAGAAATTGAAGAAATGGAAATAAGGGTTTTGTTGGTTTAGCATTCGGGAGACCTGAGTGAAATTCTGAATGACAATTTCTCATGGGTTCGTTATAGAGAACCTTTTTCCTTTTATAGCTTCTTAGAGGTAAAAATGAGGAGATGCTCTGAGGAGCAGGAGAGAAGAAAATGGGACAATAACATTGTAATGAATGTTTACCAACTTTAATAATGAAGACATATCATGAGGCAGGGATATCTTTGGGCATTTGCAGCTTTTCCCTTGCCAGCACCCTGTGACATTTCTCTGGGGAAGGGATGAAGTGTGACCATTTCGTCCTTAGTACAAAGAGAATCCTTGGAGGTGCTGCCCTGGCTTTGGAGACTGCCTGGGTTTGAGTCCTAGCTTCGCTACTTGCTGACTGCTTAGCATTTGCCTCTTCCTGTTCCCTCAACTATGGAATTAGGTACTTAACAGTACTTCCCTCAGCTTCTTCAGGATGACCCTGCAGAGCAGTTAGCACAGTACTCAACAATGTGCTGAGGACTCTGTCACAGCTTGCTGTCTATATATCCCTGCCTGCATTCCTGAGATATTCATATACACTGAAGGAAAAAAAGGGCATTAAAATGTTTCATGAGAGACCAGCAGATGGTATAATGGTTACGTTGCTGGACTCCTATGTAGTTGACCACAGTTCGAGTCCTGGATCCAGCGGCCTAAAACTCATGCTGGGTACATGAGTGTGCATGCCCAAGATCCCGAGAGGAGAATGAAGGAGGAGGGATTGTAGCGTGGCCATTCCCCTGGGGGGTGATTTCTTGCTTTCTGTCTCTCTGTCTCTCTGGTGAGCTCACATGCACTATAGCAAAAATATCTCTTAAAAAAATTAGTGAGCAAAGGAATAAAAAAAGGTGAGCAAGGAAAAGAAAAAAGGGGAAAAATGAGTAAGGATTTCAGCTCTATTTGCATACCTGCCATTTTTTAGTGATGGGGAGACAAAAAGGCCAAAGCTCTCTGGGTGGGCATCATTGCCTGTGATGCAGAGCAGGTGACAGTTCTGCAGTGGAAGTGGCAGTCCTGACCAAAACATTCATGTCAAAATCAGCATTTCTGGGTCAGCACTGTAGGGCAGTGGTTAGGCCCTGTGCAGAGAGCCAGATCCCACATGACTGACTGCAGCTCAAATCTCTGGTTCCAGCAGTTTGAAAAATATAACAGGCACTTCTGCCTGTGTGCCCCAAGTCCTCTGGCATGGAGAAATAGAAGTAAAAGGATTGTAATGTGAGGGGTCGGCGGGTGGCATGGTGTTTAAGAGTGCTGGACTCCCACATAGCCGACCGTGGTTCAAGTCCTGGACCAGGCGGCTTAAGGAGCATGATACCTCTTTAAAAACAAAACAAAAATCAAAATAGGATTTCTATAGACCAGATTGTCTGATTTAACTGCCTGAACTTGCCAGATAGTTAACATTTATCTTTGTTTTGATCTTCCTTTCTTTCTTCCTTTCTTTCTTTTTTTTTTTTGCTGCAGATTTTGCTGGAATATTTATTTTTTTTAAGAGAGATTTTTGCTATAGGGCATGTATGCTCATCAGAAAGACAGAGAGAGAGAGAGAGAGACAGACAGACAGAGAGACAGAAAGGGAGAACTCACCCCCCAGAGAGGATGACCATGCTATAGTCCCTTCTCCTCCATTCTTCTCTTGGGATCTTAAGGCATGCAGCCACACGTGCCCAGTGTGAATTTAAGCCGCTGATCCAGGACTCTAAGTGCAATCGACTATGTGGGAGTCCAGTGATGTGAAATTACACCATCCACTGGTCCCTTTGCTGGAATATTTCTTTCTTTTCTTTTTTTCCTTCTTTTGCTAGAGAGCACATGTGCTTGCTAGAGAGAGACAGAGATAGGGGAGAGGAGACAAAATCCCCAAAGGTAATGGTCATGCCACAATTCCTTCTCTTCCATCTCTTTCTCCTTTCGGGATTTTGGGCACACATGCACATGTACCCCACATGTTTATCAAGCCACTGGGTCTGAGAGTTGAACTGTACTGTTGGACATGAGGGATCTGGCTACCTGAATCACCAGGCTTCAGAACTGGACCACTGGAATATTTCTAAACACATAAAGGAGTACTGTAGATCCAGTGTGATATTTTTTTTTATAATTATTTTATTTATTCATTCATTTTTTAAATTTGACCAGAGAGAGACAGACGTTGAGAATGAGAGAGAGAGGAAGCGAGAAAGCAAGCCACCAGATTCAGGATTTGAACCCTGGTCAGCCATGTGGGAGTGTCCAGCGCCTTAACCACCACGCCACCTGCTGGTCCCAATTTTTTTTTTTAATAATTATTTTAACTTTATTTATTTTATTTTTATCATTTATTTATTTATTTTTATTTTGACCAGAGAGAGAGAGAGAGAGAGAAAGCAAGCTGCCGGGTCCAGGACTCGAACCACGGTCAGCCATGTGGGAGTCTAGCACTTTAACCACCACGCTACCTGCCAGCCCCTATCCAGTGTGATATTTCTGAAGAAGAAACAGTAGAGAATGGTACCTAAGTGATTTCAGTTCAGACAGACATGGCTTTGAATAGCCATTCGCTTTTTAATTTTTAAGCTCTAGAAGCTCCTTTTGCTAATCTGTAAAGTGAGGACCACCCCCCCCCCCATGGGGTCAGGAATAAATGAGTAAATTATATAAGTGTATAGTGCAGAATAAAGACTCAATAAATGCTAGCAATTATTATGAATGGATAATATGAAAAAGTGTTTTGAAGATAAAGGTGTCTAAAACAGTAGGGACATGATTAGATTCATTATATCAATAGGATATAAAGTCTTTATTAAAAAAAAAAAAAAAAAAGACTGGGCCAGTAGGTGGCATGGAGCTAAGGTGCCCGATCCCACATGATTGACTCTGCAGTTTGAGTCTCAAACACAGTAGGTTGAAAATCACACTGGGTGTGTGTGCGTGCATACCCAAAATCCTGAGAGGAGACTGGAGGAGAAGGAATTGTGACATTGTTTTTCACTTTCTCTCTCTGTCTCTGTCTCTCCCTGGTGAGAGCACATGCCCTATAACTAAAAAAAAAAAACAAACAAACAAACAAACAACAAAAAAACACAGAAAACAAAAAAGAAAACCCTGAAAAAAAAGAGAAAGACTTACTTTCACCTGTCTAGAATGTCCCAAGAATCTTCAGAACATATACTGAGCTGTTGATGGTTATGAATAATTTTTAGATGTTTTTGTTTTGAGAAGAAAAATAAGAACAAAGAACTGTAACAGGTGAATGTATCTACTTCTTAAATAATTTGTCCTGCTGTGCTTTTTATGATTTTACCTCTGCAAAATCTGTGGGTGACTCTCACTCTATACTCCACTTCAGCTTTGAATCCTGAATAGAGGGAAACAGGCTGGTATTACTCCTCCTGCTAGCTTTCTTGCTGGATCACCTGGGGCCAGAATCTTAAACTCTCTGGGCCTTATCTTTGTGCCTTACTTAGGAAATGGAAGGGATGGACTAACTCTGAGGTTCTTTCCAGGACCAAATGTTATAATGCTGTGACTATCAGGGCTGGCCATTTTAAACAAGTTATATCTTGGCCCTAAGGGGTAGTTAAAAGCAGTGAATCTTAACCAGAGACATTGCCATCGCTTTAGGGACATCTTGGAAATTTATGGACATATATTTAGTGGTCATGTGGTAAGCAGTTTTATCATCCATGAATTCCATTTCATTTCAGAAGAGTAAAAAGTGCCATTGCCAAGTATTTGATATTAAAAGAGGCATAGCTAATGATGACAACCTTATTTTAATAATGTTGTGATGACAGTATTAAGTTGCTATTGTAGATTCTGGTTTGGAGAAAACAGGAAGAAGGGGTGCTAAGGTTGTCTTACTTTGTATTTCAGTGTGAGACCGTAGTGGCTAGTAAGTTGAAAATAGAGACTGTGGTACAGATTGCCTGAATCACAGTTGGAAAATATCCTGGTGGGGGCTCTTGTTCCTGGTTACTTTTGTCTCTGTTTCACTGAGGGCCTCTGACGACTCTGGGTCCGGGGTCTGTTAGGCTGGCTGGCTTTCTACGGGCTACACGACATCTGTTTACTTCTGCTGGTTGCAGAATTGTGGGTTCACAGGATGTGCTAGTTGGCCAACACATTCTTCCACACCCTCTGGACCTTTGAGGAGCTGTTTGCAGATGGTCTTCTTAAAGAAAGCATGTTTTATCAAACTTGTAGCCTTTAAACTATTTGGCAATACTAGATGCAGTCTTTGGTGATTGCAACACCAGCTCAACCAGATTTTCTTTGAGAGTATATTATCAAACAACAACAATATTATTTAAAACAGTATTCTCAAAACCATGCTAAGGATAACAGCATTAATGCATCTTGTTACATAACATGTACCAGGTTGTATGTTAGGTCTTTCAATGCTTACAAGTACGCCATGAGTCAGGCTGCTTTAATTTTTACCCGGGAAGGGCTTACACAGTTAAGTTACAAAGATTCCACAACTGCTAAGGCACTACTTGAACACACGTCTGTCTAATGGAAACATCTGTGCTTTCACTCACTCTGTTGCTCCTTCTAACCTGTGTCTGAATCCTAAATCCTTGGGTGCACAGAAGGGGCGTACTTTGGAAGTTTCTGATTATGTGTTTATCCAGTTAAAGAAACCCAAGTAGCCTTGGCATGTGTCTTAAAACCTCAAAATCAATGAAAGAGTTATTGTGCGTCCTCAGGGCCATCCACTGATGGCTGCTGCTGACTGCCCGTCATCCTCAGGCTGGTGCGATAGCCTTGCATCCGGTAGCTAAGGAACACCAGTCAAGGCCAGGAGAAAAACACAATTCTCCCGAGGATTTGCAACCCAGATCCTTTCCCATATATATTTTTTCCTCTGCTAGAAGCTCAGGGCTGGAATTCCTGTTCATTCCAGTCAGAGAGTTGGCAGTTTGATCAATGATTTCCTGTACCTTGATGATAAATGGTTTTCCTATTTAAGAGATACATTTGTATTTTGAAAGTTCAATACCCTTTGATTTCTTTATAATGGAATTTCATTCAAATTAGTTTCCTAACTGTGAACTGTGAACTGTTCCAGGGCTCTGGGCCAAAGTAAATTGTGCTAATAAGGAATAACAGAAACTTCAGGAAAATCACGTACTCCTAAATTTAAGTCACAGTTGAGGTCTTAGAAATCATTTTGTTCAGCCTTTTCATTTTATGAGGAAATAGGGCCCCAGGGAGAGAAGAAAGAGTGTGTCCAGGATCACATCACTGCTTCTGGCTCTTTCTACTGAAGGACATGAGGATGATGTCAAGTATTTTTCTAAGATTTATCATACCAAAACTCATCAGTGCAACTTCTAGTGCACATGAGACTTGCATGCTGTCAGCAAATATAGATAATCTTATAATGAAAAAAAACCCAACTTTTAGTTTTCTGTGCTAGCCACATAGGACATTTTTTCTTTTAAACTAGAAAGCTGCATGATTTTTTAAGGTCTCTGTTTTTATTACAAAAGTTGTATTTGCTTACCTTGTAAATCAGGGGTTGGCAAACTATGTCCTGTAGGCAAAATAGGTTCTGTTTTTGCAGATAAAATTTTATTGGCACATAGCCACGCTCATTCATTTACTTATTGTCTATAACAGCAAGTTGAGTAGTTGTGGTAGAGACCATAGGACCCTCAAAACTTGAAATATTTACTCTCTGATTCTTTTTGGAAAGTTGGTCAAACCCTGATGAAGAACTTCTAAAATAATATGAAAAATAATGCTAAGAAAATGATTATCTATCTCTCACCCTCAAAGACTTAGGTTGATTCTGATTTTATTATTTTTATGGCTAAATATTTTGAAAATCTTTGATTACTTCCTAAGAATAAATTCCTATAAGTGGAGTTACTGAGCCAATGAATGTAAATAATTTTCTTTCTTTTTTTCTTTTTTTTTTTTTTTTCTGGAGAGTTTTTTGCTACAGGATGTGTGTGCTTGCCAGAAAGACAGAGAGAGACAGAGAGACAGAAAGCAAGAATTCAACCCCCAGGGGGACGGCCACACTGCAGTCCCTTCTCCTCTCAGAATCTTGGGCATGCTTGCACATGTGCCCGGCGTGAGTTTTAAGCCACCGGGTCTGGGACTCGAACCACAGTAGACTATATGGGAATCCAGCAACATAGCCATTATGCCAACTGCTGGTCCCTGAATGTAAATAGTTTTTGACCTTCCCTACTTCATGTAGGATTTCTTTTCAGCTTGCACTACCAGCAATACTTGAATCTTACCAACATTAAACATACAGAAACTCTTTTGCTAATGGACTTGGTTTTGCTTTCACCTATCAGGGGCAGGTTCAAGGCGGTGGTCTGTGTCCTCTCTGCAGTTACAACATGCCTGGCGTTCGTCAAGCCTGCCATCAACAACATCTCCCTGATGACCCTAGGTGTTCCTTGCACTGCTCTGCTCATCGCAGAGCTGAAGAGGTGGGTGCCATCGTTCCTGTCTACCTCGTAGGCTGTTGTTAGAATGGGAAATTACCAGCTCCAATTTCTGTGGCCATTCTCAAATGTTGAAGAGAAATTTTACTTTTCATAAAGAATAAGTTCTGGACTGTTGGATTGGGAGCAAGTTTTTATGGTTTCATTCAAAATGTCTTATGATTTTATATTCAGAAAGTGGGGAACAGCTGCGGAGTGGATGAAATACATCCCAGTGATCGAAAACTAGCTTAGCAGGGACAACTAAGTGCCTAGACTGAGCTGCCTGGGCTTGTTCTGTAGAAAGAATAGATTGGTTCCTATGCCAGATAAGGAGAAAAAAAAAGTTCTCAAGAAGTTATTGCATTTACATGCAGAAGAAAAGAGGAAGGGGCAGGGAAAATGAATACTGTATGCAAGGAAACATTAGCTTCAAGTGGACTGCTGACTGTGACACTTTCTCTAAGGCATAGTGTCTCATTGTAGTCTATCAGGTAAAGCCTTTGATACTTGCATAAGCATTTTCCTTGGGGAAGTTAGTTGTATACTCAAGAGTTCAGGTTGATATCCAGAAACCTTTTAGTTTAGTGCTTATGTTTACACAACTGTCTTCTTTTAACTTCAATTTCTCATCTAACCACTGCCCTTATTTTAGTTCTCTTTGAAATACTATTTTTTCCCTTTACAGCCACTTAAAAGATGCACTGTAATTCATGATTTTCTTCTTGTTATGGCTATTGCGTATCTTAATTGAGGTCTTATATCTTTTTCCCTTTGTGTGTTACTCACTCTGTGTCATGTATTAAATTAGTTTTTTCTCTTTGTTTTGAGAGGAGATACACATCCCTTTCGAATTGTTTTACGTCCAGAGTTGTTCTGATTTTCAGCAACAACAGGCAGGGTGAAAGGAAAGTGGCTGCTAATAAGTCAGGGTTTCTTTTTGATATCTTGGAAAAATGATAAACTATATTGTGATGCTGAACAACACCGCATATACCAAAATGCACTGAATCGTACCCTTTAAGTGGGTAAATTTTATGTATGTGACATATACCTCAGGGAGCTATAAGCAAAAATTTAAAAACTCAATAATTTGCCCAGGCAATTCTGTCTGATGCTCACCTCTGTTTGAGAGCCATGGGTCTATTTTAAAATGCGCATTCGAAGTGTTGGGCTATTTATTTTTTCAGAGGAAGTGGTTTCTCTATTTCGGGGTACTAAATCAGAACCTGTTATATAAAGAATATAGGGAGGAAATATTTGTATTTTTCAAACTCATAACTAGTCGTTTACTACCCAACAAACTTAAAGCTGAGTAAGTTTGAAGTCATATACTTTCCTCAAGCTGTGTTTCTTGGATACATGGAGAAAGTTTCAACAAAGTAGCAAACTGTAGCCCATCTTTCATATATCTAAAACTTTGCTGTAACTGGAGCCTATGTTTGGAATTCTTTTTGCCACTGGCTATAGGTTTGCCCAGAGCTAAGCACATCTGCTCCATGATAACCATGACTGGCTGAGACCCATATTGCTATCTGTAGTTGGGGGGGCGAGGCAAAGGGAGCTGCTTCCCTGTTCTCTTATGGCCAGGTTTTTGAAGAAAGCTGTCTCTGCCCCTTGCCCTTGCTTCCTAGCTACTGGTTCTCAAATGCCTTGCAATCTGGCTTTCTTGCCCATCTTCAATCTAAAACATTCTTCCAAAGGTCACTAGTGACCCTTCTTAAGAAATCAATGTTTAGGGGACCAGAAAATGGCGTAATGGTTACGTCACTGGACTCCCATGTAGTTGACTGTGATGTGAGTCCCAGACGCGGCCACTTAAAACTCATGCTGGGCGCATGTGCGTGTGTGCCCAGAATCCCAAAAGGAGAATTGAGGAGAAGGGTTTGCAGCATGGCCATTCCCCCTGGGAGGTGATTTTTTTTGCTTTCTGTCTTTCTTTCTCTCTGGTGAGGACATGAGCTCCATAGCAAAAAAAAAAAAAAAAAAAAAAAAAAAAAAACTCTTAAAAAAATCAGTTTTTTTCAATGAAACAGCAAGCAAAAAATAAGTCAATCACATATTAAATGAAACAGCAAGCAAAAAAGAAAATAAGTTAATCACATATTAAATGAAATTAATATTTAAAAGCACTTAGAATAGTGCTTGGCTCATACCATGCACTAAATCATTCCAGGGGGAATGGCCATGCTGCAATCCCTTCTTCTCCATTGTCCTCTCAGGATTTGGGACATGTATGCACGCACACCTGGTGTGATTTTCAAGCTACCAGGGCCAGGGTTTCACCTGTGGTTGGCCATATGGGAGTCCAGCACTTTAACCACTATGTCAGGTGCTGGCTACTAGGCCCTCATTCTTAATGGCCATATGAAATTTTAATTTATTGACTCATTTCTTATTTTTGAATATTTAGGTTGTTTCCAATTTTTCACCTTTTTATTTTTGGAGAGGTTTTTGCTGTAGGGTGTGCGCGCTCACCAGAAAGACAGAGAGAGACAGAGAGACAAAAAGCGAGAAATCACCCCCCAGGGGAGATGGCCATGTCACAATCCCTTTTCCTCCATTCTCCTCTTGGGATCTTGGGCACATATGCACACACGCCCAGTGTGAGTTTAAGCCACCGGGTCCAGGACTTGAACCGTGGTTGACTACATGGGAGTCCAGTGACATAGCCATTACACCATCTGCTGGTTCCCCAATTTTTCAATATTATAAATGTCTCCTTGATGAGCATCTTTGTGTATCTTTGTTCACTTAATATATTATTACCTTAGGGTAAAGGCCTTTTAGTTTCCAAATCCTATAGACTTTTTAAAATCCTCCCCATTTTTGGTCTGTCTGAAGTATCTGACATTATTGACCTCCTCCTTCTCTCTTTTAAAAAAAAATTGCAAGAGGGTGCACATGCTTGAGAGAGAGAGAGAGAGAGAGGAGAAACACCCCTCTAGTGGGGTGTGATCATGTTGCAATCCCTTTTCCTCCATTTCTGCATCCTTTTGGGGTTCGGGTCACAAACACAGATGTACCCAGCGTGTTTCTGAACTCACTGGTACTTGAACCACAAGGTTGGTCACGTGGAATCTGGCTGCCTTAACCCCCAGGCCATGGAACCAGCCCAACCTCTTCCTCCTCCTCTTAAGTTTCTTCTTTTGGCTTGTTAGCCTGTCCAGTTCAGGCTTCCCCTCTACCTTTTCCTCTCTCCTCCTTTGCTTCCATAAGGTAGGCATTCTCCAAGGTGTGCCTTCAAACACTTTTTAACATTTCTTCCAAGTTTCGTTCACCCTCTTATGTTCAACTGTTGGATCATAGGAAAAGGCATGATGTAATTTTTTATGTTTTTCTGTTAAAAAATGCATCATGACTTTTCGAGGGACCCAGTATCATCCCTGCTTGATTCTCTGCAGTGTACCCTGAACTCTTTTCTTCCTTTTTTGTAAAACTTGTTTGTATCTTTCCACGAGAGATAAGGAGCAAGAAAAGAGACAGAGAAGGAGAGAGAGATAGTGAGGGAGAAACAGAGAAACAGGTACCTCTAACAAGGTCCTCATGCTGAGATCCACACCTCTCAGCTGGCCCAGATTTTGGGTACACACGTACCCAGCATGCTCAGAGCGGTCCCAGGTGGTGAACCTAGGACCTTTCCCATGTGGGTCTAGTTGTGTTACCACCACCGGATCCAGTCTTTTTAAGAGAGATTTTTGCTATAGGGTACATGCGCTCACCAGAGAGAGAGAGACAGAGAAACAGAAAACAAGAAATCACCCCTTGGGGCTGGGGGGATGGTCATGCTGCAATCCCTTCTCCTCTATTCTCCCTTTGGTATTTTGGGCATGCATGCACATGTGCCTGGTGTGAGTTTTAAGCTGCTGGGTCCAAGACTCGAACCACAGTCAACTGCATGGGAGTCCAGCCATGTAATCATTATACCATCTGCTGGTCCCAATCCAATCTGTTTTCTGAAGTCCAGTCTCATGTTTCCAATCACTTTTCTCTTCAGTGTTCATGGTCCTTGAGGGATATCCTCGTTTAACTTTCTGTTTCTCTAACTGTAATATTCAAATTTACTGGCTTAGCTTCTTCTCCACACAATGTCTTTTATTGTCCTTCCCAAGTCTTTTTTGTTTGTTTGTTTGTTTGTTTGGTTGTTTTTGGAGAGGTTTTCGCTATAGGGCGCGTGCGCTCGCCAGACAGACAGAGAGGGACATAGAGACAGAAAGCAAGAAATCACCCCCCAGGAGGGATGGTCACGCCGCAATCCCTTCTCCTCTATTCTCCTCTCGAGATCTTGGGCACGCTCGCACATGCGCCTGGCGTGAGTTTTAAGCCACCGGGTCCGGGACGCGCACCGCGGTCGACTACGTGGGAGTCCAGCGACATAGCCATTAGGCTAACTGCTGGTTCCCTGTTTGTTTTGATTTGTTATTTTGCAGTTTTTGTCTCAGGTCACATGCATTCACTAGGGAGAGAGAAAAAGACAGAGACAATGAAAGGGAACATGAGAAATCATCCCCGAGGGGGATGACCACGCCACAGTCCATTCTCCTTTTCCACCCGAGATCCTGGGCACTCACATGCTCCCAGAGTGATTTTCAAGCCACCAGATCCAGGACTGAAACCAGAGTTGGCCATGTGGGAGTCCAGTGATGTAACTGATACACCATCTGCTAGCTCCCCCAAGTCCTGTTTTGAAGTTCCCAAATTATTTTAATGATATTATGATTTTCAAGTCAGTTAGACTTGAAATCCTATAGTCATCATTAGGTCCATCATCAACTAGCACCTCAAACGATTGCTAACATGTCACCTTTCACTTCCTTCCTTTTCTGTTGTGCCACCCTCACGTCTCTCCAGCAGAACATTGTGTTTGGTTCCTAACTTGTCTCTTCTTCCTCCAGTCCTCTTCCTTCAGAGGGATTTTTCCCCCTCCGTTAACTTCTTCCTCCTATATAACAACCTTCAGTGGCTCCTCATTGTCTAAACTTCCCTTGGAGTGTTTTCTTTCTCTGATTCCTTACATATGCCCTACTACCAACAAAACGGTAAAGCTCCTTGTTTTCTTGTCTTCAGTCTTTGCTTATATCTTTTTATTCCCCTTGGAACGCCCTTTCCTACTACTACTTTACAAGGTCCTTCCCTCCTGCAAAGCTCATCCTGGATGCCAGCTCCTTCATGTCGCATTTCCTCCCCGCTTCTCCCCTCGGCGACGTGATTGCTCTCTGCTTAAACCCTTTGTGCGTTTACGCTGTATTTGCAGTATTCTCCCTTGTTTCCAGCTCTTCTTTCTCTCTGATGTTATGTTCCTTCACCGCAGAAATGATACTTTGTTGATCTGTGAATTTTAATGGTGCCTATTATCTCTGTAAATTCAAAAGTCTGTATCTTCCCCAATTGTTTGCTGAGTAGCACTAGATTTGCTCATCACAGAATCATCAGATTCCTTGAGAATATAACGCTTGAGAGCCCCGAGTTTGGGTCTCAGCTCGGTGTCCACTAGTTTGGAAACCCTGGGCATTCACTTTACTTATTTGGGTCTCGTCCCTATTTGTAAGTGGAGGATAATGATGTTTTGCGGTTGTAGTCCTGCAGCGAGGATTAAACAAGATATATTTAGACTAGCAGCTGTCACATGATAGGTACTCAACAAATACTTGTTGCCTTTCCTTTTTCCAGTGACTACATTTTACCAAGGATAGTTAAATCAACCTAAAGAGAAGTATATTCCTCTTCCTACTTTATATCATTTTTAGAGATTATACCTTTATTAGCAAGAAGCCTCCCCAAACATTCCATGGAGGAAGATGTGAACTGAATTGACTTTTCAGTGTTCATGGTCCTTGAGGGCCTAGCTCCCGTTTGCTTCATGCTCTGGCCAACCCTGAATATTCATACACCTTGAAGCTCTTTGGAAAACACATAATTAAATTGCTGGTAGAGACATCTGAAATAGATTTTCATTTGTAAGCATTCAATCCGGTGGTACTGGTTTATACGAATTAGGCCTGATGTGAATAGAATGTTCTGGATTTAACTTCTTGAGATGTCACTGTAATGCAGTTTCATTTTAACTGTGAGTCTAATAATATGTTTTAACCTATAATTTTTTAAAAAAATAGCTTAAGGAAAAATATTTTAAGTTCATAATACTCAAAAAGAAGCAAATGGGAGACACAAGTGTTTAGGGCACATTGTTGTACAGTTTAAATGAGTTCTGCCTCACAATTGTGATCTTTAGATAGGAAAACATAACTGTCCTTTAATACTCTAATCTTTTTTTAACTTTAAACATTTTAAAAATAATTATTCATTTTATTTATTTTTATTTTTATTCATTTTATTTTATTTGTTGTTATCATTACTAGTGTTTAAATTTGACCAGAGAGAGGCAGAGAGAGAGAGATGGGGAAAGGGAAAGTGAGAAAGCAATCCATCAGGTCTGGGATTCAAACCATGGTCAGCTGTGTGGGAATCCAACACCTTAACTACCATGCCACCTGCCAGGCCCAATACTCTAATCTTTGCAAGTAATTAGGAAAAAAATAATTTCTGTTCCATGATAAAAATCAGCTGCTCTAGAAAATTAAGCCATCACATTAGGCAATTGGTGTTCATTATCATATTAACAAGTTGTAGCATCATAGACTGTCTCCTTCTTTCCATCTAGGGTCAGTTTTTCTATCGATTATTCTATCTACTCTTCTATACCTATTTTATTCCTGTAAATAATTTTCTCTGTTCTTCCCTCTCTAAAGGGGAGGAGGGTTTCTTTCTTTCTCTCTCTCTTTCTCTCTCTCTTTCTTTCTTTCTTTTCTTCTTTCTTTCTTTCTTTCTTTTTTTCTTTCTTTCTCTCTCTCTCTCTCTCTCTCTCTCTCTCTCTCTTCTTCCTTCCTTCCTTCCTTCCTTCCTTCCTTCCTTCCTTCCTTCCTTCCTTCCTTCCTTCCTTCCTTTTTATTTCCAGAGGGCACATACGCTTGAGAGAGAGACAGAGAGAGAACCCATCTCCCATATGGGGCACAGATGCATCACAGTCCTTTCTCCTCAGTTTCTCCACCCTGTCAGGATGCTGGGCATGCATTCATATGCATCCAGCGTGTTTTTTTTTTTAGGCTGCCATGGCTGACACTCAAGGTGCAGTTGGCCATATGGGATCTGCCTTCTAATGAACAGATCTCAACCACCGTGCTACAGGGCTCACCCTCTAAAAGTTTCTTCCTTTCAACCTATAAGCATGTTTGAATCTCTCCCATCTTCTCCCAACTTGGACTCCATACTTACCCATGTCCAGCCATCATCCTTCATTTTTATTTATTTATTTTTTTTTGAGAGGTTTTTGCTATAGGGCGTGTGTGCTCACCAGACAGACAGAAAGCGAGAAATCACCCCCCCCCCCCCCGCCAGGGGGGATGGCCACGCCACAATCCCTTCTCCTCATTTTCCTCTTGGGATCTTGGATGTGCATGCACATGCGCCCGGCGTGAGTTTAAGCCACCAGGTCGGGACGCAAACCACGGTAGACTACGTGCGAGTCCAGCGACATAGCCATTACGCTAACTGCTGGTCCCATACTTCATATTTTTTAAAAGCTCTTTCCATCTCTCACCTCTCATTTATTCTTTTTTTTTAAGGGGGAGATTTCTGCTATAGAACACGCTGGAGAGAGAGACAGAGAAGCAGAAAGTGAGAGCTCCCCACCCCCACCCCCCGCGAGGGGGACTGGGCATACTGCAGTCCCTTCTCTTCCATTCTCTCAGGATTTTTGGGCATACATGCACATGCACCCGGCATGAGGTTTAAACTGCCGGGTCCAGGGCATGAACTTCAATTGACAACGTGGAAGTCCAGGAATGTAACCATTATGTTATGCACTGATCCCCACCTCTCATTTATTCTTAAACCCACCTGAATGTGGCTTCTGCCCCCACTTCAATCTTCAAACTGCTGTTGATATGTGGTGCATCTAGTGATCATTTTTCAGCCCTCCTGTATCTTATGTGTTGTTCTCTTGATTGTTTATACAATTAACTGCTCTGGTTTCTACTGTCCCCCATCCTTGAAATGGTTTCCCTGTAGCTCCTATAATTTCACACCCTCCTGATTTTCCTGCTAAATCTTCAGCAGCTCCTTTGCAATCTCTCATGTAGATTCCTTCTTTTCTTCTCAGTTTTGCATGTAGGGATTCCTAAAGGTTCATCCTCAGCTCTCTGTTTACTATGGTCTGAATGTTTTTGTCTCTCCTAAAATCGTATGTTGAAATATTGTACTTTCCACCAACGTCATAGTATTAGGAAGTTGGGTTTTTTGGGAAGTGGTGAAGTCATGGGGGCAGGGCACTCATGAATGGGACTAGTGCCCTTGTGAAAGAAACCCCAGAGAGTTCTTCCCATGTGAGGACACAGCTAGAGCACCATCCATGAAGGTGGGCTTTATCAGATACCGAACCTACTGGCACCTTGATCTTGGACTTCTTGGCCTCCAGAACTGTGGGAAGTAACTACTTGTTTGTTAAAGCAGCCTAAACAGATTAAGAAGCTGCTTTTCTCCTGCTATCCTTCCTCTCAAAATATCTTATCTCCTAAAATAGCCCCTGCCGTAACTGTTGCACACGTGCATGTGACTACCAGGTCTATGTCTCCTCCCAGCGCCTCCTTCCAGCTCTGTTGCCGTATGTCCTGCTGCCTGCCTGCCTGACCTCTCCGCTTCCACATATCGCAGGCTTTTGGAATTCAGCTTGTTCAAAACCAGATTCCTGGGTTGCCTTTTCTAATTCTGGTTTGCTTCTAGTTGCTCAAAGCCAGAAACCTGGCTCCCCTGTTCTTTCCCTGAACATCTCATCCAATGACAGCCTTTTTCTTTTCGTTTCTATTAGCTGACACAGCAATGAAGGTGAAGGTTAAAATCAGCCCTCTGTAGGCCGCTCTCTCCCACCTGAAGCTCCCCCTTCCATTCAGTTCTCAGTCATTGTGACCTTCCACGTCTTCACGCGGGCCCTGCTCCTTCCAGCCCCCCACGCTCTTGTTCGGGCTGTCTCCCTGCATGACCCTCTTGCCTGACCAACGTCCACATCCTTCACTTTTGGTCAGTTGTCTGTATGCTCTCCTAGCACCCTACATGTCTCCTTTATGGCATTCATCCAGGTCATAACTGGAAAATTATTTGAATTGTGTTTTTGTTCAATGACTGTCACCTCTGCTTGACACTCGTTGTGACCAGGGACAAGTCCTCTTTGTAATTAATGTGTTCCAGTTAATACCCGGGTTCCAGGCAGAGAAAAGAGATGATAGTCATGAACCTGTTGTGATAAAATTCCCAGGCAGGAGGATGCCCTTATCACTCTTTGCATTTCCTTCCAGGGTCCTCCCTGTTTGTCATCGGCAATGATCTATAATGTCTGAACCAAATGTTTCTCATTGCCCCTCCCTCTGTTCAGAGGAAATTCAAGAAGGACTGTTTTTTAGCTTTCTCTTTCTCTTTAGCCTTCGGTCCTACAGCTTGTTTCTAGTCTTTTCATGTTTTCATTGTCCTTTCTGAGCCTTCTCTCAGGCCATGAGAAAGCAAAAGTTTGTTATGCTGTGGGGTGATGACCTGACATTTACTGAAATTTGTGATGTTGTCAAGTGATTCAGCTGCATGAAAAACATAAAATATGCATTGTTTTTCTGATTTTAAGAGTGATTTTGTTATTTAAAATAGTTTAAGAATACACTTAAGGGTCAAGAAAAGAAGAAATGGTAGACATTCCTCAAATTTTTTTTTATTCTAAAATAGGGTACTGCCATATGTCAATTTTTGTTCTGCTTTTAAAAATTATTAATTTAATAATTCAACCAGAGAGAGACAGAGAGAGAAAGGGAAAATGAGAAAGCAAACGACTGGTCCAGGACTTGAACTACAGTTGGTCATGTGGGAGTCTAGTGCCTTAACCACCACACCACTTGCTGTCTCCTTATCCTGCTTTTTAAACCTCACTTTGATATTTTGACAAAAGCCCTGAAAAATGGGAATGAAACCTGATGTAGCCAAGGTTTGGGCAAGCCCTCCGTTCAAATAAGCCTGTTAGAGGGACCAGCAGTTAGTGTAATGGCTATGTCGCTGGACTCCCACGTAGCCAACCACGGTTCGTGTCCCGGACCCAGTGGCTTAAAACTCACACTGGGTGCGTGTGCGTGCATGCCTAGGATCCCGAGAGGAGAATGGAGGAGAAGGGATTGCTGTGTGGCCATCCCCCCCGGGGGTGATTTCTCGCTTTCTGTCTCTCTGTCTCTCTCTGTCTGTCTGGCGAATGCACGCGCCCTATAGCAAAAACCTCTCAAAAAAAAAAAAAAAAAAAAAAAAGTCTGTCAGTGGCTTATAGCAGGACCTGCTCCCTCTAGAGACAGAGGAAGGAACTGGCTGCCCTGAAACTGACTGCAGAGCTTTCTCTCCTGCTTCGTGCATGCCACCACCCCTGGCCTGGCCCTTACAGCGGCTGACACCTGCCATCCTGCCTCTCTGCGGATGCCCCCCACACACTACAGCTCATATCCCTTCTGTTCTGGTGTGGTCCTTAAGTCAACCTTTCCAGGTTTAATGGTGTTGAATACTCATGGATCCTCTTTACCCGACCTATGTGTTTGTTGATATTTGCCTTTGTTCATTTTCATTTTACCTTTATAAATGGCAAGGCTTGTTTATTTTGCCTTATATAACACCTAACATTGACTCTGAGAATTTATCCCCAATCAAAATGGTTACTTGTTAAAAAAAATTATTAAAAAAAAAATTCTGCCTTGGGACCAGCAGGTGACATGATGGTAGTTAAGGTGCTAGATTCCATATGACCTGCTACATTTCAAGTCCCTGACCTGACAGCTTAAAAATCATGCTGAGAGTGTGTATGCGCATGCCCAAAATCCAAAGAGGAAAATGGAGGAGCAGGGATTGCGGCCTAGCCATCCCCCCTGGGTGGGGGTGTGTGGCACAGTGATTTTTCGCTTTCTCTCTCACTGTCTCTGTCTTTCTCTGGTGAGCACATGCATCCTATTGCAAAAACCTGGAAAAAAAATTCTGCCTAAGTCAAAGCAGTTAAATTAAAATTCTCCTTTGATATCATAGTTTATCTATCCATCCAGCATGCATTTGTTTGACACCTGTTTTGGTCCAGGCACTATTGCTAGAGATTGAGAATACATTGGTAAATACAATAGTTATAGTTTCTACTCTTTCTGGCTTTCTAGGCATTAAATAATTATACAAGTAAATGCATAATTTCAACTTTGGGAAGTGTTACGAAGGACACTGGCAGTGCACCATGAGAAAGTACAGTACGTGAAGGCCTTCCTGAGATGGTAGGGGGTGTGTGTCCGGGAAAGCCTGTTTGGGAAAAGATTGGTACTGAGAACTGAGGAGAAGGTGGGCCAAGCGTCAAGGGAGGAGCTCCTTGTGAGAGAGAGCAGTGGCCTCACAGTGAGTCCTCCCAGAGAGTGTGGTGAAGAGAAAGGGGAGAGTAGAAATATTGATTTCTGATAGTTGCTGACTGGGAATGGATTTTCTCATGTCATGGGCTTCTATTAATTCTTGAAAAAAATTTTTTAAGAGATTAATTGAGCCCTCCTACCAAAGAGCATTTTGGTTTGTGTTTTAAGCAGATCTTTCTGAGCTTGCTCTCTTCTTCCATCTTTGTTGATGTTTTTGCTTATGTTTCTGTCAGGCACCTGGAAAGGAACTAGCCAGTTAGGGTTTTTTGTTTTGCTTTGAAGAGAGATTTTTGCTATAGGTTGCATGTGCTCACTGGAAAAACAGAGAGAGACAGAGAGACAGAAAGCAAGAAATCACCCTCCCAGGGGAGATGGCCACACAATAATCCCTTCTCCTCTGTTCTCCTCTTGGGATCTTGGGCAACACACACGTGCCCAGTGTACTCTTCAAGCCACCTGGTCCAGGACTTGAACTGTGGTTGACTATGTGAAAGTTCAGTGACATAACCATTACGCCATCTGCTGGTCCCACCAGTTAGGTTTTGACACCATCTTGTTTGTTCAACAGATATCAATTAAGCTTCTTTTCAGATATTGTAGTGGGCTCTGGGTTTTCTTTTCTTTTTTTCTTTTAACTATTTATTATTATTATTTTCCAGTTTGATCAGCCAGAGAGAGAGGGAGGAAGTGAGAAAGCTTGCCACCTAGTCCAAGACTCAAACTGTGGTTGGCCATGTGGGACTGTCCAGTGCCCCAACCACTACACCACTTGCTGGTCCCTAGCTCTGGGTTTTATAAGAGATCTTGACTGATCAAGGAGTGATCCACCAAGGGACGGAGATCCTGAGGGAAGGGTTAGAAGAACCTGTAGCCACTAGCTGCCTCTGAGCCTTCTTCCTCAGGGCTAGAAATGACCCACCTGAGAGCAATTCCATAACAAGGACAGAAAACAGTCATTGAAATTCCCTTTCCAAAGTTAGGGTTTGTTTCGTGCATTTTGTTCCAGTGTGTGCAAGAACTCCTCCTTCTCTCAACAACTACTGAGAGCCTTTTCTGTGTCTGGCACTGATTCAAGGGCTGGGGAGATAAGTTACCGTAAACAAATAAATAAATCAAGATGTAGAGGGTGTCTGAGGGGTTGGAGTCACTACAGAGAAATTTAAAGGAGGGAAGGAGGCAATAGAGAAGGTTGCTTGGGAGTGGAGACAGGAGTTGTAATGGTTAAAAACAGTGGTCAGGAAAGGGCTTACGGAATGACATTTGGGCAAAGACCTGAAGATGGTAAGCCATGTGGATAGCTGAGGGAAGGGCATCTCAGGCAGGGGATCAGCAATTGCACAGGCCTTACAGCAACATGCCTGGGACATTTGAGGAATAGCAGGTCTTAGTTCGTTATTACATTGCTAATGGAAATACCTGAGACTGGTGAATTTATAAAAGTACAGGTTTAGCGGGTCCCAGGTCTGGTGCCTCGGAAGTCCTAAAGCATCCTAAAATGGTGGAAAGCAGAACTTTGAGCAGAACGCAATGTGGTCAGTATTCGTATGGCCTTCTCTCTCTGACTCTCTCTCTGCCATCCTATTCTTATTCCCTCTGCTTACAGACATCACCAGAACTCAGCCCAGAGGCCCTACCCTAATGACATTACCCACACTCCAGAGCCCTACTCCAGGACACTTAACTTCACAATACTATCTAGTCCCAACACATGCATTTCGGGGGACATCCAGTCACCACTCACTAGGACCAAATTCCAAAACACGGAACCTTGAGGATAAACCATTGTCTAGGCCACAGCAGCATGGATCCTAAAGGGCTTTAGTAGAGGTGTCGAGGGGGGAAAGCACACAGGAGAGGATGCGACGAGGAGAGGGGAAGCCGGTGCATGTGGGGCTGGAGGCCACTGTGAGTCCCTTGTCTTTTCCTCTGGTCAAGGGAAGATGTTGACTTGAGCACTGAGAACTGACTGTAGGGGTAAGAATGGAAGGAGGCTGTGGATGAGATGATGGTGGCGTGGACCCAGGTGGAGGTGATGGGTTGAAGGCAGGTTGTGGATGTATTTGAAGGTAGAACTACTTGCCTGGATGTGGGGCTTGTGAAAAACAGAAGATGGGGAGAGGAGTAGGGTGGGGCAGGGAAAAGATTGGGATCGTGTTACAGACATGCTACACTTAGGTCTGTATTAGACATCGGTGTGCATGTGGCAAGCAGGTAGTTGGGTACAGACTCTGGAGCTGGGACAGGCCTAGGTGGGAAGAATGTCTTTGTGAGCCATCTGTGTGCGTACCTCTGATATTTATACCCACGAGACTGTGGAGTGACTGTGTTGTGTAGGAAATCCATTTGGGGTTGGGGAGATGTGATGACTTGTACGGACAGTGATGTTCTCTGCCTCCCCCACGCAGGTGTGACAATGTGCGTGTGTTTAAGCTGGGTCTCTTCTCGGGCCTCTGGTGGACCCTCGCCCTCTTCTGCTGGATCAGCGACCGAGCCTTTTGTGAGCTGTTGTCTTCCTTCCACTTTCCCTACCTGCACTGCGTATGGTAAGCCCTGCTACTGGGGAGTTGGCTGTGAGACAGGTGTCTGCACTTGCTGTGGGGCTCTGCCCTCCCTATAAGGTGCACGGGTGTGCTCAGGGGACAGCGCCAGGCCTAGCCTGCCTTTCTCCTCACTAGACTGTCAGAAGCATTAGAAAGTACTGTAAAAAGCAGAAATGGCTCCAGGGAGCAGGCTTAGCCAGAACAAAAAGACCTCATTGTTGTGCTAAAGGTATGTGCTCTCTTACCTTTTCCTCCATTATTAAAACATAAAGGAGCTTGAAAACTGATCTGTAACTCAAGTTCTAGATAGAAACCAGGTGGCAGAGGGGGTGTCGGATGGAGATAGCATGGGACTAAGAGGGTCCTCAGACGGAAGCATGCCTTTGAGCTTTGAGGCCTCGTGACCAGGTGAAAGCATGGGCTTCACAGGTCATCTAGGGACAGTCTCACTCAGGCTTTTATTTATTTATTTATTTTTTAATGTTGGAGCGTGCTTACACTCATCAGAGAGAGGAGAGAAAAAGAGAGAGGGAACCCTCTAATGCTAGGTCCTTTTCCTACCATTCTTCCTTTCTGTCAGGATTGCGGACATGCATGTCCATGTACCTTGCGTGTCTTTCAAGCTGCTGGAGCAGGGACTTGATCCTCCATTAGCCGTGTGGGATTTGTTCCCCTTAACTATTGCACTAAGGGGCTGGCTCTCCCCTAGGCTTTCTGCAGGTAGAGACAAAATACCAGAGAACGAAAAGGAATGGTTCAATATCATCCACTGGTTATATAACAATAACCTGGGAGTCCAGTGATCCTGACCTGGAGCATCCGAACTCTGGAATGCTCAGGATATACTGTTAAGTTTAAAAAAGGAAAGAAAAAGGCAGCTTCTAAAACTACGTGCAGAATCTTACTCTAAGAAAGCTGAGGAAGAAATCAAAGTGGCTTCCTTCCTAGGAACTACTTCAGCTTCAAATCCAGATTAATTTTTCCTTGTCTGTCCTCCAGGTCTTCTGATTGCAAAAGACAAGGAGCAGGGAAAATTTGCTGTATCATGTCCCTTGTAGGTTGAGAGCATCCAAGGAGTTCTTAAGAAGAATTGGAAAAGCTTAGTTAGATCTGGATTCAGACTTTCATCTGGAGATGACCTAAAGATAGACCGTTTAAAAGAATGTGTTTAATTTCCCTTGTACCTAAGAACTTGTGTATATTTACCAAGAAATCCAACCTACTTCAAATGTAAGGCTCAGGGACTTCTAGAATCGTTTGCAGAAGAAGAGACAAAATAGAACAGCACAAGTTGGGGTCTGCAATCTTAGAATCTGTTAGTTAAAACTCGATTCAATCTCAACTCACACTAATGAACTTATACACTTTCTACATATATATATATTGAGTCATAATTCACAGATAACAAAATGTACAAATTTTAAGTGTACACTTAGAGTTTTGGTCAATGTGTACAATTATGTAAATATAACTTTATTCAAGATGTAGTGCATTTTAGTAACCCAAGTCCCCTGTGACTTGGGTTACTAAATTTAACCAAAATTCAGCATTTAGACTATATAACTTAGGCTCAAACTTAATTTTTTCTGAATTTGATGTACTTTCTACTTTGTTTTTTCAAAATTAAACCATGTTTTCTCCCACGTATCAAATTACATTATGTTTTCTTTTTAATTGAAGACATGTGTGCTTACCAAAGAGAGAAAAAAAGTGCTGCCCAGTGGGGGATGTCATGGCACAATCCATTCTCCTCCATTGCTCCATCCAGCTGGGAGTTGCGACATGCATGTACACGTGTCTGGCATTTTTCAAGCGTCTGGGGCTAGGAGTCGAACTGTGGTCAGCCATGTGGGATCTGGCTCCCTGAATTGCTAGGATACAGAGCTTGCCCATGACATCTTTTTTTAGTAACAAAATGAAACAACACAGAAGTATAGAAAGAATGTGGCTCTTAAAATTTCCATCCACAAAGAAAGATAATTGTCAAAAGTCTAAAGTAGATCCTTCCAGATTTTCTATGTGTATGCATAAATATTTCTTTTTTTAAATTAAAAAATATTTTTAATAGAGATTTTTGCTAGAGGGCACGTGCACTTGCTGGAGAGACAGAGAAACAGACAATGAGAAATAACTCCCAGGGGGACGGCCATGCCACAGTCCCTTCTCCTCCACTCTCCTCTTGGGATTTTGGGCATGTGTACACACATGACCAGTGTGAGTTTTAAACCACGAGGACTGGGACTCAAACTGGGGTCAGCTATGTGGGAGTCCAGCAATGTAACCATTACGCCTTCTGCTGGTCCCTCTCTATTTCTTAAAAACAAAAATAGTATCATTCTATAAGTGATACCAAGTGGTCCTTTTGTTTTTTAAACCAAATGCTAGGTCATTGACATTATTCCTTTTTTAAAAAAGAATTATTTATTTAACTTTATTTATTATTATTATTTTTTAAAATTGATCAGAGAGAGAGAAAGGGACAGTGAGAAAGCAATCCTCCAGGTCTGGAACTCAGACCGTGCATGGTTGGCCATTTGGGAGTCCAGTGCCTTAAACACCACACCCACCTGCTGGCCCCGATACCGTTCCTTACCAATGCATATATTTTATCTTCATTGTTTTTTGTGTATAATTAATACTTCCTGATATAGATGCTTTATAATTTATTTAACTAACTAGATTATTGAATATTTAAGTTATTTCCAATTTTTCTCATTTGTAAACAATCTATAATGAACATCTATCTTTTTTTTTTTTTTTTTTTTTTGAGAGGTTTTTGCTATAGGGCGCGTGCGCTCAACAGACAGACAGAGAGATAGAAAGCAAGAAATCACCCCCCGGGGGGGATGGCCACGCCGCAATCCCTTCTCCTCCATTCTCCTCTCGGGATCTTGGGCACGCACGCACACGCGCCCGGCGTGAGTTTAAGCCACCGGGTCCGAGACTCGAACCGCGGTCGACTACGTGGGAGTCCAGTGACATAGCCATTACGCTAACTGCTGGCCCCATGAACATCTATCTTGATTCTAATTCCTGAATATTTTCATAGGTTAACTGTAATATATATATAAACATATATCTTTTTAATGTATATTTTACAGTTAACTTATGAAAATATATTGCCAAATATATCGCCAAATTGACACTTTATACTAAAGTCTATAGAGAGGTACCTTTAACCTACATTTTCACATATACTGAATGTTATTAACTCTTAAATATTTGTTAACCTGATTGAAAAAAGTTATATATTTTTCTTATGAATTTTCATGTGTTCAGAAAAATTAATATTATTGTTGGCCATCTTTTCATATATAAATTTTCTATGTGTATGTCTTCTTTTGAAATGTGCCTTCTCATTTTCTTTGTCTTCTCTATGTAGTATTTCTATTTTAAAAAATTCATATCTAGCACATAGGCCTTGCATGTAGTAGAAAGTCATTATTGTTTACAGACTACATGCCATTTATTATGCAAATTTGCAACATTTTCCAAAGTTCAGAGAATAATTCATTGAACCCCCACAAGCAACACCCAGCGTCCATAATTATAAACACAAGGCCATTCTTGTCCATACCACTCTTCCCACTCCCACCCTGATTATTTTAAAGCACATCCTAGATAATAAAGTGATTCTTCTTCTTCTTCTTTTTTTTTTTTTTTTTTTTTTTTTTGTGCTCTTTGTAATGTAGGGATTTTAACTCTTTGGTACAAATATTTCCTCCCAGTTTCTCATTTGTATTTCAGAACATTAATGATATTTTTGTGTCATACTGATTTTAAGTTTTCATGTTGTCATATCTGTCAGTCTGTTCTTGAGAGTTAGGGGACTTTGTGTCACTCTAAGAAAGACCTTTCCCACCAAAGTTTATAAAAACATTTTCTTTGAAGGAAAAAAAATTATATATATATATATATATACATATATATATATATATATATTTATCCTTGAAAGTTTTTTGCCTTAGGGCCTTAGGGTGTATGCGTGCATGGGGGCGGGGGCAGAGACAGTGAGAGGGAAATTGAAAAATCGTTCCCCAGGGGGCATGGCCATGCCTCAATCCCTTTTCCATTCTCCTCCTGGGATATCTTGGCGTGAACACATGCCTGGCATGTGTTTTAAGCTGCTGTGTCCTGGATTTGAACCACAGTCAGCCATGTGAGAGTCTGCGACATAACTATTATACCATCTGCTGGTCCTAACCCAGCGTGAGTTTTAAGTCGCTGAATCTGGGACTTGAACTACCATTGGCCATGTAGCAGTCTAGCGACATAACCTCTACGCCATCTACTGGTCCCCCTTGAATATGTTTTAAAAACGATTTTGAATCTTCAGTTCATCGAAGGGTATAGGAAGGATTTCATGCTTTAAATGGCTCTTTGTTTGAACAAGACTATAACTGAAATTGAAATTTTTTATAGGCACAGTAAGGATACATTTTTTTTTTTCTTTCTTTTTTTGGAGAGGTTTTTGCTATAGGGCGCGTGCGCTCGCCAGACAGACAGAGACAGAGAGATAGAAAGCAGGAAATCACCCCCCAGGGGGGATGGCCACGCCGCAATCCCTTCTCCTCCATTCTCCTCTCGGGATCTTGGGCACGCACGCACACGCGCCCGGCGTGAGTTTAAGCCGCCGGGTCCGGGACTCGAACCGCGGTCGACTACGTGGGAGTCCAGCGACATAGCCATTACACTAACTGCTGGTCCCAGGATACATTTTTTAAAAAAGGGATTTGCTCACTAAACCACAAAAATAGTTCAAACATTGTAAAATTATTCCTGATGAAGAGCATAAGGTTGTTAAAAGTGAGAATGTGGGGTGTAATCTGATGTATTCAGTTATTGTTCTCTTAGCTGTTGAAAGTCCTTGGGACTGAGTCTTCTGGGTAGAGCCCCCAGGTGTTTGCATGTTTGCTCTTGTTCCTGAATGGGAGTAGTTTAGTGTGTTCTCAGGTAGGTCCCGAATTGCCACGATGTGTCATCCACCTGCTATTCCATGGGCTATTCATAACCACCATCCTTCACAAACGATGAGAGGCCCCTGGGCTGTGATTAGAGTCAGGATGGGAGGGTGAGCCCAGAAGGAGGAGAGGCTAACCCAAGGCAGTGGAGAGTCTTTGCTAGCCTCCATTCTCACCTCCAGTTCTCATCTCTGGCTTCCTTTTGCAGGCACATCCTCATCTGCCTGGCAGCCTACCTGGGCTGCGTCTGCTTTGCCTACTTTGATGCTGCCTCGGAGATCCCTGAGCAAGGCCCAGTCATCAAGTTCTGGCCCAGCGAGAAATGGGCCTTCATCGGCGTCCCCTATGTGTCCCTCCTGTGCGCCAACAAGAAATCACCAGTGAAGATCACATGATGGCGAGGCGGTGGCTGGTGTCCCTGCTTATTTTCCCTCATGCACTGTCTTTGTTAGCTAGCAGAGACAGCCGAGGGGATTTGAAGAATTGGAATGGGGATCTGCGTTTTAAAAATTCACTTCCCTCGGGCTCTAACTGGTGTGTCTGTGGACCTTCAGGATCCCACTGTGCATGGGGAGAAGTTAGTGTCCTTTCCTTTCCCATAGGTGGAAAGCAAAGGGCTTGGGGACACTAGGTGTATCTTTCTCAGCGTCACTTCCCAATGCGGTAGCTTGTTGGGCTTCATCCTTTGTGGTCATGGCAGGGCAGTCTCCTGGGGCGCCCAGTTCTGCACCATGTCTCTTCCTTGGAGAAGATGGGCTGTTCCAGACCCCTCCATTCCCAGGCACTCTTCATGTGGACACTCTGGGGAGCGACAGGCCCTCTGATCTGCTGATGGAAGATGCCAGAGGTTTTCATTTGGAGAAACCATTCTTAACTGAAACCAAACAAACAAAACACATACGGGCCTTGTGATTAGGGAGTCTAGTTTTTCACTTGTAACTCTCAACTCATGCAGGTTTCACATGCATTTGTGAATCCTTTTACTACTACCTCTGCTGAGATTTGGAGACTTAACTTCAGATGAGGGTGCAGTTCCTAGGTAAAACCCTCTAGGCCAACATCTACACTCCACTGCAAGCCATCCTTGAAGATGAGCACAGGTTTTAAAGGCTGACATCATTTCTGCCTCCCCTTTCCCACCCACTCTCAGGAGCCTCAAACCCTCTGAGAAGGCTAGCTGTGGTATAGACATTCCCACAGTCCCCTTGCCCTGCCTTAGGTGTTAACCTCTGGGTAAGGACCTAAGGGCTGCTTGCAGTTGTGGCGGGCCTTTGGATTTGAAGTCGGGGGCAAACAACAACAACAAAGTTTTAAAAACTTTGTTCTTTGAATTCTCCCATGTGCTGTACTCGTCCAGAAGTTAACCTTCCATAATCTCACGTCTCATTTCTTAGTATTTCCTGTGGGAATTATACACCACATGGTTGTAGGACAAGGTGCATCCTGTGGTTTCTTGGAGCATTTGCCTGCTCACTTTTCTTAAATGCTGGTCACAGTCACAGGTGCAGGAGGACAGATCTCTTGCCTTCTGAGATTTTCTCACCCAGCACAGATGCTACAATGAATCCTCTCTTCACTGGGCTGAATGGAGGACTCTAAATCTATCTTCAAGGTGTAAGGTGGGAATTGGCGACCTCAGGGAATTTCATTTGAACTCAGGCATCTTCAGCTTTGTAACATTCCATTGTTGGGAGAGGAAGGACAGGCACATCCTTTTTCTGTGGCAGGAGTAGGGATGTAGCAGTTTTTGGCACAGATAAGAAGCCCAGGGACTTTTATTCTGGTTGGAATTTGCACAAGATCCAAGGTGAAATGCTCCATAAGCAAATGAATTTAGAGTTTAAAAATGAATGACTTTATTCTACTTGTGGTTTCTATTAGTAGTGGAACCCTGTTGGTAGTAAGAAATCTTTATGTGAAATAAATTATATTTTATTAACTTAAATTTATGTTAAGGTTAGACTTAGAGCATTTACTTAATCATTTTTCAGGTGGTGAACATACAAGTTAACAAATTGGTGATTTCCAAGGTAGAAAATTTTGGAATTAAATGAGTAGGCGTGTGACTATATTGTAGTTTAGAACTATATTTTAAAAATTATTTTTTAATTAAGTATTTGGAAAATCTCTGAGATCTAGGTGTTTCATGAAAATAAAACTGTTCTTAAGTTCTTTAAAGTTTAAGTCTAGAATTGTTAAAAGGGCAGTATCAGACCATCTCTTTATTTCAGGTTGACCTTACCAGGCACGGATTCTAGTCCATTAACTTCACACTATAAAAATGCTCCAGAGTAGATAGTTGGTCTATTTTAAGCCCAACTGTCTTAGTGTGATAACATAGATAAGAAGTGAATACAGAAATGATTTTTTCGTGAAAGGTTTAATTTGTCTTCAGGGCTCCTCAGTGACAAAAATGTTGTCCCAACAGTCAAGGGGCACTCTTTCTTCCTATCAGGTAAAGCACTTGTTCCCTGGGGCCCTGGTGACACTCCTGTCACCTCCAGCTTCTGGAAATGGAGATACAGTGTGACTGGTGGGTGTATTTGAACAGACCTGGAAGTGAGGAAGTTAGTGTCCTGACTCACCGGGCCACTTCATCCCTCTTCTACAAGACAAATGACTGAGGTGTCAGAAGCAATGGTTTTGATGTGAAAAGCAGAATGCCCTTTAGAGATTGGTTCTGCAGAGGAGGGCTGAGAAAGAACCGTGGAATGGGGAATCGTTGAGGAGAACAAGACATCATTCTACTTTTGAACAGTGATCACTATAGCATTCCAGTGTGGGAAGAGAAATGAAGAAAGTAGAAATTTACCTATCTTATGTTAAGTTAGATTTATGGTATCATTCTTATTTATTTAAAAGCATTACATACTCTTTACAGAAAATAAATAGTTAGAGGAAAAAATAGCCTATTTCTATTGCTTAAGTATAATCATAATTAATATTTTGATAGAGTTTCTTATTTTCCACTCATCTTTTTTTTCCCCTTAATATAGTTGTAAGTAAGTATCTCTTGGGGTTGACAGTTTGTCCTATAGCTTGAGGGGAATCTGAATGCCTGTTGTGTATTTTTCATGAAGAGCAGGTTTGGAATATGCTAGTTAGCTATTCACTTGAATACTGGTCACTGAATTCTGACTGAACTACTGAATCCCATCAGGCCTGATATGAATGGGCCTAAGAACTAAGAATGGAGTTCTACTTTATTTTTTCTTTTTTTGCTGGAGAGAGAGAGAGAGAGAGAGAGAGAGAGAGAGAGAGAGAGAGAGAGAGAGAGAGAGAAAAATCACCTTCCAGGGTGATTCCAGGTCATGCCACAATCCCTTCTCGTTCATTTGCCTATCAGGACTTTGGGCTCACACACACACATACCAAGTGTGATTTCCAAGCTGCTGGGTCTGGGACTCCCACCACACAGTCCGCCATATGGGATCCAGCTTCTTAATCACTATGCCACTGCTGGTCCTGAATTCTACTTTTTTGATATGCACTTGGATTGATTAGTCATAGTAAATAGCTGTTAATTATGTGACTTCACAGATTTTGATGTGTTCAGATTTTTTAAAACAATGAATGGTGTAATTCATGAATTGATGTGCAATCAAGCATCTTCCTGAGTAGGTTTGACATTTAGAAGTTAGATCGTGGTGGTGTTACTCAGCCTGGCTTATTAGATTTTGTTCTGGTTAAAATTTCCCAAGTCTGATACCTAGCAGAAACTGGATGTAGGATATAAAAAACCATTAAGGTTACTGTGATCATTTCAGTTGATGATTCTTTTTTTTTTACAGTGTTTATTAAAGAAAGAAACCTTTAAAGAAAGGTTTTTTTTATTATTATTATTAAAGAAAGAATTATTAAAGAAAGAAACATTTCCCCTCATTTCTGACTATATTGTTAAAGCAAGCACTTAAGTGAACATACCTAAAATATGTTGGGGTGAGGTGTTTGAATATATTTGGCGATGGGTTATGTTTTTGAGGAAATCTGTCCAACGATGGTCATCGAACACAGGCTTTGTGAAAATAATGCCACCATTTCATTTATTGGACTTCTCAGGTGTGTAAAAACTTATCTCACCAGTTCATGCTTTCATGAGCCAGTGCCATGTTGGGAACTCCAGGACTGGGATTTGAGTCTTCCTGGCCCTTTATTTCTTGGGGCTGACATGGGACAGGTGAGGGCAGAAGTTTGCCCTGTTCTAGGAAGCTAAGCTGCCCCTAGCTTCTACCGCTTCCCCTACAATGAACTTGAAAGCTTCCACAGCCAGGGCTTTGCCTGGGTGCCATGTTCATCTGGTCAAGGACCAGTCCTGGAAACTCCGGCCGAGATACCAGGAACTCAACCTGAGAACCATGGAGCGGTCCCGAAGGTTTACTGAGGCCGATTCCTTGAGCCCAGAGCAGGCTGCACGTTACCTGAGATCAGGAAAATGAGGCTCAAAGGAGACAATCAACCTTCTCAATCAAGATAATAATTGCTGGTATATGTCAGAACAAGTGTCCACCCAAGGTTCTTTTGTTGCCTTGTCAGAACGGCAATCCGATTCTAGAACACCTCTGTCTGCTTGCTCCTGAACATTGAGGCTTAACTTCAAGAATTTGAAAGAAACACGCCATTCATCAGATGACAAGAAATCACCGTCGGATCACGAGAAATATGGGAAAACGAGAAAATACCTCTCCTCCAATGGAAAAGAGTAACTCTCCTTCATCCACAAGCAGTTCGGTGAAAGTCATGGAAATGTCTGATAAGGAATTTAGAGCATTCGTAATGTCGAAGCTAACAGAGATGGAAGAAAAGAGAGATAATGAACTGCTAAAGAGAAAGGAGAAAGAAGTTGCCGAGTTCCAGGAGATGAGGAAATTCTTGCAAGATCTAAAAGAGGAATTACACACTTTACAAAAGACTCAAACGGAACTGCTAGAGATCAAGTCTATAATACAAGAAGTCAAAATCTCCCTTGAAAGTATTAAAAGCAGACTAGATCATTCAGAAAATAGAATCTCAGATGTAGAAGAGAAAATGGCTGGCTTAGAAAAGTCCACCACGAAGACTGAGAAAATGGCCCAAAAATTTGAGAATGATATGCGAGAAGTACTGGATACCATCAAACGTCCAAATATCCGGATAATTGGCATTCCAGAAGGTGAAGAGACCCATAAGGGCATTGATAATCTATTCCATGAAATCCTGCAAGAAAACTTTCCAAACCTAGAGAGGCATTCGAAGATCCAGTCCCAGGAAATACAAAGGACCCCAAATAGAATCAACCCAAGAAGATCTTCTCCAAGACACATTATAGCCAGGTTGACCAAAACCGCAGACAAAGACAAGATACTAAGATTGGCAAGAGAGAAACATCAAGTTACCTACAAAGGACATCCCATCAGGCTAACAGCAGATCTGTCATCGGAAACAATGCGAGCGAGGAGAGAATGGGAAAATATATTCAAAGTGTTACGAGAGAAGCAATTTCAGCCAAGAATACTGTACCCGGCAAGATTATCTTTCAGGTGGGAAGAAAAGACAAGAACATTCTCAGATAAACAAAACCTGAAAGAATTTACCAGCACCAGACCAGATCTCCAAGAAGTTCTCAAGGGTGTGCTGTATCAAGAAAATTAAACACAGACACACGGAAATAAGAGTCCAAAAACTATGAAAGTAGCCAACTTAATCAGAGGGACAAGTCTGAATTTGAATATTATATCCCAGAATTTAATCAGGAAAATTGAACCAGAACAGAAGATAAAAGTACATGAGACTGATAGGTTCATGCACCTTCCATTTGAACAGAATCCTAACTTGTTTCCTGGCTTTAAGCAAAGTTCCTTGGCATTTCTTTGAGTTAAGTTATAACTGGTTTTCTTAGTAGTAATGAGTGAACTCACCATTGAAAGTAGTTAGATTATGTAGGAAATTGTGTGATCAATGCAACGTGGGTGGGAAGGGAATGAAGGACAATTGTAGACACCGGAGGTGGTGTGAGAGGAGGGTGGGAAGGGACAGAGGGTCAGAAAGAGGGGTGGAAGTAATTCTAGGAACTAGTAATGGAAAATTTTTTTGTAATGTTCATGGTTGTATCACTCTGCAGTGTGTACTGGATGGGAGATTGCATTTTGTATGCTGTGATGAAGCTTAGGGAAGGAATGTAAATTGAGTTACCAAAAAAAAAGTTTCAGGAAAAAAATATATATATATTCAATGACTGCAGTAGGATATGTAGCCACAGCTAGGTGCTACTTTATAGGATGCGTAAAGTAAGACTTGTGTTCATGGAAATGTGGGTATCACCTGTGTTTGCTATGAGGGTATTTGGATTGATTAGGGTCTTTGGCGATTCAATAAAATGTGAGGAGAAAACTGTATAGAAAGCAAACATAGATACCAGAGACTGTGAGAGGAGAGTGGGAGATGGCAGAGGGTAAGAGATAGAGAATCTAGAATGGGGGGAAAAAAGCAAAACATACAGAAGACAAGAAATGGAAGATCATTTGCTGACAATAACATGCTTGTTGATGTGCTTGATTGAGACAATATATAGTGTAATTTGGATGGAAAATCTCATTTTATATGCTGTAATGATGTTCAGAGAATGAATGCAAATAAATAAAAAATAAAAATTAAAAAAAAAAAAAAAAAAAAAAAAGGACCAGTCCTGGACCAGAATGGGGTTCCCAGTGGATTTTATAGACATCCTTCTACAGATTTTTGAAAAGAAATGGCCCATGCTTTAAGGCATGAATTGTTTGGATGGTATCTTTTCCTATATGCTAAGCGAGATTTAAGGCTATTTTATAACACAATTATGTAACCAGAGCAAATATCGTATTTTCAGATATGTATCTTGTTTTATGCTTTATGTAGGGTGTGCCGTCCGAGGGTGGTGCCCACTGCTGTGGTAGCTTCCCGTCTCCGTGGCTTTGGGAATGGCTTAGGGCCTTTTGAAATGGAACTTTTGCACTTTATGCTCTTCTGTGAACTGACTATGACAGCAATGGTGATATTAAAGCTGTAAGTGGCATTTTCTATGAATGAATATGCATATGTTTGTGTCTTTCAAAAATTAGCAAAAAAGGTTTGTTTGTTTGTTTTTTTTTCCATGAGAGAGAGAGAGGGAGGGAGGGAAGGGAGACAGACAGAGAAGAGACAGGTCCCCCCGCCCCCCAGCATGTTCCCTACACCACAGTCTACCCAGAGTCTCAGCCAGCCTAGATTGCAGGCGTGCAGAGGGAACTCCGGGATGTGAACCTGGGGCAGGAGCCCAGGACCTTCCCATGGAGCTCAGGATCAGAGAGCGTTGTGGTGCCACCGTGCTACTGGCTGGCCCCTTTCCTGCTCCATCGTGAGGGGCCTGTCAGCCTCTCCCCAGCTTAAGGAGTGATCTTTGTCTGGTGTGACATTTCTGTCTGACCGCTTCCAGGCTGGCGATGCTCAGTTTACCTAAAAGGTTTGCTCTCTGGATGTTAACTTACAAAAAGGAAAAGGTTATCTTTACGTGGGTTTTTGTTTGTTTATTTTATACTTCTCATTAAAACAAAACATTCAAATAAATGAAAATAAAATAACAAAACATTCAGTACAGCTGCTTTTGTAATTGAAAGCAGAGACCATAACACTACATATTTCATTTATCTTTTTAAAGTAGGGAGCGGTGCATTTGCTTGCTAGATAGAGAGAAAACACCTCTAATGAGGTGTGCCACACCGCAATCCCTTTTCCTCCATTTCTCCATCCTGTTGGGAATATGGGCATACATGCATATGCACCCTGTGTGTTTTTCAAGCTGCTGGGACTGGAATCCAAACTCCTGTCAGCCATGTGGCATTCAGCTCTCAAGGGCTGGCCTTATAAATTAGTATATTAAAAATGGAACAAATGGCAATAGAGTCAGTAGAGTTGATATCAGAGATGATGATAGAACAGTGGTTGAAGGTAAGGCCAGGAGCATGAAGTGACAATGCATAGTAGCATTGATAATATTTGCTACAACGGACTTTTATTTATTTATTTATTTATTTATTTATTTATTTATTTATTTATTTATTTATTTTTGTATATACATTAAATCGCATTGTTTAGCTTACAATGTGAGCATTTCAATATGTGAACATTTCTCCCCAGTCCCATTGATCAAAATATCTTCAACCAATAACACCACACTTCACCATCCCGTCAATGTTCTACCTCCGTATTCCTTCTCCAACTGTCCTTCGTTAGGCCCCACTCCTCCACATACACCTCATCTGACATTCACACCCATCTCTTGTGTTTGTACAACCGTTGGTCAATCAGTTTCAGTCATAGAGTGCCCCACAACGGGCTTTTTGTGAACAAAGAGCCATAGCCACCAGAGCTGGGGGGGGGAGGGAGGGGGAGCAAGGAGAGACTCCTGGAGTAATACTGCCATCTTGTGACATTTTGGGGTATTGCTATTAGCACAAATGCAGCCCTTTTCTCAATTCCTAATCATTCCAGAACTCCCTGTAATGGTCTAAAAACTCCTACAAATAATGCAACCCTTTTCTGGGTCCAGGTATGTTAACCTAGATTTTTTTTGCAAGCATATAACTGCCTTTCTTTTCTCTTCTTTTATTTCCTTTCCTTTCCTTTTCTTTTCTTTTCCTTTCTTTTCTCTTGCCTGAGCAACTCATTCTTCGCCCCTTAGATATTTGGTATTGTGAAAATTTAAACAATCTACCCAGTGTGATAAAGCAAATACTTCCCTGCATGTAAAACTGGCTTAAAAGTAGATGTGATCTTGAGGAACTTTTTAATCCACTGGAACTAAATTTCACTGTTGGGATTGATAGGTGTGCCAATACAGATATAAATGGGCATACATGCATATGCAGCTTGAAGAACACACAGGGCGCATATGCATGTATGCCCATTTATACCTGCCAAATACCATTACAACCCAAATCTCTTTGGACCAGCAGATGGCGTAGCAGTTTATGTTGCTGGATTCCTACGTGGTCAGCCATAGTTTGAGTCCCAGACTTGGTGGTTTGAAAATCCCCCAGGCACGTTTGTGTGCATGCCCAAGATCCCAGGAGGAGAATGGAGGAGAAGGGACTGCAGTTGCCATCCCCTCTGGGGGTGATTTCACACTTTCCCTCTCACTTTCTTTGTCTATCTCTTCAGCAAGCACTTGCGCCCTAAGGCAAAAATCTCTAAACAAACACTGAATCTGGTTGAAAGCAGCACTTGGCATTTCTGCTTTGTAGTACTTGCTATGTAGAAGAAATACCAGTGAACGGTGGTGCGCGGGAGGACTGGCAGGCGTTCCTGGAGCATCCCCACAGCGGGAGTGCACCTCTCTTGAAACTGTCATGAGAAAGAAAATCATGGGTGCCGCGGAGGCAGGCAGCAGAGTGGTGAGGTCTGCCCAGGGAGAAGGTGGGATTGAAATTCATTTTTCAAAAACAATTTGCCAGAGGGTACGTGCACTCACTGGAGTGAGACAGAGAGAGAGAGAGGGAAAGTGAGAAAGCACTCCCCTTGGGGAAGGTCATGCTGCAGTCCCTTCCCTTCCATTTCTCCCTCTTTGGGCGCACACATGCACACATGTCTGGAGTGATTTTCTAGCCACTGGGTCCGGGACTTGAACAGCTCAGTCAGCCATGTGGGGTCCAGCCACCTTAACCACCAAACCACTGACTGGCCCTGGGATTGAGAATATTAAGCCTTAACTGATAGCTCATGAGTTGCATTTAATAATATATCATCTCGGGACCAGCAGTTAGCATAATGGCTATGTCGCTGGACTCCCAAGTAGTTGACCACAGTTCGAGTCCTGGACCCTGTGGCTTAAACTCACGCCAGGCACGTGTGCGTGCGTGCCCAAAGTCCCGAGAGGAGAATGGAGGAGAAGGGATTGCAGCGTGGCCATCCCCCCTGGGGGGTGATTTCTCACTTTCTCTCTGTCTCTCTCTGTCTTTCTGGCGAGTGCATGCATCCTGTAGCAAAAACTTCTCCCCCCCCCCCCCCCCAAAATATATATCATCTCAGTCAGCGAAAGAACCGACAGACTCTTTAGGAGTATTATTTCTTTTAAGCAAACTATTTGAGAGTCCATCACATTATCTTTCAAATAAATTGTCTTATTTGCTTCTCCTAGCTATTTTGTAAGGCCATTATTATTAAATCCTGTGTGGAAAGAGAACTAAACTTAGGGCTCAAAAGCCTTGGGTTCAAATCTTGGCCTTGCCTCTTAATAGCTGTGGTCAAAATGCATTCATAGCCTCAGTCGTACCATATCCCATAAAGGGTATCCTGGCTGGATCTATCAGGAGTACTGATGATCGTGTGTGGGTGTATGTGTGTGTGTGTGTGTGTATGTGTGTGTGTCTAGGGGAAGGCAGGGGTTGATGTTCAGGGGAAGCCTGAGATAGGTCAGCGGGCCATGCCCAGGAGCTGGAGACCCAGGAGGGGGGCTGCGATCTGCAATCACACTGTAATTGCGCTGGCTTGGTCATGTCGCAGAGAGGCTTCCCGCGGACTAGAGCCAAAGGGAGGGCAGGGGCGCACTTGTGCTCAAGCCCAAAGCTGTTGGTTAGGGAGACGTGGCGCAGGGGGTACAGAACCACCTAGGAGAGGCGGCAGGGGCGGGCCAGGGGCAGGAGGGCGCTGCCTTGTGCACCCAGCAGGGTGCAGTGCAGCTAGGCTCAAGGTGCACAGCGGGAGCCGCGAGGCGGCCAGGGCGGCCAGGGCGGTCAAGGAACCCTTTACAATCTCCTTCCGTGAAGAGGGAGAAGGTGCAGGCGCGCCTGCAGTTCCGTGCCTTGGAGGTGCTCCCAGTCGGATTGCCCCGCTGACTCCAAGCTGCAGAGACATGTCCGGGAGAAAGCACTGCGCCCTGAGAGGGCTCCAGCGCCAGAGCTGGGGACACTAACGCTGCAGGGCCTCGCTGGCAGGGGCTGCTCCCACCTTGTTCTAAACAAAACAAAACGAAACCGAGAGTGTATGCTTCAAGCTCCACCAAAGCAGACTCTGCCTCTGGGTGTCACTCAGGTTTCACTTTAGTAGCCGCCTGAAGGGTCTCAATCCTGACCTCCGAGAACTGCTGAGAATCCGGTGCAAGCGCACGCGTAGGGCAGACTGGAGAAGACTGTGTGCTCCGTGTGTGTGTGTGTGTGTGTGTGTGTGTGTGTGTGAGACAGAGGAGAGAGAGAGAGGGAGAGAAGCACTCTCTACAGTTGCCTAACCGTGCTCTGTGGATCTCCTAGGTCTGGGAAATCTCCTAGGTCTTGCCCCTTGCCCCGTGACATTTCCGGGGAGGGGAATCGTTACCTTGTGAGCTGTGTGCTCTCTCCAGCACCTCCCGGTAAGCATGTTTCGCAGCCTAGATGCCGAGGGCATTCCGAGCCGGGCAGTTTCTGCAGGGGCGTCTTGAGCACGGCCGTCATCGTAGTGTGGTCAGGGGAGTCCCTGGCCTCTGACCACCTAGATGCTGGTGGTACCTACCTGTCCACTTGCGACACGTCTTCAAACTTTGTCGAGGTCCGGGAGCCGGGGCACCGTTACTCCTGGCGGAGGGGCCTGGACAATTACAGCCCGCCTTCCCCGGGGCGGCTTAGGAATTAAGCCTCAAGTCTTTGCCGGGGGGGTTGAAATGGGGCCTTTCTGAACCTCTTCCCAGAGATTCCAGCCCACTGAAGCTGGAAGGTTCCATAGCCTTACTCGGCCAGGGCAGGGGCAGCGGGCTCACCAGGCGGCTCTAGGGTGGACAGGCAGGGTTCCTCCCCTTCCTCCAGCTCCCAGCCCCATGCCTGCCCTCTTCCTTTCACAGAGTGTAAAAGGAGAACTTTGAGGCTCTCCCTAAGCCATCCTTTCAGTTACATAGTTTATGAGGTGGGAGCAAGATTAGACCCGGGCCTCTTGACCTCTAGCCCAGGGCTTTTTCCGGGAGGCCTCTCTAAGAACCCCCCCATTGAAATGCAGCCCCCAGGAGGATACACACCATAAATTACAAGTGGCTACACAACAAATTACCCCAACACTTAGTGGCTTGAAACAAAAATAAACATTACCTCTGTTTCTGTGAGTCAGGAATTTGGGAGCAGCTGGGCCAGACCTCCCAGCTCCAGGGGTCTCGGTGTCACCCCCATTTCTAGCTCTCCGGTACAGGGTCTCACCATGTTGCCTAGATCAGCCTCAAGCCTGAGACCTTTCCGCCTCAGCCTCCCGGAGTTGCTGGGATTACAGGCTCCAACAGCTGCCTGCCCAGCGGGTTGGCCTGGTAAGCCAGTCCTGGTCCTCTGGCCCAGCAGCCTTCAGAGTACAGCCTCAGAGCAGCAAACCGCCGCCCGGGCCAGGCCAGGGTTTTTAAATACGAAACCTTGATCAGGCATCTTCTCTAAGTCTCAGTTTCCTCATCTGTGAAGTGGAGAGCATAGTAGAACTTACTTTGGAGGGCTATTATGAGAATTAAATACTTTTGGAGTGGCAAAGACTACCAATATTGGTTCCCTCTTCTTTTTCTTTGTTGTAAAGGAAGCTTCAAGATATAGCTGTGAAGGGACCAGCAGTTAGTGTAATGGCTATGTCGCTGGACTCCCACGTAGTCGACCGCGGTTCGAGTCCTGGACCCGGCGGCTTAAACTCACGCCGGGCGCGTGTGCGTGCATGCCCAAGATCCCGAGAGGAGAATGGAGGAGAAGGGATTGCGGCGTGGCCATGCCCCCTGGGGGGTGATTTCCTGCTTTCTATCTCTCTGTCTCTCTCTGTCTGTCTGGCGAGCGCACGCGCCCTATAGCAAAAACCTCTCCAAAAAAAAAGAAAAAAAAAAAAAGATATAGCTGTGAAGATGGCTGCCTGGAATAAAAGCCTTTTTAATAAAAGCATTTTTTTTTTTGAGAGGTTTTTGCTATAGGGCATGTGCGCTTGCCAGACAGAGAGAGACAGGGAGACAGAAAGTGAGAAATCACACCCCAGGGGGGATGGTCATGCCGCAATCCCTTCTCTATTCTCCTCTTGGGATCTTGGGCACGCACGCACATGCGCCTGGAGTGAGGTTTTTTTTTTTTTTTTTTTTAAATTCATTTATTTATTTTAATTTGACCAGAGAGAAACATAAAGAGAGAAAGTGAGAAAGCAAACCACCAGGTCCAGGACTCAAACCACGATTGGCCATGTGGGAGTATCCAGCACCTTAACCACCACGCCACCTGCTGGCTCCCCGGCGTGAGTTTTAAGCCACCGGGTCCAGGACGCGAACTGCGGTTGACTACATGGGAATCCGGCGACATAGCCATTATGCTAACTGCTGATCCCAATAAAAGCATTTTTAATCCTTTCTAGTTTTGTTTTTATTTTTTCCTGTCCAGTTCCATTTGAAGGCACATGCATATAAGCGGTACGTGGCAGCTTTTAGAAAACTTCTTTTAAAACAGTATCTCCGTTTGCTCCTTTCATTTGTTGCTTACTTCTATTCCTGGAATATGGATGTGATCGCTGGAATGCTGGTTTCCAGCTTAGAATACAAGGAGGAGAGTCATGCATTTGGGATGATGGAGTGACAGACTGGAAGGAGTTTGTATTCCTAAAAGTTTTAAATTTTATTTATTTATTATTAAAGTAATGAATTATATTCTTCCCCTAAATTTCTCCAGAGAGAGACAGAGAGATAAAGAGAAAGAGAAAAAGGGAAAGCAAGAAAGCAAGCCACCAGGTCTGATAGTCAAACCACAGTCAGCCATGTGGGATTCAGCCACCTTAACCACTATGCCTCTTGCCAGCCCAGGTCCTTAAAAATTTTATGGAGCATCTATATCCACTTTCACTGCTCATATGACAGAGAAAATTTTTATTTTGGTTAAGCAGCTATTACTTTATTTCATTTTATTTTGGCTTGTGCAGAACATCTGGTCTGGTTACACCTTCAGCACGTGCCTGGTAGGCAGGAGCTGCTCAAGGCACTGGTCTGCATTTGGATTGTTCATGGCTGAGATCAGACCAGCCAACCAGATCACTTAACCTGGATGTGGGAGAGCACAGGGGACAGCCAAGGCCGTGGAGAACAAGCTCTGGGCCCAGGAGACCACGACACAGTTTGAGCTTTGTCAGGCTTCATTTTTTTTTCTTTAAGGGAAAGGGCTGGACGACCTCAGGGGTTTTTAAACTTTTTATAGTATTAGAAATTGTTCCTCAAATGGAATCCAATATATGAAACAGATCAGATATAATTGCAACTGCTGACTGATTTAGTCCTTTTTTTTTTTTTTTTTTTTTTAGAGGTTTTTGCCTTAGGACGTGTGTGCTCGCCAGGGAGAGAGAGAGACAGAGAGAGAAAGGGAAAGTGAGAAATCACCCCCCAAAGGAGGATGGCCATACCAAAATCCCTTCTTCTTCATTCTCCTCCCAGGATCTTGGGCACACTTGCAAATGTGCCTTGCATGAGAAATTTTTGCTATAGGGCATGTGCGCTCATCTGAGAGACAGAGAGACAGAAAGCAAGAAATCACCCCCTGGGGGATGGCCACACCACAGTCCCTTCTCTTTTCTCCTCTTATGATGTAGGAGATCAGGCACATACACACACCTAGTGTGAGTTTTAAGCCACTGGGTCCAAGACTTGAATAGTGGTCGACTACGTGGGAGTCCAGTGATGTAATCATTAGACCACCTGCTGGTCCTCTGGTATGGTTATAAGCCACTGGGTCTGGGACTCAAACCATGGTTGGTCATGTGGGAGTCCAGTGATGTAACCACTATGCCATCTGCGGCCCCCATTCAGTTTTTCTGGTTCCACCCTCAGACTGTCTTGGGGTGACTTCCAAGAGTTCTAAGGAGCATAATTTTTTTTTGTTTGTTCCTGGAGAGTTTTTTTTTTTTTTTTTTTTTTTTTTAGAGGTTTTTGCTACAAGGCATGTGCACTCACCAGAAAGACAGAGAGAGACAGAGAGACAGAAAGTGAGAAATCACCCCTGGTAAGGATGGCCACACCACAATCCCTTCTCCTCCATTCTCCTTTCGGGATCCTGGGCATGCATGCACACATGCCCAGTGTGAGTTTAAGCCACCGGGTCCAGGACTTGAACTGCAGTTGACTACATGGTAGTCCAGCAACATAGTTATTACTCCAACTGCTGGTCCCCCAAGGAGTATGATTTGAAAAGCATGAAACCCAAATTCTGTTCCATGAGTGACAATGTGTGACGTGCAGAGGCTGAGCTGGGAAACGTGTGCAAGTTCTCTGGAATGAGCCATAACCTGGGGGAATGGAGGTTCAAGTCCTCCATGGACCTGGGATCCCAGGCCTCTGGCCGAGTGTACTGATGAACCTGTGGCTTCCTCTCACAGGTACGTTAATTCGTAGTTGGGTGACCTCAGGCGTCTCTTCCCTTTTGCAGTTCTAGGCTATATATTACATCGTATTAACCAGATGTTTGTCAACATCATCAAAAACAACAGGAACATGTGAAATTTCATTTTGCTGGTGCTTCAGGATTGAAAATGTCATCTCCCTCTAGCCACTAAGCCACTGGTGAAGGAACTATATCATGGATCAAAAAATAAGGACCAAATCATTAACCTGTCTTTTGAAAATTGTGCATTATGAACTTTGCTGTAAAATATGAGATGGCTGTAAATTGCAAATATCTCAATCTTGTTCTTCATCACTGGGGTCAACAATCGTGAAATTCATAGTTTATGTGAGGACGGGAGGAGGAAGTACACAAACATGCAGTGGGTAGGTTACCGACTTTGTTTTAGAACGGCCAACGGTAGGATTTTAGTATTTTTCTTATTGAGTTGCAAGAACTTTTGGTAAAGACATATATAGTGTTTATTGCAATTTTTCCCATTTCTTGATTTAAAATTCTGTTATTAATATCATCTGAAGTTTACTTATTTCTTCCATAAGAATAGGAGAAAGAGAGTGAGACACACCCCTAAAAGGATCTTTCCACTGTGACCTGTCACCGGCCTCAGCCAGCCTAGCTCACGGGCACGCCCACATGTACCTGCTTTGTACAAGGACACCTTGAAGACCCACACGGACCTGGGGCTTACCTACATGGCCTCAGCATCTAGGAATTATCACTGCATTGTTGCAACTGGCCATGGTATTTTATTTTATTTTATTTTTGCAGAGGGCGTGTACATTCACAGAGACAGAGAGTGTGGGAGAGGAGAAAGCAACCCCCAGGGAGAGAGTCATGTCACAACCCCTTCTTCTTCATCTCTCCCTCCTTTGGGGTTTGGGACACACAGGCACACATTCCTGGAGTGTTTCTCAAGCTGCCGGGTCCAGGACTCCAACCCTACAGTCAGCCATATGGGTGACTTAATCACCAGACTACGGGATGCCTAATTATTATTTTTTTATTTAACAGGTAAATGTTGAACGTTCAAAGCAGTCAAATCTGTTGACTTTTTCCCTTAAGAACCCAACTATTTGTGTGTATGCCAGACATCCAGGTGTCAATGCCTCAGAACTCCTTTCTTTCTTTTTTTTTTTTTTTAGAGAGATTTTTGCTATAGGATGTGTGTACTTGCTGGAGAGACAGAGAGACAGAGAGATATAAAATGAGAAATTGCTCCCCCCAGGAGGGATGGCCATCCCACAATGGACAGAGAGACAGAAAACGAGAAATCACTCCCCTGGGAGGATAGCCACACCACAATCCCTTCTCCTCCATTCTCCTCTCGGGATCTTGGGCACGCACACACACATCTGATGTGAGTTTTAAGCTGTCAGGTCCAGGACTCAAACCACGACCGACTATGTGGGAGTTCAGCTATGTAATCATTATGCCATCTGCTGGTCCCCAGAAATCTTTTTCAAGCATTAGTTTTGTGAGTCCTCTCAATATCCTGAGGTAGATCTGCTATCATGCCCTTTCTCTCTCTCCCTCTCTCTCTTATTTATTTATTTATTTATTTATTTATTTATTTATTTATTTATTTATTTTGGTGCTAGGACCCGTCAGCCATAGAGAGCAAGAGGAGAACACACCCCCTATGGGGAATTGTCTCGCTGCAATCCCTTCTCCTCCATTTCTCACCTTGAAACTCTGGGGGTGCATGCACACGTGCCCAGTACGTTTCTCAAGCCATGGGGTCTGGAACTGGAACTGCACAGTTGCCCAGTGGGGATCCAGTTGCCTTCACCACTGAACCATGGAGTGGGCTCCATTGTGCCCATTTATGATCAAGGCAGTGGGTCTCAGAGCGTCCCTGCCCAGTACACCCTTTGACGCTGTGTGCGTTAGTCACAGAGACTAATATCCTTTAACCAGGGGAAGCACATGAGCGTGCGGAAGGGGAAAGGCCTTGGAGTGAGGTGGGGACACAGTTCAGCGACAGGCTGTGTAATATTTGCGAAGGCCTCGCAGGTCATTCTAATAAGGCCAACAGCGGGTGCCACTCTGAGAACCAGAAAGGTTTTAAAACTTACCTGATCTGGAAGAACAGTGAAGGAGACATGGTAACCAGAGTGGCTTTCAGTTCCTCAGCCTGGAGTCCAGGATGGCACCTCCAGTTCCACCCCTAGCAGAAACTCTTGGTTTTAGATTTCCCAGGATTATCAGCCAGTCAACCACTGGGTTTGGTAACAGAACAGAGGCAGTGAATGGAGGCTGGGGCCCTGACCTGAACTTGTAAGGGCCTGGTCCTGCTCTTCACAGCGCTGGGAGTTTGGGCAGTGGAACTGCTCTGAAACCACACAGAGCTGTGTGGCAAGCACAGGGGAAGAGTCATGGTGCTCTTCGGTGGATGACAGCTCCAGCTGCTGACAGGTGACATTGCTGATGTAGACCCGAAGCATTTTTGGCTCTCTTCTCATTGGCTGCATGGCTTGACGACTGCCCAAAGCCTTGAGCAGGTTTGTGGACTCCATCATCGGGCCCCTCTCTAAGCTCCCTTCTGTCCTTTGAAGCTGTAACTCATCCACTCTGAATACCCTCTTCTCTCTAGGCACTTCTCTTCTCTTTGTCCAGGCTACTCTCCTTCGTTCCTTACATTTTCTTTTAGAAGTTTTTGCCATAGGGTGTGTGCACTCACTGGAGAGAGAGAGAGATAGAGAGAGACAGAGATGGTGAGAGGGAAAGTGAAAAATCACCCTCTGGGGAGGGGGTGGCTGTGACACAATCCTTTCTCCATTCTCCTCCTGGGGTCTTGGGCATGCATGCACTCCTGCCTGGTGTGATTTTCAAGCCACCAGGTCTAAGACTCAAACCCTGGTGGACCATGTGGGAGTCCAATGACGTATCACTGCACCATCTGCTGGCCCCTCCTTATGTTTCCAACACCTTACTTCTACCTGTCCTTTAGGACTTCACTCGCTTATCATCTCCATCAGTAAGTCTTCCCTGATAGCACCCTTGCCACATCACATCTTCTGTCACTGGTTATATGCCCTTCCTTTGTTTCTGTAACTACTTTTTTAAAAAAAATAATTATTTGATTGAACTTTGTTTATTTAATTTATTTATTTTTATTTATTTTCATTTGACCAGAGAAGGACAGAGTGATAGAGAGAGAGAGAGAAAGTGAGAAAGCAAGCCTCCAGGTCTGGGACTCGAACTGTGGTCGGCCATGTGGGAGTCCAGCATGCTTAACCACTGCACCACATGCTGGTCCCATCCATAACAACTTTTATGTTCCTACCATGGGGTACATCAGCTTGTTTCTGTTTTAATCACCAAGAGTCTATGTCTTGTTTGTTCTTCTACCTGCAGAGCTAGAGGTCCTTCCTACCATTTGGTAAGTGTGCATTCCCCCACCCTGTGGAATGAATGAGCCTGGTGTGGGAACATCGGCCCATCTCCATACCAGTGGTGTGATTTTGAGCCACTTGCTTAGCGTTTCTAAGTGTGTTTGCATTTATAGCAAATAAGACTAGTAAAACTTGAGACCTCAAACGGTTGCTGTGAGGATTATGGATGATCCACCAAGTGCAGAGAGCTCGGTGCTTGGTGCTTAGACCTGGTGCTTAGTCCTGGTGGCTTGAAAATCACGCCAGGCAGGAGTACATGCATGCCCAAGATCCCAGGAGGAGAATGGACAGGGGAAGAATTACAGATTCAAAATGGGACAGCTTTGTCATTATCATGACCCAGCCACCCTGGATCCACGGCACTGGTGCGATGCCAATCTTTACGTGGTGGAGCCCACTTTTCCATGTAAACTCTGCAGGAGGTCACGCGGTATCCCTGTAGCTTGGAAGAGTGCCTGGCAGGTGACAGGCACTCGGGTACTCCATGGACAACTAGTTGGTGGCCAGTCCAACGTCCCCTTGCTCATAACTTTCCTACCTCAGGATATGGCTAGAATGTGTCCCGAAAGAGCCTTCTCTCATCCCGAATCGCAAAATCTCAAACACTGTCACGAGCGTTCTTTCTTTGTCATGAGTCTGAGAAAGAAGTTGTTACTTGAGAAGAGAGAGCAAAGACGGAGAGAACGCCTTGTCTTAACCTCAGCACCAACTGCAGCCTGAAACACACGCCCACGTGGCTCCTGTTCCTGGGAGAGAAGCACAGTTAAGTGGCATCTGGAAAAAACCCAGTTCAAGCCAAATTTGTGTCAATTCCTTCTCTGTCAGTCTGTGCTTTCCTGCTAATGAAGTATAGCAAGATGGCAGTTCTACCCCGTGTTCTGCTTGAAAAGTTTGGTTAAAAAAAACAGGACAGTCGGACATCAATTTCCTAGCCCATGGACTAGCATGTCCATGTACTTTCTGTCACAGGCAAGTGTTCTGTAATCTGTGCTGCCACAAGTCACGCGCAGCTGCTGAGCGCCTGAAATGGGCTGATGCAACTGAAGAACTGCATTTCTAATGTAATTCTAATTAATTTAATTTAAATAGCCACATGGGACTGGTGGCTAAGTGCACGAGGACAGTGCAGCAGATGGTGCGTGCTGAGGGGAGGGGGCGAGAAGAGAGGCTTAGACAGGGCTGTGACCCTGGAAGTCTCTGCACTTGGCTCCCTTTGGGTCTCCTGGGAACTCTCACAGACTTCCTGAGGGCTTCCTCTGTCCCAGGGTTAGTGTGGTCACTCGCTTCCAAGGAAGAAACGCAGAAACCCTGATACTTAGCTGCTATGGCAATGTGTGCCACTAGGTGGCACCAGTGGTCTGCAGCCCACCAAGAGGAGAGACAGCCACCAGGTCTCAGGTCTGGGGACACACTTGGGTGATAGGGATGAGAGGGAGGAAGCATCTCCAGAGTCAGCCAGTGGTGTGGTGGTTAAGGAGTCTGGATCCCACTGCATGGCTCAAGTTCTGGATCTGGTGGTTTGTGAAACACGCCAGGCACGTGTGTCCCACATTCCAAGAAGAGAATGGGGAAAAGATTGTAGCGGCCATCCTCCTTGGGGAGCTCTATAACATCAAATAGAAGAAGAAGAAGGAGGAGGAGGAGGTGGCCGATGAGGAGAAGGGGAAGGAGAAAAAGTGGGCTTTCGAGGGCCTAGAACCTGGACTCACGAGTGCACCAAAGGCACCCGACGAAGCAGTGCTGTCTGGCAAGTGTGCACAGGAAGGCAGGTGGCCCTGAGACGTGCTGTGTGGCTTCCATCTCCCTGCTGGGGGTCCTAAGGTAGTACCTTCTGCCTGCAGCCTGCTCAGAGAAAGGACTTCTGGTGCACCTGCTCAGAAGGGCCTCGTGGGCCTCAGCAGCCAAACGCTTGTGAAAGAGATGGTCTGATGTCAGCACTCATCCCAGAGGCTGAGTGCTTCATCTTCTCTGTGGCCACTCTAGGCCAGAGGAGAGGGGAAAGTGGTCTTGATGCAGCACAGGTGGACGGACCTGGGTCCTGGTCTCAGCACTGCTGCCCACTTGTGATGTGACTCAGGAGAGTGACTCAGTCCTCCAGCGCCCCCACCCCCCTCTCGTAGCCCTGGTGCTGCACAGAAAATAAGACCTGCTTCCCACTTTTGTAGCCTTTGGCTCTTGGCTCCAAGATGAGATTTTAGTAGCCTGATAGCTCAGTGTACAGTAGGGGTGCGAATACTTGTTCGGTGACTGAATACTAATTTGAGGGTTGCTGCTGTGGTAGGGCGGAGCGGGACTTTCTTTCTAAATGAGATTCAATGATACTTACCCCACCTCAACATTCTGGAGTGAGAGACTATAGTTTGATTGTAGCCTGGCCTCTATTCAGCCTCTTTACTGGGTATGTCACTTAATTCCTCTACGCCTCATCCCCTACTATACCAAATTATGCCCACCTTTCAGATGGGGTGATGCTTGATTTTATGCATTGACTTGGAGGGGGTACAAGGTGCCCAGGTATTATATTTGATCAGACCTTACTCTGGGTGTTTCTGTGAGGTGAGAATGTTTTCTGATGAGATGAATGTTTACATCTGTGGACTTTGAGTAACGTGCGATAGATTGCCCTCTGTAATGTGGATAGGCCTCATCCAATCCGTTGAAGGCCTAAACAGAACAAAAGACTGGTCCCCCCTTGAACAAAAGAGAATTCTCTTGCAAATTGCCTTCAGACTTCATCTGCAAAATCAGTTCTTCCTGGTACTACCGTGGAAAATTAGAATATTGGTCCTCCTGGTTTTCTTCAGCCCACCAGCTCACCCTGTAGGTTTTTGTTTTTAATTTGCCAGAGTTTGGTGCATGTGTGTGTGTGTGTGTGTGTGTGTGTGAGAGAGAGAGAGAGAGAGAGAGAGAGGGAGAGAGAGAGAGAGAGAGAGAGAGAGAATGAGAAAGCATCCCGCAATGGGTGTAGTCATGGTGAAATCCCTTCTTCATTTCTCCATCCTTCCAGGATTTGGGCCACGCATGCATGAAGGGGCATAATCAGTATCTCCCAGGTGGGAAGAGGCACATTTAAAACTCCCCACAGGCCTCACACATTTTCTCTTTGTTCAGGGATCAACCCTTGGAAGTTTGTCTCTGCTAGAGGAAAGGCAAGGTCTCAGGCCACACTGAGTGCCTTTGGCCGGCAGGGAAAAAGTCTAACTGGTCCTGGTGGGAGGGATGTGCTTTAGTGGGGAATTACTTGGGATCAGAGAAGGATTTCCATCTAAAAGGAGGGAAAAAGATGGGGGGCCTGCTTGGTCTATTCGCAGATGGCTGACTCACCCAGAGATAACAAACAACTGAACACCCTAGATGTTGTGTAAGACCTCCTGGCATGTCATATCAGGACCACCTTAATCACCCCACCCTAGATCCCTGTCCTGTGAAAGTCCCTGCCCCGGCTCTTCAAGGGCCCACATAACTCTCCACATCTGCCCCCTTCCTTCCTTAGAAAGTGAATAAACCTTTTTCTATCCAGTTGATCTCTGAGTCTGTGAATTCTTTCACATGCCATGACACAGCTCACCCTCACAGTGCACATGCACCGGGCATGATTTTCAAGTTACAAGAACTGAGATCCGAACCATGGCCAGCCATGCGAGATTTGGCTTTCTTAGCCACCAGGCCTGGGGGCTGGCTCTACTCTGCAGATTTTAAATTTGTCAGCCTGTATATTCCTGTGGGCCAATTCCTTATACTAAATCTCTTTCCATATATGATGTGTCTTCAAAAAGTCATGGGAAATGCATAGTATGAAAAAGACTATATGTGGATTTAAAAATTATTTGCATCTAAACAGACTTAGACTTAATTTTGTTTTTCCATAAACTTCTTTTTTTAAGAATGATTTGTTGGGAACCAGCAGTTAGCGTAATGGCTATGTCGCTGGACTCCCACGTAGTCGACCGCGGTTCACGTCCTGGACCCGGTGGCTTACAACTCACGCCGGGCGCGTGTGCGTGCGTGCCCAAGATCCCGAGAGGAGACTGGAGGAGAAGGGATTGCGGCGTGACCATCCCCCCTGGGGGTTGATTTCTCGCTTTCTGTCTCTATGTCTCTCTCTGTCTGTCTGGCGAGCGCACGCGCCCTATAGTGAAAAACCTCTCCAAAAAAAAAAAAAAGAAAAAAAAAAAAAGAATGATTTGTGATTTGTTTAATTTTATTCATTCATTCATTTAAAAAAATTTTTAAATTTAACCAGAGAAAGACACACACACACACACACACACACACACACGGGGTGGGGGGTAGAGGAAGTGAGAAAGCAAGCCACCCGTCTGGGACCTGAACAGTGGTCAGCCACGTGGGAATGTCCAGCACTTTAACCACTGCACCACCTGCTGGTCCCCTCCATGAATGTCTTAAAGTACCCTTGTACACACACATTCTGTTGGTTCTGTTTTTCTGGAAACCATGAGGATTAGCTGAAATGACAGTGTTAAAGTATCTAGGACAGCACTAAACCAAAAAGTATCCAGTAGATGCTCAAAAAATGCTGCTTCATTATCCAAATTTTCAATTCTTCTGGTAAAACATTAAGTAATACCTCAGGAGAGGAAGAGCCAGTCCAGCAGTGTTTCCCACTCTCAGTGGACTGGCTGACTTTGGTCCAGTTATTCCTGCAGTACAAACAGGGCACCTCCTTCCTCATCTGGCTCCGGTCTCCTGAGTCTTAGAACAAGAAAGCATGTGGCATTCTTTGTTCCCTGTCATTAATTGCTTCTGAGAGGGTAAGAGTGGGAAGAAGATAATTCCCTCCTCCTCCTCAACAGTCTCTATTAAGCCACACGTGTGTTTGGAGCCTGAAAGGTGAGGGGGTGGGTTCATTATGCTTCTTCAGATACATAAGACCTCACTTCAAGGGAGTGCTTCTTACCAGTTGATAGCAATTAGTAGAATTATTTTTAGCATATTTGAAAACTTTTTTCTCCCTAGTGCACTTTGGAAATCTGGAGTGCTTTGCCATTGTTAACTTTTTTTCTATTTATGATAAACACTATAATAAAAAATACCCCACTCATGGGACTAGCAGTTAGCGCAATGGTTATGTCGCTGGACTCCTATGTCGTCGACTGCAGTTTGAGTCCTGGATCTGGTGGCTTAAACTCACGCCAGGTTCGTGTGCGTGCATGCCCAAGATCCTGAGAGGAGAATGGAGGAGAAGGGATTGTGGCATGGCCATCCCCCCGGGGGATGATTTCTCACTTTCTCTCTCTCTGTCTCTCTGGCAAGCACATGTGCCCTGTAGCAAAAACCTCAAAAAAACAAAACAAAGCAAAACAAAAAACCCACTCACACTATCACATTTAGGTCATTTGAAAATCTTTATTATTACTTTCACAAGTTAAGATTCTTGACTTATACATTCGTTTTCTACTGCAGTGTAACAGAGTACCATAAACTTAGCAGTTTTAAACAGCAGGTCAGAAGTCTAGGTATGGCTTAGCTGGCCTCTCTGCTCAGGCCTCCAAGATCGGAATTAAGGTGCTGGCCAAATTGCTTTGCCATCTGCGGTTCCGTTTTCTTCCGGGATCATTCAGGTTATCAGTAGAATTTAGTTCTTTGTGGTCGTAGGACTGAGGGTCCTGCTGTCTTGCTGGCTGTGAGTCAGGGACCACTCTCAGTTCCTAGAGGCCATTCTCAGATTCTTACCAGGTGGCCGTTTCCATAGGCCCTCGTGCTGCCAGGCTTTGAATTGCTCTCTTAGAGAAGGTTTCTGTCCCCTTCAAGGGCTTACTTGAAAAATGTTTGAACCTACATAGCACCATCTCCCATTTGGTTAACTCAAAGTCAACTGATTAGAAACCCTTTTTTAAAAAATAATTATTTTATTTAACTTTGTTTATTATTTCCCAGTTTGATCAGAGAAAGAGACAGAGAGGCAACGTGAGAAAGCAAGCCACCAAGTCCGAGACTTGAACCACGGTTGGCCATATGAGAGTCTAGTGCCTTTGGCCACTATGTCACCCGCTGGCCTCCTGATTAGAAACTCTAATTACTTCTTTATAATCTCTCTGCCATCTAGCATAAGGATCACAGGAGTGATATCCATCCTTCACAAGTCCTGCTTAGCCGCAGAGAGGGAATGACACAGAGGGTGTACCCCCAGGAGCAGGAATCTCGGGCGCTGCATTTGTTTCCTAGGACTGCTGTCCCCAGATTACAAACTGGGTGACTTACATAACAGAAACGTATTGTCTTGAAGTTCTGGAGGCCAGAGGTCCAAGATCAAGATTTCCGTGCATTGATTCTTTCTGAGGGCTACGAAGAAAAATCTGTCCCATGCCTCTCTCCTGACTTCTGGAGACTTCTGCTAGCAATCTCTGGCATTCCTCGGAGTGTAAAGGCATCACCCTGATCTTCTGCCTTTATCTTCACGTGGTATTTCCTGCATGCACGTTTGTGTTCAAATGTTTTTATTTTGTAGAGACACTAGTCATGTTGGATTAAGGGTCCAGTCTCCTTCAGTCTGACATCATGTTAACAGATCACATCAGCAATGACCCTTCTTTAAAATGCGATCACGTCTGAAGTATTGGGGTTATGACTTCAACTTATGGATTCTTTTTTCTGGGGGGAGGCACAATGCAGCCTGCAATGGGTGCTCTCTTGGAATTCTCTTCAAGTTGTTTGCTCTTGAATACTTCTGATGAGATCCTAGTCATCTTTTTTTCTTTTTTAAACCAGGAAGCACTTTTTATTTAAAAAAAGTGTTTAGAATACATAAAACAAGGCAATATTTATTCTTTTTTCTCTTCTTTTGGTATGGGGTCTGTCGGTGGCTCCTCTCCTGCTGCACTGTTGCCTTCCGAGCCAGTGTTGCTATCACTGGTTCCCTCCTCTGTCCACCCCCCTGGTCAGGAGTAGTCGTGCCTTCTTTCCCACCCCTTTTTTTTTTTTTTTTTTGGAGAGGTTTTTGCTATAGGGCACGTGCGATCGCCAGAAAGACAGAGACAGAGACAGAAAGCGAGAAATCACCCCCCAGAGGGATGGCCACGCCGCAATCCCTTCTCCTCCATTCTCCTCTTGGGATCTTGGGGCACGCACGCACATGCGCCCGTGAGTTTAAGCCACCTGGTCTGAGACTCGAACCGTGGTTGACTACGTGGGAGTCCAGCAACATAGCCATTACGCTAACTGCTGGTCCCTTCTCCATCCTTTTGTTAGCTCTCTGTCTTCTCTTCAAGACGTCTCCTCTGTCTCCATCAGCAGGCTCTCGTCGTCCTTCATTTCCTCGACTTTGTTTGCAGCTTGCTCTTCCTCAGGACCGAGGCTACCCTCACTATGCTCGGTTTGCTCTGTTGCCTCCTCACTCTCCTCCTGGCTTTTGCAGGCCTGTTCCTCTGCCTGTGCAAACTCAGCTGCAATTTCCTCCACATCCACTTCCACCTTCAGACTGTACGAACTTCTGAGTTCATTGTGGCACGAATCTGTGTTTTTCAGGACTTTCCTCTTTTTCTTTTTTTTCCTGGTGTCATTCTTCTATTTGAAGAAGTTCAGCTTCCAGTTTTCACTGGTGAACCATGGGCTGGACCTGCTCTGTAGCCGTTGTGACGACTGACTGGACAACACCACACTCTCCCTAACGATCTTGCTGGAGAGGCAAGGTTCCTCTGGAAGCAGATGAGACCATCTCTGTTGACTTTCTTCCTCTAGAGCAGCTTCTGCACAACTTTCTGCATTTATATAAGAAAGGTGGCGGGGGCGGGGGGTGTTTGATAGGCCTTCACAGTTTCATTGTACTCTATCTTTTCTGCTTCCTATGAAATATTCTTGTTTCTCATCATCAGTAAGATCTCGCCATATGCCACCAATAATCTTGCCAGTCTCCCATAATTTCAGGTCAGGACTGGAAGCCTTTATACTTGGTCCGAGACCTTTCTGCTATATCTCTTGTAGGGCATCAGCAGCTTATTGCGTGGCTTTGGGGATTTTGGAGTCAAAATACCAAAAGAGGATGCCATAGCCTGGCTGTTGGTGCCCCGGTTCCCTCCCAGCCTGTAGTTGTTGTAGGTGAGATGACTGCATGGATTGTCTCCCACAAACCCTGGTGTGCTGGGCATTCGTGTTGCGGGAGCTGGGGTGGGAGATGGGGCGTAAGATGGTCTTTAATAATGAGTTAGTTCCTGGGATCAGCAGTTAGTGTAATGGCTATGTTGCTGGACTCCCGACCGTGGTTCGAGTCTCAGACCTGGTGGCTTAAATTCACACCGGGTGTGTGTGCGTGTGTGCCCAAGATCCCGAGAGGAGAATGGAGAAGGGATTGTGGCGTGGCCATCTCCCCTGGGGGAATGATTTCTGTCTCTGTCTTTCTGACTAGTGCACGCACCCTGTAGCAAAAACCTCTCAAAAAAAAAAAAAAAAAAGAAAGAAACAATGAGTTAGTTCCTTAAGAATGAGTCTGAGGGACCAGCAGTTGGCGTAATGACTATGTCGCTGGACTCCCACGTAGTCAACCGCGGTTCGCGTCCCGGACCCGGTGGCTTAAACTCACACCGGGTGCTTGTGCGTGCGTGCCCAAGATCCCGAGAGGAGAATGGAGGAGAAGGGATTGCGGCATGGCCATCCCCCCGGGGGGTGATTTCTCACTCTCTGTCTGTCAGTCTCTGTCTGGCAAGCGCACGTGCCCTATAGCAAAAAAACCTCTCAAAAAAAACCACAAAAAACCACTTCCTCATTCCCTGTTGCCACTCGGGCTCATGGGTGGCTGCCTCTCCCCTCCAGGGGGGCAATCATCCCTGTGGATAGCTCGAGTGTCCCCGGGGTCTTTGATCTCCTGGTCACATGCTTTCAGGAGCTATCACTACCCACTATTCTGCCCCTTCCTGCTCGGCCATGTTCTTTCTGTTCTCGTTCATGCTTTCCCATTTTTCTCCAGTACCTACATCCTTCAAGACCCACATCATCCTCACGAAGTCTTCTTGGACTGCATAAGCCTCCTGTGTCTCGGTTTTCACAGCTGGGAAATGGAGAGAATTTTACCTGCCACACTGTGAAATCAAAATGAGTGATTATCTTTTTCTTTTCATGTTTTGCATTTTATTTACATTTTAGGACTATCTTTAATCTCAAAATCACATAATCATACACCTATTTCCTTTTTTATTGACTTCGCTTCAACTTAAATGCCTGGTTTATTAAACAAAACTGTAAACAAACACTTACCACGTCTGTTACACGTGACGCACAGGAACAACTTTGAACAGAAATGCATCGATTCACCCCCGACACTTTTTATGATACATACAGTTGTCTAAACGATCCTGAACATATTTTTGATACTACTAGCACCTACACGGCTTCAAAACTTAACATAATTCGTGACAATATTCATTGTACCTGCTACACTAAACAATATTGACTGCAGCTCTCTCACTAAGAGAGATGGATAAAGCATGCCTTTTCTGTTTTTCCTTCTTGAGATTTTTTTTTTTTTACTTTTCAGTAACACATGCTTACCCCACTGCCATCCAACAGTTTTTGCTATGTTTTCATCTTAAAAACTCGAATTTGATTTCGCGTACTCCAGGCTTATGTTTAAATGCCAGTGCCTTAACAAGAGAAAAACATTGTGTTGCATTTTTCCTCTTGTTACCTGAAAGCATGATTGTGTACATACATTAAATGTATTCTTACAAATGCCCAGTCATGTTTACCAGCTTTTACTTTTTTTTTTTTTTTTTTTTTTTTACTTAATGTGAGGGTATTTGCATTGTGATATTTAATCAAGACATTTATATGAGTAGAAGTTTGTTGATTTAAGACAAATTTGAGAGTCTCTAAAATGTATTGTTGTATGTTTGTCCTTCTGGGGGCTGTGGAAGCTTCATATTTTCTTTGGACATCATTAGATGTTGTAGCTCTTGCAGGACGACTTTAATGCCACTTTGCTAACACTGGTATGCTCTGTGCATCCACCATCCCACTGGAATTATTTATTCCATCCCTATCAGTTTTTGTTACAAATCTAACTGATGGAGGAGCTTCTGGGTCTTTAGGTCCACATTCTACTTTCAGGCTATATATTCTGTTTTCAGAATTTGTTTTTGGTAGCCCAATAATCACGCCTGCCCGCTTTATAACTGTAATATACTCATCATCTTCAAGGCCCCAGCTAACTGTACCATCGCCTACTCCTTTTTGTCCTCCTTCAAGTTCTTCCAACAAGCGAAAATTATGAGGAACTTTAACCCCTGTAGAGACCACCATCTCCTTCTTCAGCCCCCAAATGAATGATTATCTTGAATAAGGCATAGCACAGCAAATCTTCAATCAACTTGAGCTTTTAATTTTACTTTGGTTCAACAGTTCTCCATCCTAGCTGCATGTCAGAAATGTTTTAAAATAAAATAGTGATGCTCTGTCCCCACCCTTGGAGATTATAACCTAAATGGTCAAGCAATTGTAATTTTTCAATTTCTCCTGGTGATTCTAGTGCAAGAGTTGGCAAACTACTACCTAATTTATTTGTTTTAAATAGACCTTTTTTTTAAAAAAAAAAAAAAAGAAGGTTTTTGCTGTAGGGGGACCAGCAGTTGGTATAATGGCTATGTCTCTGGTCCCATGATTGCGGTCTGAGTTCTGGACCCAGAGGTTTAAACTCACATCGGGTGTGTGTGCGTGCGTGCCCAAGATCCAAAGAGGAGAATGGAGGAGAAAGGATTGCGGCGTGGCCATCCGCCCTGGGGGATGATTTCTCGCTTTCTGTCTCTATGTCTTTCTGGCAAGCACATGAGCCCTATAGCAAATAAAACCTTCCCCCCCACCCCCCCCAAAAAAAAAAGTTTTTTTGCCACAGGGCATGTACATTTAGTGAGAGGGAAAGTGAGAAATCACCCATCCCTCCCCTGCAGAGGACATGACCACACCACCAATCCTTTCTCTTATATTCTCCTTCTGGGATTTTTGGTACACATGCACATGTGCCCAGTGTGATTTTTCAAATTGCCAGGTCTAGGACTTGAATGGCGGCCAACCATGTGGGTGTCCAGTGCCTTAATCAAGTCCACTTGCTGGACTTAATTTTTTTAGAAGCAGATTTAGATTTAGAGCAAAATCAAGAGAAATGTACAGAAGTATCCCAAATATCTCTTGCCCTCATGCATTCATAACTTGCCCCCTTGTCAACATCCTCCCCCAGAGTAGTACACTTGTTACAGCTGGTGAACCTGCACTGTCATGACATGATCATTTCAATCCACGGCTTACATGAGGATTCACTCTTGGTGTTGTACATTCTATGGGTTTTAACAAATGTAGGGCAACATGTATCCACCATTATAGTATCAAGCAAGTGGTGTGCTCTGCCCATTCATCCGCTCCCCAAACCCTGCAACCACTGGTCTTTTTACTATCTCCACCACCTGCTGGCCCCCGACTTTTTTTCTATAGTTTTTCAGAGAAGCACAGAAAAGAAAGAGGGTATGAAGAGCAGATGTCCATTCCTCAAAACAAGAGCTGCTGACAGATGTAATCTTTGTGGGATGAGGAGAGTTTAGGGACATGATGCTGAAGGTTTAAATAGAATAGGTTTGAGTCTTCAGTACTCTTGAGACCATTTTAGTGACTAAACGTGACTGAAAAGTCATGGGATAGGGCCAGCATGACATCATGGAACTCCTTTCTGGTAGGATGCTGGGGGAGTTTAACAACAGAAAGCAGGGAAAGTTCTTGGGAGAAAACAGCACCATGGTTAAATTCTGAATGAGCAGAGATGCCAGGATAAATGGATTCCATTACCAAGGCCCTCTAGGAGGGCTGAGTCTTCCACTCTCTGCCTGACATCCTGCCTCCACTGGCCCCTGCACCCCTGCATGCCATCTGGCCTGCTACTCTCCCTGCACATCCTCTCTGTGGTGACGACAGGGTACATCATCCTTCATTCTCTACAGAGCCAGCTATATGAGGCCATGGTGGGGTCAGCCTCTCCTTGGGTGAGGGAATAATGCAGGGTGGCTAGAGTTCACTCAGAAGAGGAAACAGTGTAAAGCAGAATATTAGAGGTCTCGTTTGTCCACACTGTGGAATTCCTCTTAGGTCAGCTCTCCCCTTAGATGAGGCTCTGCTCACTCCCAGCTTTCCTCTCTTCCTGCATCACAGGCAGTTGGCCACCATATGGCAAATTCCTGTCACTTTCTCGTGAAGAGAAATTTTCTTTGCCTTCAGTGTTTTTCACCTTCATCGCTCTCAGGGTATCTCCACTTCTGTAAGGAAGACAGCTCACTGAATCTTTTATTTATTTATTTATTTATTTATTTATTTATTTATTTATTTATGGTTTTTGTCAGAGTCTGCCCCAGGGCAAAAGTTCTCTCTCTAAATGTGTCCCCACAGGTTTTTGTCATAGGGTGCATGTGCTCACTGAAGAGACAGAGAAACAGAGAGAATGAAAATGAAAAATCACCCTGCCAGGATGGCCACACTGCAATCCCTTGTCCTCCATTCTCCTCTTGAGATTTTGGACACACATGCGCATGCATCCAGTGTGATTTTCAAGTCACCTGGTCTGGGGCTTGAACTGTAATCAGCCATGTGGGAGTCCAGTGCCTTAACCACCACACTACCTATTGGCCCCCAACTTGTTCCTAAGCAAAAGAAAAGTCTTCCTCTTCTTCTTTTTATTTTGAAAGAATTATTTATTTATTTAATTTTATTTGTTATGATTATTTTTTAATTTGACCAGACAGTTAGAGAGAGAAAGGGAAAGTCAGAAAGCAAGCCAGCAGGTCCAGGACTTGAACAGTGGCTAGCCATGTGGGAGTCCAGTGCCTCAACCAACATGCCACCACATCTTCTTGTCTGAAAAACCGTTAGAGCAATAACCACATTTTTCTGTTTGTTGTTAATTTTAGAGGTATATTGTAACTGAGCTCACAATCTTTTAAAAAAAAATGACATTTTTAATCTTTCCCTGTATCATTAAAGAATCTTCTAAAACATGATTTAAATGGTTACAGAGATATAAACCACAAATTTATCTTAATTGAGAATTTTAGTTTGCTAAATATTTAATGTTTCTAATATATTTAATATTATAACTATTATAACAATGAACAGTCTCATCTATACATTTACGTTCACATCTCTGATTTTTTCCAATGTGTTGAGTTTTACTAAATTAACTTTCTAGATTAAGGATGTACACAATAATTTTGTTTTTTGCCAGAGACCATGTGCTTGCCAGAGAGAGAGAGAGAGAGAGAGGGAGAGAGAGAGAGAGAGAGAGAGAGAGAGAAATCCTGCATGGGGCATGGCCATGCCACAATCCTTTCTCCTTCACTTTTCCCTCTTTCAGGAGTTTGGGTACCCATGCAAATGTGCTCGGCATGTTTCTGAAGCTGCTGGGTCCAGCCATGTGGGATCCAGTAGCCTTAACCACTATGCCATTGCCATGCCAGGATGGACACATTTTTAAGACTTTGGAAATGCATTACTAAATTGTCCTCCTAAAAAGTTGTGCTGATTAACAGTTTTATCAGCTGTCACTGTGTGTGTTTCTCAGTATGCTTTTTCAACATTTTGAGCATTTTTTACAAATTGTAAAATTTATCACACACACAAAAGTTTGGGTGACATACAAATACATTGAAAAGAGACTAAGTAAAAATAAAAATACCTTGTTCCAAAAGCCCCGTTATAAAGAACTACATTACCAGTGTCTTTGAACCAAATGTGGAGTGACTGCCTCCTCCTGGTTTGTCCAGAATTGTCCTAGATTTAACACTGAAAGTCGCACGTCCCAGGAAAATCCTCAGCCTTGGAGAAACCTGGACAGCTGGTCACCCTATCCCAGTTGCCTGTCCCCTCCAAGTTTACTGCCTCCATCCATTCAGAGGCTTCCTCTATGTATTCCCCAGAAATACAAAAGCAGGTTTCCTGCTTTGGAGCGCATATACATGGAATCATAACATCATGCTCCCCTCAACGTCAATTTTTAAAAAATAATAATTTATTTAATTTTATTTATTATTAATATTCTTCTTCACTCTGAGTAGAGAAAGAGAAAGAGAGTGAGAAAGCAAGCCACCAGGTCCAAGACTTGAACTGCAGTTGGCTATGTGGGAGTCCAGCACTTAATCACCTGCTGGCACCCCCCTCTAATGTCATTTTTTTTTTTTTTGAGAGGTTTTTGCTATAGGGTGCACACACTTGCCAGACAGAGAGAGACAGAGAGACAGAAAGCGAGAAATCACCCCCCCCCCCCCCCAGGGGGGATGGCTATGCCGCAGTCCCTTCTCCTCCATTCTCCTCTCAGGATCTTGGGTACACATGCACTTGTGCCCAGCGTGAGTTTAAGCCACTGGGTCTGGGACTCGAACCGCATTAGACTATATGGGAGTCCAGTGACATAGCCATTACGCTACCTGCTGGCCCCTAATGTCATTCTTGAGATACATCCTGTTGATCTGTATCGCTGTTATTCGCCCAGCTGACCTGCTGACTAATCATCCATTCCACAAATATACCTGTTTCTTCATTTTTCTGTCAATTGTCCCTTGCACTTTTGCCACTGTGAGGGATGCCGCTCTGAACTGTGTTACATGAGCAAGCAAAGGATCAAGAGTTTCTCTAGGTTATGTACCTAAAAGTCAAATTGCTGGAGGAAAAGATATGTCCCTCTTCCATCTTACTCAGAAAAGCAAAATTGTTTTCTAAGGAGGTCGTGCCAGTTTCTATCCACGGCAGTGTATGAAAGCACCTGTTTTCTACACCCATGGGAAGCAGTGACTGACTGTAATTTTAGCCATTTTAACTGATGTGAAAATATTTCTTTCTTTCTCTCTCTTTTTTTCATTTTTCCCAGAGGATTTATGTTATCTCTGGAGAGAGAGAGAAAGAGAGAAAGCATCTCCCATGGGCTGTAGTTATGCTATAATCCCTTTACCTCCACTTCTCCCTTCTTCTGAGATTTTGAGCATACATGCATACACAGCTGGTTTGTTTCTCAAGCTACTGGGTGTGGGACTTGAACCATGGGGTTGGCCATGTGGGGATTCAGTGACCTTAACTGCCATGCCATGGGCTGGTTCTATGTGAAGTATTTCATTATGGGTTTAATTTATATCTTCGTACTTGCCAATGAGATTGAACCTCTTTTCAGAAGTCGATTGGCCTCGGGAACCAGCAGTTAGCATAATGGCTATGTCGCTGGACTCCCACGTAGTCGACCGCGGTTCAAGTCCCGGACCTGGTGGCTTAAAACTCACGCTGGGCGCGTGTGCGTGCGTGCCCAAGATCCCGAGAGGAGAATGGAGGAGAAGGGATTGCGGCATGACCATCCCCCCTGGGGGGTGATTTCTCGCTTTCTGTCTCTATGTCTCTCTCTGTCTGTCTGGCGAGTGCACGAGCCCTATAGCGAAAACCTCTCCAAAAAAAGAAAAAAAAAAAAAAAAAAGAAGGAAGTCGATTGGCCTTTTCTTTTTTTTTTTTCTTTCTTTTTTCTTTTTCTTCTCTTCCTTCCTCCCTCTTCTTTTCCTTTCTACTTTAATAAGAGACAGAGATACAGGTATTTTAAAAAGAAATATTTAATTTAAATTAAATTATTATTATTATCATCATTAAATTTTTTTTCTTTTTTTTGGAGAGGTTTCTGCTATAGGGCACTTGCACTCGCTAGAAAGATGGAGAAAGACAGACAGAAAGTGAGAAATCACCCTCCAGGGGAGATGTCCACGCCGCAATTCCTTCTCCTCCATTCTCCTCTCCGGATCTTGGGCACACATTCACATGCACCTGGCATGAGTTTAAGCCACTGGGTCTGGGACTCGAACTATGATCAACCACATGGGAGCCCAGTGACATAGCTATTACGCCAACTGCTGGTACTGCCATTTTATTTAAAATTGCAAATTAGTTTTTTAAATACTTGAGAGTTGAGATTCTATTCCATTCCTTTCTGAATTGCTCGTATTTCTACAAGACAGCGTATTAAATCCCCAGTTCAAAGCAGGCACTGTAGCACTTAATGTAGACATTCTAAATAGTCTTTCAATAAAAGGGCGAATAGTTTCTTCTCTTTTTTTTTTTTTTTGGAGAGATTTTTGCTATAGGGCGCGTGCGCTCACCAGACAGAGAGAGAGAGATAGAGACAGAAAGCGAGAAATCACCCCACAGGGGGGATGGTCATGCCGCAATCCCTTCTCCTCCATTCTCCTCTCGGGATCTTGGGCACGCACGCACACGCGCCTGGCGTGAGTTTTAAGCCACCGGGTCTGGGATGTGAACCATGGTCAACTACGTGGGAGTCCAGTGACATAGCCATTACGCTAACTGCTGGTTCCCAGTTTCTTCTCTTGAAATAAAGGTATGTCATTTGATAATAGGAGAACACAGTATTGGGGCTAGCAGGTGGCGTGATGGTTAAGGCTCTGGACTCACACCTGACTGCAGTTTGAGTCTCAGATCTGGCGGCTTGCTCTCTCTTCCCGCCCCCTTCCCCCCCGTGTCTTGTGTCTCTCTCTGGTGAGTGCACATGTCCTATAGCAAATTAAAAATAAGTAAGTAAATAAAATTAGATAACTAATTCTAAAAAAAAAGAAAAGAATGCCGCATTCCTCTTTTCTCACGGCCATGCTGCAGAAGCCACCTCCACGCCTTCGTCTGCGGTGTGCATGCTCACCTTTATTTGCCATTCAGTGGCATCACTGCTTTCATGATCTCCCCTTTCCTTTTGATTTAAAAGAAGATGCTGTTCACGGACATTACACAACAGAGGCATTTTGGATTGGGCGGTAGAGTTTCTTCAGATTTCCTTTAGTTTTAAACAGAATTTGCTGAAGCATTTTAGTTATGATACCACAGTCATGAGGATGGTAGAAGAACTCATGGTAAATGTCTGGCAAAACATGGGTTACAGGGCATTAGTCTAGGAATGCTTCAAAGGCATTCATACAGAAATTGTGAGAAGCTGTAGGTTTAATCATGACATAAAACCAAAAATTGGTACATTGTACTTGAATGGCTGACCAATGCCCAGCACGTCCTCGAGAAAAGGAGGGGAAAGAACACTCTAAATCCCAGAAAAGTCTTCATCTGCCCAGACTGGAAACCAAATCCACTCAGGAAATTCCTCCTGCACTATTTTAATACATTTTTGCTGACTCTAGATCAAGTCGGATTCAGTGATAGAAAACCACAAGAGGTCTAATGAATACAAGATTAATCTGTGAGAAAAATGACTGGGTAGAGTTAGATGCTGGGCAACGCTGGGACAAAATGGGAGCTTCCGCACCCCCACCCGTGGTCACTCCCTTGAGGGGAGATCTACTGAGGTGACTTGGGCACCTTATTTCATGCCATGCCTATCTGGAGAGAGACTCCGCCATGCCGTTCCTTACCATGGTAACCCAGTCAGTTTGAGGAACAAAAAATCATGAAAATTTTGTTCCCCACCCCTGCCTTAGAAACCACCACTGCAGCTGCAAACAGAAGCTCTTTATGTAGAAAGTGTTTTGTCCTTTCAGAGATGACAAAGAGTTATTAGAGCAGCCAGCTGCATGTCCTGGCAGGAGAACGAGAAGGGCTTGTCAGCAATCAGTCATCTACCCTTCCTCAGCTGAATCCCACTGTCTTCTTTATCCCTGCTTTGCTCTCGCCTTTCTTGGTCTGGGAACACAGGGGACAATCTCCTACCCTTCGCCTTTAACTCTGGAAGACAGCACGGCACAGTGCCTCTTACTCTGGGGTAAGCCTGCCTAAGTCTTCATTCTAATACTTTAAGCAAGACTGACAGTGAATAAACCCCACCTTGACTCGTAAACATTCCCTCTGTCTCTCTTTGTTTCACAATCACACAGGTCACTCAATGTTCCAAGCTCTTAGTTCTTTTTTTTTTTTTTAAAGATTTTTGTTATAGGGTGCGTGTGCTTGCCTGAGAGACAGAGAGAGGCAGAGAGATGAAAAGCTAGAAATCACCCTCGAGGGGGGATGGCCATGCCACAGTTCCTTCTCCTCCATTCTTTTCTTTGGATTTTGGGCACGCATGCACACGCACCCAGCATGAATTTCAAGCCTCCAGGTCCAGGACTTGAACTGCAGTTAGCCATGTGGGAGTCCGTCAATGTAACCACTATGCCATCTGCTGGTCCCCCATGCTCTTGTTCTAAGTACTGAACAGTTCTAGAGAAAAGAGGAAAGACGAGTATGAAAGTTTACAGTCATTTTCCTGCAACTGCACAAATCCACCCCAGCTTTGTACCCTACATTTGCTATTTATTACGCTGTGTGATTTTGGCAAGATTCTTGTTCTTCACTTGCATAGCTGGGATGATAGTGTGTGCCTTGGAGGGATATCCTTGGAGATGAAATGAGATCGGGCGGTGGGTTTCATATTTGGCTGTACATAAGAAATGCTGGAGGAGTCTCAAAGGTCCCACTGCCAAGCAGCACCCAGGTTAATACAGTGAAAATTTCTGGGTGCGGGAGCCAGACACTATTTTAAAAACTCCCTAGGTAATTCCAATGTTCAGCCAATTATGAGAGACAGTGAAATGGTACTTATAATAAACACTCAATGAGTAATAGCTGCACTGATTAATATAATTAAAAATTCAGTGAGAATTCCCAAATTTAAGAAACTGCTGAAATGGAAGGCTTACTAGGACCCAGATCTAGCCCTTATAGAATCTGTCCATTCAATGGCTGATTTTTTAATATGTGGTCATCTTTGCACCAAATTCTTCTCCAATTGAAAGCAAAAAAGATCATCTTGTTAGGGCCAGCAGGCCGCATAGTGATTAAGGTGCTGACTCCCACATGGGCAACTGGATCTGGCAGCTTGAAACACATTGGGCGCATGTGCGTATGTGCCTCAAATCCTGAGAAGAATGGACAAGGAGGGATTTCAGCATGGCTATTCCTCTGGGGGGGAGGGTGCGTGATCTCTTGCTTTCTGTGTCTGTCTCTCCAGTGAGCAAATGTACCCTATAGCAAAAATCTCTCTCTCTCTCTCTCTCTCTCTCTCTCTCTCTCTCTCTCAAAAAAGACCATATTGTTCTCAAGGTGAAATTCATATATTTTTATCTGGCCTTCCCTACCCTCTTTGTGCCATCGCCTCCCAGTGCCATTGCCCAGATGCTGGTAAGCTCAGCCATTCTAAACCATTTGGAATTACTCCAGGTCCTCTGTGTCTCTGTGCCCTTCCCCACTCTGCCCTTTGCTCAGAATGTCCTTCCCTCACCTCTCCCTCTGCTTTCCCACCTGGCCTGCCTCACAGGATGGGACGTCCTGATGCAGGATTAAGAGCAGATGGGCACTCAGCACTGACTGGCAGTCCTCCTCCAGCCTCTCTGATGAACAAGCTGGCTGGTGTCTCCTCAGTCTCAGGATTCCCCGAGTGCCCTGCAGAGGGTAAATGATTAGTTCCCAAGGTCTCCTTTCTGTCGAAGGCCTGGCCAACCCTCCTTTCCTCCACGTTTATGCAGACCACCTTCTGGTGGAAGCCTGCTCAGGCTCCAGACAGGCTTTCTTTCTTTTGCCTGGCCTCACTGGCTCTATTAGTTCAGGACCCCATGGAGCTATTCCCCAGGGCCTCATTAAGGGAGAGGATTGTTTGAACCATCCATGGGAACAAGGAAGCTCAGAGCCATTACTTGGAATAGCTTAAGAGGCCAGGGCCTGGATCTCCTGTGGCCACTGCATGAGGTCCCATGAGGTTGCAGTGCTGGGGACATGGCATAATTTTATGACCACAGACAACCCCTGAAGACTGTTCTAATAGCTTCCGAGGTTAAAGACACTCCAGTGGCCCTGTACCCTAGTCACCTAATGGGTGAGATAGTGGGATGCAGGTGCAATAAATGTGGCAAATCCTGCTGAAATGATTCTCTTCTGGACCTTTTGACCTTTTCCTTGCTTTGAGCTGCCTCCGAAGTGGCCCTGATTGAAAAGATCCCCCTGCTTTCTATCTCTAGGAATATTGGGAGGTAGCCCTAGAGTACAGATTTGCATGCCCTCTCACGAGGCCTACAGAGCTCTTTCTGTAGGGCTGGCTCAGAAGACCTCAGTCAATGTTCCAAGTACACACCCAATGATATTCTATCATTGCGCTTTGAGAAGGAGAAAGGAAATACTATTTCTATTTTACATTTTATTTCATTTAAACTTTTGCTAAAAAAAAATCCCCATGTAGTTGGGTAGTTATTCCCATCTTTCAAGAAAGGAAACAGTTTCTTCCCGAGATCGTATGATCTGAATACTAATCAGATTTTGCTATGTTACAAACAGCCCCCAAATTAATGACTTAAAACAACAACTGTTTGTTTAGCTCACAATTCTAGGAATTGTCTGGCTGACAGCTGGTTTGTTGGGAATAGGGCATGACTGGGCACATGACCTGTCTCGTCCTCCCATAGGCAAGCCTGAGCTTGTTTACATGGCGGCTTGGCCGGATTCCAAGAGGAAGGGTGAACGGGTGCAAAGCCTCTTGATTTCTAGGCTAGGAACTGGCAGCGCGTTCCTGTGCCACAGTCTAGCTCTCAGAGCAAGCCATGAGGCCTGTTCAGATGCAAGGGATGGTGGGGTAGACGACGCTGCTTATGAGGAGGGGCTGCAATGTCACATTGCAAAGGTGCAGGCAGACAGGGAGGGGTGAGAATCAGGTTCTCTTAAGCAATCTGTTACAGTTGTTAAATGGTAGAGACAGGATTTTAGCTTTCAGTTAAGAAAGTATATGCATGAATGTATGAACAGCAGTCACATAGTAAACTAAGGGAAAAGAAGGAAGAGAAAGTCTTATTCTTACTTCAGCAGTAGGAAAACCCATTCTAATCTAGTCCTTCTTGCCATATGTAAACACCATTAAGAGTTTCTTGTGTGTTGGAATCAGCAGATGGCATAATGATTATATCGTTGGACTCCCACATAGACGACTGCGGTTTGTGGCTTAAAACTCATGTTGGGTGCATGTGCATGCGTGCCTAAAATCCCGAGAGGAGAATGAAGGGGAAGGGATCGCAGCATGGTGACCTCCATTGGGTGATGATTTCTCGCTTTCTGTTTCTGTGTCTTTCTGGTGAGTGCACGTGCCCTATAGCAAAAACAAAAACAACAACAAAACAACAAACAAAAAACTCTTTCAAAAAAAAAATTTCTTGGGACCAGCGGTTAGCGTAATGACTATGTCTCTGGACTCCCGTGTAGTTGACTGTGGTTCAAGTCCCGGACCTGGTGGCTTACACTCACACTGGGCATGTTTGTGTGCTGCCCAAGATCCCAAGAGGAGGATGGAGGAGAAAGGATTGTGGCATGGCCATCCCCCCCCCTGGGGGGTGATTTCTCGCTTTCTGTCTCTCTGTCTCTCTCTGCCTTCCTGGCAAGCGCACGTGCCCTATAGCAAAAACCTCTTAAAAAAATTTCTTGTGTGTTCTTAACAATTTTTTTCTTGCATATGCACAAAAGGGAGTCTAATACATATACTATGCTGTACTTTGTTCTCTTCATTTAACAGTGTAACTAAGAACTCTTCCCATAGCAGCATAAACAGAAGTACTCCATGCCTTTACTATTTACAGAGTAATCAAGATAATAAATGTGCTATGTTTTATTCAATCACAGCCTTTATAGGTGGACGTATAAATTGTTTCTAGTTTTAGTTGTTACAATGGTGCAGTGAACTTTCTTGAATATTCTTTGTATACTACTAGTAGATTCCTAGAAAAGGGAATTTCTAGGTCCCATGTTATATTCTAGCCTTGGTCTGTTCCCCGATCAGATGCTCTTTCCAAGATGGTTCTTTGATTGCCACATGTTTTTCCAGCCTTTTCTACTACTGGAAGCTACCTTAGGAACCACGGACCACTCTGCACATATGCACGTATGTGATGTGTGCTCATGAGCTTCCTAAACCCTTTATTTCCCGGGCAGGTCCAGAGCTTCAGAGCTATGAATTATTAAGGTCTTCTAAATGAATCCAGATTAGTCATTTTTTCTGAGTTGTTTCTTATTTCTCTTATTTATTTTATTTTATTTTTTAGTTTGCTATAGGGTACATGCCATACCACAGCCCCTTCTCCTCCAGGCTCCCTTCGAGATTTTTGGGCAGGCTTACATATACCTGGCATGATTTGTTGCCGGGTCTGGGACTCAGAGCATGCAGTCAGTCCTTCACACCACCTCCTTCACACCACCTCTGAGTCTTCTTTTATACATTTTTTTGGGTCATGTACTATTGGGTCATCAGGAAAGTCATGCGTTTTTCATAGAAAAAGATGTCATGACTTTCCCGACGACTTAATACTGTGTTGTAGGTCAATGAGAAAAGAATCCTAGAGTTAATATACAAATGATGGGTTCAATCTAAGTGGAAGCCTACTGTATAAATGAGTGAGGATTTCATAAGCAGTGTAAATAGTGATACGTGGTAAAAGAATGAAGTGAATCATCACATAGCAAACAGTGGTATAAGCCTATTGTGGCCCCGAGCAAGTTATATTACCTGAATTTCATTCTTGTACACAGAAACTTTAATAGTTCGTGAAAATCAGGAGACCAGCAGATGGCATAATGGTGATGTTGCTAACTCCCGTGTAGTTGTCTGTGGTTCGAGTTCTGGACCTGGCGGCTTAAAATTCACGCTGGGCATGTGTGTGTGTGCCCAAAATCCCGAGAGGAGAATGGAGGAGGAGGGATTGTGGTGTTGTTGTCCCCTCGGTGGTGGTGGTGGGTGATTTCTTGCTTTCTCTCTCTCTGGCAAACACATATGCCTATAGCGAAAAAAAAAATTCTCTAAAAAAATAGTTCATGAAATTAAGTATAGTAGTAAATATGCAGTGACAGAACTTCTTAAGACCATATTTTCATCATTCTTTAATATTGTTTTCAGGTTTCTCCATGGATCTGATGCCCACATGCCATTGCCTGGGTGCTAGTTGAGTCCTTGATGTTTAACTGAGTTTGTACGAACTTGGCTCTATTATGAAGAGCAGGTTGGTGACTGTAGAATCTGGAGGTGGCATGCAAGCACACTCAGATTCCTCACTCTGTTTCTTACAGCCCCCAGTCATGTCCCTGAGTAGATACAGACTATTGTTCTGGAGAAAGGAAGAAACAACAGGGGGCTCATTTTTATGATGTAGGGAGCCTGCATCTTAGGGCTGTTCTCAGGTAGATTAAATCTGCAGATTTCCAGATAATACAGTTGAAAAAAAATAGCAATTACTTAGTGATTTGGATTCTTGAGAGAACTCTATAAACATGTGCTTCAGACTTCAGAGCAGGAGCTATCCAATCTCCCATCTGTTACTTAATAACACAGACATCGCTTTGCTAAAAAATAGAGACCTAAAATGTATCCTTTTCTCTTTTCTTAAAGAATTATTTAATTTTATTCATCATTATTGTTATTATTTTTGACCAGATACACACACACACACACACACAGAGAGAGAGAGAGAGAGAGAGAGAGAGAGAGAGAGAGAGAGAGAAAGTGAGAAAGCAAGTTGCCAGGCCTGGGACTAGAATTGTGGTCAGCCATTGGGGAGTGCAGTGTCCCAACCACCATACCATGACACCTGCCAGCTCTGCTTTTTTTTAAATTTTTTTTTTTTTTTTTTTTTTTTTTTTTTTTTTTTTTTTTTTTGCCATAGTGCACATGTGCTCACCTGAGAAACTGAGAGAGACAGTGAGAGGAAAAGTGAGAAGTTACTCCCCAGGGGGAATGGCCACACTGCAATCCCTTCTCCACTATTCTCCTCCTGGGATTTTGGGCATGCACGCACACATGCCTGGGATGATTGTCAAGCCACCAGGTCTGAGACTTGAGCTACAGTTGGCTATGTGGGAGTCCAGTGCCTTAACCATTATGCCACTTGCTGGTTCCAAGTGTCCACTTTGATAGCTCAAGGGAGAATGATTATTTTATCACTGGCACACTGAACAACGATGAACTTAAAGGCCCTATTACCCGTTTTTTTGCAAATGGTCTAGCTCACTGTTCTTTAAGAGCTCATAGTCTGGTCAAAGACAGAAATTGATGACAAGTGCTATTAAAAAGGTGTCACCTTGGGACCAGCAGTTAGCGTAATGGCTATGTCGCTGGACTCCCAAGTAGTTGACTGCGGTTCGCGTCCCGGACCCGGTGGCTTAAAACTCACGCCGGGCGCGTGTGCATGTGTGCCCAAGATCCCGAGAGGAGAATGGAGGAGAAAGGATTGCAGCGTGGCCATCCCCCCTGGGGGGGGTGATTTCTCGCTTTCTGTCTCTCTGCATGCGCCCTATATAGCAAAAACCTCTCCAAAAAAAAAAAAAAAAAAAGCGTCACCTTTTCTCTTCTCTCAACCTATCCCCATCTCTCTCTCTCTCTCTCTCTCTTTTCTTTGAGAGATTTTTCTTTTGCTATAGGGCTCATGTGCTTGTCAGAGAGACAGAAAGCAAGAAATTAACCCCTGTAGGATGGCCATGCTGTAACCTTTTTTCTTCCAATCTCCTGTCAGAATTTTGGGCACACAACACACACAAGCCTGGTGTGAGTTTCAAGCCACTGGACCCAGAACTCAAATTGTGGTGCTTCATGTGGGAGTCCAGAGCCTTAACCACTATGCCACCTAATGGTCCTTCCCCATTTCTTAATAACATTTCCACTTTTTTTTTTTTTTTTTGGAGAGGTTTTCGCTGTAGGGCGCGTGCGCTCGCCAGACAGACAGAGAGAGACATAGAGACAGAAAGCGAGAAATCACCCCCCCAGGGGAAATGGTCACGCTGCAATCCCTTCTCCTCCATTCTCCTCTCGGGATCTTGGGCACGCACACACACGCGCCTGGCATGAGTTTAAGCCACCGGGTCCGGGACTCGAACCTCAGTCGACTACGTGGGAGTCCAGCGACATAGCCATTATACTAACTGCTGGTCCCACAGTTCCACATTTTACAGCATGAAAATCTAGTAAACCTAGCTAAAACACTTGAATGTGTCAACTGTCTGGTGCAATGGTGACATTGTATATTTCTACTTTCTTGTCTGAAAAGCAGTTGGAGCGATCCTTGAAATATCACACCCACCGACCTATTGACCACTTCTCATAGTGTTTAATATGATCATGTGTCTGACTTTTACATACATTGTTAGTGTTCACACTGGGCTTAGGCTTCATTGATATAGGCAGTATATCTGCAAACATACATACATTTCTGTTGGGAGACAGAAACCCATCTTCTTAAAAATATATAGTGACAGGGGCTGGCAGGTTGCATGGTAGTTGAGGTGCTGGACTCCCACATGGCCGACTGCAATTTGAGTCCTGGACTTGATGGCCCGAAATTCACAACAAATAAATAGATAAATGAATAAATAAACGTAAAAAAAATATCACTGTGAGAAACCAATGAAAATAGGAGCAAACTTCATTGCTGTAAAGTAAGATCTCCAAACATATTTTCAACCCCATCGGAGAGTTAATCCCAGTGAGTGGGCGCTGGTGATGACAGATGCACCTAATGAAGTCAATTTCAATGCTTGTGTGAGGACATTCCAGGTGAATCACTGAGCAGGAGAGCAAAGCCTCAAGTGAGAGGTTCTCAAATTTCTGTGTTCCCAGGAATCACCTGGGAGGAATAATAGGACATAATTCTTGTTAAAAATGATGCTCTAGGGAACCAGCAGTTAGCGTAATGGCTATGTCGCTGGACTCCCACATAGTCGACCGTGGTTCGCGTCCCGGACCCGGTGGCTTAAAACTCACGCCGGGCGCATGTGCGTGCATGCCCAAGATCCCGAGAGGAGAATGGAGGAGAAGGGATTGCAGCATGGCCATCCCCCCTGGGGGGTAATTTCTCGCTTTCTGTCTCTATGTCTCTCTCTGTCTGTCTGGCGAGCACACGCGCCCTATAGTGAAAACCTCTCCAAAAAAAAAAAAAATGATGCTCTAGAGGCCAGGAGGTGGCGTGGTGGTTAAGGTGACTGGGCTCCCACATGACTGACTGCAGTTCAAATCCTGGACCTGGCAGCTTGCTTCTCACTTTCCTTTTCTCTCTCTGGTCAACTTAAAAAAAATGACAATGAATAAAATTAAATAAAATAATTCTTTAAAAAATATGATGTTCTGTTTTGTTATTACTAGAGGGCATGTGTAATTGACACAGAGAGATGAAGGGATAGGGAAGAGAAAGGGAGGGAAAAAGCACTCCTTAATGGGGTGTAGTCAGTCACAATCTTGTCTTCCATTTCTACCCTGCTTTTGAGATCTGGGGCACACCAACACATGCCTGGTGTGTTTTTCTTTTTCTTTTCTTTTCTTTTTTTACTTAAAAAAATCTTTTATTGGGTACATTTGAGGTTTACAAAATGTTGAGATAAATACAGCTACAAGCAGATTAACATGAAATTTTTTCATTTGTGTGGTAAAAGAAGCTAAAATCTATTACACAAAAACGTAGCTATTTCTTAATCTATTTTTTCATTTTTTGTATCAATTAAATGTTTTTTTCCTGTTCCTCTCCTTCTCTATTACCCACCCCCCTATTATCCAACACTTTGTACTATCTCTAGTATCTACAGTTGCCCTCCCTGCTATGATACCTTCCAATCTTTCAGTTTCTGTTCTTTCCTAAGGTAAAAAATCAATTTTTTGTGTTAATAGATCTTTTTGGATCAGCCCCTGGCCTAATGGTTAAGGCAGCTGAATCCCACACAGCTGATCCTGTAGCTTGTAAAACATGCCCAGAAAGAAAAATGGAGAGAAGACTGCTGTGGCATGACCATGCCCCATGGGGGATGCTTTGATTTTCTCCCACCTATATCACGGGCACACACCACTTCGCAAAATTTTAAAAGGAAAAAAAAAATACTGAGAGATCTTTCGTATTTGTTCATTTACTTCTGCTGTCATCCTTAACTCTTCCTTTGCTTCTAAGTTTGATATGTGCTTCATTTGCTAGCTCCTTGAGGTGCATTGTTAGGTTATCTGAAACCTTTCTACTTCTTAAATGAAGGTGTTTATTGCTATAAACTTCCTTCTTAGCACGGTGTTTGCTGTACCCCATAAGTTTCCCTGTGTTGTGTTCTCATTTTCACTTGTTTTGAGAAATATTTATATTTCCTACTTAAGCCCTTCATTGGCCCAGTGGTCCAAGAGCATGATATTTAATCCCATATATCTTTACAGTTTCCTAAGTCCCTCTTTCTACTTTCTATTTTGATCCATTGTAGTCAGAAAAGGAACTTGATACAGATTTAAAAATTTTCATTGAGGCTTATTTTGTAGCCTTACATATAGTCTATCCTGGAGAATGCTCCAGGGTGCTGATGAACGTGTATCCTGCATCTGCAGAATGAAATGCTTTATAAATGCCAAATTAAGTCCATTTGGTTTAACTCAGACTCTTAATTCTCTATTTAGCTGGACTGCACAATGCATTTGTAGGAGACAGAGAGGAAAAATAAGAAAGCATTCCACATGGGGGAATGATCACTCTGCAATTCTTTCTCCGTTTCTCCCTCCTTTTGGGCATGCATACACACATGCTAGCATGTTTCTTAGGCCACTGGGTCTGAGGCTCTAACCATATGGTTGGTGTATCTCTCATTCCCTCTCCACAAACCTACCAGGAGTCAGTCATGGGGACCCCATTCTTATCACCACCATATAGAATCCAGCTACCTTAACCACCATGCTATGAGCTAGCCCAATTCAGGCTTTATCAAGGATTTTCTATCTAGATGATCTCTCCAGTCCTGGGAATGGGGTGTCTATCTCTCCCCTTTGGGTCCCATAATATATACTTTATATATTTGAGTGTAGATGTAATTACCATCATTAAGTCATCTTGAAAAGTTGATTCTTATATCATCATATAATGACTTCATTTCTACAAGAGACAGTAGGGTGGTGTGTGTTCATCAGAGAGAGCACACCTCCCCCAATGGGGCATGATCACTCCATTTCCACATCCTATCACAATTTGGGGCACACAAGGTTGGAATGTTTGTTAAGCCAGTAGGGCCAATATTTAAACCAGTCAGTCATGTGAGACCTGACTTCTTTAACCATGATGCTATGGGTCCAGTTCTCTTTTTACAAATTTTTTACTTAAAAGTCTATTATATCTGACATAACAAATCCTGCTTACTTTTGGTTTCCATTTCCATAAAACACTTTTCATTCTTTCACTTTCTGTTAATAAGTGATTACTACTGAAGTAAGATTTGTATGAAGTATACAGTTTGTCTTGTATTTTTAAATCTATTCCACAAGTATGTATCTAACCTACTCCTATCATTTCATATTTTCTAATTTTGTATTTAACTTATTCCTTAGTGTTTATCTTTGTGATTTGATGATTTTCTCTACAGTTAAGGATTTTCTTTCTCACTTGTGTATATTCCCAGTGAGTTTGATACTTTCATGTGCTTCGTTTGTGATGGTGGTTATCCTTTTGCTTCCAGATGTAGCACTCCCTTAAGCATTTCTTGTAAAGCTGGTCTTGTGGAGACAAATTCCCTAAGTTTTTGCTTGTCTGGGAAAGATGTTATTTTTCCTTCACTTCTGAAGGACAGCTTTGCTGGATAAAGTATTTTTGGCTGGCAGTTTTTTTTTTTCTTTCAATACTTTGTATATATCATGCCATTCTCTTCCAGCTTGTAAGGTTTCTAGAGAAAAATAAGCTGTTAGTCTAATGGAGATTCCCTTATATGTGACTTGTCCCTTTTCTCTTGCTGCTTTTAGAATTTTCTCCTTGTCTTTACTTTTTTTTTTTTTTTTTTTTTTGGAGAGGTTTTTTCCTATAGGGCGCGTGTGTTCGCCAGACAGACAGAGAGAGACATAGAGACAGAAAGCGAGAAATCACCCCCCAGGGGGGATGGTCACGCCGCAATCCCTTCTCTTCCATTCTCCTCTCGGGATCTTGGGCACGCACGCGCACGCGCCCGGCGTGAGTTGTAAGCCACCAGGTCCGAGACGCGAACCGCGGTCGACTACGTGGGAGTCCAGCGACATAGCCATTACGCTAACTGCTGGTTCCCTCCTTGTCTTTACATTTTGATAGTTTCACTATAATGTGCCTTGGAGAGGGTCTTTTTGGGTTCAATCTTTTTGGGGACCTTTGAGCTTCCTGAATCTGGATGTCCATCTCTCTCCCTAGACTTGGGAAGTTTTCAGCTATTATTTCATGAAATAACTTTTCTATGTCTTTCCTGTCTCTTCTCCTTCTGAAACTCCCATAACATGAATATTTGTTCGTTTAATACTGTCCCATATGTCCTGTATTCTTTTTTCTGTTTTTCTCTCTGACTGGATTATTTCAAATGACTTGTCTTCAAGTTTGGAAAATCTTTCCTTTGCTTGGAAAAGTCTATTATTAAAGCACCTGAAGTGTTCATTCTTTTTTTATTCTTTTTTCTGTTTTTCTCTATGACTTTATTATTTCACATGACTTGTCTTCAAGTTTGGGAATTCTTTCTTCTGCTTGATAAAGTCCATTGTTAAAGCTCCCAATTGTAGATGGTATTTCTTTCTTTGGTTCCTTCTGCTCCAAGATTTCTCCTTGGTCCTTTTTAAATACCTCTGCTACTTTGTGGACCGAATCTTTCAGATCACATAATAATTCCATTAATTTGTTGAATTGCCTATCACTACTCTCTTGTATGTCATTGAATTTCCTTATAATAAAAATATAGAATTCCTGTTTAGACATTTCACAGATTTCCTTCATTGTGGGGTATGTTGTTGGGAGTATTATTGTATTGCTTTGGGAATGTCATGCTAGCTTGTTTTTTAAGGTATCTTGTATCCCTATATTGATGTTTGTTAATCTGGTGAATAGTTGTCTGTATCAGTTTTAAAGGATGGTGTTACAGGTGAAAAGACTCTCTCCAGTAGTTGTGTCCTAGGATGCCAGTTGTATAAACTATGTTGGCTTTGGCTCTAGCTAGGCACAGTGGTATAGTAGTATCCTCACCTGTAATCAATATCAGTAATTACTAGAAGTGATGCAGTGGCCTCGCTGGCTGTTCTTGGAACGTGACAGGTGGGGCTTTTCAAGCAACACAGTTGTGTCTACACTCACTCTCCCAACCTGATTCTTGAAGATGCAGAGGGTCAGGACCTCTCTGAAACTGAGCTGTGGGAAGGATTGCTCACTTTGCCACTTCCGTGGGACATATAAGTATGTGGGGGAGGTAAGGCTGCTTCAATAGCTCTTGGTGCTAGTGGTTTTGGGACAGTGTGTTTGCCCAGCTGCTTCTGGACAATGCAGGTGGATATGGTCACAGGATGGCTTTGCCACAACCTGTGTGGGGGATGGTACAATAAAGACTGGACTTCTCCCCTGTGGTAATTCAGCAGTGTGGCCACCCTTGGTCACTCCCTAAATTGGGTTCAGGGTTATAGAATTCCTCTGTGGTAAAATTCAGGTGTCGAAGGTGTCAATGGTACTGCTGAAGGTTTCTTGCTTATTCTTTCCCCAGAACAAGAAGTCCCTTCTAGTTCCTAGTTGATCTTGACTAGGGTTATAGGGCAGGAGATACTGAACGCTTTGCTCCCCTCTCTACAAAGCTTTGCTGAGTCTCTGTGCTCTGTAGTGTCTCTACCACACTCACACTGCACTCCAACACTCTCCCTCAAACACAGCAATGAATATCAGTTGCTTATTCTTTGTTTTGGTCCTTTTATCTTGAGAGGGAAATACATTAGGCATTTCTAGTAGCCATCTTGTGAAATTTTTACAAAAGGAAATTCTTTGAACCTGAAGCGTTCTGCCAGTCAGGCAATGGGATAGATTCCAATTTGTATGTCAACAGTCTTCTGTGAGGTGGGTTAGAAAAGTGATTTCACATCCAAATTCTAACTCTGGGACAAGAGGAGTCCAGGGGGATATAAACAGCAGAAACTCACTAACCAAGGACAAGATGACTTTCAAAGGATCCAGCGTGTCACAAAGGGGAGCGGCTACTGCTGCGATTTGTGGATGGGCACACAGCGCAGTTGTTTGAATTTCCCTTGGATTGTAGAGTTGCACATTATAAGAACACAAAGGCCACCCGGTTAAACTCCTTCATTTTATGGATAAAGAAACTGAAGTAAAGTGTCTTTTCTTTTTTACTGAAGTAAAGTGGCAGGGATGGACTAAACCCCAGGTCTTTTGATTCTTTAAATATGGTTATATATCTCAAGAAATGTAGTCTGCTGTGTTCCGTCTACTAAGAGTCCTCTGGGTGCACATTCTCTTGTGAGGCGGTGTAGCAGCAGGAGAAAGGCCGTCCCTGCAAACCTTATGGGGCCCCTTTCTGACAGAAGTGTCCTGAACTGGAAGCAGGAGATCTGAGTCTGATTCTTTTTAAAATTTTTTTTATTTTTTCTTTTTTGGAGAGGTTTTTGCTATAGGGTGCGTGTGCTTGCCAGACAGACAGAGAGAGAGACAGAGAGACAGAAAGCAGGAAATCACCCCCCAGGGGGGATGACCACGCCGCAATCCCTTCTCCTCCATTCTCCTCTAGGGATCTTGGGCACGCACGCACAGGCGCTCGGCGTGAGTTTAAGCCACCGGGTCCGGGACTTGAACCGCGGTCGACTACGTGGGAGTCCAGTGACATAGCCATTACGCTAACTGCTGGTCCCTGAGTCTGATTCTTTAGCCTAAGCCAGCATGCAAGACACAGCAGCGTGCTGGTGCTTCCCTCAGACGACCTCACACTGAGTGTGTGCCGGAGTGTGCTGTGGAGCCACCATGGGACTGCCTGCTAGCCTTTCTCTACTCTGGGATCACACCTGCTTAGAATCTGCCCCATGTGGCAGTGCTGCCACTTTCCCCATCCTTCCCCTAATGTAGACACCATTAATCCATTCTGATGGTGGTTCCAGTGGAGCCCAAATCTGGTTTCCAAGGCCTTCTCAAGATATCTCTGTAGGCAGTCACTTCGGATAATCCAGTCAGTGTGAGAAAGGAGACTTGTTTGTAATCCTGCTTCTGAGTGAATTTATGTAAACACGATTCTAAAATCGACTTCCAGATAGCGCTCACGAGACCACTGGGGTGGAGAGAGCAAGGTCAGGGCTACTGCAAACATGGCTACCGCTCAGGGCTGGGCTGCCCCACAGTTGTTGTTTTGCACTGCCTTTTATTTTGATTTTTCTTCCTTTCTTTACTATTAAACATTTAAAAATCCTTTCATGTTGTTCTACATTACATGGGCCCTAATGCCCAACATTTAGGACTTCTCTCAACTCTCTTTGTGGCTTTGGAGCTTGTTTTAGTTAGTCTCTTCACTTACTATTTCTGTTATCTGCTTCTCCACTGCCTTTCTTCTGGCTCAGGGCTTTGACTGAGGCCCTGGTTTTGCACTGCTTGGAGATGGCTTTTCTCCACCTTAGCAATTACAGATTTATCTATTCTATGAAAAGGGCCCCAAATATTAGGCAATTCAAAAGGCGAATAATATGGCTTAGAGTAATAAAGCTTGGAGAGTGGATCTTGTTTGTTGATAAGAGTTGGCCTTTTTACCTATTCTGCCATCTATTAAATAGCCCCTGGGGCTGGAATTCCTATCTAAGTGGGCATTCAATAATCAAAGGACAGATGTCAACAATAGTAATCAGATAGCATGCCTTACTATCTTCCTTGTCCATCTGCAGAAGGTTTGCAGTCTGCATCTTGGAAGGCTGCTCTGCCCAGCCCTGAGCAATGCTAGGTAACTTATTCCTGCTAGGTTCATCACTATGAGCCAAACTGAATGGCGTAAACATTTGGCTATGTCCTTTTAACATTTAGAAGAACTGTGATTAAGAGAAACAAGACAGGGTGTCTCTAAAGTCTGTCAAGTGGATAAAAGATGATTTATTGAAATGGTTCCATTTGCCTTTACTGCCCTCATTCAGTCCATTAGCGAGTGGCACAGGCCACCTCAAGGCCCTATCTTTGGCATTTGCCGGCTGCCAACATTCAGGAAGGCAGGCCTCTTTAAATCTGAGTAACTGAGCCTCTGGATTAATAGTATTTCCTTAACCCAGACACTGTTAATAAGAGTCTGTCAGCATTTCCATTACGAAAAGATTAATGAATCATATGACAAATTGCTAGTTGCACTAATGTTCTTGCATGTGTTTATTTTTTCCCTTGAGGATTATTTTGGGTAAAGATTCCTTCTCTTATGGCATTTTTATACAAAACTATATACTCCTCCACTGTGCAATAGAATATTCACTAATTCTGTGTGGCTATTTAAATTTAAATTAACTAAAAAGATTAAAAATAAGTAAAAGACCTAGTTTCTGCAAAAATGAATTCCTCAGTTGCACTGTCTACAATATCTCAAGCGCTCAATAGCCACATGTGGCTACTGGCACAGGTGTATTCCCATCGTCACAGGTAGTTCTTTGAGACAGTGCTAACAATGGCTCAGTAGAATTTGGAAGAAAGAACATGGTCTTCTGAGTCTTATGGGCATGGATCCAAATCTCATTCCTCCTACTAAGTAGCTGAATGATTTTTGGGGAAATCATTTGACTTCCCTAAAGGCTTAGTTCCTGCATCTGTTAATGGGGTAATTCTAGCTGCATGGCAGGGGAGTTGTGAGGAGTAAATGAGATGGTCCTTCTGAGAGTACCTGGCATTAAGTGCTTAATCAATGTTAACCTTCCTTCCTTCTTCTGCTCCTCCTGCCAAACAGCCTATTTCTCTCTCTTTCTCTCTCTCTCTCTCTTTTTTTTTTTTGAGAGAGATTTTTGCTATAGGACACGTGTGTTATAGGACAGTTTTGTTTCTTCCATACACATTGCCTTGTGTCTCACTCCTCCACGCTCTCAGTTATTGAGAAAAAAGAAATGAATGACTTTGTCACGATCAGTATTATTTCTTACTTAATAAGACACTTAAGTTTCAGATGAACAATTATATTATAAATCAGTCATTATCAAATTTTAGTGGGGATCAAAATCACCTGGCAGGTTTGTTAAACTAGACTGCGGGGCTTGTGCCCAGAGTTTCAAGTTCTGTAGGGCTGGGGTGGGATGTGAGAGGAGGTTGGGCAAAGGCAGGTCTTTGGACTTGCATCCAACTTCCCAGGTGCTGGTAGGCAGCATTCAGTGGAAGCTGAAACACCTTTATAGGCAAAGACCAAGTTGTCTGTATTCTTGGGTGATACTGATATATTCTTGTGTCCACAGCACATTCATTTTTTTTTTTTTTTGAGAGGTTTTTGCTATAGGGCGCATGCGCTCACCAGAAAGACAGAGAGAAACAGAGAGTCAAAAAAAGCGAGAAATCACCCCCCAGGGGGGATGGCCATGCTGCAATCCCTTCTCTTCCATTCTTCTCTCGGGATCTTGGGCATGCACGCACACGTGCTTGGCATGAGTTTAAGCTACTGGGTCCGGGACTTGAACTGCGGTCGACTACATGGGAGTCCAGTGACATAGCCGTTATGCCAACTGCTTGGTCCCCACAGCACATTTTTGAGAGTATGAGAGTTTTTTTATTACATTATAAAAAAGAATTTTTTTATGGATAACAAACATATCCTGAATTTTCCAGTGACCAAAATTTCCTTTTACCAGGTTTCCATGTTTTAGAGTACAGTTTATTATTCTGCATAGAGAAACTTACTAAACTCAGTAAAAAATCCTAGCACTGAAGCCTCCCATGCTCACCATTATCTTTACATGGCTCATGTCTCTAGGCTGCGCAAGGTCACAGAAACATGTGCACCATCGGGCCCTGAGAGCCAGGCACTGGCAGGAATGGTGTGGACTGTGAAGGCATATGAACTACAGTATTATGGGTGGCAACCCAGAGACACCCACAACAGTAAGCCTACCTTTTTAGAAGACAAACACTCCTTTGGGGTCTCCCCAGGACAATGCATTTAAACTGAAACTACTGTATACACTTCATGGACTCTATAAAACCCATCAGGTAGTCTTAGAAGTCCAAGAGCCCAGACTACGAACTGTGGATGTACACATCTACCAGGTCCCCATTTCCTCCTGCTATTGAAAATCTGCAGCAGATCCTTCCTGGTATTCTCCTCACACCTAGCCCTTGTAAGAATTTGTTTTTGTTATAATAGCATTGTAGTAAATAAAGTGATTTCATTCTCAAAATAAAACTGATTTGACTCATGCCTATTATGGATCATAGATGACCACCTCAAAGCCAAGTGCAGCATTAATGTTGGTGCCTGCTTCTGCGCTCATGCTTATGATCCCATTATTACCGAGCTATTTCCAGAACAGGCAACATCTAACATTTGACCCAGTGTTTTACAAACTGGGTTCTCTGGAGGTTATGGGACATACATAGGAGTCTGAAAGTTCCTGTGTTTGAGAAATAGCAGACTGATGGAGCCCTAGCAAAACCAAAGCCCTATTGGTGGTTTTCACAGGTGGTATTTGAGTGGAACAATTCTTTTCTGTTGAAGATAATAGTGTTGCTGGGCTTTACTTGTTAAATACTCCAGTGCTCTGGAGTCATGGCGTTAACCAAAACCATTGGCAAACATTTTCAAATCTCCCATGGGGGCAGTACTGCTCACTTTTGGGTGAGAACCTTTGAGGACCTATAGACCAGGTTTGCATGTATAGCCTGATCTTTGCCCTTTCTGTTGTTATACTCCCAGGCTACCTGGCAGAAACGCATCATAGCTCATCTTCAGGGCGTGTTTTGTAGGCAATCTTCACGGTCTACCATTTGGCCTGTAGAGGGCAGCAGCACCAACAACTTCCTGGTTGCATTTTAAGTAAATGTGCAATGGCATCTCTCCGTGTTCCTTCTGTCCCTCTTCTCACCTTGCTCTTCTTTTTGGCAGTCACATCTAAAAGAGGTAATTTCAAATTGCCCCTGTTGCTCTGGCAGCTGATGTCCAGGACAGCAGCAGAGTGCTGGCTGGAACCTGCCTGTCCTTTCAGCATGGGTTGTGGGGACTGCCTCTCTCCACAGCCAGGACATCTGGTTATGCTCAGTGACTGTAGGAGGTGACTGTCTGGGAAGCCTGTGCCCACTACCCACTTCTCAGACTTTGCTCACATATATCCTCTATGGCTTTGTTGCCCCCAAAATGCCTCTTCCCAGAAGAATCTGAGTCAGTCTCTTGTCATTAGATTAGTTCCTGCCCAATTAAGGCTGACGTCAATGCTGCTGATAGAAAAGATTACATTGGATGGTGGGAAAAGTCATGACAATTTTTGGATAGAAAAACACGTTGTGATATCTTCCGATGACCCAATAATTCTTATCCCTACCCTAACAGGCAAAGGGCAATAAAGAACACCTGGGGAGAATGTTGTCCGGCCAAGCAGGGGAGATAGCTCTATTTTGGCAACTCAGTAACCTCATCCACTCTAACCTACATAAAACAATTCTTCTGAGGTTATAGATTGGGAAAGTGAGGCACAGGGAGTTTTAACTTGCCCAGCCAGTAAGTGGCAGAGCTGAGATTTAAACTCATCTGGCTTCTTAGCCACCTTTGTGGTTGCTTATTCTATAGGACAAGTCATGTATTTGTAATGCATTCATCATCCTCTGCGGACTGTGCAGACATTGAGGACAGGGACTGGAGCTTATTCTCCTCAGTACCCCAGGGCTAAGTCCTTGTATTAGGTGCAATGCAGGTCCTATATACATGAATAAAGATAAGGTGTTCTATCTGGTCACTTGGAAAAACCTGAAGACATAGACTCCTTTTAGTGCCAGTTACAATTTCCATAGGGATCAGGGCCTTGGGCTAAACTTTTTTATTTTTTCTTTTTTTTTTCCCCATCCAGCACTGCTGTGGGTTAATGGCCTACTGCCTTTAATAGATAGCTCTTTATTGCTGTCATCTGAGAAAGCATACTGGTGTGGTGGTAGGGGGCACCAAAGGATGGAACTGTTTTTTCTACATGTAGTTTGAAAAAGCCTCCAGATATTTCTGATACACCCTTCAGGAGAAACTCTGAGTTGAGAATCACTAGAGAGATACTAAAACAAAATTGTTGGCAATAGCCCAGGGATGGACTGGGAATTTGAAGATGCTTGGTATACTCAGGGTCTTTCTTTCACATCTATTTTACCAATTTTTCTGTTATTGTAACTGAATCCCACAGACTAGGTAATTTATAAAGAATAAAGATTAATTTAGCTAACAATTTTGGAGGTCCAAGTCAGGTGCCACATCTGGTGAGGGTCTTTTTGGTGGGTACTCTGCAGAATTCTGGGGTGGCACAGGGCATCCTATGGTGAGAGGGCAAGATTATTTGTTCACTTTGGTCTCTCTCCTCCTTCCTTTAAAGCCACCAACATTCAGTCGTGGGGGTCTTTTCCTCATGATATTATCTATTCCTGGTCACCTCCCAAAGACTCCACATTTCCATGTCACGGTGGGATTGTTTCCATCCTCTTATTACCATCACAATACCAACCAAACTTTAACACATCAGTTTTTCGAGGGACACATTCAAACAATTAGCAACCTCTCAGTCGTTTATAAGGACTATCCATATATCAGGCCAATGGAAATGAGTAATATTACTTTTCTTGTGGAAATATTTTTTCTTTTTCTTTTTTTCTCTGAAGTCCAGTGGAGCTGCTACTGCAATCGATTGCAATTTGAGTGAGCTCCTGAGATAAAACAGGGAAGTTAGAATGTTTACAACCCTCTCTGACCTGATTCTATTTGAAGGACATAGGTCATTAGCTTCTGGCAGTAGACAGAACTATATGTGTACATTCCAACAGTTTTGTGACCCAATTTGAACATAACATTTTTTTTTTCTTTTTATGGTCCCTGAGGTAATTTGTATTTACTGGAAATTCTATTACTAAACTCCAGCAGCCGAAATGTTTTTGCTCTTTCTACACATTTCTCACTAATTAGAACCAGCTATTATTCACTTTCTGGCTATAAACCTAATGGATTAACTTACGCCTTTTTCCCTCCCATTACAAATTTTTTTATTTAGAGATCCACCAGATGGAGTAATGGTTATGTTGCTGGACTCCCAGACCTGGTGGCTTAAAAAACTCATGCCAGGCACATGTGCATGTATGCCCAGAATCCGGAGAAGAGAATGGACGAGAAGAGATTGTGGTAGGGCCATCCCCATGGGATGTGATTTCTTGTTTTTTTTTTGTCTCTCTCTGTCTCTGTCTCTCCAGCAAGTGTACACCCCCTATAACAAAATTCTCTCTCAAAAAATTATTTTATTTTATTTTTCAGAGAGAATTTGCTATAGGGTGCATGCTCTTGCTGGAGAGACAGAAAGTGAGAAATCACCCCCAGGGGCGGGGGGGGGGGGTGGTGGTGGCCATGCCACAATCCCTTCTTCTCCATTCTCTTTTTGAGATTTTGGGCGTATATGCACATGTGCTCAGTGTCATTTTCAAGCTGCCAGGTCTGAGACTTAAACTGTTGTTAGCCATGTGGAAGTCCAGTGACTCAACCACTGTGCCACAACTTAAGCCTTTTAAATGAGAAGACTCTCATCACAGTTCTTTAGCTACTCTTTAAGTAAGTGGTAAATCCACAACTCTAAGATTCATGTATATCATGATTGGATGTATAAAATGTCCTTGACAACATGGGTTCCAAGGTGATCCATTTTGGCTATTGCAGCAAGAACTGTTAACAAATTAAAAAAAAAAAAGATAATATCCAGTCCTGCTTAGTAGTGTTATCTCAGGAAAATAAAATTGCCTATTTAGTCCTCATTTTCCTCACTTATAAATTAGGCTAGAACACGGCAATTAGATTTGTTCTTACATACCAATGTGATTGATTAGTAGTGGCTGCCTAAAAATGTGCTACTGAAAAGTAGAAAGAGAAATGGTGCTGAAATTGATTGTCAATGTCTGCCATGGGTGATGGAGCAGGAGAGGTAGAATTTATCAAGTGCTTGCATACTTTGGGTTTGCAGTGTCTGATGTCTGTTCCTGTAGAAATACACAGCATGCAATTAATATTCGAGCTAGCCCCAGAGACAAGACTGGCCAAGTAGAAGTTTAGTATTTCAGTATGCTCATAGCAGGTATAGATCACCAAGGTGATACAAAAGATTTGGTAATTCTGGGGACTTTTTACTGTCCTATGTGAGCCTTACACCTAGACTGACCTAGAATCCTTTTTGGACATTGTTAATAACCAGGTGAGGCTTTTAGTTTCAAGTTGCCTGGTATATTGCAGGAAGAGGGAGGTGGGGGACTGAGATGACATCTTTGGAAATAATTGTTTTTCTAATGTATAAACAGTACTATTAGAATGCTACGTCAGTATTATTAGAGTGCTAAAATAAATGACTAGGATGCCTGAAATTTTTAGGCTTATGTATTCAGACATTCCAATAAGGACCCATTGAAGAGGTTTTCTGAATCTTGGAGAAGTGGTGTAACTTGTTCAAAGTCCCGTGAAGTGGGGACGAGGGAGCTAACATACAGTGAGCTTAGGGCTCAGTATGAGCCAGACACTTTATGGAGTTATTGACTCAGTTAAGATGTCCAATGACCCCCCTGGGAGTAATAATAGAGCAGTGTAGTTCCATAGGCTGGGGATTGGTGATGTAGTAGCCTGATTTGTGATAATTATATCTGGATATTAGAAGGGGATTATTCTTCAGCAGCAAATATTCATTGAGTAACTTGTATAGGATGAGGCCAAGAAAGTCAGTCCTCCTGACAGTGTGGACTCTGACCACAGCATGCTTTATATCAAGACCTCTATATGTTTGGCAGTTGTTTCTGCATTTGAACCCCAGTAACTTGGCATGTCAACTAGGGGGGTGGGTTTTATTTATTTACTTTTTAAAAAAAACATTAATGTTGAAATGTTTTCAAGATGATTGCCTATATAAATAATTACTAGGGGAATAAAAAAAAAGAGTGTTTATTTATTTATTTAATTACCAGTGGATGCATGCACCTGCCAGAGAGTAAAAGAGAGAGAGAAAGAGAGAGAAAACAAAGCACTCTTCAATTAGGGCGTGGCCACACTGTAATCTTTTTTAAAATCTATTTCTCCATCCCTTCAGGGTTCTGGGCATGCATGCACATGTTCCTGGTGTGTTTATCAGGCTTCCAAGGTCAGGATTTGAACTGTGGTTGGCTAGGTAGGATCTGGGTTCTTATGCATAGCACTTAACTACTGTGCTATGGCTTGGTCTGCTAGGGGGAAGTTGATGTTATTAAAATTGGAAGTGCTTTTTAAGCCATTGGAAATTCTTCTTGGGACAAGTAGATGGTGTAATGGTTATGCCATTGGGCTCCCACCTAGTTGATCATGGTTCAAGTCCTGGACCTGGTGGCTTAAAACTCATGCCAGGCGCATGTGTGTATGAGCCCAAAATCCTGAGAATAGAATGGAGGAGAAGGGATTGTGGTATAGTCATCCCCGCTGGGGGATGATTTCTTGCTTTCTGTCTTTCTGGTGAGCACATATATCTTATTGCAAAAATCTCTCTCTCAAAAAACAAAACAAAACAAAACCAAGCAATTCTTCTTCTTTTTTTTCACTATTTAAATTAGTGTTTATTCTTTCTATGCATGCATTTATACTGTTACTACATATGTATGTATTCATTTTTTGTACATATTTTTCTTTTTTACCTATTTACTTATTTATTTTTTATCATCATAATCTTGTGTATTTTACATTGAATTGCATATAATTTTACAGTGTATTACATTGCTTTTTCAAAAGGGAATGCCATGCATGTCAGTCAATACAGAGACATTAATCTCCCCACTTCATCATTCAATATCTTTTCATTGTTTTTTCCAATCATTATTATCATTATTCCAATTACTTTTTTAAACAGTCAATCACTATTTCTCATTTTGTTTGTAAAGAGACTTTACCCATCATGAAATACTTCTCAGACCAATCCAGTTGAAAATACTATACATGTCATCATCAACAGGTAATAAGCCATATCTGTTTCTCACTAACGTCCTGGCTCTCTATTTGTTCTCTTGCTATCTTTATCCTCTTCTCTTCACCCCCCCCCCATTCCATATTGTCTTATTTTCATTAAGTACTTTCACTGCTTTTATGTCCTCAAATATTTCTCTCTCTACCATAGAGTGCAGATAGTCAGTATATATTAAGTGGATACATACAATATCTTTCTTTCATAGCCTGGCTTACTTCACTCAGCAATAGATCCTCCATATCTGACCACTTTCTATCAAATGCCAGGGTCTTGTTATTTTTATGACTGAGTAGTATTCCATAGAGTATATATGTCACACTTTTCCAATCCATCCATCAGTTTGTGGACATTTAGGTTGGTTCCATGTCTTGGCAATCGTGAATAATGCTGCAAAAAACATTGATGTGTAAGCACTTTTCTGACTGAGATTTCTCCTGTCCTTTGGATAGATACCCAGAAGTGGGATTGCAGGATCAAATGGTAGTTCTATTTGTAGATCTTTGAGGAACCTCCATATTGTTCTCCACAGTGGTTGAACCAGTTTACATTCCCACCAACAGTGTAGGAGGGTTTCCTTTTCACCACATCCCGGCAACACTTATCACTTTTTATATCCTTAATCTTTGCTATTCTGACAGGGATTAGGTGGTATCTCATTGTGGTTTTTATCTTCATCTCCCTTATGATGTGGGATGTTGAGCATTTCCTCATATGCTTTTTTGGCTGTTCGTATGTCTTCCTTAGAGAGATTTTTGTTCAGCTCATTTTTTCATCTTTTAATTGAGTTAATCATTTTTTTTTCACATAAGGCACTTGAGTTCCCTATGTATTCTGGTTGTCAGTCCCTTGTCTGAGGCATATTTAACAAAAATACTTTCCCATTCTGAGGGTTGTCGGTTCACACTTGTTACTGTGTCTTTTGCTGTGCAGAAACTTCTTAGTCTAATATAGTCCTACTTGTCTATTTTAGGGATTATTGCCTGTGCTTTGGGAGTCTTATTTAAGAAGTCTTTGCCTACTCCAATGTCTCTCAGAGTTTCCCCAGCATTTTCCACCAGTAGTTTTATTGTTTGAGGTCTTTGGTTCAGATCTTTGATCCATTTTGAGTTGATTTTTGTTAATGGTGAAAGATGGGGGTTCAGTTTCATCTTTCTGCATGTGGATACCCAGTTTTCCCAGCACCATTTACTAAAGAAGTTTTCCTTTTCCCAATGGATTGGCTGATATCCTTTGTCAAAAATCAGTTGGCTGTAAGGCTTGGGGGTTATTTCTGGGGTCTCTATTCTATTCCATTGGTTTATATGTCTGTTTTTGTGCCAATACCATGCTGTTTTGATGATCACAGCTTTATAGTATATCTTGGGATCAGGGAGTGATATGCCTCCTACTCCATTCTTCTTGTGCAGAATTGCTTTTGCAATACGAGGTCTTTTATGATTCCAGACAAATTCTATGATTGTCTTTTCTAGATCTGTGAAGAATATTTCTGGTATTTTGATTGGAATTGCATTAAACATTTAGATTAATTTGGGTAGAATTGCCATTTTGATTATGTTAGTTCTTCCAATCCAGGAACATGGGATGTCCTTCCACATTTTTATGTCATTTCAATATCTTTTTAAAGATTTTCATAGTTTTCTTTATAAAGGTTTTTGACTTTCTTAGTTAGGTTTATCCCTAGGTATCTTATACAACTTGTGTCTACGATGAAAGGGATTCCTTTCTTCAGCTCTACTTCGTTCAACTTGTTATTCATATATAGAAATGCTATAGATTTTTGGATATTGATTTTGTATCCTGCCACTTTACTGTATTCACTTATTACTTCAGGAAGTTTTTTCATGGATACCTTTGGGTCTTCTAAGTATACCATCATGTCATCTGTGAATAAAGATATTTTCAACTCTTCTTTGCCTATTTGAATGCCTTATATATTGTTCTCTTCTCTGATTGCATTAGCTAAGACTTCCAGTACTATATTAAAGAGCAGTGGAGAAAGTGGGCAGCCTTGCCCAGTACCCGTTTTTAGTGGAAAAGCTTTCAGCTTTTCTCCATTCAGTATAATGTTAGCTGTAGGTTTTTCATAGATGGCTTTTATTGTGTTGAGAAATGACCCTTTTATACCAATCTTACTGAGGGTCTTAATCATAAAAGGATGTTGTATTTTATCAAATGCTTTCTCTGCATCAATTGAAATAATCATATGGTTTTTATTTGTCTTTCTGTTAATGTGGTGTATTACATATATGGTCTTGTTTATGTTGAACCACCCTTGCATCCCTGGGGTAAAGTCTGCCTGGTCGTGATGAATAATCTTTGTTATATGTTGTTGGATAAGATTTGCGAGTATCTTGTTGAGAATTTTTGCATCTATATTCATCAATGATATTGGTCTGTAGTTTTCCTTTTTTGTCATGTCCTTATCTATTTTGGGGATGAGGATGATGGAGGCTTCATAAAATGAATTTGGAAAGTTTCCTTCCTTTTGAAGCTTTAGAAATAATTTTAGTAGGATAGGGGTTAACTCTACTTTAAAAGTTTTGTAGAATTCAGAAGTGAAGCCATCTGGACCTGGTCTTTTCTTTGTTGGGAGGTTATTTATCACTGATTCAATCTTCTGGCTTGTTATGTGTCTATTCAGGTTCTCTATGTCCTCCTGATTCAATCTTGGTAGATTATATGCATCCAGGAATTTGTCTATCTCCTCCAAGTTATCTTGTTTGTTGGCATATAGTCGCTCATAGTATCCTCTAATGATATTTTGTATTTCTACTGTATCTGTTGTAATATTGCCTGTTTCATCACATATTTGATTAATCTGGTTTCTTTCTTTCTTCTTCTTGATCAGTCTAGCCAATGGTGTGTCGATCTTGTTAATCTTTTCAAAGAACCAGCTTTTGCTTTCATTTATTTTCTGTATGGTTCGTTTATTTTCTATTTTATTTATCTCTGCTCAAACCTTTATTTTTTCATTTCACCTGGCATTTTTGGGGTTTGTTTGTTGTTTTTCCAATTCCCTAAGGCATGATGATAGTTTATCTATTTGCCATCTTTCCATCCTTTTCTTATGTGCACTAATTGCTATGAATTTCCCTCTTATGACTTCTTTTGCTGTGTCCCATAGATTATGGACACTTGTGTACTCATTATCATTTGTTTCCATAAATTTTTTGATTTCAGCCTTAATTTCTTCAGTAGTGAAGAAGTCATTCAGAAGTAGGTTGTTCCGTTTCCATGCGTTCATGTATTTTCGGGGTTGTTTCTTGAAATTAATCTTGAGTTTAATTCCATTATGGTCAGAGAAGATGCTGGATACAGTTTCTATGCCTTTGAATCTGTAAAGGCTTGATTTGTATCCTAACATATGATCAATCTTTGAATAGGTTCCATGCTGGGGTGAGAAAAACGTTTATGTTGTGGATGTAGGGTGGAAAGTTCTATAGATATCTCTCAAGCCCATTCGATTTATAGTATCATTTAGGTCCTGTATCTCTCTATTTATTTTCTGTCTAGAACATCTATCTAAAGTAGATAATGGGGTGTTGAGATCTCCAACAATTATAGTATTTCTCCTTATCTCTCCTTTTAGCTCCAGCAGTCTTTCCTTCACATATTTAGATGCACCTGAGTTGGGTGTGTAGATATTTATAAGGGTTATGTCTTCTTGCTGGATTACCCATTTACTATTATATAATGCCCTTCTTTGTCTCTTCTTACAGTCTGTCTTGAAATCTATTTTGTCTGAGATCACTATTGCTACTCCAACCCTTTTTTGATTTCCATTTGCATGGAATATCTTTTTTCCAGCCCTCTACTTTTAGTCTATGTATGTCTTTATCCATAAGGTGAGTTTCTTGTAGGCAACAGATAGATGGTTTCTGTTCTTTTATCCATTCGGCCAATCTATGTCTCTTAATTGGAGAATTTAATCCATTGACATTCAATGTAATTATCAATATTTCCGTACCTGGTCCTATTGTTAAGTGAGTCATTTTCTTGGTTGCTTTTTGTTCTTGTATAACTGTCTGTCTGACTTTTTAGTTTTCCTGGTATAGTACTCCCTTCAGAACCTCTTGAAGAACTGGTTTGGAGTTGGTAAATTCCTTCAAATTTTGTTTATCCTAGAATTTTATTTTTTTATCTTTTTTTTCCCATATGAAAGATTATCTTGCCAGGTATAGTATTCTTGGTTGAAATTGTTTTTCACTCAACACTTTCACTATATTTCCCCATTCTTTCTTTGCCTCTATTGTTTCCGCCAAGAGAGCCAATGTTAGCCTGATGGGATGACCTTTGTAAGTAACTTGATGTTTCCCTCTTGCCAACTTTAGTATCTTGTCTTTGTCTGTTGTTTATGCCAGTCTGGCTATGATGTGCCTTGGAGAGGATCTTCTTGGGTTGATTCTACTCAGGGTCCTATATATTTCTTGGGTCTGGATATTCGAATGCCTTTCTAGGTTTGGAAAGTTTTCTTCCAGGATTTCATGGAAAAAATTATCTAGGCCCTTATTATTTTCTTCCTCTTCTGGGATACCAATTATCCAGATGTTGGGGCACTTGATGGTATCCAGTATCCTCATATATTATCCTCATTTTTCATGGTTGTTTTCTCAATCTTCTTGATGCTTTTTTCTAGGTCAGATGTTTTGTCTTCTACATTAGAGATTCAATCTTCTGCCTGACCTAACCTACTTTTAATACTTTCAAGGGAGGTTTTGATTTCCTGTATCACATTCTTCAACTCTAGAAGTTCCATCTGGTTCTTGTTTAAGGTATCTATTTCTTCTTTCAAGTCATGAAAGGACTTCCTCATCTCCTGGAGCTCCTTGTCTCTTTTCTCTTCCATCTCAGTTAGTTTGGTCACTACAAATATTCTGAATTCCTTATCAGACATGTCCATGACGTCCATTGTATTGACTGTGGGTGATTTAGGCTTGATGATTTCTCTTGGGACAGAGGCCTTTTGTTGGTTGCTCATACTTTTTGAGCCTCTGCGATTGTTCCTAGTCATCAGGTAATCTATATGTTGCTTCCTAACTTATTTAAGGTATCTCTGAGTGTTAAAAGTTGTACAGTATTAGAAAATTGATGATTTCTCTTATGGTTGGCCTACTCTTTGCTCACCATTATCATTAACTGTTGCCACTAGTCCTGGATAGCCCAAAGTCCTCCCTAAAGTCCTTTCTAAAGGGTGGTGAGCCTCCAACTGACCTAAGAAGCAACACCTCAAGAGCAAAGAAAAACAAAACAAAAAAAGAAATTGCGTGGTGCACAATGTGTGCCTCGCACTATTCAAATCACTAAAATTCAGAGAGTCTAAAGGCAACTGGGAAAGGGCCAGAGGATGAGTGACAGATCCTGGGTAGATGGGCCTGTAGGCACAGGCCGCCTGGTGTCCAGAATTGCTGGCCGGCTTGATCCGGTTTGCAGGTGGGGTGGGGTGGGGTGCGAGTTCGTCTTAAAGTCCCATGCAACCAACTTTAGGTCCAAAGAGGAATAGGGGTGGGGATGCGCCAAGGTCTGGGGGCGATCAGGCCTGCAGCCTCAGGCCACCTGGTGTCCGAACTAGCTATTCTTCTTTATGTACAAATAATTGACAAGATAGTGAAAATTACCCTATTTGCTAATTTACATGAGTAAATAGATTTAAAAAAAGTACTTCTATAGATTATCACTAGCCAAGTTCAAGAAACTATGAAAATGCTGCTTTAGTTAAAACAAAACAAAACAAAACAAAACTAAGAACTACACAAAAGATTTAGCTACTTAAACAAAGAAACTAAGAAGGGGTAGACTTCTAGTCTCTTCTGTTGCTAATAATAGAAGTACCTGAGTCTCTGTACTTTATGAAAATGGAGGTTTATTCAGTTCATGGTTTGTTGGTCTGTGACTGAAGGGCTCTGCATCTGGTGAGGGCTTCTTGCTGCACAGCAGCCTGGCAGAGGGCAGGGGCCTACACAGAACAAAGCAGTGTGCCAGCACCTGTTTGTCTCTGTCTCATTTCTTCTCCTTATAAACTCTCTAAGACTCAATTACAGGGGGACCCATCTTAGTGCCTAATCACTTCCTAAAGGTCCCATCTTTCAGCAACATAATCTGAGCAAGTTTCCTTTAATACCTTCACACTACAACTGAGCACCAACATGAATACTTGGGGACACATTCAAACCGTAGCAAGTCAATCTGGCGCTTGGGAGTGAGTTGAGGAATGACAGAAAACAATGAGATGTTCCCAGTTTGTATTTATAGACTGTCTCGCTGTCTAAAGAAGGGTTTGTGTCTTAAAGAAGATAAAACCAACATCAGTAACAGGGAACAAAGCCAAGAAGGGAAACAAGATGATAAAATGATACCAAACTAACTTCCAAATGGTGGTGAGAGCTCTAAACCACTAGTTGGTGGCCCTCAGTGATTGGAGAAAAACAAAGACTGGGGCAAAGACAATGCCAATCTTCAAAATGGAGAAAAAGAGTGAATATATATACTGACAACTAGCTTGGTTTAATGTTGACAGAGACCAAAAATCTAGAGAATAATATGAAAAAGGATTCCTAAACCGTCAGAGCAAGAAATGCTGATCACCGTGGGCAGACTTTGCTCTTCAAGAACACTGTCAGGTCAGTCTTACGTCATACCTTTTTGTCAGTACATTGTAACTTGTCTTGTGGTAATTATGTCTAGATTTTACCAATGGATTATTTATTAGTAAAAAGCATTTATTGAGTGCTTATTATGGGCTAGGCTTTATCTAAAAACTTTATATTAGGTAATTGACACTTTGCATTATCCATATTTTAGGTGTATACTATTATTATCATCTCCACTTTATAGATGAGGAAACCAAGGCCCTGAGATTAAGACCTCACATGCTCCTGCTTCTCCTCCTATTATAATTTTTTTGGTCAGTGTTTTGATTTGGCTATGCTTAGACCTCCTTTTTTGCATGTCACTGTCCCTCAAAGGTCCATATAGGTGATAAAATCAGAGTAAAAATTGTTAAAAAGATTTTTTAAATTATAAAGTTATTAATGGACAAAAACCTGTGGAGTAAAATGACTAGGACTTACCTCAAGGTGCTGTGCTTGATGCTTTGGACTGAATGGCAACAGTACAGGCTGTGGGTAAGGCCTGGGGTTTGGCTGCTAGTGATGTCACTATGAGTCGATAATATGATACACTGTAAAAACCTGACTCAATTCTAAGCCACTTAATGATGCTTGTTTTATCCTAATCTTAATCTTCTCTGAACACATCAGGAGTATCATAATTTCTCTGGGTGCCTCATGTTAAAAGAGATTTAATTTCAGGAGATTATATGCAGAGAATAACCAAGAAAATCCTTTTAGGGTGTTTTCCAGTTGAGAGTCTGGAGAATATTCTATAATTGAGAGTTATGTGGGCACTTGAAAACATGCTATGTGAAGGACAGTAAGAAGAGTTGATGATTTTTAGGACTAGAAGTGTATATAGTCTCAGGAGTGAAATAATAATGATAGCTACCATCATCAAGCAGCTATTATGTGTTAGGCACAGTGCTAAGCATTTAATTTAATTGTCACCACAATCCTGTAAGACAGCTATTATTAGCCCACTTTAACAGATTACAGAGGTTAGCTACTTATTCAAGGGCACACAGGTAGAAATTAGTCAACTAAGGATACTAATTCAGGGCAGTTCAATCTCAAAATTTACCCTCTTACTGATGTTGTTATATTGGGTTGTTGTAAAAGTTATGACGCATTTTTGCATAGAAAAAATACTTTTCCAATTACTCAATAGTACAACCTCAAATCCAACCCAGTATGTAGATGGTATAGGAAGACAAGGTTTTGGTTTAATACACAAAAGAACTTTGTGTTGGCCAGAGGTGTCCAGAATCTGGAAATGAGTTATCAAAGAACAGCCAGAACCACATGATGAGCATCTGGTAGAAATTATGGTTCTTTTCCAGCTCTGAGGCTCTTGGAGAATATTCTATAATCCAAGCAGTTTACTAATTCGGGAACCTTTACTCTGAATTATGAAATTTTTCCTGTATAGTAGAGGGCACATGAATTCCTCCATGTGATACACCATACTTGAATACAGCTGTGAAGACAGGAGAGCTGAGATGGCTACATGCTCATGTATGTGTCTAACCTGTCATGACACAGTTATGGTAAGCAAGCCCCCCCTTTTTTAAAAGAATTATTTAATTTTATTTATTCATTCATTTATTTTAATTTGACCAGAGAGAGGTACAGAGAGAGAGAGAGAGAGGGAAAGTGAGAAAGCAAGCCACCAGGTCTGGGACTCAAACCGTGGTTGGCCATGTGGGAATGTCCAGCGCCTTAACCACCATGCCACCTGCTGGCCCCAGGAAGCCCTTGTTTCTTTTGGGAATTTTTTTCTATTTAACTATTATTTTAGGCAGGAGGAAAACCTCTTCCTAATTTCCCATTTTTTAATGATGTCTTAGTATTTTATTGTGTTGCTAAACAGAAATACATGAGACTGGTGATTTATAAAGGATAGAGAGGTTTATTTGGCTCAATTTGGGTGGTTGGAAACTCCAAGCACATGAAGTTGGTATCTGGTCAACCTCTAATTCTGTATCACAACATGGCCAGCAGAGGCAGAAAGGCCAGTGGGCACATGCAAAGAGAGAATGACCTGCAAGCAGTCATCTTTCATAATAACCCTCTCTCCAGGAAATAACCCCTTTCTAAGAGTGAGAGCTTATTCCCTTCTGTGAGATAGCACTAATCTACTCATGCCCCATGATCCAAACACTAGATCTTAAAGGTCTCATCACCTCCAAATATCATTATCGTAGAGATCAAATTTCTATACATGATCCTTTGGGGGAGCAAACCATTATCAAAACCATAGCAAGTGGGAGGGAAAGAAAAGAAAAAGAGAGATACTTATAAAACACTATGTCCTGCCTCTAAGAAGAAATATCTTCACTATGGTTTCTGCACAGTCTTCTATCTGGAGGGGGGTGGATCTGCAAATCTCAGATGTCAAGCTGCCTTGGTAAACTCTATGTGGCTAAGTCTGGTGGGATCCATGCGAAAAAATAAAAATGTTGGAAGATACTGAAATCTTGTTGTTGTTTGAAGCCTAGCATTGGTGGCAAATAACTGATTTTTTTCCTTAGCCACTGTGTATTCAGCTAAATGCTTAATTACCAACCAGTTGATTTTGAGGAGTGCTTGTCTTCAAGTATTGGGAAATTATAAAATGTTTTTCTAACTCTTTCTCTTGAAAATTGTTCATGGTCTCTTTTCTCCTTTGAATGGATCATCTCGAGTATGCACCTTTTGTGCAGAATGCATGGTTCAGGTTATTGCATGAACAAAAAAAAAAGAACCATGATAAACTTCATTCATTCTAGTAGAGGGGTCAGCCCACATGCCACTGAGTCAGTCTTACCACGTGACTCAATGTAAATGACTTTGTCTTTTATTTGAACCCTAACACTCTGCTGGACTTCTGCACTGATGTTAGTGCAGTCAAGAAATGTGTTTGCTAGGATTCTAATCTGAGATTCCCTCTCCGAACATGGGATCTAAGGTTATTTTACACATGCCTTCTTTTTCAGGGTTAGTTGAATTCTTTTCTCCTTCAAAGAACTTTCCAAGGTCCTAAGGCCAGCTCTAAGTGAGATGACTGGGAACTGGGGAGAGTGTGGTGCTTTTCTGTTGGTTGATGGTGGAAAGGAATACGGAGGAGCTGAAAAGGAACAAAGGAAGGCTGTCTTAGGATCTGTGGCCAGAGTCTGCTGGGAATGAATTCTGGAGTATGGAAAAGATGATCCCATTGTTTGCTGTCTTGGTTTCCTCCTTGAGCACCCGATCTTAACTTAGCACAAAGCATCGCAAATCCTGAGGGATTGACTTAGGAACCATTTTACTAGTAAAGCAGGATGTTTTGATACCAATTTTGATTCTTATTTTTGTCTTACTATTTTAACACTAAGCAAATTTTGCATGAAGTACTGAGAAAAATTAGAATTGGTAGACAGTATGTACACAAAAATAAAACTGACAGTTGCTAACTTGGTTATGTGAAATTTATTATAGAGTTGTGTATGAAAACTTGATGGAAAACTTATATTTCTTGGCAAAATTTAGATTTGTTAAATTGTACCAATCAAAACTGGACTTGGTAGGAAAAATGCAGAAGATTCCTAATAACTAATGATCAATAAAAAGATCAATATGGATATAAAACCAAGACTTGATTGATATATTGAGTTCCTATTTTTAAATTTGTACATAAGATGATCTCTCTCCATGAAAATTTCAGTAAGATATGAATCAAAAAGCCCAGTAAAAATGATTTAACTGTGTTCTCTTGAGAATTGATCAAGGATTTTAATCAACTTGATTCATCGGTGATGCATTGGTGAACTCAACACTAATATAATTCTGATGAAAATGTTTACATTCTTAAGCATAGATGAAAAATTACCATTGAGGTAAAACTCCAGTCTTTCAAAACATCACTGGGTGGAATGCAGAGAGTCAAAAGTCCCATACTTTTTCTTTTCTTTGTTTAATAACCGGCGGGCACGTGTGCTTGACAGAGAGAAAGAGAAAGAGAACGCCCCCAATGAGGTACACTCACATCACAGTCCCTTCACTTCTCCATCCTGTTAGGATTTTGAGCATACATGCACATGCAACTGGTATGTTTTACCGGCTGCTAAGGCTGGGATTCAGACTGCGGTTGGCCATATAGGATCTGGCTCCCTTAACCACTCTAGGGCTGGTTTGTGTGGCTTTTCCCTAAATATAAAGTAATTCATAATTCCTTCTTTCTGAAAGTGGGGTTAATTTTAGAAGGAAGGGAGATGAGAAGAATGTAGATTTCAAGCTTAAACTTAGCTGTGTGCCCTCAGCATATTAGCTGTGTAGACAGAGAAAATACCTTAAATCGTCCTCTAGGGAAAGGAATCCTACTATCAGGACAAATGCCACTGAACAACCATTAAAGAGGCCACTTCAGAGTCTGGCTTTTGGAACAAAAACTCTTTCCATGGTTGTGGTTTGCAGGAATTCCTTCAGAGAATAGTTAGGCTGTGCCCAGAGAGAGATCAGGAACATACAGAGGCAGATTTCTTTTTTCTCGTTTTTTTTTTGAGAGGTTTTTGCTATAGAGCATGTGCCCTCGCCAGGAAGACCGAAAGAGACAGAGAGATAGAAAGCGAGAAATCACCCCCCAGAGGGGATGGCCACGCCGAAATCCCTTCTCCTCCATTCTCCTCTCAGGATCTTGGGCACGCACGCACACACGCCCGGCGTGAGTTTAAGCCACCAGGTCCAGGACTGGAACCGCAGTGGACCACATGGGAGTCCAGCGACATAGCCATTACACTAACTGCTGGTCCCCAGAGGTAGACTTCTTAAACCAGAATGTATTTGGCAGACTGCCTGTCTGTGTGGAATGGGCTGCAGGAGGAGCCCCAAAGCTTCAGCTCCAGGAGACTGCTGTTCACTTAAGAGATCACTTGAGAAAATGATGCCAAATGCTCTTTTTCTGTTTGAATGTTGACCTCTGCACTGTTGCATTCTGGTAGGAGTAAGGGTAGTATGCACACGTGTGTTTGTGCGTGTGTGTGTGTGAGAGAGAGAGAGAGAGAGAGAGAGAGAGAGAGAGAAGGAGAAAAAGAGATAGAGAGAGAGAGAGAGAGAGAGAGAGATCTCAGCCACAGAAATCTGACAAGGTTATGTCAGGAGGGCTGGATGATGGCACAGCAGTAAAATGAAACGCTCCGCTTGGCAGACCCATATGGGAAAGTTGCTGGCTCCCATCTGATGACCTCCCTGAATATGCAGGGCATATGTGTGCCTGTGGTTGAGGCTAGCTGAGTGAATGATGGTATTGGGACCCCATTGGGGTGCTGTATCTCTGTCTCTCTCACTCATAAAATAAATAAATAAGTTTAAAAGAATCACTGCAGGCACTGAAAGGCAACCATTGACTGTAGTCCAGATATCCTGAGGTAGTTGGCTGACTTTTATCTGATAGAATAGTTTGCAATGGGGGGCAATTTTGCCCACCCTACTCCCAGGGAACATTTGGCAATGTGAAAACCTTTAATGTTTGTTGAAGCCAGTACCTCATGGGTCAAGGCCAATGATACTACTAAACATTCTACAATGCACACACAGCACCCACCGACAAATCATTTTCTTGCACAAAGTGTCAGTGGTGTCAGAGTTGAAAATCCTGTGATGGAGGTACCAAGCACATCCAATCAAATGCAGCAGGTGCACATTCATGCCTTATTAAGTCTAAGTCTAGAAAAGCCAGGAAAAGAGGTGAGACACTTGGTTTATTTTGATGCCCTTACTCTACCTAAATGCCTGTGTGCTTTATAATTATGAATCCCGAGACTTGGATTCAAAGAACAAAATTCAAGGTAGCAGAAAGACTTTCTGCCCAAGTTTCAGTTCTGACCCTTACTGTGTGATCTTGAGCATGTTACTTAATTTCTTTGGGCCTCATATTTCTAAGTGTAAGATGGAAATAATGATGGTACTTCACACAGGGAATTGTTATGAGGATGAAATGAAATGAGCAATACCAAGCACATAGCATTAGTGCAGACACACAACTATCAATAACATGTTTAAAATTGTGATCAGAACACACAAGAAAATTGTGAAGAATGTGAGAATGAAGACTCTCAGGTCATAAAGAGATTAGCTGAACAAAATCAAGTGGTATAGAAAAATTGGCTGTATCCAGGTACAGCTGCAGAATTCATCTACCCAAATGAAAAGATTTTGAAAGGCAGGGGTCAGCAGGTGGCATGGTGGTTAAGGCGTTGGTTCTCACATAGCAGACTCCATGGTTCAAGTCTGAGACCCAGTAGCTTGAAAAATAGTGAGGCACAGAAATATATATATATATATATATATATATATATATATATATATATTTAAATATTATTTTCTTCCATGCATGAGAGAGTCAGAAACACACAGGTGTGTGTGCTCACATACACCACATGCAGAAAGCCACCAGGGTCTTCATACTGTGATCCACCATAGCTTCAACCAGCCGTGGATACAGGCATCCATGTGCTCAGCTTCTTCAAGAAGTTCACCCGACCTAAACCCAGACACTTATGTTACACCATTGTGCCTCTGTCTGGTCCCCAAGAGTTTTTTAAAAATATATTTTCTTTAATTTTATTTACTTATTTATTTATTTAAATTTGACCAGAGAAGGACAGAGTGAGTGAGCAAGAGCAAGAGAGAGAGAAAGAGAAAGTGAGCCTCTAGGTCTGGGACTTGAACTGCAGTGGGCCATGTGGGAGTTCAATTTCCTTAACCACCATGCCACCTGCTAGCCTCCCAAGAATTTATTTTCTAGGTTTGTAAAACTGTCAGCTTTTTTGAGTATTTGGGAAAATCAGGATGTTAAACTAAAAAAGTTTTTGAGAGAATTTAATTGACCTAATTCATAAATTGGGTTAATTGTTTAGAATGTAATCTTTGAAATGGATCAGCTAATTGAGCATAAATCAAAGAAAAAAGTGACCAATAATTCCTATTTTATATAAGTCTTAGATTTACAACAGGGATTTTTAAGCTGAATTGAAAGTGTAGGCATCACTAGTCTTTTTTTTATTTTTTTATTATTATTATTTTTTTTGGAGAGGTTTTTGCTATAGGGCGCGTGCGCTCGCCAGACAGAGAGACACAGAAAGAGAGAAATCACCCCCTGGGGGGATGGTCACGCCGCAATCCCTTCTCCTCCATTCTCCTCTTGGGATCTTGGGCACGCACACACACGCGCCCGGCGTGAGTTTTAAGCCACCGGGTCCGGGACGTGAACCGCGGTCGACTACGTGGGAGTCCAGCGACATAGCCATTACTCTAACTGCTGGTTCCCGGCATCACTAGTCTTTTGAATTTACACTTTTAATATATTTAATTAAAACTTAATTACTTCAGAGTAGTCTTTTCAGTGCACAGTTTCCCACAGACATTTGAAGACTCAGAAGATACCAGTCCTCACTCAGTTAGTGGTAGTTACAATGAACAGTAACTCCTGTTTGCTCCTTGAATCCTAGCAATAAAACTTCCACAATGGTGTATGCTATTTCTCGAGAATCTTGATTATCTGCAGGTGAAGATCCATCCAAAAAATAAGACACTTTTTTTGAGTAGTCAATAATTTTATTAGTATTATTTTCACACTGAAGAGACTTAGTTACATGAAGTGATATTCTATGAGTTGATTACCAGTAGTAGAAGCACAAGGTGTGGACAGTGAAATATGAAGAAACGCCCTTTGTCAGAGTGAAGTCCGTGTGACAGAAATACATTACCCCAAACAGCCTATGTACAAATAAATAGAGCTTTCATCCTATGTACAGACTTATTCACAGAGAGTAAACTGACACAGCATTGCCGTATATCTCATCATCCAGTGAAAATTGTTCATATAGACACAGTACACACAAAGTGACAGAAATCATTTGGAAGTGCATTCACTGAATTCTCATAGGGGTAAAGATAGGGGTTAAAATGCTTCTTTAAAATGGAGCCAAAATGAAGGAAGTATGAGACCATGTCTAGCCCTAAAAAGATCCTTTACAAAAATGGCATTCTGATATTTATAACATAACCTGTCCAAAAGATAGTTTACATGTTCTAGGGAAAATATCTATGTTGAAATCAAGTTGACAACATTTTCTGTCTTAACAGTATACAAAGAACAAAAGTGTAATTTCCTTTTCCTTTAATGCTAGCAGCAACTTCATTAAACTAGGAAGGTGACTTTTGCTACTCTTATTTTTGATGGCTCTTTGAGTCTGAAGATTGCTCGGAGATGGAAACAGTTAGAGGTTTTTTGCACTTGAGCAGAAGAAACATCAAATCTTGATGTAGGGCATGTATGGACATTGTGTGCGGGATTCAACAGGGCAATAGGCCAGCAGGGGTTCCTTGCTCTGGATAGAGACTCTCAGCTTTTTGGAGAAACTCTTCAGGCCACAAATCAGCCTCCAACAGAGGAACATCACTGGCTTTGGGTCCAGATACCCTTTCTTTAGGGAAAATTTGCCATTTAAACATAGAGTTGATGGAGTTGTCTAATTAAATATACATGGTTTCTCTTTTAGGTAATTTGGGTATCCAGCTATGAATATTTCTAGGTTATTAGGTGCCTTTTAGTCATTATTTTAGCTTTCATTCAAATTATTTAAAAAGTTATGATGAATTGAAATATGAAATCTTTTGGTTGTGGATATATATATATATATATGTGTGTGTGTGTGTGTGTGTGTGTGTCAACAGTCTACTATATTAAGTAAGATATAGTGTATTTTAGCAAAAAGTAGGAAAAAACCCACCAATGCATTATGGAGTCTGCTGTTTTCTATGTACTCTCAAGAAAGGTTAATAATTTAGACATAAAAATTATTGATTAACTGTATATCTCTGTTTGCCATTTTTATAAGGGACCTTCTTAGACTCATCCTGTATTTACATAAACAAACACATTCTAAATTTCCCAGGTATATGTTTGTTAACTAACCATTTCACTCTCCATATGGATGGATTTTGCTTTACATATTGAATGCATTTCTGAAAAATGGTTAATTTATAATTTTTTAAAAAGGAAATATTTTCAATGTCATGTCAGAACTTGTTAAAGGAACTGTGTAATAAGCTATTTTGAAAATGAAGAATGTGGTTGTGAAATGAGTAATTTCTTTGATTTTTAAACAGTTTTAATAAAATACACATTTTAAAATGTATTAGTAGATTAGGATTGTCTAGAAGAATAATTGTAGGTAATAAAAAATAGAACAGATAAACTCCAATTTACAACAAACATACAAAACAGGAATGACTCATGGACTGCTTATTGATTGACTATATTCAGACACCCTGAATATATGTATTATTGGTATTTTATGGCTTTAATTAAGACAACTGTCTCTTATGAAGTGCTATAAAGTGCAATATTAAAAAATTAAAAACCCCAAAAGACATCCATTGTCCTTCAGTTTTATCCTGATGAGAAGAATTAGAGATCCATTTCATTAAGTGGCAGAGTTATGTACCCTTAATTCATGCATGTAATTTCATCCTTAACATGATTTTATTCAGGGATTCAGACTTCTTTCCTTTTCTTTTTTTTGGTGATATTATTTAAAATATTAATATTCTCTTTTGGTTAGTTGAGTGATTTAGAGAACTGTTAGTCCCAAGACCTTAGTGGAAGGAATATGCAACCCAATATGTAAGAATGCAGCAACAAATTCTCATGCTTTTAGTGAGCCATTGTCCATTTTCCTAGACCAGGAACCAATCAGCAACTTTACAATTCCTATTCAACCTATCGAACAGAGAAGTAAACACACTGCAATACACGTTGATAAGAACAGGTCCAACCATTTCTCCAATTCCCTGTTTAAAACGAAAATATTAATTCCTCTTGGTAAATTATTGCAGATAAACACAGGCCTAGAGTTGAGGAATGATATATAATGGTGTCTCTCCCATTCTAAGTTCTTTGTGATTGTGAGATTATGACCTTCAAAACCATTTTGTGAACTTGACCTCACCGGGACCTACTTCATAATAATGCTGTACCCAGTGTTCAGTCTTTTCACTGGAAGATTAGTGCCTGCTGGCATTCATTGTTTTCAAGGCCTACCGGTTCTCTTAAAGCATTTTTACTACTCCAGTACTCTCTTGTGGTTGTGAATTCTGTCCACATTAGCAGCAATTAGAAGGGACTCTTTCCAAGAAGTAGTCAGTTACACAAAACACAAGTTGTTGGAGGCAGGGGCCTAATGTTTGGAATATTCACATTAATGGGGAGTTGGAGAAAATGCTCTTTAAACTTGCCAAGTACAAGTAAACTGTGGAGGTTAGAGGTGAGAATCTTGCAGGGGATTAAGCACTGGGTTGAACCTGGCCTTGAAAAGTGGAAGTGGGGTTAGAAACAAACCAACAGGTTCAATAATGTCAAATTGGAGAGTGGCTAATGGTAGTCGAGACTAACCTATGCAAACGTTTGCATTGGGACAGCTGAGAAATGCGTCGACTTCATCCAAATGTCCTGGAAGAGCGATTCAGGGGTCATGGAGAACACAGGTTTATGTGATTAGCAATGACGTGTGACTACTTAACAGGTAAGGGCAACTGAAGGATGCATAAAAAGGGAGTGAAGCATTAGGTTCGAGGCTGTAAGTCAGCACCGTTGGACTTTATACTTGTGTCACATTAGTCATTAAAGGTGCATAATTTAAGAGCATTTAAAATGGTGTAATAGAGATAAACTGTAAAAGTTAAGAGGCTAAAAAATAAAAATCTAAAGATAGTTTTGATGAAAATAGGTAAAGGGTCACATAGTGGGGACTTCTGACTATGTCAGCAGTGAAGAGTGATGTGTGCCCAGATGCAGCTATTTTCAGCCAAAAAAAGAGAAAAATAGTGTGAGTTATCAGGGTTAACCTGGAGGGAAAGTTTTCAGACACACTGGTCTTTGTTAAACACTGTCTGGGTTACCCCAGGATTATTTCTGTTGGAGTCCCTTTTCTATAAGAGATGTCTTTTGGATTAGGCTGGTAGACTGAATAAACTCTCTTAATGGAATTAAATCTTTGGTGGGTGCCTTGGCCAAAACTCCATGGCACTCTTTCAGACTTAGGCATTTATTTGTTTTTTAAAAATTCTTTTAGGTTTTCCAGTCAATCAACCATTTAGTAAAATTGCTTTGGCTTAGATAATGTGGTATTCCATATAGTCTCTTGCTATCTGTACATTGATTTTGTAATTAGTTGCCTATTCCATCATAATTGCAGGGTTGTTTTTGTCTCTCAAAACTAGCTACTGTGAATCCATTTGCCTTTTGTGACTCTCTATCACTCTTTCTTAAGAAAACAATCACTAATCAGATTAAAGACTTCCGTAGTGTTCTGAGCAAGGCTGAGTGCCCACTGAGGATAGCATGTAAAACGGCAGTATATATTGGTGAGGAGGCTACATGGAAAACACGTTACTTCTCTATATAGCAAACACAGTGCGCTTATCATTTCCGTGGATGTCTACATTCTCCTGGTGATTCCACACCACAGCCTGTGCAGTTCAAAAGCTCCCAGTAAATGAAAAAAAAAAAATACTGTGACAGTGTCATAATAAGAAATGGATTGAGCTGGCTTTGAGTAGTTCCTTTATTGCTTTTCTTATTTGCTATGTATTTCAAAGAATATGAACCTGCAAGATTAAAAAAGAAACACAAACAGAGGCAGAGGAGCAGAAGGGTGGTTACCTTTCTTTCTCAAAGCCTTTTTGAAATGGAACTCCTTTTTAAACCTTAGGATTATGTGTGAACTGTTGTAACTGGTTTTAAAAGCCTGATATTTGTAACTATTTTAAAACAAGGATATATTTTGATGTGAGACTTGCTTTTTTGGGGATATTAGTAAAAGTAAATTGATTTCTCCTTTCTTATTCTTAGTCATCTTTTTTTTTTTAACTCTTCTTGACAAGACCTTCTCTACTAATTGACAACAATATTCTTGAGAGAGATATAGGGGTTGAGGGAGTATTTTTTAATGGTAAGTGACGTGAGATCTGGCTCAGCAAGGAATACTAGCTTCCACCGTATACTTTCAAGGGATAGTTCATTTCTCCAGCGTCACCCTGAGAACAGCTTCCCTTCATTTCTTTGGAACAGAGCTGCCACCTGTAATATGGCCATTTACCATACCAATCACTCCAGGAGTAGGGAAGGCTAACATCCACACAACTCTGTGTGTGTGTGTGTGTGTGTTTGTGTGTGTGTGTGTGTATGTGTGGGTGTGAATGTGAATGTGTGTGTATTGTCAGATGTGGGGAATAAAGCACACTGGAATTTTCTACAACGCTTGCCAGCCAGGCCATCTGACCTGTGTTAGCTATTCCAATGCAGTAATTTCAGCATTTAACACAAGTCCCATCTTTAACTCTCTCTCTGACCAGCAGCTTTACCGGTTGTCATTTCCTTGGTCAGCTTTCTGTTACGATGATCTGGGAGTGGGGGGCTTCCCTTTATAGCTCCTCTATCTCACAGTTACAGAGTTATTTAGGAGCTGTGAGCAACGGTAGGGAGCTTGCCAACGCTCTCCTTGTCCAGGAATGGATATACATTAACATTATCAAATGTCTAATCAGCGAGGCAGCTGTGTTTTGCCGAAAGAGCTCCAAACCACCTGATTCATGTCTTCCCCATAAAATAAATGATAATAGCCCCTCTCAGGTGACACCTGCTAGAAGACTTACGAAGCATTTTCCCTGAATATCAATTAGTCCCTGCCTCTTTTTATAATCTTCTGGGCAAAGTTTTGTGATATTCTGCTGCATTGCTAAGTTGATAAACAACCTTCTCTCTCAGTCCCTGCTCAGGTACTTGATTCTCTTGATCTATCACTGCCTGACTCAATTTAGGTCCTGAGAAGCTGCATAAACGCTATCTAATCTCCACCTCAGTTCATCAGGAGATGGTCAGGTTCAGAGAGCTGCTGGACACGGTGTGGGCATTCTCAGATGCAATTTAGAAGCTTATTTGGGAATTCTCAGTTTGAGCCAAGTTGTTCTGTCCTGGGGCTGCCTAGGGCTACAGGGAGCTGACAGCAAGTGAGACCTTGGTTTGCTGTGGGTAAATGGAACCATTTGGGTATAGCCTGTTTATTTTAAGTTGAACAGTAAAATGTTGGCTCTTGAACGTTTGATATAATCTTATATTCTGCTTCAAGGAAGCAAAGAACTATCTATACTCTAACTTTTCCTGTACTTTCTGTTGTGTATTTTTTGCCTCCGTATTAGCATATTAGCATGTGGCTGACCTTTTTCGTGAGGCTATTATTTTGGTGGGGTGGGCAGAATGAGTGCCTCTGTGTATGTCCGCATGTCTACGTGAACAAAACAGCCTCATGAGGCCTGGAAGCAACATTCCCTTTGGTCGGTGTGTTTGACTGTCCTTTTCTTTGACTTTGGCAAACTTGATTATCCCTGTTTTTTAATCCTGAATGTGACTGGGTCAGAGGTGATAATATTGGGTAATAAAGTGATATTGTATGTATGCACATCAGTCTGGCATAAATATTTATATATATATGTATATACAGGCATGCAGGAAAGGGGTTAGAAACTGTGATGTGGCAACTTCTACCCTTTAATGATGTGGTTGACTTGAATGCATTTAAGGACCTACCGTTTCATTCTACATGCTTCTCTCTTAATTTACTTTAGTCTATTTTGTTGCTACATACTTGCAGACACATTAACGTAGGGAAACTGTGTAAACAGGGCTGTTGTAGCTCATGCTCAATGCACATCATTGAGGTGGAAACTGGGTTTGGAAATGTCTTCTTAAACGTGACTTTTCATTAAAGAACCCAATACTGTCTATGAATGGAGCTCTCAGGCAAGTAAACTGCTCCATGGCTGCTTGAATCATTCTCCTCTGTGAGCTGGGAATAAACACGGGGTAGTAAAGAGCCAGAGAAAGGATTAGGAAGTGCTGGAATAAGAACAGGTGGCACCAGACTGCCCTCAACCTTACCTGTTTATATAGTTGATTTGTAGTTGAGTCAAAGACACCTATTTAAGCCTTCTTTAGACAACAAGCCAGCTAATATTACAGAATTCACACAAGAACCAACTTCGTGTTCCTACAAGGAATACACATGAAAAACAGCCACATTTTAAACTACATGTTTGCTTACTCATTCTCTTTCACTCTAAGAAACCAGCATGAATTCTTGTTTCCATAAGAAGTCCTGTCCTCAATGAATGCGATGCAGGTTTCTTTTGCACATCTGAAAAGCCAGCTTTGCAAAATTGGGGGCTTGAATGCCAGGCTGCTAGGTGGCAGCCATCTTGATTTCTTAGTTTTCCAGGGAGCCTCCACTTGAAAGTGCCCACTGTGAGTGAAAAGCACTGATGGACACTGCCTGTTATTGCCATGCTCAGTGGAATGAGCTGAGAGTTCGTGAAAGGAATACTGAACTTGATCTGGGGCTGTCAGGTAACCTGACCTCTTCAGCTGTGAGTTCTACATCCTGCCTTTCTCTGTTAGGGGGTATGTGGTCACAACAACATCATGGCAGGCATCAGTGATGGAATACATAGGGGGAAGTTCCCCATGTGTGGTGTGTTCCGACTTAGACATAGGATGGGTACAGAAAAATGGCCCGTTTGCTATTCACTTTTTTCAGTTGATTTTAGGAACGCATGACTTGGGGGAAGTGAAAAGCTCAATGTATTTTTTTCATCAGTTGAGTTTGTCAGTTTTTCCCTCCAGCTGGTTTTGTTTTCTGCTGACATAGACCTGAGAAATCATACAAGTTTTCAAACAGCACTTGGGGCATTGAATTAATGAAATGAAAACATTCTATGAAATGCTGAGCAAAATCAGAAAATCAAAATGTTGGAGTGACTGGCTTAAGCCCGTGTAAAGAAGTTGTTGAGTACGTTCTTTAGTGTACTCTAAAAACTAGAAAGAGTCCCAGATGGGGTCCTGATGGAAGGAGAGACCTGATGGACATTTCATGGGCTTTAACTAAATCCTGGTCCTGGCCTGGCTTGACAAAGGATTCAGAAACCTTCTGTGACGTGCCGAGTGTGCAAAGGCCTCTCCAAACATCTCTAAGCTGCCTCAATTCAAACAGTATAGGTCAGAGTTGATTTAGTGCTATTGGGAATAATGGTTTCTTCAGACACCGAAGCCCTTTATGACCACAATGGAAAATGCTTTAAAAAACTACACCCTTACATTCCCAATAGGTGGCAAGTCCCACGGAGCGCCTCTACTGGATGGTGTTTCATCTAGGCTCTCTTGGCAGGCATTTTGTCTGTATGTGAGCCCTTAGCATCAAAATGTGTCTAGATGACAATCACAGCTCAACTTGCCCCCCTTCTTTTGATGATAATGGGACATGCGTTAGAACAATATAGGTTCGGTTTATATAGTATTGCTGTCCTAGAAAAGCACTAATTTGGTTTGCAGTCATATTTTCTACTTGCATGCTGGGGCAATATAAGAAAAAAAAAAAAACAAAATGAAACAAAGGAAGTCAACCTTGGTCACTCCCCGCCCCCACCCCCCAAACCAGTATCTATCCAGTCTGGGTTTTACCTCTGTCTGTCTGTAACCCCGTGGGCTTCAGTCAGTGTATCCCAGTGAGGTGGGCAGATCTTCCCTGTTTGGCTTGTGGGAATGCTTTGGAGGACTCAGCTCGGGGCCCTCACAGACCCTCTCCACCAAGCCCTCTTCCCTGTAAACTCTATTCCTAAATTGTCAATTTTACTAGGTAGGATGCCAGTCAGTCCAAGGTAGGTTGAAGGTCATAGCATTGGTTTGTCTATGAATTCCCTTACGTAACCTCTCATACTCAAGAGGTAAAACCCAGACTGAAGGTTGATGCCCCTCTTCACATAGGTGCTATAAATATACTAGAACTATCCCTGAAAAGATGCATTTGTACTTTTATATATATATATATATGACTTTATATATATATAATTTTTTTCTTTGTGTCTGTATACAGGTATGTATTAATCTATAGATATGGGAGGAAGGGTATAGTACAGGAACAGGCAGGATTTGTGTGTTCATGTGCGTATATTTATAATATGTATATTTTATATGTATATATATATATATATATATATATAGCCTCTGTCCTTGTTTGCATCATTACAACATATGTACCTCCGACCAGCGAGGAGTACCTGTCAGTGGTGAATGAAGAGAAACCTCATATTGATGGTTCTCTTTGTCTCTTATGTGAAGTCATTTCAGCAGGCAAGGGTGGAAGCAGCCTGGGAAGTGAATGGGCCCAGTGTGAATCCATTCCTCTTCAAATCTGCCAAAGAGAGACTCTTGGTACCCAGGGCTATGTTCCAGCTGCCTCTTCTCAAGAGGTCAAAGAGCCTAGAGCCCAGAGTGGGCAGGAACCATCCATGCTGTTGGTTCAAGATATGGCTTTTCCTGCTAGATGGAGACAGGACACACAATAATTCTGTCTTCTAGGAGGACACTGATCACCAAAAACACAAAGTAGAGGCCAAACATGATGAAGCCCAGCACTTTGTTCATTCGCCACTTGCAGAAGGCGATGGAGAGGATGACGAAGAGCAGCATGATGAAGAGGAGCACGATTGCACAGAAGAGGCCGTTGCTGCTGACAGCCACTGGCTCAAATTTGTGGATGATGGTATACAGGAGCCACGGCAGGGGAAGCCTGCGGGGAGAGCAGAAGGCAGAGGGATTGGAGGAGGCCAGGGGAGCTGTCAGACACGCTGAAGAAGTACAATGGCGCCTCAGCTTATTAGGACCTGCAGGCTGAAAGGGGGCCTGGCTAGGCTTCTCTAACTGGAGCATGGGGAGTCCAGGACATCACACAAGAAAGTCAGGTGAACTTTGAAAACCTCTATTTCCTGACCGAATTTGGGAGCACAGAGAGAATTTAGAATAGTTCTGTAGTTGAACAGTGTCAAAGACATGACTATGATGGGTGATTTCTGAATTTAATTAAAAATAGTTTTTTTGTTTCCTTCCTAGCTGAGATTAAAAGATTGCTCTTAGTCCTAGAAGGGAGAACTGGAGGATTTGTGCTGGGAGGAGAAAATAAATGGATAAGGGACAGAAATGAGTGGTGAAAGTGAAAAAAAAATTTAAATGGAGATGGGATTTCATGGCTTAATTAACCACCTAAAAGCAAGTGAAATTAAATAATGATGATGAGAGCCATGATACAATATAGAAGTCTGATAAAAAAATAGCTTTGATAAAAATTAGTTTCTCATATAGGCTGGTCTCCTTTGCTATAGCAAGTAATAAATACAACTTTATTTGGCAAAAAAAAAAAAAAAAGAAAAAAAAGTCTCTGAAATATTTGAGGAAGACCACATCTTACATTTGTGAGATATATATGCATACACACACACACACACACACACATACATACATACATATATGTACATATATATATATATATATTTTTTTTTCTTTTTTCTCTTGGAGAGGTTTTTGCTATAGGGCATGTGCGCTCGCCAAAGACAGAGACAGAGAGACAGAAAGCGAGAAATCACTCCCCAGGGGGGATGGCCACACCACAATCCCTTCTCCTCCATTCTCTTCTTGGGATCTTGGGCATGCACGCACACATACCCAGTGTGAGTTTAAGCCACCGGGTCCGGGACTCAAACCACGGTCAACTACATGGAAGTCCAGTGACATAGCCATTATGCTAACTGCTGATCCCTGTGATACATATTTTAACTTATGTACAAATATTGTCCCTTTTCACTGGATGTTTAAAAATCTGTTATCTTTTGCTTCTTATCCAGAGTGGATTCTGAAAGACATGAATAGAACTAATTGCTGGTGTACCACTGGAGTGGACTGGGACTCTTTGGGAGAGGAACATTCCTTAAAAACGTGGATGGGCCTCAAGTGGCTGGGGTGGAACACAGTTCTACCCACTGAGCCCAATGATGGAATGCTGGCTAAAGAGGTACTGACCCAGCTGGCCGAGCCTTCTGCATGGCAAATGGCTAAGGGAGATTCAGTTTTGGCCTGGTTTCTGGAGTATGGGAAAGGAGATACCCTTTTGAAACATGAAATTCTCCGAAAGAATAGCAAATAGTTTGTGAGAAAAATGCTGAGGTGAAAGAGGAAGTGAGTATACACATCCAGTCCTCTGCTGAGAAGGGTTATGTAAAGGCAGAGTTCGTGATTATGCATCTTTGGATTCTGAAGGTCTGGTATGTGCAGCCCCCGTCTGGATGCACACCTGGGTGAAGCTGAAGTGAGTGAGATGACTGCCTCATGGTGACCAGTCCATGTGCTTTGCCCACTATAGCCCGACTAGAAGGGGCTCCATAGGTGTAGGCTAGGGAACAAGGTGTAATTCCGGTTTTTGGTGGAGGGGAAAACACTGGCATCCTGGGATCATCAATCTCCTCTCAGGATGGTCAGTCAGAGAAGGGGAAGGGGAGGGCCTGAGGGTGGGGATTGACACAAAAATGAAAGCTTTGTTGGGGACTTGCCTTAGGGAACTCTTCTTCCACATTTCCCATCTCTTACAAAGAGAAAGACCAAACACCATTTTACTATTAAACTAGACACACACACACACACACACACACACACACACAAACACACTTCTGGTGAAGTTGAGGTTGATAGCTCTTCAAATGGTTTGTAAAAATTCTTTGGGAGAAAATATTTTTCATCCCTTTTGATCTATCAATTCTGTTGTCAGGAATTAGCATAAGGAATACTTTGAAATGCAGATGTAATTTTATTCAGAAAAAATGATCATGTCTGCTATTCTGAATAGCAAACAATTGGGGATCTCTAAGAATCTAATCACAAAGAACTAGTTAAATAGTGATAAAATGTTATATATCTTTGAAATCACATGCCTATAAGGGTACAGGAAAATACTCATGACGTAACTTTACATTTAAAATGTAGGATGAACATTAAAAAAGCAATGTAATTTTTTTCTTTTTATTTTTTTTTTTAAATTTCCAGAGGGTCTGTGTGCTCACCAAAAAGAGATAGAGAAACAGAAAAAGAGGAAGAGAACAAAAACACACCCCCAATGGGGTGAGGTCACATCACAATCCTTTCTCCATCCTGTCAGGATTTTGGGCACAGTTGCACATACCCCAGGCATGTTTCTCAAGCCACTGGGTCTCAGACTTGAACTATGTAGTTAGCCATGTGGACTCTAGTTCTCTTAACCAGTGGGCTCCGGGGCTCACCCTACAATGTAATTTTAATCATGTAAAATATATATAGATTTTAAAAGGGTGATGGATTAGAATTTATTTTGATTTATGCTTTGTACATATTTAAAAATATTTTACTGAGTATTAGTGTCATCAGCAAAAAGAAAATGTTGTCAAGACTATGAAGAAATTTTTACACTCAATATATTGCTAATGACATCACTCCATGTACTGCCAATGACATAGAAAATTGGTATAAACTCCTGAAAAGGAATCATTTGCAAAATAAATATACAAAATACATCGAGAGGTGCAAAAGTATTCAAAATATTTAATCCTTAATACTGCTTGAAGGAATTTATTCTACAATAATTTTCTGCATGAAAGTATTTATCAAAGCACCAACAGTAGCAGAACATTGAAACAAAAATAAAAAGATCCTTTTAAAGGATAATGGTTAAATTGAAAAGCAATAAGATGGAATAGTTGAAGCCATAAAATGTTAGCTATGTGAGCTATGAAAACACTTGGAGAAATAATTGATAAAATAATTGATAAGATTCACTAATTTATTTACAGTTGCCTCTTTGGACAGTTGTATATAGCCTTCAAATGAAAAAGAAAAAAGAGCCCTCAGGACAAAACTGTATAATCGCTAAGAAAATTTTTGGTGAAATATTTGAAAGAGAACACACAAAAATACAATGTTGTCTATGGGTATTAGGATTAAGGATACCTTTTTTTAAACTTTAATTTATTGTTGATATGTATGTATGTATATATATATGTATATATATATATGTATATATGTGTATATATGTAAAATATGTATTTATATAATATATATTACACAATTTAAGAACAATGAATAAAAAACATCCTGAAGTTTTCTAGAATATTTATTTTTTAAAAACATGACAAGTATGTCTAATTGAATACTCTTTCTTAGCTTATGGGTTTTCTCTTTTTATACTACAGAACATTTCTCCCCCTTTTTAAAACAAGAGGGCCAAGAAAAACTACTCTAAATGTGTAAGTAGCAGTACTGAGAAGTATTGTTTATACTATGACAGCTTCCTTTAAAACATACACTTTTAAAGGCATTCATTTTTTCATTCCCATCCGTCCATTCATTCCACAGACGTATGTCAAGGTCCTACCATGCATTAGGCAATGTATAGGCTTTGGTGAATTCTTGCTCTTGGGGTTTGCAGTTTACCGGGAAGACATGGCCATAACAAGAGTATGGTGAGCAGAGTCTACAGAAACAAGAGCCCTCCTAATCAGATCCAGGAGAATCAGAGAAGCTTCTTGTTGATTGGCACTGGGAGGATAAGTCAGAATTTTCCAGGCAGACAATCAGGGAGGGCTCTCCAGTGAGAGCGGCAAACAAAGGAAGGAAAGATTGTAGAAAAGGGCATCTTATGGACGCACAGGTGGTGCAGTGAGTTCAGAGTTGGGTTCTTTGTACAGATAACCCAGTTAAAAGTACAAACTCTATGTTCAAATCCCATCTACTTCATTTACTAGTTGTATAAACTTCGTGCTCTTTAGTTTTCTAATCTGAAATATGAGGATGCTAATACATCTCTCATAGGATCACTGTGTGGTTTACATGGATCAAGTTGTATGTACAGTACACATTGTGGGCACTGTAAAAAACTATATATGTGTGTGTGTGCGTGTGTGTGTGTGTGTGTGTGTGTATGTGTGTGGTAATAAAAAGATACAAGGCAACAATATGCAATTTGTTCAGTGAAAAAGTAGATGCATTTTAGCAGGTTTCCAAACTTCTGTCTCAAGATCCCAGTTTTCCTGGAAACACAGGGTAATCTCCCATGTTTTACTTTCTCAGGGGGCTGTCATTCAGGATAATTTGTCAAATGTCTTTGATTTATGACCAGTTAAATAAAATGGTCAGGATAACAGCACTCCTCCTCAATCAAATTTACTTTAGTGATTATTCACATACAAAATTCCAGTTTGCTTAACTGTAAAAATAGGTTTTGTCTTCTGACTTTTCAAAAATTTAGAATATCTTCACCAGCACAAATAAACAAATGATAATGCCAAAACTGCCAGCATGTTCCAAGGAAAAAGACAGGATATTTGTGCTGTAGTATGTTTGTCCCAATCAGCCTTAAAACTCAAATATCACCTGTGGTTGGTCAGGACATTAATTAGAGTTAGAAGACAAAAAAAAAAAAAAATATGGTGAAACTACCAGAGCATCTCAATCTTGCCTGAATTTTGAATATTTGTAGCAAACGCTGTTATAGAAGTAACAATCTTTTCATGTATTTCCCAACACATCTATTCTGTGTGCATGTATGTGGTTCTGTCTGTTTAGGGGTGGCATGTTCTTTATTACGTTATCTGAAAATGAAAAAGAGTTGAAGAAACAGGATGGTGCTTTCTATTGGAATCAGTTATTTTTATGCTCAGAGATCCTGGTTATGCCTTAACAGCTTCTAAGACAAAGATGCCAATGGTGTGTACCTTTATAAAACTATCTCTACTCACCCGACAGTGATGTCAAAAATGTTGCTTCCAACAGAGCTGGACACAGCCATGTCTCCCAGTCCCTTCCGGGCCACAATGACACTGGTGATAAGATCAGGGATGGAGGTCCCAGCAGCCAAAATGGTCAGTCCCATAATCTCCTCACTAATGCCAATTGTCTCTCCAACCTAAATGTCATAACAGGGACAAACATGAGCATTGGTAATAAATCACAAACATTACAATGCAAATTTCTTTGGATGAGTTCCTAATCTATGCTGTGCCAAGGGATGAGACGATAAAGATGAATAAGCCACAATCATCACCAATAGAGAAGTTATACTTTCATGATATTCAGACCCAAGAGAAGAATGAATGAAATGATTTCAAATAAAAAGAGCTATAGAGGGCTAGAGTGCAGCCTCTGTATGTTTTCTAAGCCGCCCAGAAAAGTACAAGATTAGAGGTATCTACCATTAAATGACAGCTACCATTTCCATAGGGAGCTTAGTTTTGGGTGTCTTGGAGCTTGATAATACAAGACTGTAAATGCTCAAAGCAGCTGTGGAGAAGCAACCGCCAAGGAATCAGGACTTCTGTCCAAGGTCTGTGGTATTTATTCAGTACTTGACCTATCGCGAACTGTTTCAATTGTACAATGTCTTTGATCTTGCTTTCTTACCCCTAAAGTGGGGACAGACAATAATACCTATTTTACAAGGTAGTTGAAGGGACTAAGAGTAATTTGTGGAAAAGCCCTTTGTAAGTAGTCCATCATTATTGAAAAGTAGAGAGAGGATTGGTGCAGACTTCTTATGGTCCTTGACTTTCGAGACTGTTATGTTCTATTTTGGAGGGTTGGTTTTGCCTCAGATGAAAGCTCCTCCTTCCTCTTGAGCAGCCCATTTGTCTGCTTGAGAATTTTAAAAGCTTTATGTAGTTTTTGGAGTTGTTGAATTATAGTTCTGAGAACCTCGAAGATGGTCCTTTCCATTTGGATTTCATCAGTCTACCTGATGACATCCAGTTTTTTGAAAACAATGTGAAGGAACAAAATAGCATATAAAGATTCTTAGGAAATACAATGCACTCATCTCTAAAATTAAAAAAAATATAAATATTACTGGTTCCTACTAGCTTAAAAGCATAGCTGGGAGCTATTTTTAATTTGATGGTCACACCTGGTCCAAAGCCTGGTGAGCTGAACTAGTTTTTCCCTTCCTCATAGTGTGCAGATTCGTTCCTCTCCGTTAGAGAGGCAGCGCCATGCAAGCAGGACCCTTGTCTAGGTCACTATGTGTCCCTACTTTGCAGAATGTAGCCTGGCATATAGCAGACTCTCAGTGCCTATTGGTAGATAAACAAATCTATCTGCATATTTAGGTGATTTCACTAGCATATTTTCCCCACTGACTGTCTTACAAAAAGTTATCAGACCTTGGCACAAGAGTGCCCTATTTGAGCAAAATATTCTCCTTGATGACTATTTTTTTGGGGGGGGAGGTAGATATGGACTGAAACATTGTGAAGATTGTGAAGATGCCAATAAATGATTGTCACTATAAGTTTCCATCTATCTAATACATTCTTTTTCTAAAAAAAATTTATTTCCTTTTATTATTACTTTTTCTATTTTAAATTTTAATTTATTTTATACATTTAATTACAATATATCACTTAGCTTGTAAAGTGAATTTACCCAACATGAATACACCTCACACCAGTCCAGCTGAGGATACTATACAAGTTAATTTAAAATTTTAGAGTGTTCTAAAGCAGTGACTATTTCAAAAAGCATTTATATTTGGAGTTTGGGTGCCACTACTAACAGAAAAATGCAGAAATTTAAGAGCAGTATGGTGTGGTTAGAACGCTGGCTTGGAAGACAGTCCTAGGCACAGATTTTGGCCTGCCATTCCTAGTGTAAGGTGGCCACATTCTCCAAGTCTGTTTCTCCTGTCCATAAAATGAGGACAATTACACCCACGCAGAGTTGTTGTAATGATTGTATGTGATGATGCATACAAAGCAAATAGTGCAGTGTTAGGCTCAGAGTAAATATTCCATGAATATCTACTATTTCAACTCAAATAGCACTCTTTTCCCTTTCCAATGTAGCCTGTGGCAATCAGGTTCTGGGAGCAGGGTCAAAGCTGGTTTATTGGGGTCAAGTCACAACGTGGAAAACCACATGAATAATGAAGAATTTCACTAAACATCAAACTCCTTATGAATCTCTCTGGTCCTAGAAATGCTTTCCCTGAAGGAGAACTAATCTTTGCAAGCTCTTTTTGAGTAAATTTCACTGAAGCTTACTTTTGGCAAATCAGAGAAAAGATGATGGGACAGTACACTGGTCAAATCGGGATGCCCATGCCACCTATCTCTTGGGCAATTTACCTCATTTCTTTTTTAAAGCTTGTTATGCATATTTATTTGTGATTTACATTTAAATCCATACATCTTTACAGTGTACAAAACAGTTTTCCCCCCTAGCACAAACACAGTGACTATTAGTCAAGACAAAGACATTATCCTATACATTATCATCAGCAACCCTTATTTTCTAATAGAAGCAAATGATGGGACTACTTAGCATCTATTAGAATGCTGTTCCTAACAGACTACAATATAGTCTCTTGTCTTAGTTGAAGGGGTTTCTGTAAAAGTGTTATATTCCTCAATGGGACACAACATCTCAATTGGCTAAGAATTAACTTCCCATGCTAGATGCAGAATAGATTTTAACCACAGGCTTTCATCACCCATGAAGTTTACTAAGATAAAGATGCAAAATAATTTTGAGATGCAAAAATAATCAAACAAAAAAACTAAACAAAAGCAAAAGCTAAGGACAAATTGCATAAAGCATTCTTGTGTGAAGGACATTTATTTTTGTCTAAATAGTAGCCTAATAATTCATCAAATAGCATTCATTACTGGTGAAACTTGATAAAATAGTTGAGAACTTAATGGCACAATAGCTTTTATAGTTCAAAAGTATAAAGAACAGAATTAGAACTAAACGCCTTAGAACCAAATCTGCTATTTTAATCAGCTGTCTGCAGGTTTTGAAAGAGAAAAGCATTTCTGTAGGAGAAAGAGGAATCCATGATTGAAAGTAAAGCTCTGTTTATGTCCTTTATACTTCTTTGCCTTTTAAAAATCATTGTTCTAGGAATGGAGTTTGTACTCTTTTCTATGAGAGAATGAAAAGGAAACAAGAGTATAGAATTAAGATAATCATTAAAAAGAAAAGAAAAAGGTAGAATTTTTTTTCCTTTTTTTGGAGAGGTTTTTGCTATAGGGCACATGTACTCACCAGAAAGACAAAGAGAGAGATAGAGAGAGAGAGAGAGAGGGAGAGAGAGTGAGAGAGAGAGACAGAAAGCGAGAAATCACCCCCCAGGGGGGATGGCCACGCCGCAATCCCTTCTCCTCCATTCTCTTTTCAGGATCTTGGGACGCACGCATGCACACGCACCCAGCGTGAGTTTTAAGCCACCAGGTCTGGGACGCGAACTGCGGTCGACTACGTGGGAGTCCAGCGACATAGTCATTACTCTAACTGCTGATTCCCCCAGCTTAGTAGTTTTGAAGTAGCATCTTGATGTTGTTGAAGGAAATTATTGAGATATAATTCCCATAATATTTACCCATTTAAAATAAATAATTCAGTGTTTTCTGTATATTCATAAAGTTCTGGAGCCATCCCTATAATTCAGGTTTGAATTTTTCATTATCCTAAGAAGAAACTCCATACTCATGAGCAGTCATTCCCCACTTCCTTCCAGTCTCTCCAAACCTAGATAACTATTATCCTATTTGATGTCTTTATGGTTTTGTCTATTCATCACATTATTTTTTTCTTTTTTTTTTTTTTAAGAGTGTATTTTTGGCTTTAGGGTACATTCGCTCACTGGAGAGAGACAAAGACAGTGAAAGAAAAGGGGGAAATTACTCCCCATGGGGGATGGCCACGCTGCAATCCCTTCTCCTCTACTCTCCTCCTGGGATCCTGTGCATGCACACACATGCACCTGGTGTGATTTTCAAGTCACAGGGTCTGGGACCCAAACCCTGGTTGGGCATGTGGGAATCCAGTGATGCAAATGCTAGGCCATCTGCTAGCCCCTTCACCTTCAACACATTTCATATAAATGGAATCATATCATAGTTGGCTTTTGCTATTGGCTTTTTTTTTTTTTTTTTTTTTGAGAGGTTTTTGCTATAGGGTGTGTGTGCTCACCAGAAAGACAGAGACAGAGAGACAGAAAGTGAGAAGTCATCTGGCAGGGTGTATGGTCACACCACAATCCCTTCTCCATTCTCCTCTCAGGATCTTGGGCACACAAGCACACGTGCCCAGTGTGAGTTTAAGCCACCAGGTCCGGGACTTGAACTGGGGTCGACTACATGGGAGTCTAGTGACATAGCCATTACGCCAACTTTTGGTCCCCGCTATTGGCTTTTTTGTCTTGGCATAGTATTTTAGAATTACATTCATGTTGTAGTATCTTTCAATACTTCATTTCTTTTTATTGTGGAATAATATTCTGCTGTACAGATATACAGATATTTTGCTTATTCATTCATCATTTAACGGACATTTGGTTGTTTCCACTTTTTGGGCAATTATGAATAATGCTATTATGTACATTCACATACCAATTTTTGTGGATAAGTTTTCATTTCTCTTAAGTATTATCAAGGAGTGAAACTATTGAATCATATGTTAATAATATTTTGTGAAATTACCAAACTGTTTCCCAAAGTGGCTATTCCATTTACGTCCTTACCAGCAATATATAAGGATTTGAATTTCTATATGTTCTTGCCAACTCAGGTTATTTTGTGCCCTTTTATTGTATTCATGCTAGGAGGAGTAAAGTGGTATCTTGTTACAGTTTTGATTTACATTTCTCTAATTAATAATGATGTTGAGCATAATTTCTTGGGCTTCTAGCTATTTTCTTATCTTTTGGTAAAATATTTAGTCAAATCTTAAAAATAAGAATACATGCCTCCTTATTATTAAGCTTTAAGCACTTATATCTTGGATAGTGTTTTTTAAATTTTATTTATTATTATTATTATTTTAAAGAATTATTTATTTAATTTTATTGATTCACTCATTTATCTTAATTTGACCAGAGAAAGACAGACACACAGAGAAAAGGAAAGTGAGAAAGCAAGCCACCAGTTCCAGGACTTGAACCATGGTTAGCCATGTGGGAATGTCCAGCACCTTAACCACCACACCACCTGCTGACCCCAATTTATTTATCATTATTATTATTTTTAATTTGCTACAAGGCACATGCTTACACCAGATAGAGATAGATAGAGACAGAGAGAGAGAGAGAGAGAGCGAGAGAGCAAGAAAGCAATCTGCCAGGTCTGGGACTTGAACTGCGGTTACCATGTAAAAGTCCAGTGCCTTAACCACCACACTACCTACTGGCTCCAGATACAAGATTTTTGTTGTTGTTGTTGTTAGATTATATAAGTTGCAAATATTTTCTCCCAGTCTGTGGGTTTTCATGTTATTTTTTAATGGTGTTTTTTGAAGAGCAAAAGTTTTAATTTTGATAAAATTTAATTTATCAATTTTTTCCTTTATGGATCATGCTTTGGTATTATAGCAAAGAAGAACTCTTTGCCTGACCTATGGTCATGTAGATATTCTATATTTGTCCCAACAGTTTGATAGTTTTAGCTCTTATATTTAGAGCTAAATATAAGTTTTATATTTTAGTATGGTATAGATCTAAATTAACTTATTTTGTTACTTAAAACTCCAATGATTTGGAGAGGATCTAAATTAACTTATTTAATCCAATGATTCCAGCATCATTTGTTAAAAAGGATATCCACATATGTAATTGGGATATATTTTTTATTTCAAATTGTTTTATGGTAATAAGTATAATAATTTTAGGAGTATATTAAAATAAGGATATGGGGTTGGGAACAGCAGTTAGCGTAATGGCTATGTTGCTGAACTCCTATGTGGTTGACTGTGGTTCAAGTCCCAGACCCAGTGGCTTAAACTCACGCAGGGCGCATGGGCATGTGTGCCCGGGATCGCGAGAGGAGAATGGAGGAGAAGGGGTTGTGGTGTGGCCATCCCCACTAGGGGGGGATTTCTTGCTTTCTATCTCTCTGTTTCTCTCTGTCTTTCTGACGAGTGTACACACCCTATAACAAAAAACAAACAAACAAACAAACAAACTCTAAAAAAAGAAAATAAAAATAAGGATACGGGGACCAGCAGATGGCATAATGGTTATGTTGCTGGATTCCCACATGGTTGACTGAGGTTCGAGTTCTGAACCTGGAGGCTTGAAACTCATGCTGAACACATGTGTGTGCATGCCCAAGAACCTGGAAGGAGAATGGAGGAGAAGGGATTGTGGTATGGCTATCCCCCTACGGGGTGATTTCTCACTTTCTGTCTCTCCATATTACTCTGTCTATCCAGTGAGTGCATGTGTGCTATAGCAAAAATCTCTCATAAAAAAATAAAAAAGGAATACAAATTAGGATTTCAGTAGTCTATAATAGAGATTAAAAGCATGTGTTTAGACTTAGAATTCTGGGTTAGAATCTCAGTTTTACTACCTATGTGGTCTTGGGAAACTTTATTAACAGTTTTAAGCTTAACTCCTTTGTCTGTAAACTCTATATAATAATAGTACCTCCGTTATAGAAGTTGATCTATTAATATGTACAGGGTTATTGTTAAGATTATAAAGACAAAGGGATGTGAATTATCTGGTCCTAGTACACAGTTGATATTGGTTACCACTATTCTTTGTGAATGTGAGACCTCTGTATCTCATTCTTTCATTCATGTTTTTCAGTAACAATTACTGAGATGTAGCCTTATGATAGGATAGGCATTATGATTGGTGTTATATTAAAAGTGAGAAAAATTAAATACATCATTTTTATATACTAAAGTTCAAGGAAGAAGCCATTTTGTTTCTAGCTCTTAAGAGGCAGTTTTAAAAGATTGGTGAGAGTAAAAAGTGACTGACGGATCAAGATAAAGTTAAGTGTAGCTGAGTCAGGCAAAATGCTGAGTCAGGCAAAATCTTGACATTCCTCCCAGGCCTGGAATGCCTAGCTTCAGGTTACAGAGGGCAAAGGGTGATTAGGATTACCTTCCTCTAGTACTGTCCAGGGATTATGCCCATTTGACTCTGTAGGCAAAGCCTGGGAGACTAGGAGAAGTTAAATGGAGTTAATTCCTTTTATCTTGGAATATGTAACCTGTCTGTATCACACCCAGGATTGTTGTGACACTTTCAGAAAGCAAACACACTGGTTAACCACTTGGCAATCAAGACAGAGAAGAATCAGGTAGGTGGATGTCAATATAAATCTTACCTGATGTGCCCACCAGACCATCAAGTAAGAAAATACAGCGATCCAGGTGATGGAGCCAAAGAATGTGAAGGGAAAAAACTTCCTTGATGACTGAAAGACAACCAGGAAGAGGAAAGAGTGTCATTATTATCCACTTAGGTTGATCTGACAGTACAAAGTTATAACCACCAGTGCAGCTATTTCTCCCCCATTTCCTTCATCGTGGTAGGATTAGAAATAAAAATGTCTTACCCACCCCTAATCAAGTTGGGACAGTAAGATTCTCTCTTGGAAATGTGAAATTGGTGGGAGCTGAATGATGGCAATGTTGGTTCCTAAGATGGAAGTCTCTTGGAGAGAATGTCTGTTAGTTCCTGTTGCTAGGTGGTCAGGTCACTTCTACTCCTGCTCTTTCTTTTTTAAAATTATTTCTAAAAATTATTATTCTTATTTTTTAAACATTCAATTGCTATACATCATTTGGCTTGTAAAGAGTATTTACCCAACACGAAATATACATCAGACCAGTCCAGTTGAAAAAACTATACACATTATCATCACCAGGCAATAAACCATTTCTGTGTCTCACAAATGTCTTGCCTCTCTATTTTTTCTTTTCTTTCTTTCTTTCTTTTAACACTCTTTATTAGCTCAGGTTACTCAGAGTACATGAAAAAGAGAAAATACCACAAAGCAATATAGCACTGTAAAGAACCAACTCAGCAAATCCTCCACTGGGATGGAACCTCTTAAATCTTATGGTAGCACATAACACTGTACAGCGAACACTCATGGCTCCAAGAGCTTTCCTCCAAATTGTAAGGAATTTCCAGTAATAACTAGATTTGCTACAGCCTGGTCCTCTGCCCATGGCAAGGAGGGGAAGAGCAAAGCTCCCCCATAACTTGTAGATCCAGTCTTGAGAACAGTTCTTGTAATCCACCAGTTCCTCAGCGTAAAACCACAAGGCAATCTCCTTCTTTGCACTCCCCATGGAATCACTGACATGAATAATGTTCCTGCAAACTTGGATGCAAAAATCCCCTCAGATGGTCCCAGGTTTGGAGTCCACAGGATTGGTCTCCCTGAGCATCACTCATCAGTCTTCACAACATCCAGCCTCTCCCAGACCATGGCAACCACTGGCTCTGAATACAAGCATTTTACTAGGCCAGCAAAGAATGGGTAGTCCTTCAGGAATACCCATTGTTGATGCAGTATTCATTGAGAAAATCTTCAGAAGCATGCGTGAATTTCATGCCAACAAGGCAGAATCCCTTCTGCTCAAAATGCTTGATGATCTCCCCACAAGGTCCCGCTGGATCCCATTGGGCTTGATGGCAATGAAGGTGGATTTGCTGTTGGCCATGGTCCCTCAACAGCTGTTGGCCATAATCCCCCAACTTCAACTTCTGTTGCAGTCTTCCTGCCTATTTTTTCTCCCTGATTTCCTTCCCTATAGTCTTCCCCTCTTACACTCTCCTTACACACAGTCTCAGTGTCCATAACTATTTTCGCTGCTTTTATGTCCTCCAATCTTTCAATCTTTCATAGCCTGGCTTGCTTCACTAAGCAATAAATCTTTCATATTTGACCACTTTCTATCAAATGCCAGGGTCTTTTTTTATAGCTGAATAGTATTCCATAGAATATATGTGCCACCCTTTTTCAATTCATTCATCTGTTTGTGGACATTTAGGTTGGTACCATGGCTTAGCAACTGTGAATAATGACACAGTAAATATTGATGTGCAAGTGCTTTTCTGACTGCTGCTCTCACTCTTTCTAAGGCCTAAGGTTTTTCAACCTTTCTTTCACTCTATTAACTACCCCATAACCTTCCTCCTTCTACTTCTCCCCTTTCTGTCCTTTGCTCCAAAGATTGTCAGAATCAGTTTCTACTTCTTGCAGACCATGTATCCTATAATCTATATGCCAGAAACCCATAGGATTAATTACATTGAACTAGAAAGAGGAAGGATCAGTGGCTTTAAAAATAGATTTAGGGCCTGCTGGTGGCATGGTGGTTAAGATGGAGGGATCACACATGGCTGACTGCATAGTTTGAATCTTGGACCTGGTGGCTGAAGAAATATGCCAGTCATGTGTGCCCAAAGTCCTGAGAAGAGAAGGGAGGAAAAAGGACTGTAGTATGGCTGTCCTCCCTGGGGGGTGTTTTTGTACTTTTCCTTTATCCATCTTTCTCTCTGTTTCTCTAGTGAACACAAGAGCCCTATAACAAATTTAAAAATTTCTAGATTGGCATATCGCACAGTCCGACAAATGATTAGAAAAGCCACACAGAAGAAGACACCTCTACAGTTTCTATAGATTCCTGATGATGGCCAGTCACCAGGACATTTGGACCACTCGTGTTGACTGGGGTAGATAGAGGCAGAGATGCCAATTACACTCATCTCCACCGGGTCTTTTGCTGAAACACTGGGGTCCTTTAACACATGATCAGAGAGCAGAATGCTGTCAGAGAGCCTCTCACCTATTACTGCCAAACAATTTTTATTTCAAAGCTTTCCTCATTGAGAAACAATCCCATTTTTTTGCTTTGATAAAGCCATCCAATTTGTCTAAAGAAATGAATCTTAAAAGTCGACTTGGATGAAAGCAATTTCAAATGTCTGAAGGGCTGACCTTGGCAGTCATGTAGAACACTTTCTGCCTGGCTTTTGAGAACTTCATTAAAAAGAAAAGATAAACTTGTACGTCATAATCTCTTGAATCTCCATAATGATGAACAAAGTCTCTATCGCTCAGAACCAGGCTTATGTTCTCTTGACTAATTTCAAGTTTTCAATATATGTTTTTATTATCATTCATACAGTTATGTTAAACTTACTAATAACAATTTATTTCTTTAAATGACTGCTGCTTTTGGGGCCATTTATTAGCTGGGATATCTGGAAGGCCAAGCGTGCTTAGTTAAATTGGAGGAGGACACCAGTCTATAGTGAGTAGCTAAAACCTTATTCTCAAATGCTTCCCCTGCCTCTTCCCTTTCTCAGGAGGGAAATATTTTGGATGAGGATTCAGACCCCTCCTGGGGACCAGAACACTTCAATGGGTAATGTACAATAAATAAATAAATAAGTAAAAGAAGTAGTGTTTCAAAGTGGAAATCGAGACTTTTACTTCTGAAGGCACACTTCTTCTTCTCCTCCTCCTCCTCCTCCTTCTTCTTTTTTCTCTAGGGTGCGTGTGCTCGCCAGACAGACAGAGAGAGACAGAAAGCGAGAAATCACCCCCCAGGGGGAATGGGCACCCCGCAATCCCTTCTCCTCCGTTCTCCTCTCGAGATCTTGGGCACGCACGCACACATGCCACTGGGCCCAGGACGCAAACTGCTGTCGACTACATGGGAGTCCAGCGACATAGCCATTACACTAACTGCTGGTCCCTGAAGGCACGCTTCTTTAAGCTGGGAGTTCAGCTGTATTATGGAAGCTAGATTCTCTGAGTCAGTGCTAAGACATCAAGTTTTCCCTGGCAGGGCATTCAGCTATTTGGAGTTCCCATCCTTTTCCCATTTTCCCAAGGCACTGTTTCAGAGTTCTAAGTGCAATGAGGCTGTGTGCTGTCACAGGCCCCTCTTGTCACGTGGGAACACACCTGCCATTTGAGGAGCAACTGGTGCTTGATTGAGGGGAGTAGACAGCTTTCTCCACACTTGGTTGTGTGGCATATCTACTGGATGTGTTAGGACAGTCATCCCTTCATAGATTACTCACTTTTCAGGTTAGCTGATTTACTAAATGTGTAATTATTATTTTATTTTTCTACCTTTGCATGTATGTTCATTGAAATGACATCACAAGTCAGAATCAAATCATTTGAACATATTTTCTCATCTGAAAAATGTTATCACTGAGCTATGGAATATTATAAGCAAAAAGGTAGAAAGAAAGTAAAATATCAGGCCAAGGATTTAAAGGAGCTAAATTCAAATCAACTTATTTGCAAAAACATCTCTAATTCAATGTTTGATGCTTGCTATTATTTGAATGTGTTCCCCATAAACACAGGTGCCAAAACTGGGTGAGTCATTGTAACAGGAATGAGAGAGTAGAGACTTAATCTAATTGTGGTGTTGAAAGGTGGGGCCTTTGGGAGGTGATTGGAATTGGATGAGTTCATCAGGGTGGGATTCCATGATTGACTCCTGGCAACTTGGTGAGCAAATACACACTCTTCTCTTTCTCTGTCTTACCATGTGATACCCTGAGCTGCCTTGGAACTGCACAGAGAGTCCCCACAAACAAGAAGACACCCACCGGATGTGGCCCTTTGATCCTGGCCCTCAAAAACTAGGAGCTGAATAAGCCTTCTTTTTTTTTAATTTTCAAATTTTTGCCAAAAGGTGTGTGCACTTGCTGGAGAGAGATAGAGACAAAGACACACACACATGCGCGCAAACAGAGAGAGAGAGAGAGAGAGAGAGAGAGAGAAAAGAGAAAGAGAGCAAAAATCTCCCATAGGGCATGGTCATGCTGCAGCCCCTTCTCCTCCATTTCTTCCTCTTTTGGGGATTTTGGGCACGTATATACATGAGCCATAGCGTTTCTCAAGCTACTAGGTCCAAGACTTGAACTGTGCTGCCAACCATGCGGGATTTAGCCACCTTAATCATCACAACATGGGCTGACCCAAAGCTATATTCCTGATAAATCACCTAGACTCAAGTATTTCTGTTATTAGCAACCACAAATGTACTAAAGCAATGCTCATAATTATTAATCAAAAAGTCAGTAATTAATGTGCAAGAAAATGTACCTAATGTTATAGTATGGGCTTTTCAAAAATAAAAGTTTAAAAATAAAATTTCTTCATAAATTTTCAGGGTTGTAACCAACAAGGGGTAGGTAAAGGCTCAGCACCTACTCTGAGCCCAGATCTTAAACTGAGATGAAATTCAAACCTAGATCTGTCTGTCTGTATAGCTTGTGCTCCTAGCTTCTTGGCTATTTTCTTTCCCAAAGAAAAACAGGGCCAATAAAACTCAAAATATACCCAGCCAAAGACACAATGATGATCATCATCATCCTAGTGCTGGGTTCTGCTCTGAATGTCAGAAAATAAAAAAAAGCACCCAGGAAATAGAGACTAACAGTCCAGCTGTATGGCCATCTGCCTTACCCAACCTCCAATATTGTTTCTGCTTTGGAAGTATCCAACCCTTCATACATCAGCAGGTTGGTTAAGTATTCCCTACCTTACCAAACTACTTTACTATTTCCAACCTCACAACTCAGGTAATTCCTTATTTCACTTTTATGGACCATTCTCTTCCCTGTGTATTCCATAGTTTGATTCCAGAGATCACTGCTCAGTAGCACCTGTACAGATATTTAGTTCCCGGCCTCACTGGAAGGAAGAAAATGGCTCTTGAAGCCAGGGTCTCACATGTCAATTTATGGTCAGTAATGGTTGCTCATACTGACATCTGCCGGGATTGGCCTTATAATAATCGTCAAATAAGGAAATTGTGTCTATGTGCTGGCAACTTTGTTCTCCATGTAACGGTCTACTTACAAAATCGACAGCTAATGTTCTCATTAGAAGCTTTTCATACATCAGAGTGATATTGGCTTGGCTTGGAAACAGTTGCTGGGCATAGCTTGTTGTCCAAATTGGCTATATCCTTATTGAGTTAAATTCAACAAATATTCACTGTGCATCTATGCTGTGCAAGGTTCTGGAGCATACATATTTGATAACGCTCCCCAAACAAACCTATTAAAGATGAAAAGTGTGGTCTCTGGGTTAATATGACTGGTATTAAAATCTCTTCTCACAAATTATCAGTGAAATTTTCTTAGACAAATGATGTAATCACACTAAGCTTTGGTTTCTTTATCTGTAAAATGGAGAAAATAATATCTAGTTGTTCTGAAGATTTCATGTGCATAAAGTATCTAGCAAAGTGCCTCTAATAGTGCTTAAATAATAACTGTAATTGTTATTAGACAATATTATTCTTATTTAGATTTTCAAGAGATGAGGAAACTAACACTCAAGGATGTGAAAGTGACTGTGGAGATCTGGCCTAGAGTCTTGGCTTTGCCTCTTACAAGTTATATGTGTTTGGACAAGTCATTAAACCTTTCTGGGTCTCAATAATTCCATCCTTGCCAGAATCATGCTTGGCACAAATGACATTTTTTTTTTTTTGGAGAGGTTTTTGCCATAGGGTACGTGTGCTCGCCAGACAGACAGAGAGAGACAGAGAGACAGAAAGCGAGAAATCACCCCCCCGGGGGGGGGGATGGCCACACCACAACCCCTTCTCCTCCATTCTCCTCTCGGGATCTTGGGCATGCACGCACATGCGCCGGGCGTGAGTTTTAAGCCACCGGGTCCAGGACTCGAACCGTGGTCGACTATATGGGAGTCCAGCGACATAGCCATTACGCTAACTGCTGGTCCCGGCACAAATGACATTTAATGAATACTTGGTGAATGAGTGAATGATAGAAATTACAAAAACCCAGCTGCATTCTCAGGTTCCTTCCTAGTTCTAATGCGTTATGTTTTCATATATCATTAAGCGCATTTCTGTTTTGTAAGAACACCCACCCTAGGCCATGAGAGAAGATAACTCTTTGGGTCTTTATTTCAATTTTCATCAGAAACATGTTCCTCATTACGGATTATGTTTTAATTCTTTCACTTTGAAAACAAAGCCATCAATTTGAGAAAACTATAAACATGAAGGCCATATTAATTATCTGAGCTGAAAGTATGCATGATCCAACAAACACTGTCATGTAATTTGCATATAAATGAAGTGGAAATAAAAACAAGTGGGAGTACTATTTACTCTGGAGCTAGACATATACATTAAAAAATCATGTTTTCTCTTTAATTATTGTAAAGGTTTGGAATATTCATTTCCACAAGTAATTAAAAACCTATTGAAGAGGCAGAGATGCCAGAACCTAAGGAGCAGCAAATATCTACTAGTTAATAATTTTCTCCTCTTTCTCTCCTCTCCCTGGATATTTTTATTTATTTGTTTATTTAATACACTATAGGGTACATGTGCTCACCAGAGAAAAAGAGAGAGAGAGAGAGAGAGAGAGAGAGAGAGAGAGAGAGAGAGAGAGAAAGCACCTCCCATGGGAGGATTGCTATGTTACAATACCTTCTCCTTCATTCTCCTCTTGTGATTTTGGACATGCACACATGTCAGCAGTCAGCCATGTGGGAACCAGTCATCTTAACAATCATGCCACTGGCTGGTCCTTCCTGGATATTTTCTCAAGAGACCTTTGTGGAAGTACATGGAGTCTTGATAGACTGAAAAAATGGCCACAATAATTTGTTGCTCCTCCCATCAAGAGGTGAGGTCTATTCCCACATGCTTTGAATTTAGACTGGCCTTATGGTTTGCTTCAGTCAACAGAATATGGTGGAAATGACAGCATGCAAATTCCAATTTAGATCTCAAGAGGCTTTGTAGTTTTCATTTTTGTTGCTCTTGGCACTTTTGCTATCGTGTGAATAAATTCAGGATAGTATGTTCATGGATAAGAGGTCATGTGAAACAGAGACAAGCTATTCCAGCTGAGGTACCTCAATGCCAGCCAGCCTTTGGCCATGTAAGAAAGACTCCAGACCAGAAGAAGAGCTATATAGCTGACTCAGGCCAATTTCCAATTCACAGAATAATGTGAAAAAACAAACAAAACTTGTTGTTTTCAGACACTAAAGTTGGGGTAGTGTGTTACACAGCACAAGATAACTAACATAAGATCAAACCTAATGAAACTCTTCTGTACTAAGTATGATCAAGGATTATATTGGCTTTTGTATCAACTGTCATGGGTTTTTTCATTTGGCATATCATATATGCAAAGGATGCCCAAATGACTTATCTTCCAAGCCAGTATGCTTTCAGAGTAAACTGAGACTATTGCAGACTGCAGGGAGTGGCCCAATCTGAGCAAACATGGTGACCTTTACACTCATGCAGAACATGGTTCAGTGAGCTTCATTTGCATAGCATGAAAGCAATTTGCATGTGAATATGTTAGCTACCTGTTGTTATTGAAACTGCAGAGCAGTATCAGGCTAAAGGAAGTCACATGTGTTTATCAGATTTCTCCCCCAAAGAGCAGAGAAAGTACATGGTGCCAGTCATTTTCGCATCGTCAGATGATTAATATCCAAAAATAACTGACTTTGCATTCTGTTTCCCCTTCTCTCAAGTTTTGTCCTTTAAAAGAATAAACCTGAGGTTGGTTTGGGGTCACAGCTTTCTCCATCAGAGAAGTTGGGCCCACACGATCTCTGGTTTTCTATACTTGTATGTCTTTGTGTGTTTATTTTCATGATTATTTATAATCCACAGCGCCCCCCACCCAGAAAAATGCATTCTGCTGAGTGGGTCCTGGCACCAAAAAAACTGAAATGTAGGGTCACCTTATATTTGCAATATTTTATTGATGGCTATCTTTTTATTTGTGTTCTCCTTAATCACTGAATGTCATGGCTGGCAGAAAATCTAGAGATTTCCTGACTCTTTATTCACGGAGGAGGAAAACTGGCATCCAGAATTGGGAAGTGCCTTTCCCAAAGCTTTGCCTCTCACAAATTGTGGGGGAAAATGACTCAGTTACTGTGAGAGAAAGAAAATGCTCTGGAGTCAAGTAGTTGAGATTTAAGTCCAGCTTCTTTCACCAATGTAGCTGTGCAGTTTTGCTCTGAAGTTACATCTGTGCAGGCTTTGTTTCCTCTACTGAGAGCTCCTTAAAGATTGAAATGATAAATTCTATGTCTTTGAATCTTTTTAAGGGCCCAAACATAGTACTTCACGTATCATAGATGCTCAGTAAATATTTGCTGAGGAAGTTTAAAAACAACCAGATGTTTCACATAAGAGTCTCATTTCTACTCAGAACAGCACACAGTACACTCAGAAAGTGATAATAAAAATCTCAGTCCATCCCAGGACTGCACTTGGGAGAGCAACAAGAGAAAGCCCTATTGACTACCCTAGCCTAGGCTGCAGGGTCTGGCTATCAAGGGCTGATTGCATGGTGAACAATCAGTCAATGGAATTGAAGAGGAGAGCATCACATTTGGCACCCATTTTCTTTCTTTGCATCCCTCAGGATTGTAGCATTAGTCAAAGAAGTTGTTGTGATCTGGGTAACTACTGCCTTGGTTGATTCCTGTTGTTTTCTGGGAATTCCTGGTTGGGAGCCTTTGATCTTTCCCACTGGCTTCCTTGACCTTCTAGCTCAGATTATTGAGAGAATGAACACTTTGTAAGACCTCTTCCTAAGAATGAACCTACAGAACCCTGGGAGCCCAGGACCTTGAGTTACAGCATTGCCTAAATCTCTGTGCCTCTTTCCAATTACCTCACTGGTAGTGTGCTGACACCCTCTGATTTGTCAGTCAGTTCCCTTTACTCTGGGCCACACCACAATTGACTTTTTGCAGGGATTGAGAAAACCATAAATGTTTCCTTATTTCCCTCCCTGGAGCAAGCAAAGGATTGGGCTAAACAGCAGAGCCCAGGCATGAGAGGAGAGAAGAGAGAGAGAGAAAGAGAGAGAGAGAGAGAGAGAGAGAGAGAGAGAGAGAGAGAGAGAGAGAGAGAGAGAGGGAATATTTCAGAAATGTCAATGTGGAAAAAAAGATATCAAATGTACCCAGCTATTTGGCTGAAGATTTTCAGGAAGCCAGGCCTTTGAATAGAACAGATGCTCTGTAACTGTATTTTGAATAAAGAAACATAAATATACTTTAAGTGAGTGACACCTATTACAAGCATTTTTTTCCTCCAAGAAACCTCTGATATTGAGAGTCCTTACACCAGGGCATTTTTTTTAAAAATATTTATTTATTTATTTTATTCATTCATTCATTTTATTTTAATTTGACCAGAGAGATACACAGAGAGAGAGAGAAAGAGGGAAAGTGAGAAAACAAGCCACCAGGTCCAGGACTTGAACCATGGTCAGCCATGTGAGAGTGTCCAATGCTTTAACTACCATGCTACCGACTGGTCCCACACCAGGGCATTTTTTTTGTGGTGTTTTCTTGATGAGACATGATTCTCTGGAAGGTTGGATTATTGATAGGCCAAGATAGTAAGATAGAAATGTTTTTCTTTTTCTAAAAAGAATTCTTTTATTCAATTTTATTAATTAATTAATATTATTATTAAAAACTATTTAATTTTACTTATTTATTCATTTAGTTTAGTTTGACCAGAGAGGGACAGACAGAGAGGGAGAGAGAAAGTGAAAAAGCAAGCCACCAAGTCCAGGACTTGAACTGTGGTTGGCCATATGTGAGTGTCCAGCACCTTAATCACCATGCCACCTGCTGGCCCCATATTATTATTATTATTATTATTATTATTATTATTATTTTAGTTTGATCAGAGAAAGACAGAGGAGAGAGGGAAAGTGAGAAAGTAAGCCACTACGTCTGGGACTCGAATCACAGTTAGCTATGTGGGAGTTCAGTGCCTTTAACCACCATGCCCTGTGCCAGCCCCCTTTTGTCTTTTTCAAATGAGGAAAGTAGGATCATTAAGGACTCTTGAAGATGTTTGCAAAGCATGCTGAACTTTAGCTGGCTGCACATGTTGGCTTTATATCCTTATGGATTTAGGAACAAGTATTACTGAGCATGTTCTCTGTGCATGGTTCTGGGGCATACAAATTTGACAATATTCCCCAAAACAATCTTGTTAAAGTTGAAAGTGTGGTGTCTGAGTTAATATGACTGGCATTGAAATCTCTGCTCACAAATTACCAGCAACATTCTCTTAGAACAATATTCTTTTGCTTTTTATTTGTAATGGACAGATTATAACTGTACATATTTATGGGGTATTTTGTGATTTTGTTAGTACATGAATACAATGTGTAATGATCAAACCAGAGCAATTAGAATATTCATCATCCCAAATATTTATTATTACTTTGTGTTGGGAACATTATGAATCCTCTCTTTTAGTTATTTTGAAATATATGATCAATTATAACTTTATTTATGCTACTATGACATAAAACACTAGAACATATTCCTTTATCTAACTGTAATTTTGTATCCATAAACCAACACCTCTTTATTCCTCCTGCTCCCTACCCTTTCCAGCCATTAGTAATTACTTTTCTACTCTCTACTTTCATGAGGTCTTTTTTTAGTTTACACATATGAATGAGGATGGGTGATTTTTCTCCATCTGTGTTACTGCAATATTTTTCTACAAATAGTTTTAGAAATTATTTTTTTCAAATTTCCACCTTCTGGCCTCATAAAATGTGAGGAGAAGCCCAAGCTGTGTGGTCACACACACACACACACACACACACACACACACACATCTGAATCTCAACTCCTTCCTCTAGGAAATGATCAGGAATAAATCAGTTAATTTCTTTGTGCCTGTTTCTTTCTACATATGCCAACTCTCCACATTCTTACTCTAGATGTTGTGTTAGATGCCACAGCATAATTTACTAAAAATACCTAGTGCAGAGTCTGATTCATGGCTGGGACACACTCGTGCTGATAACTGAGAGTGTATAGTGCCATAACAAAAAGCAGAGCTCATTAGTTCTTTCACCCATAGGACAGAAGTCCCACAACCTCCTACTGACAACGCTGGGAGCAGATGTTCTCTTGTTTGGATCTATACCCAGATTGTCTGTTCTGGGGCACACATATTTGACAATATTTCCCATCTCTGGGAATAGATGGTCTCTTATTTGAATCTACACTTGAATTTCTTGATCATTGGATGATATTGTGTTGATAGCACCCAATACCTAATGATAGCAGATCATAATATTGACTAGAACAATGATAATAGTACAGAAGGGAGGGCATTAGATATGTTGATATTTATACTACACAAATGCATTTTTAAAATAATTTTTGAATTAAACAAACGATCCAGATCTGCAGCCATAAGAGTATTCATGAAATATGAGTGGCCCTCCTGCCTCCATTGTCCTAAGGACCTTCTAATGTCCTTATCAAAGACAATCACCATGGTGGTTTGAAAACATGACTGTAAATTTGCTGACACTTGTCCCATCAAGAGAATCATATGTTACATGCCACTGAGGTGTTCTACATGAAATTTTTGTTTCCTCCTTTTCAATCAAGATAGGCTTTCAAATACTCTAACCAGTACCATATAGTAGAAGTAATGATATGGTACTATAATATCTAGTCTTACATGGCTTTGCCTTCCACCACCAGAACACCCCTTCTTGGAGCCCTGATCTCTCATGTAAGACATCTATCTTGAGGCTAACATGAAGAAGCCCCATTCACATGAAGAATCCATGTTTAGGCACTCTGGTAGACAATCCCAGTTGAGTCTAGCCTTTGACTCATCTCTGCCCAGGTCCCAGAAACACTGGCAAGATTCTAGCCCCTAGCCAAGAGTCATCCCAAGCCATTCCAGTCTTCCAGGCTGAGGCCCTAGACATTGCAGGGCAGAGAAAAGCCATTGTCAACATGTTCTATTCAAATTCCTGATCCATAGGATCTACGAGCAGGATAAAATGATGGTTGTTTCACACCGCTAAATTTTGGGGGTGATTCGTTGCACAGATTTAATAACTTGGATTATCACTATGATTGTGTGTCTGCCCAGAGAATTTCAGGCACATATAAGAATACACATCTGTCTACATCATCTCTCGTTTTTCTCTTGACACACATAGAAGCAGAATATGCACATTGTTATGAATCATGCTTTTTATAAGGAACCAACTGCAGAAATGCTTTACTCACAGGTTTGCGAACGTCAGGTAAGGTAATCCAGAGAGGAAACACTATGGGGAAAACAATCAGGTACGTGACCTGCTTGCGGGGTTCAGAAGGCCAGGCCAGGCTGAGAGGCTGGTCCTCCTCATCGTCAGCTGCCTCTGTGTTCTGTTGTGGAAAGAGAAGGGCAACATATAAACGAACAAAAAAGAGAAGAATGTATGCAGGTCACAATAGCAAGACCATAAAGCAAGGGAGGGAAGCTCCAGACCTCATTGGGAGTTTTCCTGAGTTGCCCTGAAGCTTTATACACCTATTTTTCAGGTTTGAAAGCGAACCCCACCTGCCACAGTGGGAGTCCCAGGAACAAAGAGTAAGTTGCCCAGCCTTGAGAAATTTTCTTTTCTCTCCTTGAATCGTCTTCAGCTTCTCTTTCATCCAGTGGTTTATTCAACTGGACTAGGCTATGGTTACCATTCATGAACTTTTTATGAGAAACCGTATATGCAGAGCAAAAGGTCTGACAACCCTTTCCCCCTCTTTCCTCTTCCTGAGGACAAAGCAGCAGTGCTCGCTTCGGCAGCACACATACTGAGGACAAAGCAGAAGGATTCAGAGACCTTGGGAAGGAGAACACTGATAAAAATTAAACTTCTTTCTTTCCTCCTTGCCTCCCTCCTTTCTCTGTTTTCTTTTTCCCCCCTCTCTTCTTCCCTCCCCTCTCTTCCTCCCTCCCCTTCCTTCCTTCCTTCCTTCCTTCCTTCCTTCCTTCCTTCCTTCCTTCCTTCCTTCCTTCCTTCCTTCCTTCCCTGTTTTGGTTAGAGCACTGATTTTCAGCAGGCAAATGAAAATAGCCACAGAAACAGGTCATAACAATAGAGTTTCATACCTGCCTGCTGACCCTGGAATGGTTAATCTCTATTTTTGTATAGTGGTGAGTTTTTAACTTGCTAATTACCTGTTGAATTCTAAACCCTTTTACTTGCTGCCAAAGGTTTATTATGCGAACTTGCCTCAACCCTCAGAAAAACAGAAGGCAGAAGCCCAGCAAAGCAATGACCCTGTACAGAACCTCAGTGTCACAGGGAAACCTCAGTTTCCAACTTGGCAGCAAGTGGCCAGTGTTTTATTCATCAGTTACAGAAATCAGCAGCTTCTGAAGGCCCAGAGCTAGAAGAGACAGAAGGTAGATCTGGCCTGGCAGGATGACCATTAGCCTGTCAGATGGGCCCGAGTGCCTCCAAAACAGCACTGCAGACACCATCAATCACTCCCTTTCCTGCTTGTTTAAAAATGAAAGCGTGGCAGCAAGACCAAGCATCAGATCTAAATATACCAACAGAAACTTTTCCACCCATGCTTCCTTTGGAGACCATATAAATAACCTGTACAGCCTTCAGAAAGCTTCTGCCCCCCTGTGGCTCTGGCTTCCAGCATCGCACACTTCTCAAGCAGTAGCACTGATTCCGTCCAGTGCTGAGGTCCCTAAGGAGGTGGCAGGCAGGACAGGCTGGGGCTAGCTGGTCTAGGGGTTAAAGACTCAACCAGAGAGCAGATGTGTGAGGCCTGAGGCTCTGGAGCACTGTTGGGTTTCTTTATTTGGCAAACACTAGGTATTCCCATAAGGATTTGTACTGGTTTCCACAGTCATGCACACCTCGACTGTCTACAGCAGTTAAAATGAATAGTAATAATGATACTAAAAGGGATCAGAAGCCATACTAAAAAAGGTTAGTAAAATTAAGTTTTTGTGCTCTATGTCCTTGGCAGTGGGGAAGAGTTTATGAATAGCAAATATGAAGAAATCAAGGGGATTAAGGAATAAAGTTGGGGGACCAGCAGTTAGCATAATGGCTATGTTGCTGGACTCCCACGTAGTCGACTATGGTTCGAGTCCCGGACCCGGTAGATTAAAACTCACACTGGGTGCGTGTGCATGCATGCCCAAGATCCCGAGAGGAGAATGGAGGAGAAAGGATTGCGGCATGGCCATCCCCACTGGGGGGTGATTTCTCGCTTTCTATCTCTTTGTTTCTCTCTGTCTGTCTGGTGAGCGCACGCGCCCTATAGCAAAAAAAAAAAAAAAAAAAAAAAAAAAACAACCTCTCCAAAAAAAAAAATAAATAAAAAGGAATAAAGTTGGGGTGTTGGTGCACCTTATTTTGGCCACCCAGGTCCTTGTTAAGAGCACTCCTCATACTCGCCCCTGCTTTGCTATGCAACTCATGTGCTACCCCATCCACTGCCTTCTTAATCTATCCTGGGGTCCTCATTCCTGATAGAAGCTTTGCTGTGCTGGCTCTAGTCTTTCCTCGGAATCTGCCTTGTCTCCTCTGAGAGATGCAGCAGATGGAGAGAATATCATTCCCTATCAGGGTCTCCAGTTTCCCCAGGTGTCAGCTGGCTACACGAATAATCTCTGTGACATAGGGCCAAGGAGGATTTAGGAGACAGGTGCACTTTGTTCCCTTCCATAATTTGTGTTTAGCCAAATTAGGACTTTCCCCTCCCCTCCCGATAGATGCCCCAGAAATGGACACGAAAGAATGGAGGTATTGCATCATTCCTAATAAGTACTCTGTCTCATACGAGATAAGCGGTTTTATTCAAGCAGAGGATCGACTTCTCTGAAGACCCTGATCTGATGAGTTCACCGAGACCCCTCCTCTTTCCAGGGCTGACCCTTCAGCATGGCTTTGTCCCCCACTGCCTCCCACAATCTAGCAGTTCCTCTCTAAACTCTACACTAACCTTTTTTCGGAGAAAAAAAGCAAAAGCAAGTCTTTATGACTCATATCATTTTAATGACACCAACAGATGGTGACATTTCATCAATAACCCTTTTGCTTATAACCTACGGATTAGCTCCTTTATCCATCTGCCAAAGTCACCAGGCAGGCAGTGCCACTAGCAAATAGCAGAAAATAATTGTCTGTTTAGATGCATAAGCTCTAAACACACTACTGTCCAATGCAAACAATTAGCTATATTGTACGGCTTCCAAAAGCTGCATGTGAGGTGGCTGTTGCTAGGGCAGAAATGAGCTAGGAGCAAAGACTGTTTCTCAGGCCTTGGCCTTCACAACCTCTGGGAGGGGTGGGGGGTGAAGTCCAGGTCTAAGGAAGCACAGGAGCCCAGAATCCTGGGGTGGATTCGAGAGGTGCCCCAGGAGCAAAACTGTCAGCATACTTCGGGTGAAATTCTCTTTGTCTTCTTGCCAAATGAAATCATTCTGGTTCAATGGGTGACAGCTTGCAAGCTGGCTAGAAAAGCAGAAGAAAAACATGCCGTTCCAAGTTTGAGGCCTGATTTGCCTTCTCTCAAGCTGGAGATGCTAGCATATTCATTAGTTTCATCTAATGCGAGAGACACCACTGAGGTTAGGGCAATGACTTCCCAACTTTTTCTGGAGTAGTAGCATGCTGGCTTTGACCTTGTGACAACCCACTCTTCTCTTCTAAAACTTCTGTGGTCTATAGAAAACAAAATACCACGGAATGATCCAGAAATGGCTTTTGATATATGTTTTTAAAGTAGTTTGATATCTGTTGGGGTCTCCATGGAAGCCCTAGAATTGTGCAAAATCAGGGCCAGCGTTATTACTTTAGAGCCTTGTACTCTCTGATGTGAAAAATCTTTGATGAAAACTCATGACTCAAAGTTCCCACATGGTGGGCGGTGCACTGGTTGTCAGACCTTAAAGGAGTTGGTGCTGCATGGTAGGAAGAGTAGGAGGAGAATCAGAAATCCTGAGTTTCCAGCTTTTGCTCAGGCTATGATTTCTGGGTAGTCACCACCATCATCTGCAAGCGTTCACTGAGCACCTTAGGTGCAAATCAGTGCACTAAATTCTAGGACTCTTTTGTTCAAGGAGTTCTGGATATTATTTATTTTTATTTTTATTTTTAAATTTTAATTTACTTTATACATTCAATTACTATACATCACTACAACTTGTAAGGTGAATTTACCCAATATGAATACACTTCACCCCAGTCCATTTGAAGATACCATCAACAGATAATCATTTCTGTGTCCCAGAAATGTCTTCCCTATTTTCCCCATGATTCCTTTCCTCTCAGTCTCCACCTTCTTCCACCCTTTTCCAACACTGTGTTCAGTATTCATAACCGTTTTCCATGCTTCTATATCCTCTAATCTTTCAGTTTCCGCTATAGAGCATGGACGGTCAGTATGTATTAAGTGGAGACAAGAGTCCTGGGTTTTAAAGGGGATAAGGAACAGATGACTCCAATAATTATTATTTATCCAGTCACAGGGATGATGCAGGACATGAGCAAGAGACTTCCAGCTGTCCTCCAATATCCATTCTGCTTGTTATGGACTAATTCATATTTTGAAACCCTAACCCCCAATACCTCAGAATATGACTACATTAGAAATAAGGTCTTTAAAGAGGTAATGAAATTAGGGACCACCAGATAGCGTAAAGGTTATGTTGCTGGACTCCCACATGGCCGACCACGGGTTGAGTCCTGGACCTGGTGGCTTAAAACTTATACTGGGCATATGCGTGTGCATGCCCAAAATCCTGAAGGGAGGATGGAAGAGAAGGGATTGTGGCATGGCCACCTCCCAGGGGGTGATTTCTCATTTTCTGTCTCTATCTCTCTGGTGAACACACACATGTAAAAATCTCTCTCTAAAGAAGAAAAGAAAATGAAGTAATAAAATTAAAATGAGGCCATTAGGGTGGGTCATAACACAATCTGACCAGCGTCCTTATAAAAAGAAGAGACTAGAACACTCAGAGAGATACCAGGGACACGTCACAGAGGAAAGGCACATGAGGAAAGGGACATGGCAAGAAGGGGCCATCTGCAAGCCAGGAAGAAAGACCTCAGAGGAGACCAACACTGCTCATACTTTGGTCAGAATTTTACCCTCCAAAACTGTGAGAAAATTATTTCTGTTGTTTAAATCTCCCAGTCCAAAGCATTTTATTACCTCAGCCTTAGCAAATGAACATACTGCCCTTCTGTGTTAGGAAATAGCCCACTTTTACCCAGGACTGAAATAAAGACTTTTTCAGTCTTTTCATGGCAACGTATAGCCATGTGATTAAGTTGTGGTCAACAGAATGTACTGGAAACATCCTCTGCAATTTCCTGGCTATATCGTTAAAGGGTGGGGGTGCATACTTCTGTCCTCTTTTCTCCTCACTGGCTGGATTTCTGGCTAGAGCACAAATAATCATCTTGGACAATGTGGTGGAGGAGCAACATACAAGGACGTAAGTTCCTGACCCCATCAAGAGCCATTCTAGCCCTGGACTGTCGACATTGCCTTGAGAGAAGCATAAAATTCTAATATCTAATTCAGGTCACTGCTATTTTGGGTTTTTGGCTGCTTACAGTGGAGCCTTTTCTTAACTGATCCAGTGTTCTCTTTATGACCACTCAAGGGAGAAATGTGTATCTCTCACACCTCAGCTCCAGGAAAAGTCATACTTCTGAGAAACTTTAAAAAAAATCTTAGAAACACTGTGAATCATTTAACTGACACCATTCTTTCCTTGTTTTGTCCTCTGGGGAGTTTCAAACCAAATTTGTGACCCCCATTGAGGAATCCTAGGATTAGAATCTGCGCTTACCTTACTCCAGTCTTACTATTTTTCTTCCCTTCTCATTTTTTGCTGCATTTTCTCAAATCTATTAATTTTTATCTCTTTTCATCAGTTTTTTTTTTAGAGAGATTTTTTGCTATAGGGTATGTGTATTTGCTAAAGAGACAGAGACAGAAAGTGAGAAATCATGCCCTCCCCCCCGAAGGGATAGTCATGCCATAATTCCTTCTCCTCCATTCTCCTTTCAGGATCTTGGGCACACATGTACACACACTCAGTATGTGTTTTAAGCCATCGGGTCTGGGACTCGTACCATGGGAATCCAGTGACGTAACCATTATGCCATCTGCTGGTCCCCAGATCTATTTTTTTTTTTTGGAGAGGTTTTTGCTATAGGGCGCGTGCGCTCGCCAGACAGACAGAGAGAGACAGAGAGACAGAAAGCAGGAAATCACCCCCCAGGGGGGATGGCCACGCCGCAATCCCTTCTCCTCCATTCTCCTCTCGGCATCTTGGGCACGCACGCACACGTGCCCGGCGTGAGTTTAAGCCACCGGGTCCGGGACGCGAACCGCGGTCGACTACGTGGGAGTCCAGCGACATAGCCATTACGCTAACTGCTGGTCCCCAGATCTATTTTTTTTAAGTTTATTTATTTCCTTATTCCATGAGTGAATGTGTGTGACAAAGAGAGAGAGAGAGAGAGAGAGAGATCTCCAACAGGGACCTGGCACTGAGAGCTACCCCAGCTTCAGTTAGCCCCTAATCATGGGCATGTGCAAGCTTGGCACATTTACAGTGGGTGAGCCTTGTGGAGTGTTGTGCTATTGCTTCATCACTACCTCGCTCCATTAGAAGTATTTTCATAAGCAGCCTTGAGCTGGGGCAGACCTAATTAAGATCTAAAACTCTGTAATGATCCAATAAAAATTTTGGTGTAATTTTATCAGATTTAAGAAAGAGAGTGGAGAGAGAGAGAGAGAGAGAATGTTTTTCTAAGTGGCAACTGACGACAAATTGACAGCCAGCTTCTAGGATTCATTTATCAATACTGGAGGTTAAAAACTGGAGATTTGGCCATCCAAATACCTACAAAGGATAGAAGAGGAGAATTCTAGGGTCACTTAGCATCTGCTAGGAGGTTGCTGGAGCAAACAACTTGTTCTGATTTATATTAATATATATATATAATATATATATATATATATATCTTTTTAAAAATAATTTAATTTTATTTATAGTTATCATAATTACTTTTTAATTTGACCAGAGAAAAACACACACACACACACACACACACACACACACACACACAGAGAGAGAGAGAGAGAGAGAGAGAGAGAGAGAGAGAGAGAGAGAAAAAAGAGAGAAAGGGAAAGTCAGAAAGCAAGCTGTCGGTTCAGGACTTGAACAACAGTCGGTCATGTGGGAGTCCAATACTTTAATCACCATGCCACCTGCCAGCCCCTAATTTTTCTTTTTTTAAATACAGATTTTTGCTATAGGGTGTGTGCACTCGTTAGAGAGACAGAGAGAGATAGAGAGACAGAAAGTAAGAAATCACCTCTCCAGGGGAGGATGGCCATGCCACAATCCTTTCTCCTCCAGTCTCCTCTTGGGATTTTGGGCATGCGTGCACACATGCCCAGTATGAGCTTCAAGCCTCAAGGTCAGGGACTTGCACCATGGTCAGCCATGTGGCAGTCCAGTGATGTAATCATTACGCCATTTGTGGGTCCCTAATATTTTTATTTATCTAATGAGTGGGAGGTGTAGCAGCAGCCTGCCCATTGTAGTCTAGTGTCATGAGAATTTGTTGAGCCTTTTTTCTTGTACACCTTATACTCTTTCACTTGTATCTGGTGTGGATGGTTTGCCGTAGAAAAAGTATCAGATCTCCAAGGGAAGGGCCCAAGCTGCATTCTCCAGTCCAGAGGTTGCCTCTGAAGCCAGAAAGATATATCTTGGAAGCAACCCAATTTCTCATTTTTGTCTGTGAAGGGCACTGTGCAAGGTTCCATTGTGAAGGTGAACCAGCTTAATGCAATCTCTGCTATCAGAGAATTAAAATGAATATCTGGAGACGTCTGAAAATAGGCCATCTTCGCGTTTAGTTTCATTGACTGGTAATAACCTCTCATCTCCAGTTCACAAGGAACAATCTCAGAGGATCACCTGGATCTGCCTCGATCTCAGCTCAGCTGAAGTCTGATTAAGGTGGAATATTCTTGATTCTCTGTCCCAACTCACTTCTGAATTTAGGAGTGCCACCTCTTTTCATTGGTGAGTCCCTTCCATTTGGCATGATGCTGGATAAAAATAAGGTGCCAGCACTTAAATATCTGTTTTAAAATATAATTTATTGGCCCTAAAACACTGACATATCTCACTGTCTTCTAGGTCCCAGCAGATTTTAAAAAAATCATGTCATCATGAAGTAGAGCTTTTTTGTCCCCTGGAATGCCTTAATGTACAACTATCTTTCTGTATAAGAGCTTGTCTTTCAACTAATGATAGATAATAGATCATGAAAGACAAGGTTCATAGACCTCTGCAATCATTGAGGATGGGAGCTTCAGATGCCAAGAGAAGGTGCCCCAGAATTTCAGGGTTGGAAGTTTGCTTGTTGAGACCACTCCCCTCATTCAGTGGATGAGGACCAGGAAATAAGATGAGCTACTGAAGGGAGGTCATTTTCTCAGTCCTACAAAATAGGTATGAATGCTATATTATCCTATTATGCCAGAATTCTGAGCTTCTTTTTGTAATAAATTTCACTTTTTTTTTTTTTTTTTTTTTTTTTTTTTTAAAGCTAGCTATAGCCAGACCTAAGCACTTAACTGGCATTTTTCTTTATTTTCTTGAACTCCAAACTAATTTCTGGTGATGTGAATAGCTCATTAAAAGGCAGATAAAAATATCTAAATGTTGCATTCTTTCCCCTTTCTCAGAGTCATATAACATCCACAGAAGATCTGAAGCGTGGGTGGGAGGAGCCACTGTGACGCCTCCTCCAGCTCTAGCTCCTTGAGTGCTCTCTCCAAGGTGCTAGTTGCACATTTAAAAATGAAATGCAAGGGCTCATAAGTATTCACGAGTACCAGGACCTCAAATACAGGTTAAAAAGATGTTCGCTAGCATCTCTGCGCAAGAGAACAGTGCAGACATTTAGTCCAGGTTTGATGTCAGAGGAGGTGGCACGCAAGCACACTCATGGCCAAGGTGAGGATTTGAAATTTTATGGGCCTGTCATTGCTTGATGTCACCCCTGATTCCCTTAACTGTAGATAATCCTGTACTGGTTCCTTCTAAAGGGGATATCTGGGGGACAGTGTAGAAGATGGATTAAGCCCTTTACGAGAATAAACTTTCCTGGGGCTAACTTTAGCAAGAACTGAAACAGGAGATGAGTTATTTTCAGACTCCCGCATTTAGTGTTCGAAGGCCAAGAGGGCCCATGGGAAGAATGTGCACAAGAAAACTGCATCATCTTTAAATAAGGGATAGTGCATTTATTCTCCCACCTCTCTCCTTTTTCATTACTGAAGCATTAAAAATATTCTTTTTGACAAAGGTGGCCTGTTTCATTTTTCCAATTAGGTTTCCTTGGGAACTGGTGAAAAGGTGTGTGTGCCTATCCAGTCGGTGTGTGGGAGGCTCCTAGGGAGAGGAGAAATCTCAAAAGTGCCTAATGAAGGGAAGATGGAGAAGGGACCCATAGACAAAGACCCACTTTTCATTTGATTTTTGTTTAAGCAGGTAGTCAGATGTGAGAATGGGTTAAATACAAATTCTGTTTCAGGATATGCTTTTACAACGTTGTTGTTGTTATCGAATTAACTGAGATAATCCATGAAAAACACTTAGAACAGTGTTTGGCACATAGTAAACATTCAAGCACTCGAAAATGTTGGCCATTATTATTTTTTAAGCATTTAGGAAAATAGTATCTTCAAAGTCATCTATGAGAAAGAAGCTCGACGAGTTTAAAATGACATTTTCAGCAAGAAAAGTTATAATTAAATTATTTGATATGAACACAGTGATTGCAGTAATTTTGTTCCTCCATCTGTCCATTTGTCTAATATTTATTGAGAATTCATTGACTATAGTGATCCAATTAATCTAATTTCTTTTTCTCTTAGGTAACATGAATAAATAGAAGGGCTTTGTAAATAAGATGAAAGGGAAAATTCCACAGCCCTAAGGAGAAAAATGCCATTTTATTCTTGTAGGCAGGCTTTAAGTAGACTTTTTTAAAAAAAATCAGAAACAAAGCTTCTAAGCAGATGGTAAGACTCATAATATTGTGACACCTTGATTCGGTGTTTTCTGCAGAGCTAAAAACAATAGTAGGGTTGGAATTCTCAAAGGTAAAGTTTCCGAAAAATGCACAGTCACACTTTAAAACAGGGAAAGGCTCTGAAATCAATACCTATTTGGCTGGTAAAAGGTGCCTCTTGAGAAATGCTTCATAGCATGCTCTCCATTTTGTCAGCTTAAGCCATGCAGTGCTTTACTACAAAGGAAATGCCAATAAACTCCCACCCATAAACATTGGACTCGGGGGTAGTAAGGGGCTCTCCTCTCCGTGTGACCCAGGTCAATTGTCCAGTGAGTGTGGTCTACGTATTAACAGTCTTCCTAATGACAACTGGCTACAGAAATGGAACATCAAGCTTGAAATGGGAAGAGGGAAAACACCAGCTCATATCAGTGCTGAGAACGCCTTCGCCGGACCCTACAGAATGTTCAAGCACAGCCTATGGGCCGTAGATGGAATCAGCTACAGAGGCGGTGTCTTTACTTTTTAGTATTCTTGAACCTGGAGTTTTTCCTGCTGGAACTTACTGATCATACTGATTTAAATCGTAAATTGTCCGAAAAAAAAAAAAAACAAACAAACAAACAAAAAAACCAAGGTTTTTTTCCCCCTTGGAATTACCATTTTGTATGTAGGAATGAACCCTGTTTTAGTTACTTTAGAATTGTTGATGGGACTAGCAGTTAGCGTAATGGCTATGTCGCTGGACTCCCACGTAGTCGACCGCGGTTCGAGTCTCGGACCCGGTGGCTTAAACTCACGCCGGGCGCATGTGCGTGCATGCCCAAGATCCCGAGAGGAGAATGGAGGAGAAGGGATTGTGGCGTGGCCATCCCCCCTGGGGGGTGATTTCTCGCTTTCTATCTCTCTGTCTGTCTGGCGAGCGCACGCGCCCTATAGCAAAAACCTCTCCAAAAAAAAAAAAAAAAAAAAAAAAAGAATTGTTGAATTTTAGTTTTTCCAGACAACTGTTAAAATTTGTAGCATTTTTTCTGAAATGGGGTAAATGAAACGAATTAGCGATCACTGAAATTGGCCCAGTAATTTCGCTTCTAAAATTGAACGTGAATAGTTGTTAGAAAACAAAGTACACGTAAGGAATTACATTTACATGCATGCTAATATATGGCATATTTCTAGTTGAATTTGGTCAGTGAAACTATACTTTCATTTTGTTCTGCTGATAATCTGATAGTGGTGCTGGGATTCTTTTTGTAATGTTTTTGAAGTGTCTGGGGCAAGGGGAGGCAAACCTGGTCAGTATTATAGCAGTGTTTGATACAAATGAGCCCTGAGCAGTTTTTAGACAGTTGTAAATTTTACTTTTGGATCGTTGCTGCTATTGTTTGACCTGTTCACCTATTGAAATAATTGGAACTCCTCAATCTTTTTTTTTTTTGAGGTGACTTACAGGAATTGATTTGTATAGTGATACTTTGAGCAGTCACTGTAGGCAGAAGTTTGATATTTGGTATAATCTGCAACAACTACTTGGTATGTCCAGATATTAAAACTTAAGCTACTGTTAAGTTCAAGTTAAGTTGTATTATTTGTCAATATTTGTCATTTTAGTGCTTCAAATGATACTATGGAGAATCAAGTAGTTTTAATGTCTTAATAGTGCTTTTGCAAGCAGATTAAAATGTAAAAGCATAAAAATATGTTTGTGAGAGGCATTGTTATTTATAAACACATTTATAGAATGGTGTTCTTTTTTATGAACCGTGTTTCTCCACTCCAAAATACTAGCACAAATCGACTGTTTATTTTGCATAAGTAAAATTGAAAAGCAAGTTTTTTGACCTTTATTTTTTTTTTTTGTATTTCACATCAGACAAAAACTCTTTTAACTATAATTTACCAAGTTTAGATACCGGTTTAGAGATGGGGGAGGGAAGAAGGAAGTAATGGTGAAAATATGTAAGCTTATGTATATATTTGATACTGTCTCCAACTTTAGTTTCCAACTTTAACCATATATTTGTAGGGAAGTTGTTTCCACGCCTTTTCAGTTCCTCTGACTCAACAAACCTTTACTGACAACACATTTTCTACCAGAATACGGTGAATTAGAATGAGTCTGATAAATCTGAGAATTGTCAGTCAACTACATCATAATTTGTCAGTCATAATAAAAAGAAATTGTGGTTTTGCTGGATGAATCCAAACACGTACATTCTTTGTCCTGTTCATAAAATTTTTCATCTGAGTAAAGTTGGCAAGAGTGGCTTGTATATGTTTGCCTTAGCAAATAGAAAAGTTATTTTTGCAGTTCACAATGAATTTCAGGGCCAGCCCCATAGTGCAGTGGTGAAGCACAGTACATAGGGATCTGGAGCCTGCATGGCCATCCAAGGGACTCCTGCCTGGCTGCTGCTTGAAAAATACACCTAGTGCAGGATGGAGAAATGGAGGAAAAGGAATTGCAGTGTGACCACACCCACTGGGAGTTGCTCTCTTTCTCTACTAAGCACACATGCCCTTTGGCAATTTAAAGGAAAAAAAAGGAAAAAGATGGATTTCATACTTTTTTTTCAGTACATCCCGGAATGAAAGAGAAATTAATTTAGGTGAATTTATTTCCCCCCTTAAAAATGTGCTTAGATGATAATTATTCAAATCACTAGGACTCATGAGGGTCAATAGAGAGCTTTTGTATTTTTTTGTTAAAGGTATTGTGGGATAATTTTAGATTTATAGAAAAGTTGGAGATACAGAACTGAGAGTTACTTTATACTTTTTACCCAGTTTTCCCTAGTGTTAAAATTGGTATGCTTGTCAAAACTAGGAAATTAACATTGGTAGCATGTTACCAACTACAGACTTTTCAGATTTCACTAGTTTTTTCATTAATGTTCACTTTCTTTTCTGGAATCAAATCTAGGATGCCACATTGGTAGCAGACTTTGCAGATTTCAGTAGATTTTTTTAATTAATGTTCATTTTCTGGAATCAATTCTAGGATGTCAGCTTGGTAGTGAGATTAAAAAGGCCTTAAAGCCAATCAGCTGTGCTGGAGATTTGCTTTAAATGTATTGAATTTGGAATTGGTTAAAAAGAAAATACTAGGCAAGGGTGTTTGGTTATCCTCAGTGTAGTGCTGAAATGGTCTTATTACAATTCAGTCTCACCTGTAATTCCTCACCACATGGATTCTTTTTAAAGATGGATTTGTAGCAAGGCTCCTTCCTACTAAAAGTTTTATAGTTAATTTTACTGATAAATTGGGAAGTTAAAAAAGTAAACCCGGGTTGCCTTAAAAGTTTTCAACGTTGCAGATGGTGGGGAAAGTTTCAATAGAAACTGTACTTTGAGTAACCATACAACATTGTGTTTTTCACTTTGAATAAAGTATTTAATAAATTACATGAGATAGTCGACACTTTATTATAAAGTAGGTTTTGTACTAGATGATTTTGCCCGACTATAGGTTAATGTAAATGTTCTGAAATACATTAATATAAACTAGGCTAAGCTATTGATGTTTGGTAGGTTAGGTGTATTAAATACAATTTCAACTTCAGGATATTTTAAATTTACAATGGTTTATTGGGGGTGTAAGTCCATTCTTAAATTGAAGAGTATCTGTAAACGTGTCTAATTTGTATTTGTGTGAACTTGTGGATTATTTATTTCATTTGTACTTCAGTGAAATAAACTGAAAAGTGTAATAAATATTAAAAAAAATATACTCACTACTGGGGGCCAGCAGGTAGGTGGTGTGGTGGTTAAGGCATTGGATTCCACATGGCCGACTCCATGGTTCGAGTCCTTGACCTGGTGGCTTGAAAAACACACTGGGCATGTGCGAGGGCATGCCTAAAATGTTGAGAGGAGAAGGAACTGTAGAGTTGTATTCCTCTCGAGGGGTGATTTCTTACTTTCCCTGTCTCTCTGGTGAGTACATGTTCCCTATGGCAAAAATTGCCCTATGGCAAAAATCTTAGGGGAAACAAAAATGAAATGCACGGCTGGGTTATGAGTCATTTTGTTCTTACAGATCCAAAGATCTGAACTCACAGTCTCTAAGAGACAAATGGAAAATGAACTTTGTGACTGTGAAACTGTAGCTCTGAACTACCTCCGAAGCAAACTTAGAGCTCTGGGATGGTTCTCCTAAGGGCTGTAAGGCTAAGGACAAGATTTCTGTTGCCCTTTGTCTTTGAAAGGGAATGAAAATAGGAGAATCTGGAAGAAGAAAAACTGTTAGAACAAATGATGGAAAACTAGAAAGCCATATTTGGAAAGTTCAGTTAACTCAACTCTGAGATTTGAGGCCTTACTGACTGCTATGGACTGAAAGTGTCTTCCCCTTCCTCCCATCCCCAAATTCGTGTGTTAAAACCTACTCTCCTCAGTGGGGTTCTATTTGGAGATGGGGCAGCAAAGGGAATAGTAAAGTTAAATGAGGTCTTGAAGGTTGGGCTCTGATCCAACAGAATTAGTGTCTTTTTTTTTGGAGAGGTTTTTTGCTATAGGGCATGTGCATTCGCCAGAAAGACACAGAGAGACAGAAAGTGAGAAATCACCCCCAGGGGGGATGGTCATGCTGCAATCCCTTCTCCTCCATTCTCCTCTCAGGATCTTGGGCATGCACACACACGTGCCTGGCATGAGTTTAAGCCACTGAGTCCGGGACTCGAACCGTGGTCGACTATATGGGAGTCCAGCAACACAGCCATCATGCCAACTGCTGGCCCTCAGAATTAGTGTCTTTAAAGGAGAAAGAGCAGCATGCTGATCTCTTTCCTGCTCTCTCTCTCTCCCTGTATCTGTCTGTCTCTCACTGGGTCCTCCCCCTACAGTGTGCATATGCTCTGAGGAAAAGCCAATGTGAAGACGTACTGTGGAAGTGGCCAGGTAGAGATCCCTTACCAGAAATTCGAATTTGCTTGAACCTTCATCTAGCCTCCAGAACTGTGAAAAAAAATACATTCTTGTTGATAAAGCCGCCCAGCCTACAGTAGTGTGTGATGGCGGCCTGAGTATGACTAATGCACTGACCATATTGACATCTATCTTTAGATGATCTCTTGTTGAATAAATGTTTTTGGATTTGAAATAAATTATTGTGGTATAATTTAAATAAATTATAAATAACTTACACTAACACTCGCTTAGCCAATTTCTAAATTGCCTTGTTTACTCATTCTTTATTGAGTTTAGAAAAACCTATTATTTTTGTTCTCTTAATTTCTTGATGTCTTTGCATTTGCATTTTTTTAACCAACATCTCTCATGTTTTTCCACTCTGTTCTTATCCATGTTCCCAATATCTATCATGTATCTATGAAATAAGTAAAAAAAGAGGTTAAGTGAAGAAGCATCATTTTTTGGAAGCAAAAACACTGTGGGACATTTGTCTTGCCTTCTGCGTGGACATCATGGAATAACAGAGCTAACATTTAAGTAGAAAACAGATTTTTTTTAAGAAAGTGATAAATCTTTGCCTTTCTGGTGGTAGGAAATAATTCACTCCACATAAATACTAGCATATAGTTAATTTTACATATCGATAGGGAAAGAAATCTGGCATCAGGAACTTAGCCCATTAAACAGAAAATGAGAAGTTTTCATTCAACAATAGCAACTTGAAAACAACTTAATCTCGTACACGACTGAATTGAAACTAAGGTTTCCAAGTATTTTGCCCTGAGTGATGAAGCTGTCTGGACCTAAGTTTTACAAGCCAAGAAACCATTTTATAATAATGTGAAATGGCACTTGGAGAGTTTGGTGAAATGCAATTGCTTTCTTTTACTTTGCATTTTGTCCAAAGGACTCTGAGGTGCAAACTAAGAGCAAGATGAATTTCTTTCTAAATTGCTATGACAAATGGATTTTTGTATCATCTTCAAGGGTTTTGTAAATCTTGCTGATACAACTCAGAAAAGATTTGTCAATGTAAATGCTAACTAGAGAACTATAAAAATAATTCAAAAATAATTTTCATTTCATTATCAGTCAAATTAGAATCATTCATAGGAACAGTAAAATTAATGTTAGTATTTTTTTCCAGGGTGAAGGGTGGTAATGGAATTTTTTTCTTTTTTATTAATAGTCAGCCCTTAATGTATCTTACATGAATGATGAATAGACATTCTTCAAACTCCTTCAGAAAGCCCAATGACAAATAGTATTATTAACAACAAGATTCTCAGTGAATATATAATTCTTTGTTAATTTTTAAATTTAGGAGTCTGATCTGGATCTATTTTATTTTTTAAATATGCTGAAAGATCTTTGAGTGCATCTTTTTTTTGTTTGTTTGTTTTTAAATTTTGTAAAGATTTCTGCCTTAGGGAACATGTGTTTGCCAGAAAGAGAGACAGAGACGGTGAAAGCGAAAGTGAGAAATCACTCCTCACCCCCGGGGAGGCTGGACATGCTGCAATCCCTTCCCCTTAATTCTCCTCCTGGGATTTTGGGCATGTATGCACACATCCTGGCATGAGTTTCAAGCCACCAGGTTAGGGACTCGCACTGAACCATGTGGAAGTCCAGTGACGTAACTGCTATGCCATCTTTGGGCCCCCTTTGAATGCACCTTCAGTGAATTGGTCTAGGTGATCAGATATAGAAACTGGACCACAACTTTTGTTTAAAAATGTATATGTATAAATTGGCAGAAAAAATATTCTTTTTTCTCCAGAAATGGAACTTGTACGCTAAGGCCTAATTGATAAAGCATCTTAATTTTTGCTTGTTTTATAATTTATGTTGGGTTTTTCCCAACACAAATGGGTTTCTTTTCTAAGACAGTCACAGTTCCGACGTGGTTTGGGCTTTTGAAAATCCAGTCTGATGAACGATCTTTTGATATTTCTAATTTCTTTCACTCTCAGACCTTTCCTGGCATGGTCCGTGTGCTTGGCAATGTCAGACACAGATACACATGTCCCATCCCCACTTTCCACAATGCCTCCATTGCTTAGGTGCCAGAATCCTCTTACCTACGTCACTGATGTTCCAAGATGTTGAATGATTTCATTGCTAGGGGAAAATGCACTTTCTATTTTTAAACTTCTAAAATGGTGGACTTGGCTGTTTACACCTAAATCATTTTAAAAAGTGACTTTCTCTTGGAACAGTAGGAGGGCTTGAGGCTCTCAAACCCTGAATTAAACCTCACCACTGCTAAGAATATAAATGCTTAAAGGTAATACTTCAGGAGGGAAGGCCTCATATAGATCTCAGGTACCACCTCCTTGGATAATGCTGGGGATTCCTGTCAGAGCTAACATTATTATTATTATTATTATTTGGAGAGGTTTTTTTGCTATAGGGCACGTGTGCTTGCCACACAGACAGAGAGAGACAGAGAGACAGAAAGCAAGAAATCACCCCCTGGGGAGATGGCCACGCCGCAATCCCTTCTCCTCCATTCTCCTCTAGGGATCTTGGGCACGCACGCACACGCGCCCGACGTGAGTTTTAAGCCACAGGGTCCGAGACGTGAACCGCGGTCGACTACATGAGAGTCCAGCGACATAGCCATTATGCTAATTGCTGGTCCCCAGAGCTAACATTCTTTGACCAACATTTATTATGAAGTCTTCAAAAGGAGCTCTGGAATAATATATTGCTTTGACCTTAAAAAACAACAATAATCTATAACAAACTGCTGACCTTGATAATGATGATTTTTTAAAAAACCACCTTCAGAGATCTAAATTTAATAGTAAGAAGATATTTCTAAGCATTTAATTCTTTTTTTTTGAGAAATTTAAAATTATAGCCCCTTCCATCACCCTTTCTGAACTCATCTTTTTTTCTAGTTACATAACACTCAATGATTTTATCAGCACCATGAAGCTATATGAGCAAAGCTTAAAAAACGCTACTGACTTTAGGTAAAAAGAATGCTAAGGGGCCAGCCAGTGGTGTGGGGGGTAAGGTGGCTGGATCTCACACAGTCAACTGTACTATTCAAGTCCTGAACCCTGTGGCTTGAAAATCATGCTAGGGTTGTGTGTACCCAGAAGCCCAAGAGGCAAATGGAGGAAAAGGGATTGTGGCATGGGTATCCCCTCTAGGGGTGTGGGGTGAGTTCTCAGTTTCTCTCTTTCTCTCTCTTTCCCAGGTAAGTACACATACTCTATAGCAAAACAAACAACAAAATCAAACCAGAGTAATAATAAGAAAACAGAGGCTGCTGTTAGAGAAATAACTCAGAACTGAATTCCTAAGAGAGGAAAAAAAGAGGCTTGCCATGGTAAGATGATATTTGAATTATAAGTGCAAAAATAAGAAAAACCCTGCATTTACACATTCTCTCTTTCTCCATCTATCCATCCATCCACTACATGTGATTTTCTTATATAAATCTGTTTGCCCACTGGTGCATCTGGACAACTCTTAGCCAAAGCAAGGATAATTCTGATTTCCCTAAGGATTTAGAGAAATCTTACAGGTGAAATGAAATAAAAGATGCAATGCATAAAAAGTCATCTCATGATACATGAAAATGTAGGACATAATTTTAAAGTTAGTTTTTTGCAGATTTTAGAATCTTAAGAAATTTGCAAGGTACTTCTTGTTCCACCCACTGATTGTGAGCGTGTATTAAAGGGTTTTGAGTTGTCACAGCAGTAAGGATCAGGAGGCAGAGAGGCAGGCTGCTTCATGGCATATGTGGGTCAACTGCAGTCACCTGTCTGTTATTTAGACTGGCAAAATGGAAATGTACACAAATGCTGGTTCTGGGTGGGACAGCCTACTTCTTTGAATTGTCTTTCAAACCCGAGGAGGTTTCTAAAACTAAAAATGGGGGAGAGCGGGTAAATTCTCTGGCAGCTCGGATCAGTTTTCTCTGTGTTGGAATCAACACCATTGTGTCAACAGTCATGGGGAGAAGATAATTGGCACTAAGCCCTTTAAAAAGCTGAATTATATCTTGTTTTCACAGAACATACAAATGAAGCAAAATCCCCTCCTGCAAAGGGGCTTGTTTCCCCTGTGAGACTTTTAAAACAATGCTCTTCATTACGAGGATAAAGTCTGTACTGGAAAAACTTCTCAGAGGTAAGATATCATGTGAAATTAGCTCATTGGTAGGGTTTTGAAAACAGTAGCTTAATTCCTGAGGTAGGCGAACCTCTCAGAACACCAGTGACGAGTGTGTAATGTAAGGGGTTCATAATTTCCGTTAGTAAAGTCAGAATGCCCACCTCATTCTCTATGTAGCTTGATAAAAATACAACTTGGGAAGGAAGAAAATGACCAGAATAAAATGGCACTGAATCATTTCTGTGAAACTGCTCCAGGTGGCCTGGCTCTCCCATTTCACACCTTTTTCCTGACTGTGGAGTTGTAGCCTCAGTTCACCCCGTCACCCTGTCCTTCCATGGAAACCTCAGCGTCAGCTGCAGCTTCTTGCCTTTTTAATTTCTATGTCCAATTTGTTACCAAGCCTTCAATTTTGACTTGGAAATAGCTCAAATCATCATTGCCATTTATGTCACAGATAATTCTTATCTAAGGCCTGTGACCTGAGCTATTTAATATTAAGTTGTTGGAAAAGTCATTATACAGCTTTGCATAGAAAAGCATAGGAAAATACGTCATGACTTTTCCGATGACCCCATCGTTATTTAAGGACATGTTTTGGGACCAGCAGGTGGTGTCATGGCTACATCCCTGGACTTCCATGTCATTGACTGCAGCTTGAGTCCTGGACCTGGCAGCTTCAAACTCATACCAGGTGTGTGTGCTTGTGTGCCCAAGATCCTGAGAGGAGAATGGAGGAAAGGGGATTGTGGTGTGGCCATCCCCCCCAGGGGTAATTTCTTGCTTTCTGTCTTTCTGTCTTTCCAGTGAACACATGCACCCTATAGCAACAATCTCTCTAGAAAAGAAAAGGAATAAAGAACATTTTTTTACATATTGGCAGTGGTGGCATGGCAGTAACCCTCTGTGATGCTGACACCATATGGGAACGTTCCAGCTTCCTACCCTGAGGTGTCCCTGTTCATGCTGGGTATGTGCGTATGTGCCTGTGTGTGACTGGCTGAGGCTGGGGTAGGATTTCAGTGTAAGATCTTGTCAGGGAGCCACTCTCTCTCCCCAATTCTCTCTCATGGAGGAAATGAAATATTTTTCAAAAACAAAGTCCTGCTAACAGCAAGCACCTGTGCAGTGCTTATTATGTACCAAGAACTCTCCTAAGAGCATTTGATCCTCACAGCAATGCCAAGATAGACACTGTTTTCCTCTTTCACAGGGAAAGAAAATGGAGAACAGAGAGGGTAAGTAATGTGGCCAAGGACGCACAGCTGGTAAACACAGTGCTGAGATATGAACTCAGCCGGTCTGTTTCCAGTCTTGGCTTTATCAACAAAAGCATATACTGTTTGGATTCATGTAACCCATTATTATTATTATTATTGTGATTGCAAGTTTTTAAATAGGATTTTTTTTTTTTTTGAGAGGTTTTTGCTATAGGGCACATGTGCTCACCAGAAAGACAGAGACATAGAGACAGAAAACGAGAAATCACACCGCCCCCCGCCAGTGGGGATGGCCACGCCACAATCCCTTCTCCTCCATTCTCTTCTCAGGATCTTGGGCACGCACGCACACTTGCCTGGTGTGACTGAGCCACTGGGTCTGGGATTTGAACCGCGGTCAGCTACATGGGAGTTCAGTAACATAGCCGTTACACTAACTGCTGGTCCCTTAAATAGGTTTTTAATCAGTTCCCTGGTTCAGAATCCCAAAGCTGTAGAAGCATACATACCACAAAGCCTCCCTGCACCCTAGACTCCCATTGTCCAGGCCTCTGTTCTGGAGGATACTGGCATGACCAGCTCTTTCAGTATCAGCCCAAGTGAAGACTTGTATGCCACTTACTCTCCTTTTTTTTTAAGTACTTAAATATAGCATCCTGGATATAATTTGACATTTTGCCTTTTTTACTGAACAACATGTATGGATAATCATCCCATATAAGTACATGAAGAGCTTCCTCATTCTTTTTTTCTTTTATAATTTTTTTTTTTTTTTTTTGTAAGACTGCAGATGGTCCAAACCAGGGATGGGCAAACTTTCCCTGTAAAGGGCCAGATAGTAAATATTTTAGGCTTTGAGGTCCATATGGTCTCTGTCACATATGTTGCTGCTGCTTCCTTTTTTTAAAAAAAGCCCTTAGAAATGAAAAACCATTCTTGCCTGTGGATTGTGCAAAAACAGGATGCAGGCCAGCTTTGGCCCATGGACCACAGTGGGCTCACCTCTGCCAGCAGATCCTTACCCTGCCTCACTACATCAGCCTTTTATCCGATTTTGACCCCTTCTTGACCAATCTAAAAAGTCATCTTCCTACAAAAACAAATTGGACATTGCTGCTGCTCCCTTAAGTCCCTCAGGGCTCCCTTGTTCCAGAGGGTCAAGTTCAGATCGCTGGGTGGTGTACACAATGTCCCCCATGTTCCACACACGTCCCGTCACCTGTATCAGCTACTGCCCTGGCTCATGGGACTGTCAGCTCTTTCCCTTAATTCCTACAGCAACTTGGTCACACTGTTGTTTCATATCCTCCTTTTTTGAAATCCAGTCCCTACACTGTAGCCCCAGGGATCTTTCATAAGTACAGACCACATCTGGGACCCTCCGACGGCTTGCTGCTTGTCTAAGAGGAAACCAGCTTCCCTGGGTAGTCTACACAGCCTCCAGCTCTGGCAGGCTCTCCTCTCTGACCTCAATGCTCCCTTTCCAGCCACAGTCATTTTTCTGTTTCTCAGCAGGCCAAGTGTGTTTCTGCCTTAGTGGGAGCTGTTTCCTGACAGGCTCCCTCTTAAAACTCAGTCTTAGTTGAAACACCACTTCCTTAGTGAGGTCTTCCCCTGTCTCTTAACCTATTGGGGCCTCTTGCTCACCTGCTTAATTTTTTTCATCCCTTTGCTTATTTATTTTTTTTCCTGGACCTGCAACCATCTGTGCTCATATTGGTTTTCATTTAGTCTCTGCTCTGCTAGAACACGTGGGCCTCTTCAGCCACTAGTATGTCATCTGACATAGATCAATAATAAACATTTTCTGTTCAGATGAACAGTTGAAGAATTTCAAGCCCATTTACCTTTTCTGGTCATCTCTTCTTCCTCTTCATCTTATATTTTAGTCATCATTCTCCTGTCTTTCTTTTTTGGAGAGAGATTTTTGTTATAGGGTGTGTGTGCTTGCCAGAGAGACAGGAAGTGAGAAATCCCCTCCTCCCCCCGAGGATGGCCATGCTGTGATCCCTTCTCCTCCAGGCTCCTCTAGGGATCTTGGGCACACACACACATACACACACACATGCCTGGTGTGAATTTTAAGCTGCCAGATCTGGGACTTGAACTGTAGTCAACTACATGAGAGTCCAGTGATGTAACCATTACAGCATCTGCTGGTCCCTGTTTCTCCTGTCTTTCTCACCAAACACTAATCATGAATTGCCCTCTTTAGATTTTATGTCTTTACATTTGTTGTCAATTCAGTTATTTATTCCTTCTCTGTGCAAAAAATTCCTGGGACCAGCGGTTGGAGCAATGGCTATATCACTGGACTCTCACGTAGTCAACCACAGTTCGAGTCCTGGACCCAGTGGTTTAAACTCACACTGGGTGCATGTGTGTGCGTGCCCAAGATCTTGAGAGGAGGGTGGAGGAGAAGGGACTGCAGCATGGCCATCCCCCCTGGGGGGTGATTTTCCCCCCTGGGGGCTGATTTCTTGCTTTCTGTCTCTCCTTCTGGCAAGTGTATGCACCCTGTAGCAAAAACCTCTCAAAAAAAAAAATTCCTAATCATTCATCAATACTCAGCACTAATGTTACTTCTTTGTGGTTTTGACACCTCCCCTAGTAAGGGTCAATTTCTTCCTCTGGCAAGAAGAAATGTGCACCCAGAGCACTTTGTATAGACATCCTGATCAAATTGGGTCGCGATTACTTACATACCACAAATGCATATTTATTTATACCCTGGATAAGCCCCCAACCCTATATAAAAGTCCTTCTCATTTTCCCTATGACAAGCTCCCTCAGAGAAGGATGGCTGAATGGGGGGTAAATGGCCAGTACCGGTGCATAGTCAGACATCTAGCACCTAGCTCTGCACTAAGTGCTTCAACCCTCATAATGACTGCAGTGAGGCAGGCACTCTTATTATTATCTGTACTTTACAGATTAAAAAACTAAAGCTCAGCGAGGCTAGGTGGCCGGCCCCTCCCCCACCACCTGGAATTTAGCAGCAGGTGGTCCTGCAGCCAGCTGTGGTGGGTACCTCTGTGAAGTCCCCTTTGCTCTTAGCTCTAAGCATAGCAGGGAGGTGCTCAGATCTGTCCTGTTTTCCTGCCTTGAAAACTGGGGGAGTAGCTCCGCTCAGAGAGGGGTCATCTGGGACTGTCTCACCCCCCACTGCAGCAAGGCCCTCCCTCATGGGGACACCGATGTCCCTCTGCCAGTCAGATGGAGGGGCACTGTGATGAGGCTGCCCTCTGCACACCTGTGACTGTGCCATCCCCAAGGGCAGCCAGATGTCCTTGGGGGCCTGCCTCCTGCTGCCACATGCTGCTTAGCCATGTGGACATAAGCCGCTCTGCCAGCTCGCTCTTGAGCTAATGCGAAGGAAATACGGAGCTCTGGGCAGGAAGGTGAAGTGCCTAGAAGGCAGAGGAGACAAGGGCAGAAGGACCTGCAGCCTCATTATCCTTTCCTTTAAAGAAAGAATTTTCCATAGCAAAGCAATAAGTAAGTTCTATCAGGGAATAAGGGCAGCAGGCCACAATAACCTTTTCCTCTAAGAAGTGCAGAATCACTCCATGCAGAGTATTTCCAGGCATAAAGAAGAGGGTGCTGGAATCTATCAGCTGTAGCCTGCTTTCTATCTGTGGGCACCACGGGAGTTTCCAGCTCATCGGGAAGATTCTGGTGAAAGTGGGTTCTAAATCACAGGCAGTGCTACTCAAAGTGTGGTCCTCGGACCAGCATCATCATTACTGGTTGCTCGTTAGAACTTTAGATTTTGGGTCCCACTCCAGATCTGACCAACCAAAATCTATATTTGAATACCGCCTACCCCACTCCATCCCCCCTGCAGGGACTCTGTAAGCACATAAAAGTTTGAGAGGCCCTGACCTAGATGCCTGATTACAACGTAAGCTTGGAGCTTTGTGCCTTAAAAATTCTGATTTGCACGATCAGGATGAGAGGCTCAATCAGGATGAGAAATCTAACAAGCACCACCGGTACTTCTGCTCACCTTCCAAGCAACTGTGGTCTAGAGGGAGTTGCGTGGTGGAAATAGTCAGGCTCCGTTTTTAGACAGTCCTGAGATCAAGTCTTAGCTCTCCCATCTATAAGTTAGGTAATCTTCATTAACTCCTTCAGCTCACTGAACTCCAGCTTCCTCAGCTATGAAGTGGGGGATTAATGCTTACACTTTCAGTGGTGAGGGTTAAAGGGGGAGACTCATGTAAAGTGCCTAGTACCAATTCTGTGGCACATAGTGGGTGCTTGAGAATGTTAGGCATTACAGCTACTAGGTCAAAGAGTTCAGCTGGTAGGAACATTAAACAAAGAGTGGGTTGAGCCAGAGAGTGTTAGCTTCTATCACAGGGATAGGGAAGACCCAGGAGGGTTCCCTGAGGTAACGGCTGTGGTTTCTCTGTTACCTAACCCGACCTTAAAGGGCACAGAGAAAGGATTAGACTGTAGCAGCTACCAAACTTTATCATACATTAAGAATCACCTAGGAAGGTAGTTAAAAATGTGAATTCTTGGGTGCTGCTTCCCAGATATCCTGTGTCATCAGATCTGGGAGATGGCCCAGGGATCCGCATTTACACCCCCAGGTGATTCTGATACCTGGGTCCTCCAGCCTTACCCCGAGACACAGAGATTTAGGGAATATGTGTGTTCATCCAGTGAATGTAGAGCTTGATACACGTGAGGTCTGGGATGGCACTGGGAAATCCACACAAGGATGAATAAGACCCAACCCAGTGTCCACCCATTCTGGGAGCTGGGGCCTCCAAGGTGAAGACAGGGTCTGTGCTCCAGGCTAGGATGTCGATAGGAACAGCAGCCTAGAGGAACAATGGAAAAAGTCATACCTGGGCTTCTGCTGCTTCAATGTTGTGGGAGAGATTTCCATTTTGAACAGGTTCTGAAGCGTCACCAGGTGGTGTCATGTCAACATCTGTGCTGGTGCTGTTTGGGAGTTCGATTTTTTCTGTGACATAATTTAAACACACACACAGAGAAAGCAAATGGTATCAATGGGGGTCCGGAGCCATATTGAAAAGAACATCTTAAACTGTGGAACAAAGGAGAAGATAGTGGAGTGTGAGAGGTGGTATGGCCCTGGGCTGGTATGAGCCAATAGCCAAGGCGTTTACCTTTCTTTCCCTGGCCTTTTAGCATCCCTCCCTCTTCTCCTCTCTAACAGCTGTCTGGCTTCCATCTGACCCAATGTCTTTGCTTGAATGTCCTATCAGTTTCCATGGTCCGGCTTGCTCTAGTCTAGGCAAACCTCCCAACTACAATAGCTCTTCAAGGACATAAACAGACATGTTAAGGCTGCAACCATAACCAATCCGTGCACTGTTGTTTATGCCCAGGACCACACCCCTCAGATATTTTCTTACAGCAGGATCTATTTTCTACTGTACTCTGAAAAGGATATTGGTAAGGGCATTAGGATCCTAGATTTTACTCTGCCACTGTCACACTGTCACCTTAGGCAAGTCCTCTTCTCCCACTGGGTTTTGTGGATCTTATCTGTGAAATGAGGGAGTTCAACAGGAGAAGCTCCTAGGTCCATCACTTTCATTTCTAATTCTCTTAGGCTCTTTGAGTATGAACTGCCTGTATCTTGATGGACAGGGGAGAGCAGGTTTGAGAACCCGGCCTTTCTCCAAATACCGGGAGAAGGCAACTTAGCACAGGCATCTTGTTGTAGGCAAAGCCAGGGGTAACTGAACAAGTAATGAGGCCAAGTCTAAGTAATTTCTTTCTTTTTTTTTTTTTGGAGATGTTTTTGCTATAGGGCGCGTGCGCTTGCTAGACAGAGAGAGACAGAGAGACAGAAAGCGAGAAATCACCCCCCATGGGGGATGGCCATGCCGCAATCCCTTCTCCTCTCGGGATCTTGGGCACACACGTGCGCACACGCGCCCGGCGTGAGTTTAAGCCACCGGGTCCGGGACTCGAACCGCGGTCGACTACGTGGGAGTCCAGCGACACAGCCATTACGCTAACTGCTGGTCCCAGTCCAACTCATTTCTGAATAACATCTGGCTAGAGTGAAGCCAGGGGTCAGAAAGTCCACCCAAATTTCTCTTTGGGAGTTGAGAAGTGCCTCCAGGATAATGATTAAGCGCTGAAACTTTTGGACACTGGGATTCAGACAGACCTGGGTTCACAGGTCGGCTCTATAGTTTATGCTGTGTGATCCTTGGCAAGTGACAAAACCTTTCTGATTCAGTTTCTTGCTCTATAAAATTGGGGTGATAATAACACTACTACTACGACGACAGTACTACTGCTGCAGCAACAACAGTATGATCAAAGAGAAGTTCTAAAAATATTTTTTATATTTTTATTTATTTTTTAACACTGTACTTATTTTACATCCATTCACTGTATATCATTGAGGCATACAAAATGAATTTTCCCATCTAGAACACACTATCTATTGGGTCAAGTACTAAATAAGAAAATGCACATGGTTAGCACTTGTGTTTGGTGCAAAACAAGCAAGAAACAAACCATTCAGATCTTTATCATAGTCACTGCCTCTCACAGGGAAATGTTTCAGGGCTCAGAGGAGCACCTCCAGGTGGCCCATTGCTCAGGTACCACCGAAGTCTGCTGGAACACCAGTGGGAAGGAAATAAAATAGTCCCTATTAGAACCACACACTTTGGCTGTGCTTGGCCCAGACTTGGATTTTAGGAGAGAATGCAGATGTGTGGTTCAGAGCCAGGGTCGCTGGGAGTGTCAGAATGCTTGTCAGTATCAGATATGAGCAGTATCAGGCTGCTCAGAGTAACAGAATATGTTTTTTTAGCAACTTTGAAAGGACTAAACACTTCTACCATGGATGCTTAAAAAAATAATTTGAGAGTTACATAAAATGGTGGGGTTTGAAGTGACAAAGTGAGGGAAATCACAGGGAAATGTTTGTGTGTTTGGTTGCGGAATACAAAGGTGTAAAAGGATTTAAATAAGCAAAGCGATAGAACTCAAATTTAATTTATCTTCTCATGCTTTTAGTAGTGACCATGTGTTTGTGAGGTTCTGCATATATGACTATGCCAGTTTACTTTAGTATGCTTGATTTTGCTACTTGAATTAAAAAACACTAAGTCCCCTTAGATATTGATATTATCTAAGGGGATATTAAAAGTCCTGTAGGAGAGCCTACTGGCTGAAGTGATACAACCTTAGGTTCAGCCTCCCAAAGCCAAACTTAACCCTAGCATCCTGGGACACCGGGTGTGAAAGTGAAATTTGGTATTCAAGGACAGACATCTGCGAAGAAGTCCAAGAACAGACAGGAAGGGATGAGGAGAAACCACCTATCAAGAATAATATCTATCCTGAGTGTGTATGTCTTAGTTTATAACATACTATATAGCAGGCTAAGGTCTCGTCACCAAAGAAAATATAAAAATAGATCTTGGCCTTTGGAAAGCTCAGATGATGGACACACTATATTTTGGTTACTGAATCATTCAGAGACCCAATTAACATTAGAAAAAATGTTGGAGTTATGTGTCCTGTCTCCTCCTAGAGCATTACATTTAAGCCCAAAGCAAGCTAGTCATTGGGAGGAGGACTGGGACTGAACCCAAGTATCTCTAAGTCTTTTACTTTAAGCTCCCTCATTCCACAAAAGAAAAGCCAACAAGTAGAGCAGTAAAACCCCTCAAAATATAAGCAATCCCCCAAACAAACAAACAAACAAAACCCTGAAACACAGCTTATGCATCTGAACCTACATTTTACAGGAGAATTTCACCCATATGATAGATTTTTGTGATATGGCTTTGCATTTTTATAATACAAAAGCAAACTATCCTCATTAAAAATGTTTGTCCAGGTTCATAAGAATAAGCAGCAGCAGAGAGGAAAAGATTATGATTCATAAGCTCAACTTCAAGAAGTAACCATTGTTAACATTTTTACTGATTTCCTTTCAGGTTTTTCAGACCCAGTTGAATCTTGACTGTTTCTTGGGCCAAATAGTTTCTGGCCAAAACGTTTCTCTGCACTAGAAGGCAGGATCACAGGAGAGGCAGACACTTTCCTATAGAGTGTCAAGCATTTTGAGTGCGACACTGGTGAATTTTGTCTGCAGATAATTTTAGTTACTTGGGCAATAGTTTCGTTTATAGCATAGATCCGGATTAGGTTAAATTTAGTTTGAGTTTAGAATTAGAGAGCTACATTGTAGTTACAGACAGGAGAGGAGGAACATCATGTTCTAAGTTAAAATAAGATGTCTGAATGTCACAATCTGGTCACACAGGAGCTCTGAAAAAGTCAGCCAAAAGAGACCTGGACGGGTACTGCTGAGTTCTTAAGGGAGGAGAGGTAGTGTTTTGTTGGAGGGACACTGTCGGTCAGCTAGAGAGAGGCCAGGGGACGTGGTAAGGGCATGCTGTCAGCAGTGTCATAGGCACAGAACTGGGTGGCTGGCCAGATCACAGAAGGGGGAGTCTCACTTTTGGTCAAACATTAAATGATGGGTGTGAGTGTGTGTTTTCTTCATGTGGAATCTCTGAAGTGAAGTAACTTCTTCACTTGAGTGAGGATGCCTGTGTAGGAGCTGGTTTTCCTTTAGGCTCCTCAGAAGCATTTCACTCTTATGGGACTTTGCCTGCTCTGTGCTGCATCCATTAGTGCCCTGTGCCACTTGGGAAGAGGGCCCATTCCCTGTCACTGGGGAAAGGACCAAACTGTAGGCTGTGTCAGCCGTTTGTCAGGTGTGCTCCAAGGAAAGGCCCAGGACAGAAGTCTCCCTGCACTTACCCACATGGTTGGCAGCTCCATTCTGCCTCTCGTTCTCCTCCACCTGGCATTTCTTCTTGGCAATCTTGTGGAGAATTGAAGCCTTTTCTCTGAATCTCCCTGAAGTAAAAGAAAGTGGCAAAAAAGAAACGGAGTGAGAAGGAAGATTAAGAGGGAGACTTGTGGTAACGGGTCAAGCGCCGGCAAAGCATGCGTGTGGCTTCCTTCATTATGCCGCACCATCGCAGGGACCTCTCCATTCTGTCCAACCCCAGTACCCTACGACCTGCATGAAGAGTTCTTACCTTGTGGGTTCTTCAGCCTCGTTCTCTATTTGAGAACCTCGAGCTGCTGGGCCATAGGTGAAAACTTGACTGGAACCTCTTCTCTTTCCTCCCAATTGCTCACAGAAACAAAATGAGCGCCCCAAGCATCCCTAGAACTTCCCCCCGCTGCCCAGATCCAAAGCAGGTTTAAAGAAACAGAGCTGCCCTGGAGACATAGCCACTTCTCCACTTCGAAAGGCTCATCCCAAATTGGCATTTGGCAACGAGCTGCGAAGGAAAGCCAAGCCCAGGGGATCTCTCATTTGACTTTGGTTCCCAAACGTGTATCAAAATTAACATGGAAGTTTCTAGACAATCAGAGCAGGCATTGCGGCTTTTCAGATCAGCCGAGTCAGCTGCAGTTAAAGTGCCAAGGAGGTGACTGGTTCCATGTGGGGACTCAGGGCAAAGAATGATCAACTGAACACAGCACGTAATATCAGTGATGAGACACTTTGGGAAAAGGTGCTGCATAAAAAGAATACTCTCAAAGTTATCCTTTTAAGTAGCTGTACAACAAGTGTAATGCTTCATTTGTTCATTATTGACACAATTAATGGGTAAATGCATGCAACAAGCTCAGAGATACAAAAGCAAAAACAAAAATTAAAAAAATATCATGCAAAAGTGTAGAGCTTAGGCAAGCAGCACATTGTTCTTTCTTTTTAACTCTTTTTTTTTTTTTTTTTTGCCTGGGGGAACATTTATGGTACAAAATAATTTAATCTTAAACTAGCTGACATTGCCTAGATTCAGAGATAAGTCTCCCAAACACCACAACTCCTACGATTTTCCCACTAAAATAATTTTTGGTTGTGGGCTGAATGCTGCCTATTGATAGGGGATCTCTTTCTGCTTTTCCTGTTAGAATCAAAACCAGCCAAAACTAAAATGTTTCTCCTAGAAAGTCTCTCCTCTGGGGATGGGACATGGTAGGTCAGCATCCACTACCCCTTTTGTCCTCATGGGTGAGAATCATGACATATCAAGGTGGTGACTTGTGCAACTGGTCAGGAGTGAACAGACCTGTAAGTTAGAGTCAGATCCATTAACTCTAATTCAGGAGGTGATAGAGGACTGAGCCCTTCCTTCTCACGGCTCTATCAGTGATAAATCTAGACACCTTGCTACCACAGAGACAACCTCTAGGACAGAAGTCCCTGAGTGTAGGTAATGACTGTACATCAGGGGCACCTTCTCAGAGGAAGTAGGCGGGGAACACCCACGGAGAAGAGGTCCGTGTGCGGCTCAGGCTTCATAAGGAATGAGAAGGAAGGATGAGGTGATGGGTATGTATACACATTCTTGAGGAATATCCAAGATCGGCATTCAGTTCACCATTCTGGAAGGTCACTTGAGTTTGGTTATTTCTACTGAATCTTCAAGGGAAACTGGGAAAAAAAAGGGGAAAGCTGAGGACTAGAAAAAGGAGATAAAAAGAGAACAGGAAATTTTAAGATAAGAGAGAGAAAAAAGAAGGGATATAAAGAAGGAAGAGGTAGGAGGGGCTGTGATTGCCTGGAGCTGGCCCAGCAGCATGGATGCAGAACACTTTGCTGACTGCCAAATCCAGTCTTCTTTGAGGACTGGAAAAACAGATAATAAGAATGACCTCCAGTCTTCTCCAGCCTTAAACTTAAAGAAGAGCTACATCTTAGAGAAGACAACTGCCAAAAGTCCTCAATTCATGTGACTTTTTAGCTCTGAAGAGAAAAAAGGAAGTTTATGTGATGCTTCTACTAATAATACATTATTCCACTGTCATCTCGGGGTCATTCTTTGAACTTTATGAAATAATATGAACAATATTTTCTACTTTAAAAATATATATAAAACAATAATAAACCAAGGAAGCATTCTAAAGAGGAAAAAAATAAGCCTGTGGAAATAAATCCTGAAATAATAACTCCATTCAAATAATGTCCTAAAGTAAGGAATTATGGAAGAGTCGATATTGATAGAAATCAACTACTCACACATGGTGGTCACAAAAAATCTTTTCAGAGCTTAGATGTATGCTAGAGAGAAACAAGAATAAGAGAGATCCATAAGCGAGTAAGGGTTCAGCCATTCTCTGCTAAGAAGAATGTTTCAGAACAGTACTGGCCACCGTGACCCATGGACTAATTTCCCAAATTCTCCAAAGGAGGACTAGGAGAATAGGACGGAAAATGAATTGGAATTTCATAAGTTCTCAAACATTTTATAGGTTGGTGAGGGGCTTCTAGATTGCCTATTACTATTTAGCACCTTGGATTTTTCTTCCTTTCTTTTATTCCTTTTTATTTGAGAGTTTTTTTTTGCTATAGGGCACATGGACTCGCCAGAAAGACAGAGAGAGATAGAGAGACAGAAATTGAGAAATCACCCTCCAGGGAGGAAAGCCACGCCGCAATCCCTTCTCCTCCATTCTCCTCTGGGGATCTTGGGCACGCACGCACACGTGCCCGGTGTGAGTTTAAGCCGCCGGGTCCAGGACTCGAACTGCAGTCGACTACGTGGGAGTCCAGCAACATGGCCATTATGCCAACTGCTAGTCCCTAGTACCTCAGATTTTTCATGCTATTAGAAAGTAGGAGGGATTGAGTCAGCCCATGGCCTAGTGGTCATGTGAATTAGATTCCATACAGCTAACTGTGTGGTTTGAGTTCTGGACCTGGAGGCTGAAAAACATGCTGGGCACGTGTGCACACAGGGCCAGAATTCCCAAAGGAGGGAGACATGGGGGAGAGAGGATTTGCCATGACCATGCCCCCATGGGGGGTGCTCTTTTGCTTTCTCTCCTTTGTCTCACTCTGGCAAATTACTAAAGGAGGAGGAGAAGGAGGAAGAGGAGGAGGGATTAGCAAATAAGGCTTTAAATAAAAAAAGATTTGCTCTTGAGATCTAGACCTCAGGACAGCAAGGCAAAAGGAGCAGAGTCTGGCTGGGAAGCTATCTTCTTCAGTCTTTGTCCATTTCTTTAACTCAACCTGTTCTCCCGCCCATTCTTCATCCCAGCTATCATGACCTAGAAACAGTTCTGCATTCTAAATGCTGATCATGGTTGATCTATGGCTTAGTGGGATTTTCCTTTAAAGATTAGTTTCTAGAAAGACTGTAGTTAAAAGCCATTTAAAAAATTCAGCACACATATGTATTCCTTAAGGGTGCCGGGCAGAGCCTGGCAAAGCAAGGCATGCTCACTTCAGCCCATCAGGCACCTCTGTGCTGTCACAGGGCAACTTTTGAGAAATGCTGTGATGATGAGGCTCCTAAGACAAGAATGGGCATGAGGTCCCTGGGCCAGAAGCTAGGACAGAACCTGTGATTTTCAAAGTGGCCCTCTGTGCCTTGAGGTCGGAAGACAGGACATCTTCAGGACCCGCTCAGCCCAAACCACAGGCTGGGGAGAATATCGAGGAGGGTGCGAGAGTTGGAAACAACACAGTATTGTGCTCAAATGGATGCAATGTAGAGGTATGCAGATCTGAGTTCAAGTTCTAGCTCTTTCCCTGGCTCTGCTGGGTGCCGTTTGGTAAGGTCCTAATATTTCTGAGATTTAGCTTTACCCATCTAGTGTACAGGGTTCCAGTGTTTTGGCTCATGAGTTAAATGTAAGGTGTAGGGGAGAACATGTGTGCGAAAGGCTTAGGAGAGTGTGTATGTCAGAAGAACTCTGTAAACAAGAGGAAAAAGAGACACAAACTACCAACGATCTCAGGGGTGAGCATGACATGGGCTTGAGGCACTGTAGGAGGATCGTTTCCATGTTCTGCTCCCCAGTCCACACAGGCAGTACTGGAGAACCAGCCTCATGCAGACCCAGTGGTTTAAGCATCCGGGACTTGCTGGACTGGTGTTCAGGTTTCAGTGCATCCTCCCAAAGTCAGCTCCGAAACCCATCCTAATGGGACCTCGAAAGGTTCACGTTAGAGCCTTCTGTAATTGAGAAGGACACAGTGATGGAGTAGGCCTTCTGTATCTTAAACATTCTCACCTTTGTGATCTTAAAGCGGGAAGGTGGTGATTGGTCCTTTCCCCATCACCACCAAGGACAGAAGGCAGGCCAGGCAACTATTACTGCTGCTTTCAGGCTTTTGATAGCTCACACGAAATTCTGGATCATGAGGTTTTTAACCTGTTTGTGTCTGGGGTTCAGAAACTGCAAGAGGATAAGAAGAGCACTAGCTCTTACAGTGGTAGGAGTTCAATGGGCCAATGTGCACCAAGTGTTAGCAGGGCCTCTGACATCAAGTAAGTGCTTAGGAATTGTTACTCGAAAGGGTATTATTATGGAAGTGAATGGCAGGAAATTCTTCCCATGAATTGCTGAAAATAAGAAGGACATTTAAAATGGAACTGGTGCTTAGCAACCTCAGGTGCAGACATTGGTGGTAAAAGAATTGCTTAGATATTTTAGGTTCAGATTCTATGTGGTCATAAGGGTGGCTCGCCGGGGCTGATCTAAGAAACAATCACAAAACTTTGTGCCTGGTGATAAGAATCAAGATATTTTTGGGTGCTTTTCAAGGGTGAGTGAAGGAGGTCTGAGTTTTAACATGCTTTAGGGCAACCTTGAAAAATATACTGTGTTGTGGAATAATCCCTTAAGGGGCTGTATTTTTATATAGCTACAGATAATTGTATACTTAACAAAATCTCGGAAATAGCAAACTCTGTTCAAATCGTGAGGCACCTACGTCAAAAGCGAGTACACAATTTTAATATAGTTTAGCTCGGTCTGAGAGTTGCAGAAGAGTACCAGCTGAGTGTCCTCAGAAGCGTATGTGTTGAGGGGGTGGAAGGGAAGTGAGGAAGGAAAGGGGCCAAACATAAGAACCAATTTTGAAAAGTAACCAGCAATCAAAATCTTTGACCAAATCATTCTGACATAAAACAGAAGCCCCACGCTGCATGGCGAAATAGCCCTTGGAGAATCTATCACTCAGAGGATATACATTTGGCTGCTGTTCTGCTGTTAATGAATTAAAACAGCTCCTTGGAAAATTTTCACGTCTTTCCCACCAAGCCTGCGAGAGGCAGGGTTACAAACGCCTTTTGGGCCGGTGATCAGCTTGGCTCTTGGCTGCGATAGAACATTCTGAGTCCCAGCATCTCAGAAGAGATGGGACGGAAGTGGATGCCTTGGGAGCACACACACACCATGCTGAACAGACCAGGATTTGGGAGAAGAAAAAAAATGAAACAGAAGGGAAAACTTGAAAATAGTCTTGTAAAATCTATTTTTGTGTTTTCAGTTCAGAGCCTTTCCCATCTCTTCTCTGAAGTTTTTGGCTTGGCAGGTAGCTCAAAAGGAAAAAGTATGCTTGAACTGTCCTCCCATTTATTCCTTGCCTTTTTTTCTCCGCCTGGGAGCATAGCTCCAAGTCAAGCAGATGGGGCAGCTCTAGACTGAGCCTCTCCCTTCTACCTGTTCTCTTTGTTCCCCAGGCTGGTGTCATCCTGGTATCCTTAGTGATCAGTAAATCACATCATGCCACTCACTTATCTGTGCAAAATCCTGTGGTGACATTCCAGGTCCTTGGTGAAAGTCAAGATGCTGCAAGACTCTTTCCAATGAGAGTCAACCTGACTGCCTTGGCTTGGTCCCTTAGCCCTCTCTTTGCTCATTCTTTTCCAGCATGCTAGCCTCCTTGCTGTTCCTTGAAAACACAGCACTGGGACTAGCAGTTGGCATAGTGGCTATGTTGCTGGACTCCCATGTAGTCTACCTCAGTTTGAGTCCCGGACCCAGTGGCTTAAACTCAGGCCAGGCGTGTGTGCGTGTGTGCCCAAGATCCTGAGAGGAGAATGGAGGAGAAGGGATTCTGGTGTGGCCATCCCCCTGGGGGGTGATTTCTCACTTTCTCTCTCTCTGTCTCTGTCTTTCTGGATAGCGCTCACGCCCTATAGCAAAAAATATCTCCCTCCAAAAAGAAAAAAGAAAACATAAAACAAAACAAAACAGGGCACTATCCCACCTCAGGGCCGTGGCAGTGCCTGGTCTCTCTACCTGAATGTTCTTCCCCCCAGCGATCCAAGGGGCTCATTCCCTCATCTCCTTCAAGGGTTTGTTCAGATGTCACCTTCTCATTGAGGCTTCTCTGAACCGCCTGTTTACATTAGCAGCTTTTCTCTCCAGCACTTCCTGTCCCCAGCTCATTTTCGCTAAAGCAGTCATCACTGTCTAATATGAAATAGCATTATTGCTATTGATTACTTGTGGCTTTCCACTAGCAGACAGGCTTTGGAAGGGCAGGGATTTTCATTGATTTTATTCACTGCTGTATTCCCAGCACCTAGTGGGGCTCAATAAATCCTTATGCTTGTGGTTTCTAGCCAAGGAGATCAGGTTATAAATCATCAACGTGTTTCCTGTTGGCTAATGATGCAGAGTAAATCCTTTCAGAATCTCCAAGCCCATGGCTCCAGGGGGCTGAGGGTCCACCTATGTGACTCCAGGAAACTTCTAGAAATAAATAGGAGAAATGGGGGTGCATTTGGTGTTTATCCTTTGGAGGTAGAAGGCAGAGGGATATACCGGTTGTCTCCCTTCTGCACATTTCCAAGGCTATGAATGTGGATGCAGAGAAGAGGAGATGCGGCGAGCACTGTACAGAGCAGGGCAGCCAAAGCTAGACCTTGGCTCCTCCTTTATTAAGCTGCTCCTCATTTGTCAGGGCATAACTCAAGGTCCAACCTGAAGGTTTCTCTGCTGACACCCACCCCCTCTGCTTCCCAAGTAGAAATTCATCATTCTCCTGGCACTTTGATGGTATCTTTGATACAGTCCTTATTTCAGCCTGCTGCTCACATGTCTGCTTTCCCCTGCCGGTCAGGCCTCTCTGGGGGGAAGGGACCTTCCCTCTGCTACCTTTGTATTCCCCAACAAGGGTCTTAGAATAATGCCTGGCAGTCCTATCACGCATGTGATCGCAGTCAAGCTCTCACTTGATCAGCTCCCCTGGGAAGCATGAGTTTTTTTTTTTTTTTTTCCCAGTACAAATGACAATATTTTATCCCGCAATGTTAAGCATACCTGTGCTATGGACTGGGCACGTTTGGTGAATAAGATAGATCTAGCCAGTGTTGTAGAGATTAGTAATGGGACTTCGGACTCGGGCTGTGACAGCGAAATCCTTCTTGGAGGGTATGAAAATGCAGAGAATAATAGAGAAAGACTTTTATATATGATGCTACCTGGCAGCTAGAAGAAATGGATCTTCTTCCGTGCTATAAACTGTCTTTATGGAGAAGGTTATTTAACCGATACGGTTGTCTCCAACTCAAAGCACCAAGAACATAGAATTTTATTTATTCCTAAATGTTTTTTAAATTTTATTTATTTTATTTTTTTATTATCATCATAATCTTGTTTATATTACATTGGATTGCATATAACTTTACAGTGTATTACATGGCTTTTTCAAAAGGGAATGCCATGCATGTCAGCCAATACAGAGACAGTAATCTCCCCACTTCATCATTCAATATCTTTTCAATGTTTTCCCAATCATTATTATTATTATTCTAATTATTTTTTTTAAACCAGTCAATCACTATTTCTCAGTTTGCTTGTAAAAAGACTTTACCCATCATGAAATATTTCTCAGACCAACCCGGTTGAGAATACTTACATGTCATCATTAACAGGTAATAAGCCATATCTGTTTCCCACTAATGGTCATGCCTCTCTATTTGTTCTCTTGCTATCTTTCTCTATCCTCTTCTCTCCAACCCCCCTAAATTTGTTTTTTAAGTACAATTTCTAAATTATTTTTTCTAACTTTTATGAAGCATCATAGAAACCATTTATTATAAGGCTATATTGATATTAATGAAAATTAAACTACCATTATAATCAAGTATTTTGTAAAGTGTCTTCAGTAAATATTTTGTGACTGAAACATAGAGAGATGATGAACATAATTTAATTGTCATAGACACAATCATAGGACTAGTTTCTGTAGCTAACAAGAACATATACATAGCTATATCCAAGTGGTGGCTCAATCCATCACACAAGGAAATGCAGCAGTCATATTTCTTCTTTAAAATTTACTTTTTCTCTCTCATTCCCTCTACATTCATTTATTGGAATTATTTTGTAAGTAAAACCTGGTCATATCCCTTACTTATATGTTTAATTATTTATTTATATAATATATACATGTGGATATTTCTTTTATTCTATTGATCTGTTATTTATTTTGTTAATCTGATTGTTCTAGCTTTGACTATTGGGAGCTTTCAGATTGGTTTCTTCTTTTTTTTTTTTTTTTCCTTTGGAGAGGTTTTTGCTATAGGGCATGTGCACTCGCCAGAAAGACAGAGAGAGACAGACAGAAAGTGAGAAATCGCCCCCCCAGGGGGGATGGCCATGCCACAGTCCCTTCTCCTCCATTCTCCTCTTGGGATCCTGAGCACACACGCACACGTGCCCGGTGTAAGTTTAAGTCACTGGGTCCAGGACTCGAACTGCGGTCGACTACATGGGAATCCAGCGACATAGCCATTATGCTAACTGCTGGTCCCTTCTCAGATTGGCTTCTGTGTTCAGTCAACATGCCTTATGCTTTTCACAGTAGCTTTGGGTATCACAAGATGTTTTAATTTCATCTTCAATATTTCTTTTTTTTTTAAAGGTTTTTGCTATAGGGCGTGTGCGCTCGCCAGACAGACAGAGAGAGACAGAGAGATAGAAAGAGAGAAATCACCCCCTAGGGGGGATGGCCACACCGCAATCCCTTCTCCTCCATTCTCCTCTCGGGATCTTGGGCATGCACGCACACACGCCCAGCGTGAGTTTAAGCCACTGGGTCTGGGATGCGAACTGTGGTCGACTACATGGGAGTCCAGTGACATAGCCATTACGCTAACTGCTGGTCCCTCATCTTCAATATTTCTTGCTCCCGGCCTACAGAATAATCAGTTCTCCAAGAAGCACTGGTTCCTTATATTTAAAAATGGTATTTAAAAAACAAGATCTGGGAATTACATGTGCTTGCGGCTTCTCAGGTGTCAGTGATCCTCAGTCCAGTGAGTGGTCAGTGCTAAAACATACAGGCATGCATACTGAATCATGCATACACACATCTGCATTTATTTCTCTGTCTACATCTGTATGTCTTTATCTATTAATGGCTTTCCTGCTTTAATTTCCTCCATAGAAGTGACCAGCACATTCTTCTAGCAACTTTGTGCTCCTGTTCTATTTAAATATTTGCTGCACAAGTAACCCATTCCTGTGCAAACAATAAATTACAAATCTAATGACTTTTCATATTATTCAGTTGTTCCCACTAGGATTTACTTCAATAATTTTATAAATCATCAATGTGTTTCCTGTTGGCTAATGACCCAGAGTAAATCCTTTCAGAATCTCCAAGCCCATGGATCCAGTGGGGCTGAGATCCACCTGTGTGACTCCAGGAAACTTCTAGAGATAAATAGGAGAAATGGGGGTGTATTTGGTCTTTATACTCTGGAGGTAGAAGGCAGAGTATGTAAGAATGACCTTTTTTTTTTTTTTTTTTTTTTTTTTTTTTTTTGAGAAATTTTTGCTACAAGGCTCATGTGCTTGCCAGAGAGACAGAAAAGGCAGAGAGACAGAAAGTGAGAAATCTCCCCCAGGGGTGATGGCCACACCACGATTCTTCATTCGTGGGATTTTGGGTACACACGAACACATGCCTGACATGAGTTTCAAGCCTTTGGATCTGGGACTCAAACTATGGTCAGCCACACGGGAGTCCAGTGACGTAACTATTATGCCATCTGCTGGTCCCAATAATGACTTTTGTTAGACCTCTCCCTTATCTCTTATTTATGTATTCAATTATTTATTTATGTAGTATGTACATGTGATATTTATTCTGTGGGCCCATTATTTATTTTGTTAATATAATTGTTCCAGATCTGACCATTGGGAACTCTTTCAGATAGGGTTTAGTCACAATGCCTTACTTTTTCAAATATTTCTTTACTTTCATGGCATCACAAGATATTTAAATTTTATCTTGGCTATTTCCTGACTTAGGCCTAGGAAATAATCACTTCCTAAAGAAACACTGGCTCTTTGTATTGGGAAAGAGCTACCCATAAAGAATAGAGCTGTTCAAATGTACACTAGATTCTACCCTCCTCACTGGTAGGGTCACCATATCAACGGAAATATGAACATGCTTTTAGAAATATTTTGGGATATTTCCATTGCTTTTCTAAAGTTGGTATCCAAAAGATCTATAGTTTATCTTTTCTTTTTGTTTCCAATTTCTTATCTCCCCATGGACCTTCCCTAATAGTCATGTTCAATCTTCAGTTTTTCCCTCCCCCCTCAGCATATAAACAGGATCAAATCTGTCTCGACTTGGTCAACTTTTTCTTGCCTTCAGGTTTCCCACTGGTGTTGCCTTCTATTGCCTTCCCTTCACAGCCTCTCAGTCTATGTTGGTGGCCTCTACATCCTCGAGGCTCCTTTGATCACGTCTTTCTGTATCTGATATTCATCAGCATTACTCCATGAAACTTACCCCTAGTCATGTAACTTGATCTGTCAGTGGCATCTGATATTCCCCCAATCCTCTCCTTAAAATCTTCTTTGATTTCTAGAGCCCCCTAAGAGCCTTTAAATGTCAATATTCTTCAGGACTCTCTCCTTGTTCTTTCTTTCCCACTTCTCACATTCTGCCCAAAGATACTTGAGCATTAATGATTCCTAACCCAGGCCTTCTTATCCAGCAAACTTCTGAACATCTTCACCGAGAAGTTCCTCTGACAGTTATATGCAACATGCCTCAAACTCCAAATGGCATCTTCCTTCCCAGGAATCTACTCTTTGCTTGTATTTTCTATCGATGGCTTCCATACTCCCAGTTTTTTCCAGCCATCCTAGAAATCTCTCCCTCTCTCCAATATCTGAATAGTTACTGAGTCCTTTTGACTTTGCCTTTACTCTGTTTAGTTCCAACTTTTCCAGCTTGGATGTTGGCTTTAGCTTCCTAGTTGGCCTCTCCCTTTTTCAATTGCATCTCTCCAACTTACCACTCACATAGCCTGGAATGCTCTATATTTAATACAATTTGCCTGTCTTAATCCTTTTTAAGTCTGCTGTAGGCATCTCATCCTTCAGGAAGTTTTCCCTGGGTGCGTTTGCTCTGTCATAGCACTCTGATACTTACCCTATCATAGCAGTTGTCATACAGGATTAGAGGTGTTTCACTGACCCTCTCCCCATTTGCATGAAAGACAAGGATGCTGTCTTTCATCTGTCCCCCTGCTGCTTACTAGGCTGGCCCTCAGTAAGCGTTTATGAACATAGCAACGTTAGCACAAAAAACAAAGAAGGAGATGTTGGTGGATATATGTGGGAGGTGACGGGATTGTTTCCTGGATGAAACTATATTCTGAATTTGCTTTTGCGGGTGGAGAACGTGCTTTCCACATTGTGGGAAATCAGTTAAACTAAATCTTTGCTCGACTGATGCCATGGTTACATTTCCAAAATCTAATAGCATTTAGAATTAATGTTTGCCTATTTTTGATACACTTTAACAAGAACAAAAAATAACATAATCAGGTTTAGGCAAAACTGGAATGTTATAAACCTAAAAACTAGCAAGCAGCAGGTATCAGACAGCAGCCTGGGATGTCTCAGGTAAAGGGGCGAGCTGACCTTGGCTAAGACTGGCACTGTTTGAGAACTGACATGCTTCATCATTTTATTTAGGTCACCTGCTTTATTATTTTAGGGAGTGAATTTTCCAAATATTCCTATTTCATAAACACTGATATGAATGGCTCACACAAAGTCATTCTCAAAGGGGTTTCTCATTTTGGAATTCTGAGCCAGGTAGGGCCTGCCAGATAGAAGCTTTAAATGTCTTCCTTTTGTTCCTACTCCCTTGAATTCTCTTTATGTAAGAGCAGAGTGAATAAAGGATCACTTACTAAGTGATAGTCCCGCATATACCAAGGTCTGCCTACATTTGACCTATTCAGAGTCATTTTGTTAAAGCGCAGACCCTGGGTATGTCTCTTTACAGATGTGACATTAATCTATCTACTTGGGAAGAATTTTGATTTGTTCATAGCATCTGGAAAAATAGTAGTTGCTCAATAAATAGGTTACATCATTACTATGACCCATATATAAAAAGCAGAGCCTAATAACATAGTTCTTTCCTATGGTAAGGTTATATATATATATTACCCAATTATTTATCTTGATATGAAGTGAAAGATTTTAGATTTGGCTAACATTTATTTTTAGTGGCAGCCATGATTTCAAGTACATATATCATCTCTCGTCACTTGGATTTCATATGTCTATTAATTGTCACTTGATTTAAGTTCCTAGTTTTTAAATTTTTTTTTTAAACCACAAATTCACCTTGTAATCTGATACCTGTGCTTCTCATTTGAAATGTGGATTTGCAACAGAAGTGCCAGCACATGCTGCGAGTCCTTAACTAAAGGCTTAGAGACCCATGACTAAAACGAAATGATCTGGTTCATTTCATATTTAATCAAAAGAGAAACTTACCATGCTTAATTGAATATGCCAGTCTCCTGGTATAACAAATTCCCACTATTTTGTTTTGTTTTGTTTTTAAAGAGAAAGCTTCACATGTAGAGTGGAATTATATTATTAATTTATAATAACAGTATTCGAGTTTGACTGATGAGGGCAACTGAACATTTTCAGCTCTAGGAATGTCAGCAACAGACAAAAAGCGGCATCCACAATTTGCCTTCTGCTGCCATTTAACACCTTCTACATATGCAATGTGGCAAAATCTGCCTTTACTTGCCAAGTCCAATCTTTCTGCTTTTACTGCTGACAGCTTAGATCACGAAAATAAGATGCAATGAGGTTTGAAAAGCTGGATGTATTCATGAGAAGAACTCCTTGGTTCTGGTTTTCAGGAAGACTGTGGCTTTACCCACACAATTGATTTGGTCTTTCTGACAGATGCTGTGCTGGTTACTAACTAGTTCATCTGGTTATACACACCAACGAGGCTGCTGTCTTCCCAAGATCCAGCCCCAGGGAGATGCTTGTAAGAATACATCACTGAAGAAGTTGTGTCGTGTCAGGTTGATAACTGGTGAGTTCAATACAGTCACTTTTTGGAGAAGACCCAGCTTTACAGAGAGCATCTGTTCAAGTGCCCAGAAAAGCCCTCTGTTAACAGCAGGTTGGACTGAATGAGTTAAACCATAAACTTGGTAAATGAAATGTAACACGATATTGGAAATGGTGTCTGTGCACAACAGGAGCTCCCTGCTTTGGTAATTGGAGGGTAGGAAGTTAACTTGCCGTGTGCATCTCAGACTTTCTATAGGGATATCAATGTCTTGAGGTAAGAAGGGCACATGCTGCGGTGGAAATTGGATACTCTGTGTAGGAGGAACAGCCTTGTCATTTAATTTAGAGAGGACAAATACTTCGATCATAACTGCACCCTGGCTTTAATTCACCTTTGGTAAAAATTCAGGTTTCTCAAACAAGTAAACGAGAGAGAACATAGGTCTATTATAAAAGCTTACCTGCTTTGTAATGAAGTCAGTTTGAATCTCTCTTCAAAGGACTTATTTAAATTTGATGTTTGATGTTTGAGGCTGTCTTATTCAATTAGTGAGAACAAAAATTGGTGCATTCCTTTTTGGGGCAATTTGGCAATGTCTCTCAAAAACTGAAATGCATGTACTTTGTGATTATTTTTTTTAAGGAATATATATATATATATATATATATATATATATATATATATATATCTTCTACTCAGTGGAGCCTATTATCTGGGCAAAAAAGGTGCTCATGTAGCACTGTTATAATAACTAGATAAATAAACAGAAATGGAAATATCCTAAATGTTCATCAACAGGGGACTAATTGAACCCAACAGGGAACAGGAATGCGATGGAATACTATGCTGATATTAAAAACAATGAGGAAAATCTAGACGTGCTAATATGGAAAGCTCTCGAAGATATAATTAATATAGAGAAGCCAGTTACAAGAATGTATAGAAAAAAGAAACTAAGTTAAAATCTAATAAAGAATGAATGGAAGCTTGAGTAGAAGGGAGACTTATTTTTATTATTGTTTCTTATATAGTATTTACTTTTTACCTCTGTGTGTAAGAGGTACTTTTTATACTTTTTATAATAAAAAAGGAACAGTTAAAATTAATTTATAATTTAAAATTTCTACTATGGTATAAGTTTGAATTTGTAACTAAAAAGGAATATATATATATATATATATATATATATATACACACACACACACACATATACACGCACTCACACATATGTATACATACACACATATGTATATGTACATATATATATATGTATTATATACTTTTTTTATTCTTTAAAGGTCTCTTCCACAGAAACTATTTAATATACTAATTGCTATATTTAATCACATTAATAAAGAGTTTGGTCATGAACTGGGTCAAACAATTCACAAGCTTTTTGTATCAGACATGGTGGCCCAGGAACCTACCTATTACGGTCTTAGTGACAGCTTAACTAAAATTAGAGACCAAGTTTTCATTAAGTAGACTTCAAATCAATCCAAAATACAAGATCAAGTTTTCATCAAGTAGACTTAAAACCACCACATTTAACAAAAGGCACTAGAACAGCATCTTGGACGTGAGAGTAGAAGGAGCATCAAGGTACCTATCTCTGAATACTCTTCAGATGGAGGGTTCTATAGCTTTGCAGAAAAGGGTGACTCTCTTCTGAGGCAGGCCATTCCATCTTTGGACATGTCTATAGGAAAGTGCTGAACTATGCTGGGCTGAATTCTCTCTAAACTAGGAAAGGCTAATTTGTTTCCCCAATGACGACTTCACCCTCAGTTGGACTTAAGAGGACTTAAGCCCCCCTTTCCTGGTGAGTCAGACTCTATGTATCCCTGTAAACTGCATTGGATCAACTGCAAGAAAAAGGCTATAGTAAGAACTTTAAAACACTGCTAGGCTGTCCCCTAACTGTATGCCACATCTCATTCATTTCCACAGAACTTTCAGGTCATCCATTAACCACTTAAACCTTAATCTCTAGATGGCTTTGAACATCCAGGACCTGGCTCAGTCTCCCACCCCTGCCATCAGTAAATCTCCTATATCCTTAATCTCTTCTCTGAATGTTCTCTTTGCCTTCTTTTTTCAGCAGAAACTCAGCAGTTTCCTGAAGGTCGCTCTTCTCCTGTAGCCCTTGAAAGCAGGAGGTGCTTGCTACTTTAAATGTACTCCCCCATCTCCTTTTCCTCCCTGTTCTTAGACCATTTCTCCTCCCTTGGAAGCACAAGCCAGTAACTCTACCATCTCTACTCCAACTGGCTTCCTGGTCTTCCTCCTTCCATTCCTGAAGATTTTTGAAACTAGGTCACTATTTTTCTCTACACCATTGCTCTTGTCACCACTAGGCAAGCTCACCCAGGTGAGCCTTACAGTGCCTGGTCCCTCACCACCTTAACCTACTCACTCGCAGCTCCTTTCCCTCTAGCTCACTCATCCATTTACTCCAGCAGTTAAGTCTCTAGACCTTGTCACTAGCAATAACCGCACCACTCCCCAAACCCTGATTTGAAGCATTTCACTTTCTGTCCATCATTCTTTCTTATCTTTTTACTGAAACAATACTTGGACCTATTATTCAGTACATTGATGCTCCCATCTCATCATTGTCTTCCTTCATAACATGTTCTTCACTTGGGTCCTGGGATACCATTTTCTCCTGTTCTCTTCCTGCCCCAGTCTCCTTTGCTGGGCCTCCCTTTTTTTCCCCAGACTTTAAACTTTGGAGTTCCCAGGACTCAATCCTTGGCTTTCTCTTCCCTATCAATTAGTCAGGTATTGTCATCCAGTTCTATAGCTTTAAATAACAACTATATATATATATATATATATATATATATATATATACACACACACACACACACACACACACACACACATATATATGTATGTATGTGTGTGTGTGTATATATATATATTTAAATAACTATCTTATTTAACTTTATTTATTTATTTTTATTTGACCGGGGGAGAGGGGGAGAGAGAGAGACTGAGAAAGTGAAAAAGCAAGCTGCCAGATCTGGGACTCGAACTGCAGTTGGCCATGTGGTAGTCCAGCACCCTTAACCACCATACCACCTGCTGGCCCTTTTATGAATCTCAATTTTACATCTAACCTGACCTCTCTTCCAAGAACCAAAATACTGAATCCACCACTTTCTCATCATCTCTATTTGATGTCTCTTTGACATCTCAAACCTAACATAAACTCTCCCTCACATGGCTTTCTCTATTCTCGGTCTTTCTTTCCCATCAACATTCAGTTACAGGAAAGAGAGATTTCCCTGTCATGGAGAGACTATAAATTGCCCACCAATAGCTATTCCCTTTTAATTTCCTAATCATATAATACCTAAATTACTGGGGACAGTAATTCATCCAGTTTATCAAATTATATTGAATGAAATATAGCCATGTGACTGAATTTTGGGCAAATTTTACTGAGAAGCTATTCATGGAAGTCTCCTTTAAAAGAAGGCAAAACTTTGGAGGAAGATTATTTTGACCCTTTCTACTTCCTGGATTGCACATGTGATAGCTGGTGCTCCACCAGCAGCCAGGTTGTACTATGAGATGCCCTTGAGATTGAACATCATATACTAGGGTGGTGAAGCAGAAGGGCGGAAGGATCCTGGCCCTTGGATTACTGTGACGCTGCCATATCTGCTATAGACTCTCTGTCTCTGGATTTCTAACACTCGAGGGAAAATTAACCTCTATTTGAAGTAAGCCACTATTAATATGGATTTCCTATTACATATGGTCAAACCTATCCTGTCTGATACATCAGTGTATATAAATACAGTCTCATCCATTCAAGCAAGGATTAAAATGTACCATGAAGGCTGCAGGTAACCCCAAGGACTTGCTTTAGAACTACTTTTTTAGAGGACACATCTTGAGCAATGGGAAATATTGTTTAATGGTATTATAAAACTCAATTTCTCTTTAAAAAAAAAAAGCTGGACTGGGGGCCGGCAGGTGATGTGGTGGTTAAGGGCGCTGGACCCACATGGCCGACCACGGTTCGAGTCCCAGACCTGGTGGCTTGCGTTCTCCCTCTCCCTTACCCTCTCTTTCTCTCGCTCTAACTCTGTCCCTCTCTGTCAAATTAAAATAAATAAATAAATAAATAAAATTAAATAAAATAATTATTCTTTTAAAAAAGGAACTGGACTATTTCACTTTAACTAAGAACATCAAATGTCTGGCCAAACTATGTGACCTTCAGTTATTTTTGTTTTTTCTGAAATAATGGGAGTTTTTAAAACTCAGCCACATGCTAATTTAGGGCTCCATACTTCATGGATTCATGGAAGACATTATTAGTGAATCAACTCAGTTAAGGGACTATTGGTTGCCATATGACAGTGTACCTAATTTCATTAAGGCAAATGTCATTATTATTTTTGCTTTTTTTTTTTTTTTAGGAGAGATTTTTTTTTTTTTTTTTTTTTTTTTTTTAGGAGAGATTTTTGATAGGGCACGTGTTCTTGTCAGAGAGACAGAAAGCAAGAAATCATCCTCCAACCAGGGGATGGCCACAACACAATCTCTTTTCCTCTCAGGACATCGGGTATATACACACATGAGACTAGCATGAGTTTGAAGCCACCTGGTCTGAGACTTGAACCGCAGTCAGGCATGTGGGAGTCCAGTAACCATTATGCCATCTGCTGGTCTCCATTTTTGCTTTTTTTTTTTTTTTTTTTTTTTTTTTTGCTATAGGGCGTGTGCGCTCACCGGAAAGACAGAAAGAGACAGAGAGACACAGAGAGACAGAAAGCAAGAAATCACCCCCCAGGGGGATGGCCATGCTGCAATCCCTTCTTCTCCATTCTCCTGTCAGGATCTTGGGCATGCACACACACGTGCCTGGCGTGTTTTAAGCCACCAGGTCTGGGACTCGAACTGTGGTTGACTACATGGGAGTTCAGTAACATAGCCATTACGCTAACTGCTGGTCCCTCCATTTTTGCTTTTGATATAACAACCTTTTCTATCTTTTTTACCTTACACAAATGAAAAAAGATTTCCTTTTTAAGTAATGATATTTTTCTGGAAATGGCTTCTGTTAAGAAGCAATGAGTTTAGGACAATGCAATGGAAACAGCCTTTTCCATGTATCACTTCTTTGTGAAATATTAGTTAGAATATGTTTACCTCCCCATATACCTACATGTACCTGTGAATTATTTATTTCCAAAGAGTAAAAAATAGCTAGTTCTGTACACTGTCATTGTATGCATAAAGAACTAGCAATACTGAACAGGCCTCTTCTCCTTTTAGTTCATCTGTTCCATCATACAAACTTGCTTTCTTTTGACATGCCTTTCTACATTTTCATTTAGAAAAATCTTATGAAGAAGTCAAGATCAATTTACTGAGAATTTCCAGAGTGAGAACGATATGAACGATAGGTATCTGCAGATGAGAAATAAGCTATGGGTTATTAACTTCAATTAAAAATTAGAGATTGTTTTTCCAAGAATATGCAGTATTAGTCTATGAGGTGAAAAGGGGATGGCTGCCCTGTTGGGAGAGCTGAGGTCATCAAAGACCATTCCAGAGTCAATCATTTGTACCTCCAGAAGCGTCTTGTTATAGAAGCAAATATAGTCCCTGGAGGAGTAAAGCTCACTAATCTATCAGGTCCAGCAAATGTCCACAGAGGAACTACTCAGTTATTATTCAGTGAACACATTAGCACAGGGGTCTGGGAAGACAGGTTGCCATCTTGGGATGCAGAAGCAAGGCAGTGGAGGCATCACCTGCCCAGTCCAATGCTATGGGCTGTGAAAGTTCCTTCCACTGTGCTGCCGCAGTACTGAGGGTCTGCCCAACATACCACTCATCTCTCTGCCTGTGTCTCACGAGGTCATGAGTTCCGTAGAAGGACTGTCTTTAGTCTCACAGGCCGTGCTCCTAGTCAAGTGTGTACCCCTGGTACATTACTGGGTGTTGATGAATGAACATGGTAGGGAATGAATGAGCAGATAAAATCCTGATGGGCTTGGAGGAGGTTCCCTGTGGCCCAGAGAGCTGCTGCTGTTCAGGTTCCAGGGTACTTGTGTACCAAGGCAGGGAGAGAAATGACTCTGAGGGCAAAGATGAGCTTTGTGAATATCCTAAGAGTAAATATTTTGTTTTGTTAAAATTAATATTTTACAGTAAAGTGTTCAAGTGTGGGTAAATGTTTTCCTCAATAGCTCATTGTTGCCTACTCTCTGATGCCCTCATTTTTAGTCTATGGTCTACATCAAGCCTGTCTTCCCATTTCCTCCATGGTAGCCTGCTTGAACTGGCTCTGTTCCTCAAGCCCACCTTGTACAGCAACCTGTATTAGAGCCCAGGGGGCAGGCTCTGGCATGATATGTTCTTGTGTGCAGAACCTACATTATCTTTTACTACCTCGGAGGCCCAGAGCAATTCAATTTGCTTTTCTGAGTCCTAGTTCTCTCATCTAATGAAATCTTTCTCTGAACTTGGATTTTCTCTTTTCTTTTTAGGGTTTTGCCATAGGGCACATGCACTTGCCAGAGAGAGACAGAGAGAGGGAAAGTGAGAAATCACCTCTTGGGGGGATGGCCACATCACAATTCCTTTCCTCCATTCTCCTCTTGGGATATTGGGCACACATGCACACACACCTGGCATGACTTTCAAGCCACCTGGTCTAGGATTCAAACCATGATTGGCCATGGGCGAGTCCAGTTCCTTAACCACTACACCACCTGCTGGCCCTGAGCTTTGATTTTTTTTTTTATCTTTATTAAAATCTGCCTTGTGTGACTGCCATGAGGAGTAGATGATGTAGAATATATATAGCCCACATACTTCGCTTGGCAAGTGGGAGGCAGCCAGAGAACACTGGTGCACCCCCATTCTTTCACCCCTCTCTCTACCTGGTGGGTTGGTAGTTGGTCACTCTTTTTCCCTGATTTATTCCACATATACTGATCCTTTAGGGACTGGTTCAAAGATCACCTTCTCCATAAAAAACTCCAACCCCTCTTCCTGTTGAAAACAATCTTTCCTACCCCTGTGGTCTGTCATCTTCTTTTGAACATCTATGGTACTTACCACTTTCTCCTCGTGCCTCAGTGATTGCCAGGTATTTTTCCTTTCCCTGGTCTACGAGTTTCATGGGGGCAAATTTCTCATCTTGTAATATTATTTCCCCAAACAACCTAGCAGAATAATGCACACCCAGTAGGCATTTAAAAATAATGAGCTGAATATGTACAGGACAATTCTCTGTATTTAGAATTCATCACTCAATTCTTTCTTGTATATATGGGGTGGCATATAAAAAAAGCATCTTTCCATTTGATCCACTGAGAGGGAAAAAACAAGAAAACATCCAGGCTTCACTGCAAATAGCTGATCTCACACAAAATCTAGAGAATTCCCTGGAAACAGTTAAAAATAATGGCTAGTCACATGGGCTATTGTAATAAAGCCCTGCTTTATCGCAGGCTAGTCACAATTTAAAGGACTAGTTACAATTTAAAAATTGTAAAAATGCTTAAATGGGGGTGATTGGTATTTCCCAAAGGCTTGCTAGTCCATAGTTATTGCCCCAAACATCTTTATCTTTCTTACACTTTCTTAAACTATATAGCATGGAAGTGACATAAATCACAGCTGTTATTACTAGGATTTTCCAGTGAAGATGTGTGGGAGGAGGAAGTCCTTGAGAATTTGAAGAAGTCTTACATGGTTGTTGTCAGGTCCAAGGTTACTGAGCTGTTTGAAGGTTTTCCAGATGGAATCTCAGAATTAGGTTTAAACCAGACCTGACAAGTGAGGAGGCAGTTGCTGAAGGATATAATTTGAGGCAGTTGGAGAACCCGCATTCCAAAATATTCTTTTTCATTAGTACCTGAGAGGGTTTGCTATGTGTCTGGAAGACTCTCTAATCTTTCAGAGGTTCTTGTTCTTGGAGAAAGACAAACCTTAGCCAGCCTTTACACAATGGCTCCTTGTGGAAAGGATTCTCTGCTCAAAGAAGTCTGGGAAATGCTGCCTGCTCCATCTCTCTTTGTGGCTTACATGATGCTGCAGGGCACAGTAGCCTATTGGAGGCTCTGAGGAGTCACATGGTAAAGAAACCTATGTAATTTAACTCAGAACTCTCCTACTTATTTAACTATGAGATCTTTACTTCTTTTTCTTTTTCCTGGTTGTTGCAAAATCCTGAATAACATCATATGAAACTGGGATTTTATAGAACATATTTTTGACATACTGTCCCAGCTACTACTAGCTATCACCAAAATGGGGATCAATTTTAGGCTAAGAATGTAATACAAAGGGACTTGCATGAGAGAAAGGGGATAGTCAAGAGAAGGATGAAGAATGATGAAGACGAGCCCTAGCAACCCCCAGACACAATCCGGCAGTCTTGCTCAGGGCCAGCCATGGTTTCCATTCCAGACATTGTTTTGTCTTTTTTTTTCTCACTTAGAAAGCCCAATTGTTATCTAGTGATACTATTAGGTTAAAAGGAGCATTTTGCATCTTCATGTGATCTTGATTGTCTGATGTAGGGAGGAAAGAAAAAGGAGGTGCTTGGACAGTAACATTTGCCCTGATAGATGTGAAAAGAGGGAAAGGAATAGACCAAAAGAGAAAGGGGAAGTTGAGGTGAGAAATGCTCTGGCAATGGGAAGTTAAGGGTGGAAGGCCCTGTACAGATGCAGTAGAGAGAGATAGTGAAGGGTCATGATAGGTCAAGTGGAAGCTAACGCACCCACCCACTCAAGCCAGGAATAAAATAACAGCTGGGACAGGAGACTTCCTTTAAGGTGTAACTGGTCTTCCTAGTCCCCGGGCAGTAGGGTATTTATTCCTACAAGTAGCTTCTACCCTTGAACCTCTCACTGCACAAGGATCTGCATTTCCTCAGTTGCTGCTAAGGGCCCTTTTTGAGATCCTAATAGTGCCCTGCTTCTTTTAGGAACATTATGGTGGTTAACTGGAAGCACAGGAGTAGCGTTACAGCAGGGCCCGGGTGTAGTGCAGAAGCTGGAGTGGGGAGGGGCTGAGAAAGGTCATCTTTCCCAGGGCTGTCAGATGTTCCAATGCTTGCATGCAAAGCAACTAGATCTTTGGCAAGCTAAGGCAACTTAGAAATACTGGAAGCTGAAAGCAAGATATGCAACACATTTGGGACTTTCTCTCTCATGTTGATGGATAAAATTACCTGATTGCCCTACCAGGATACTTTTGATTTTTTTCTTTTTTTTGGTCTGTATCAATGTTAAAGTCATGTTAATGACCCAAATGTTTCCCTAATTTACAAATATTATATATTATTCAAAAGGTGGAAGTATGTGTGGGATGGAAGAGAATGGAGCAATAGGACAACACCCTTTACAAGAATTCAAAATTTTCCAAATGCTGTTTCATAGCAAACCTCATTCAGAAAAATGATTCTGCCTGTGACAAGGCTGTGCTCTGGGTTGAAGTGGAATTCATTAGTGCATACATTTTAAAAACAATATTTCCTAAGGAAAAATGGTTAAAATGACATGCCCAGTCTCCTGGAGTGAGCTCCCCAATAGAGACAATTCTCTGTCTGGAATGGTAGCCCTGTCTCTCAGAGTGTGCTCTTGCTTGAATCAGTGGGGACCAGGGGGACTGAGGACATAACCTCATAGCCCTCTGCATCAGAATCAGATCTCCACCTGATTTGGGGTATAGGAGTTACTTCAGATACCTCGTTCCTTTGCGTAAGTCAGAAAATCACCAGAACACACGTCCCCTCTGAAATTAAGGGCAGATTGGGAGAGCATTGGATGAATGTGTTTCTATATGTTACAACATGTGGAGGAAATACTGTTGAGCCTGTGGGTGTTTATATTGCTGACACCATTTCTCTGAGTATGTTACACAATTGAGATGATGTGGATTGTGTGAATGGATAACATGATTACCCATGGTATTGCACGTCTCCAATTCCAAATAAACACAACAGCAAAAACTAGACGAAAATGCAGAAAGAATAAATCACACAATGTCACTGAAGTCATGCAAAGAAGAAACAAAAATTTAAAAATGGGCAAGCAACAGACATCATAAATGAAAAAAAGCCAATGCATACAATTCTAAAATCATTCTTACCTTCTTCAGTCATTGTGTCATAATATTTTAGTTTTCCATATGATCCAAGTTCTACAACATCACAGTAAAAGACACAAAGATAAGGAACGAGCTATAATGCAAGAACTTTGTTTTTACACATTCTTAATTAATCAGATTCAGAGTTATACTGTCAAATTCTGCAATCGTACTATATGGAGATGTGCAAACATGGGCCATGTGGCAGACAGCTTTCACGGCCCATTTTCAGAAATCACTTAAAATATATTATTCTACTGGGGGTAGGATGTGCCCTGCCTTGCAGAATAGGACACAGTTATTTTAACATCTGACAAAACAAAATACTTGGCAAAGATAGCTTCCCCCTAGGTGGAGCCTAGCTCTATAATTTTTACAGAGATAATACTCCAAGAGAAAGGGATTGAACAAGGACTGTGTCCAGGCCCTTGGAGGTCACAGACACTGGGATTTCTTGCTAGAGTAGTACCAGAAGTTCATTTCAATGCTCCTCTTCATCAGAACTATCTAGAGGATAAGGTAGGCTACTTGGGAAGACCCAAAAGAAAAAACCAGGTTTTAAGTTTCCCTTTCACTTCCTATCTCATATTTTAGACAGAAAAACACCACACAGGATGTGTGCAGTGTGCGAGAAGAGTGCTCTGGGAGGAAGAGGAAGGCAGAGTCTCAGGGAAGACCACCTGGCTCAGGTGACAGAACTGCGGAATCCCCAGATCATGGCATCACCTGCTGGTATGTAAATAGCAAGGAGCGGGTGGGGGACAGGGAGGACCAACAGCCCCTCCTCTGAGTGCAGATCACCAGACATAGTTGTAATGGAAACCACTGGCAGAAAGTGAGCTGTCCCGTCAGCTGGTAGGAGGGGCAGCTGGGGTGGAGGAGAGAGAGGAGGTGGGGATGTACCATTTCTGTTTTCTTACTTCAGTTTTAAAATAGAAACTTTTATTCTTGTTCATCTAAAAATTCCAGATTGTTTTAAGCAATGCTGTGAACAGGTTAAAAATATTTTTTTCCTGGTCATAACAACACTTTCCCAATAAACTTCAAGAAATTAATTAGACTCAAGAGATATTCCTGTGATTTTGCAGAACATTTCCATGGCCCATTAACTTGAGCAGCTGTTGGAAATCCACATATGAATCAACTTCTAATTGATGGGCTTTAGGTACAAGATGAAGACTCTAGTTAAAAAATGCAATAATAAATATTGTTGTATATTTAAATTATATATTCTATATATATATATATAGTCTTTATCCGTGTACCTAAAATTTTACCTAACACTATTTTAATACATCAATACAAAATTATGCCTTAGGGAGAAAAATCACCTTGTTTTTATGTTCCTGAAAATCCTGCCTATTCTGGCTTTTGTTAGATACATTAAGAAAGATGCAGGTATTTCAGCAAGAAATTGAATTCTGTATAAATAACAAGAAAAGTTTTTTCATGAGTCCCAGGGATTGCCTTTAGTAAAAAAAATTCATTTTTCGTGGTATTTTAAGAGTTGTAGTTTATCATATATATGCCATGGTACAAGTTTGGAATTGATAAATGATCTAAACAGATTCATAAATATTAAAAACATGTTCATAGTGGCTTCACATATAATATATGAATTTGTGTGTGTGTATAATCTTGTAGTAAGCTGATGAATTATATCAGCCAACTATTTTTTTCTTTTTGTAACTGCTCTTCCTTTCTTGAGATAAAGCAGTAGAATAAGAAGCTGGCATTCTCTATTATTTGCTTGGGAAACAGAACGTGAGTGACTCTACATCTGTAAAGCCGGTGTAAGCCATATTCTCCACAGTGAAGATGCACTGTTGCATTTTTATGGATCTGTCATTTTAGATGCAAACCTCTCTGTATGGGCACACCTGTTCTCATGTATAATCCCAACTGTCAAACATCTGCTTGTGGCAGATGATATTATTCTTAACCTCATCTCTTGTGGAACCAGGTATAAATAAATAAATGCAATTATATTCACTCATCAGAACTGTTCATGTCTGACAAAGCTCACACGTTCTTGCCATTGTGGCAAGGTCTAGATTCTTTCTTAGCTGCTTCCTTGGGTGATGAATGGGACAGAAAGATAAGAACTGGACACTCATATAGAAAATGAAGCTAATGATGGTCGAAGAGAAGAAATAAGAATAGTGACAAGCTGAATAATAATGGTGGCAACGCAAACATAGTGAGGAAAGAGGAGACAGGAACACTATCTGCTCAAGCAAAGAGAACCATGTTTGCAGCTTACAAAAGAAAAGGCAGAAAAGAATGGAGAAGGAACCAGCCTCTTAGAATATAGTCATTAACACTGAGAGCAATGGCATGATGAGATGGTGACCTCAGCAGCAACATCCTGAGGTAGCCGCTGGAGGGCAATGACTTCAAGAGCCATGTGGTCCTCTTTCCTGAACCAGGGCTTCAGGAGGTTCAGGGAGAGGAATGTGACATGCGACCAAGACAAACACAACATGCACGCATAAGCCAGAACTCGTCACGCACCTGGCTGGTATCCTACAGCCCATGGACGCCTCATGAAAAGTGGCCACAGTCACTGTTGACAGCCTGCTGCCAGAGTGTCTACGGCACAATGAAAACTCACCTGCTCAGGACCGTGGCTCCCAATCAGCACACTCCTCAACATGAACAGCCAAGGCACTTTAACATAACTGGATTAGCATCTGAATGGGCCTAATTCGTGCTGGAGTTTTTGGAGTAGGAGTGAGAGAGTGAGGGAATGAGGGAGAATATGATTTAACGCCATCCAGCAGGGTTCACTGTATCCACTGAGCCAGGGTCTGAGGAGCAGTGCATCACCTGTGAATATCTTTCTGGATACCACAATCACGTGGTGTCTGTTCTCTATAACATTTCTCTATGAAGGTCACACGGCTTGAGAAAAAATTCCAGTTGTTGCTTGAGATAAGTCTATAATCTGACCAAGAATGCTACCGATCAGTCACCCCACTTGCTTTCATAACTTTGAATAGCTTGGGCCACAGGTGTGCAAGCTCCAAGGTCTCAAGGGGAATCGAACCTTTCATTGTTCTCCTGTCCACTTGCTTCCTGTCTTGTCAGTAATCTCACTACCTGGCTTTAAGGTACCTCTGAGTTCTTGTCCAAATTTAATGACTGAAAAAATCAAGGCAATGGTCTTGTCTTCAGTCTCAAAGAGTCTGTAAATAAGAACTAGAATTTTGGGCTCCTAGCCTCCTCCTTTCTTGAAAAGAACATGACACAAATTTCTCCTTTCAATATTGCCTTTTTTGGCTTTCTGTTTGAGGTCTCTGACATTCCCAGCCTTTTCCCTACAAATTTTTGAAGAGGGGACAGCAGAAAAATGACTTCCCACATTTGAGGTTTCAAAATTCTAATGTATAGTATTCTCAACTGGACTGAGATGTGTATCACGTTCAGTAAAGTCTCTTTACAATCTAAATAATGTATAGTGATTGAATAATAATAATAATATAATAATAATAATGAATAATAATATAAATAATAATAATAATAATAAAAATTAAAAATAAAAAACCCCAAAATTCTAATGTATAAAATAGAAAATCAATAGAAGTAGCTATGCCGAGTTCATTTTATTAGCATGAAAAATAGAGGTAGAGAAATCAATGAGAACAGCATTAATTATTTAAGTGTTAGCTGATGGAAATAAATAATGATTAACTTGTTTATTTTTTTGAAATCAAAGCTTTATTTTTGATATTGGGTTGACCTATGTGTACATCTAAAGATTAAAGTTTTCTCAGTTCAGATAGTAGTTTCTAGGTAATGCTGCCTAACACCTCTCAAAGAGGGTGTACATGAATACTGGATTGTATCACACCCATGTAATGATTGTTTCAGTAGCTCATGGATGTTAAAAATATGGGTTTTGAAATCAGGGGTGTTGGTTTGGACCCGAGATTATTAGTCACTTATTAGCTGTGTGACTTGAGCAAGTTGCTTTGCCTCACTGAACCTCAGTGTCTGAAGTTATATTAGTAAAGGGGGCATGCTTATTGTATCTACCCTATAAGACGGTGGTGAAGGGAAAATGAGCAATTGGTAATGGGAGACTACCAGTACTGCAGACATTGAGAAGAGTGAAGGAGAACCCATGAGACCTGGGGCAGGCATTTGTAGAACTTGGTATTTTTTGTTTGTTGTTCTTATTAATTTGCTAGAGGATGCATGTACTTGCTGTAAAGAGCCAGAGAAAGAGAGGAGGAAAGTGAGAAAGCACCTCCCATGAGGGATGGTCACACCATAATTCCCTCTCCTCCATTTGTCCCTTCTTTCGGGATTTTGGGCACTCACGAAATTTCTAGAGCTATGTTTTACAGTATAAACATTTTGGCTTGAAGGTGGAGCATGTGTGTATGTATGTGTATGTGAGTGTGCATGTATATTTTACATAAACCTGTGGATTTATTTTTATTATTGAGTAAAAGTGGTTTTAGAGTTTTGTAAATAGGTAGTATGAGAGAGGAATATTTGCAATTTCCCATCCCACTCCTTATAAACAGAGCACTTATATTTGTAGATCTATATAATTTTTAAATCTCTTGCAAAGTATCTGGTCTAAAGTGGTATCATTTTCTTTTTTCTCTTATCTCCTTGTATGAAAAAATGTTATCAAAATAAACATTAATTCTGAGATAAAAGGTGTCTTCTAATACAGCTCAATTTTAAGCATTTTGTTTGATTTTTATCTCAAAAAGGGCTGCTTGGACCAACAATATTAGTGACTTTCCATTAAAAGGCTTTCTTTGTTCATTATTCTTTCATATCAAATGATTATGCCAAACACAAGTACTTTTTTCAACTGAAATAAAAAAGCAACCAAACCTGTAGAGATGGAGGTTAAATGAGGAAATCCTCATTTCTTACTCAAGTCAGAAGGAAAGGAATATTTTAACCTTCAAATTCTAAATCTCACTCAAAAAAGCTTTCAAAGTACTGACTCACCACAGACACCCTGCTTAGCATTCTGTGGGGGATTGATGTTCATGTGTTAAACTTCCCTAAGAGGCTCTTAAAACATGTACACATTTGCCTGGAGACAGCTGTCTCAATATGTGGTACACATCTATGTCAACGTGAGGTGTTAACAGATATGATTTTGCCTTTGTGGAGCTCTTTTCATAGATGAATTCTCCAAGTCTATGCTAATGGAGTACATTTCTTTCTTTCTTTTCTTTTTTTGTTTTGTCTTGTTTTGTTGTTGTTCTATGAGTTTAAGTTCACTTACGCTTTTGAAAGCAAGGCAAAAACTTTGCTGGGACCAGCAGTTAGCGTAATGGCTATGTTGCTGGACTCCCACGTAGTTGACTGCGGTTCGCGTCCCGGACCCGGTGGCTTAAAACTCATGCCGGGCACGTGTGCGTGCGTGCCCAAGATCCCGAGAGGAGAATGGAGGAGAAGGGATTGCAGCGTGACCATCCCCCCTGGGGGGTGATTTCTTGCTGTCTGTCTCTATGTCTCTGTCTGTCTGGCGAGCGCACGTGCCCTATAGCGAAAACCTCTCCAAGAAAAAAAAGAACTTTGCAAATGAAAATGAAGGGTTGAACTTGTGAATCGAAACTCTCCTCTCCCCTATTCATGTGTTGGAAACTTAATCCTCGATGAGCAACGTTAGGAGGTGGGGCCTTTTGGGAGATGTTTGGTCACTAGGGCCCTGTCCTAAAGAATGGATTCATGTTCCCATAGAAAGGGCTTGTGGGAGTTTGTTTCTGCCTTGCTTTGCTGGCATGTGAGGACACAATGCTCTCCTCTTTGGAGGACAAAGTGTTCAAGGCACCATCTTGGAAGTGAAGATTAGGCCCTTTGGACACCATTCTTACTGGCACCTTGATCTTCTCAGCCTACAGAACTGTGAGCAATATATTTCTTTTCTTTATAAATTATGCCAGTATTCTGTTATAGTTACACAAAATGGACTAAGACAGTAATTCTCTATTAGCTGTGGACTGTCAAGTAGGATTTATGAGCACACACACACACACACAGCTACCGCTTAAAATGTTCACACTTGGTTTTTCATGCCCTCTGAATCCAGCCCCTTCCTAAAATACTTACTCTCCCTTTTAATGTTTTCTACAAACCCAGATGTAGTGGCTTGTGATTGCTGCAATTTTGGTCTCCCCACATGTACTTTGTCATTTAAGTACATCTGCTGATACAGTTTGGAGGTCCCAGCCCCTAAGAAAAACATGCCACATCTATAGTCAAACCAAGAGTCTGAACGATCCCTGACTCTGATCTGGTGCCTGGAGCATAGTTGGTATCCTGACAAGGCACCGGTGGACTATAGGGGTTGGGTATGTAAATATGTGAAATAGGCTGGGGAAAACAATAGGGAGTAGTGGGGATTGTGACAAACTAGACAGTGCATGCCTAAAAAGGGACAGCAGCCACTCAGCTCCAGCTGTGACCCCCATGGAAAAATACAGGTGGTGTGGTATTAATAGAAGTTTGATTATATGGATTTTTTATATGAAATCCCTTATGTTTTAAATGTTGCCAGCTAATTCCAGTTTAAGAAAAAAAATCAACCACATTGACCCCTGTTTGACTCATTAAAGTGTACTCATTGGTTTAAAATCTGTTTGCTTAGTCGAATTTTCTGACAAATATTAGTTAAATGAATGAATGAATGAACAAATGAGAATGGTTAGGCTGTTTGAACTGAAATGGGTCTTTGCTAGGCAACCCTTCTTTAGAACATTAGGGACTCTGGGGGCCAGCAGATGGCCTAGTAGTTTAGGTACTGGACTCCAACATGGTCGACTGCGGTTTGAATCCTGGACCTGGTGGCTTGAAAATCACTCCAGGTGTGTGTGTGTGTGTGTGTGTGTGTGTGTGTGTGTGTGCCTGAAATCTCTAGAGGAGAATGGAGAAGGGGCTGCAATGTGGCCATCTTCCCTGAGGGGGGTGATTTTTCACTTTCCCTCTCTCTGTCTCCCTCCAGCAAGTGCATGTGCCCTATGGTAAAAACAAAACAACAACAACAACAACAAAACAAACAAAAAAAAATAAAAAAGAGATCAGGGACTCTGACTAGCTTCCTTGTTTCCCTTACCTGGTGGAAGTACCCCACTCTGCTCATCTCTGGCTTAGGAGCAGACAGAGTCTCATCACCTCAGGCTCTTCTGGGACCACCATGGCAGAGACCTCATCAGGCAGACTGAGCTGTGATGATCCCATGGCTAATTCCCTCCTTCACGCCTATCCCTGCCTACCAGCTCTGCCATCACACAGAGAGAGAGACTGGTTTTGTTTTAGATTTTATTTTGGGGAGCAATGGAAGTTTCCCGTTAGGTATAACTGGTTCCCAACTATCTTGCAGGAAACTATCTGGTTTATGGACGATTTGGTGGAAAATACTGAAAGGTAAGTTAGGATTACAGAGGGAGATGCCAATATAATTATGTGGGAATTATTATCCTTGAACAGTGAACAATAATGTGTGGTCATTATTGTGGATCAGCCAGATGGTTCATAATGAAATGCCAGAGAGAGTCCCCAGATACTCTGACTTCATATAAATTTGTCCCCTAATTTGCAGCCTTGCTCCTCTGTGGTGTTGCTTAGCAATATCAGTGGTTACAGATTTCTGTCCTGGGAGGAGCTGACTCAGGCCTTATTTAACTATATTTTACATGCTCTGGATGATCAAGCAAGAAAAATGGGACCTGAGTGTGCTATTCCTCTGCTGTCCTTTTGAGATGGGTCAGGGAGGGGAGAGCACAGGATAGAATAAGAGGTTTCCGGAAAGGATTTTAAGAGAAAAACAACGAGCAGCCTAAGTGAAAAAATGAACCCAAACAGCGTGGTTAAAATGATTTCCTGCCTTTATGAGCACCCTTTCAGTTGTGTAATTAAAAACCTCAATAACAATCTGAAGGTAATTTTGGAACACTGATACTTTGTAAGAACTGGACCCGACACCTGGCTCTGCCACTCATTAGCCATGAAACCTTGGGCAAGTTACCTAATTTCTTTGAAACTTTGTTCCCACACTTAGGTGAAAAAGAATGAGGATAGTTGTTTCATAGGATTATGGTGAGGATTACAGGTACTTGATACATACTTGACATATACCATACACTAAATATATATATATATATATATATACATATATATATATACACACACACACATATATATATATGTATTGTTATGACTTTAAAGTATCCATTTGTTTTCCTTCAACTTAATTAGGAAGCTCCCATAGATAGCATTTTTCTGATCTTTACAAAATCAGAGTGAACTTGTTATCAGGAGACTTTATCACTATGATTCAGAGCAAGGAGATCTCATGGAACAGCATTTATTTTTGAGTCAGTAGATCTGAGTTCTAATCCAGGCTTTACTTCTTTTTACCTGTGTGACTATAGAAGATAGATACTCAGCCTTTAAAAGCCTTAGTTTCCTCCTCTGTAAAATGGGGACAGTCTGGTACTTTGCTTAATGCATCTTATAAGGACCTTTGTACAATGTTTGGAACATTGGAAGTGCGTGTGCATGTGGGAACTATCATTCTCTGATTGATCGAAAGCCCAGTGAGTGACGAGTTGCCCAGACTAACATAGTAAGACACAGTAAGTGGCCATCCGGGATTAGAACCTTATTCCGACGTTGTTTTTATGAGTTTATACTGGAGAAGAAATGGGTAAAAGAGAAAAACGACAAAAGCATAAGAAATTATGTCATACCAAAGGAAGTCTATGAATGTCATGTATAATCTTGCATCAGGTACATGGAGACTGTTGGTAACATTTAAAGAAGATACAACTCAGAGAAAGAGAATATAAAGATCTTTAAGGGCTGGCCCTGTGGCATAGTGGTTAAGTGCTGTGCCAAGGAGGCTGGATCCCACATGGCTGATGGAGATTTGAATCCCGGCCCAGCGATACTATACTTGGTGCATGCAGGCCCAGGATCCTGACAGGATGGAGAAATGGAGAAAAAAGGAGTGCGGTACAGCCAGATCCCATGCTTTCTCTCTCTCTCTCTCTCTTTTTCTCTGTTTCTCATTCTTACTCTCTCTTCCTCTGACAAGTGTATTATACCCTTTCACATTAAAAAAACAAAACTAAACCAAAACCAACCTTTAAGTTTTGGTTTTCAAAAGCAAAACCCAAAAGGGACCCCAGCTCTTCTGAAAAGCAGCATTGTCACGCCTTGGAACTTCTTTTTTTTTGGAGAGGTTTTTGCTATAGGGCACATGTACTCGCCACAAAGACAGAGACAGAAAATGAAAAATCACCCCCCAGTGGGGATGGCCACGCTGCAATCCCTTCTCCTCCATTCTCCTCTTGGGATCTTGGGCACGCATGCACACATGCCCTGTGTGAGTTTAAGCCACCGGGTCTGAGACTCGAACTGTGGTTGACTACATGGGAGTTCAGCGACATAGCCACTATGCTAACTGCTGTTCCCAATGCCTTGGAACTTTTTAGCTGTGTTTACTGGAACTTGGAGAAGCCCATCTTTGACCGATCCTCACGCCACTGGGGCATCTGCCCCAGATGGCTGTGCTACATGGTGAGTTATTTGTGATTGGGAGGGGTGCTGCAGAGTGTGGCTCATCCCCTCCCCGACACGCCTTGGAACTCTCAGGTGTGTTCTTTGGGACTTGGAGAAGCCTGTCTTTGCCTGGTCCCCGTACCATCGGGACATCCACTTCAGTGACGGTGAGCTGTAGAGAGACTGTGGCTCATCCCCTTCCACATGCCTCTGAATTCTCAGACTTCAATGTTTCCTGAAGTGCACTGTACACAATGTGCTATGCACCCCCTTCTCCCTTCCTCAATTGAAGTTCAACAGCTCAGTCTCAGGTGCACCTATTTTCTAGAAAGTGGGAGGACTGAAAATTATCCAAGTCTGGAAACAACAGTTCAGGTTGTTGGGCGATCATCAGGGAGGTAGAGCAGCAGAAAATTTGCCGATCACCTCCTCTTGCTTACCTTTGAACATTCAGAATTAACTTGAAGAATATAGGAAGAAATGTATAATTCACCTTATGACTAGAAACTATCACAGAGGCACAAGAAATACGAGAAACCAAGAAAATATCTCTCCCCCAAGGGAAAACACCAATTCCTCCTCATCCACAGACAATACTATGGAACCTGTGGAAATGTCAGATAAACAATTCAGAATATTTATAGTGACAAAACTAAATGAGATGCAAGAGAAAAGAGACAACAAACTCCAGAAGATGCGAGAGAAAAGTCAATGAGCTACAGGAGATGAGGAAGTCCTTTCATGATTTGAAAGAACTCATAGACACCATAAAAAAGAATTGAACAGAATTGTTAGAGATGAAGACTGTAATGCAGGAAATCAAAACCTTCCTTAAAAATATTAAAAGCAGATTAGATCACACAGGAGACTGAATCTCGAATGTAGAAGACAAAACTTTTGACCTAGAATAAAATGATCAAAAAGACTGAGAAAATAATCAAGAAGAATGAGGATAATATATGAGAAATTAACTGGATACCATTAAGTGACCAAACGTCCAGATAATTGGTATTCCCAGGGTGAAGAAAATAATAAGGATATTGATAATCTAGTCCATGAAATTCTGGAAGAAATCTTTCTGAACCTTGAGAGGTATTAAAAAATCCAGACCCAAGAAATACAAAAGACCCCAAATAGAATCAACCCAAGAAGATCTTCTCCAAGGCACATCATAATCAGAATGGCCAAAACCACAAAGGACAAGATACTAAAACTGGCAAGAAAGAAATGTCAAGTGATTTACAAAGATTATTCTATCAGGTTAACTTTGGATCTCTCATCAGAAACAATACAAGCAAGGAAAGAATGGGGAAATATATTCAAAGTGTTAAAGGAAAAACAATTTCAACCAAGATTACTATACCCATCAAGAATATACTTCATATGGGAGAACCAGCAGTTAGCATAATGGCTATGTCACTGGACTCCCACGTAGTTGACCGCGGTTTGTGTTCCAGACCCGATGGCTTAAAACTAATGCCGGGCGCGTGTGTGTGTGCGCCCAAGATCCCGAGAGGAGAATGGAGGAGAAGGGATTGCGGCATGACCATCCCCCCTGGGGGGTGATTTCTCGCTTTCTGTCTCTATGTCTCTCTCTGTCTGTCTGGTGAGTTGCAAGCGCCCTATAGTGAAAAAACCTCTCCAAAAAAAAAAAAAAAAAAAAAAAAAAAAAAAGAATATACTTCATATGGGAAAAAAAGGTAAAAACATTCTCAGATTCTCAGATAAACAAAACCTGCTCCAGGTCAGCTCTTTAAGAAGTGGTGAAGGGAGTGCTATACCAGGAAAACTAAAGTTAGACAGACAGAAATAAAAGAACAAAAAACAACCAAGAAAATGGCTAACTTAATGATAGGAACAAGTCTGGAAATATCAATAATAAAATTGAATGTTAATGGATTTAAATTCTCTGATCAAGAGACATACACTGGCTGAATAGATAAAAAAAAAAAAAAAAAAAAAAAAAAAAAAAACCCAAAAAACAAAAAACAAAAAACAAAAAAACAACAGAAAACCAGAAACCCTCTTGTGTTGCCTACAAGAAACACATCTCATGGGTAAAGACATACATAGACTAAAAGTGAAGGGCTAGAAAAAAGTACTCTATGCAAATAGAAATCTAAAAAGGGCTTGAGTTGCAATACTGATTTCAGTATTGCAAAAAAAAAAAAAAAAAAAAAAAAACATACGATCACTTCAATATAGGCCTTAAGACACAAACTAAGAAGAGACAAAGAAGGGCATTATATAATAGTACAAGGGCTAATTCATCAAGAAGACATAATGCTTATAAATATCTATGCACCCAACTCAGGAGCTCCCAAATATGTGAAGGAAAGTCCGCCAGATCTAAAAGGAGAAATAGGTTGCAATGTTATAATTGTTGGGGATCACAACACCCCATTATCTCCTTTAGACAGATCTTCTAGACAAAGAGTAAGCAAAGAGATACAGGATCTAAATGATACCATAAATCAAATGGACTTGATAGATATCTATAGAACTTTCCACCCTAAAACCACAAAACATATTTTTCTCATCCCCGCATAGAACCTATTTGAAGACTGATCATATGATAGCACACAAATCAAGCCTTTATAGATTCAAAGGCATAGAATCTATATCAAGGATCTTCTATGACCATGATGGAATTAAACTTGATATTAATTTTTTGGAAAAATTCTTGAAAATACACAAACATATGGAAACTAAATAACCTACTTCTGAATGACTTCTCAACTACCAAAGGAATTAAAACAGAAATCAACAGATTTATGGAAACAGATGATAATGGGTACATGAGTTTCTATAATCTATGGGACACCGCAAAAGCAGAGCAGTCATAAGAGGGAAATTCATAGCAATTAGTGTGCATAAAAAAAAGATGGAAAGGTGACAAATAGACAATTTAACATCATGCCTCAGGGAATTGGAAAAACAACAATGAAAAAATCCAAAAAATATCAGGAGAAAAGAAATAAGATTAAAACAAAATAATTGAAATAGAAAATAAGTAAACTATATAGAAAATAAATGAAAGCAAAAGCTGGCTCTTTGAAAAGATTAATAAGATAGACACACATTTGCTAGACTAATTAAGAAAAGAGAAAGGAACCAGATTAATCAAATTCACAATGAAACGGACACAATAGAAATACAACACATCATTAGAGGATACTATGAATGACTATATGCCAACAAACAAGAGAACCTGGATGAGATAGACCAATTCCTGTACACGTATAATCTACCAAGATTGAATTAGGAGGTCGTAGAAAGTCTAAATAGACCCATAACAAACAATGAGATCAAATCAGTAATAAATAACCTCCCAACAAGGAAAAGTCCAGGTCCTGATGGCTTCAATTCTGAATTCTACAAAACGTTTTTTTTTTTTTTTCTTTTTTTGGAGAGGTTTTTGCTATAGGGCGTGTGTGCTTGCCAGCCAGACAGAGACAGACAGAGAGACAGAAAGCAAGAAATCACCCCCCAGGGGGTTGGCCACGCCACAATCCCTTCTCCTCCATTCTCTTCTATTCTCCTCTTGGGATCTTGGGCACACATGCACACGTGCCCAGCGTGAGTTTAAGCCACCAGATCCAGGACTTGAACCGCGGTCAACTACGTGGGAGTCCAGTGACATGGCCATTACACTAACTGCTGGTCCCAATTCTACAAAACTTTTAAAGAAGAGTTAACCCTCATTCTACTCAAACTACTAAAGATTCAAAATGAAGGAATCCTTTAAACTTATTTTAAGAAGCCTCCATCATCCTCATCCTCAAAACAGATAAAGACATATAAAAAAGGAACTACAGACCAATATCTCTGATAAATATAGATGCAAAAATTCTCAACAGGATACATGCAAATCGTATCCAACAGCATATAAAAAGATTATTCATCACAACCAGGTAAGCTTTATTCCAGGGATGCAAGGGTGGTTTGACATATGCAAAACCATAAATGTAATACACCATATTAACAGAAAGGATGATTAAAACCATACGATCACTTCAATTGATGCAGAAAAAGCATTCGATAAAATACAACATCGCTTTATGATTAAGACTCTTGGGACCAGCAGTTAGTGTAATGGCTATGTTGCTGAACTCCCATGTAGTCAACTGCGATTCGAATCCTGGACCCAGTGGCTTAAACTCAATGGTGGGCGTGTGTGTGTGCACGCCCAAGATCCCGAGAGGAGAAGGGATTGTGGCGTGGCCATCCTCCATGGGGGGTGATTTCTTGCTTTCTGTCTCTCTATCTCTTGTCTTTCTGGCAAGCACACGTGCCCTAGAGCAAAAACCTCTCCAAAAAAAGAAAAAAAAAAAAAGACTCTCAGCAAAATCGGCATAGAAAGGTCATTTCTCAACATCAAAGTCATATATGAAAAACCTATAGCTAACATTATACTGAATGGGGGGAAGCTGAAAGCTTTTCCACTAAAAACTGGTACTAGACAAGGCTGCCCACTTTCTGTACTCCTTCTAAATACAGGGCTAGAAGTCTTAGCCAATGCAATCAGAAAAGAGAATAATATAAAAGGCATTTAAATAGGCAAAGAAGAGTTGAAAATATCTTTATTTGCAAGTGACACGACGGTATACTTAGAAGACCCAAAGTTATCCCCAAAAATATTCTTGAAGAAATAAATGAATATAGTAAACTGGCCAGGTACAAAAGTCAATATCCAAAAATCTATAGCATTTTTATATACAAACAACAAGCTGAATGAGGTAGAATTGAAAAAAAAATAATCCCTTTTACCATAGCCACAAAATATATAAGATACCTAGGGATAAACCTAACCAAGAGAGTCAAAGAGCTTCACAAGGAAAACTATGAAAATCTTTAAAAAGACATTAAAAATGACACAAAAAAGTGGAAGGACATCCCATGTTCCTGGATTGGAAGAATTAATATAATCACAATGGCAAGACATTCTTCACAGATCTAGAGAAAACAATCATGGACTTTGTCTGGAATCATAAAAGACCCTTTACTGCCAAAGCAAACTTGCTCAAGAACAGTGGGGTGGGTGGCATCTCACTCCCTGACCCCAAAATATATTATAAAGTTGTGATAATCAAACAGCATGGTAGTGGCACAAAAACAGACAGGGAGACCAATGAAATAGAATAGAGACTCCAGATATAAACCCGCAAATGTACAATCAACTGACTTTTGACAAATACCAGTTAATCCAGTAGGAAAAGGAAAACCTCCTTAGCAAATGGTTCTGGAAAAACTGGGTATCCACATGCAAAAAGATGAAACTAGACCTCCACCTTTCATCATTAGCAAAAATCAACTCAAAATTCAAAGATCTAAACCTAAATGTAAAACTACTGGTGGAAAACCCTGGGGAAATCTGGGAGACATTGGGGCAGGCAAAGACTATTAAAATAAGACCCCCAACACACAGACAATAATTCCAAAAAGAGGCAAGTGGAATTACATCAGATTAAGAAGTTTCTGCATAGCAAAACATACAGTACTTAGTGTGAACCAGAAACTCTCGAAATGGGAGAATATTTTTGTAAACTATGCCTCAGATAAGGGACTGATAACCAGAATACACAGGGAACTCAAGTGACTTACCCCCCCAAAAAAATGATTAACCTGATTAAAAGATGGGAAAATGAGCTGAATAAACAACTCTCTAAGGAAGATATATGAACAGCATAAAAGCATATGAAAAAATGCTCAACATCCCTCATCATAAGGGAAACACAGATTATAACCACAATGAGATACCACCTAACCTTTTTCAGAATGGCAAAGATTAAAAATACAAAAAATGATAAGTGTTGGCAGGGTTTTGGTGAAAGGGGAACTCTCCTACACTGTTGGTGGGAATGTAAATTGGTCTAGCCACTGCGGAAAACAATAAGGAGTTTCCTCAAAGACCTACAAATAGAACTACCATAAGATCCAGCAGTTCCACTCCTGGGTATCTTCCTAAAGGGCAGGAGATTATTCAGTTCAGCTTGCACAACTAAGTTTATTGTAGCATTATTCACAATTGCTAAGACATGGAACCAACCCAAATGCCCACGAATAGAAAAATGGGTTGAAAAAGTATGGCACATATACTCCATGGAATACTATTCAGCCATGAAAAACAAGACCCTGGCATTTGATAGAAAATGGACAAATATGGAAGATTTATTGCAGAGTGAAGTCAGTCAGGCTATGAAAGGGAGACATTGTATGTCTCCACTTAACATATATTGACTGCACTCTATGGTACAGTCTGAAAGATTAGAGGGCATAAAAGCATTGAAAATAGTTATGGACACTGGAGACAGAGTAGAAGAAAGGTGGGAGAGGGAAAGAGTGTAGGGAAGGAAATTAGGGAGAAAAGTAGAGAAATAAGACATTTGTCGGACACAGAAATGGTTTATTACCTGTTGATGATAACGTGTATAGTATTCTCAACTGGACTGGTCTGAGGTTTATTTCATGTTGCGTAAATTCTTTCTACAAGCTAAATGATGTATAGATATTGAATGTATAAATTATTAATAGTAATAATAATAAATACATTTAAAGAAGAATGGTAAAAGATACTAATAAAATTACAGGAAGTTTTGAAAAAAATTAGAAGCTCCAGTTGTGTAATCTAGAGGACAATTTCTAGTGTACGAAGGAGTCGAGTCTGAGGAAGGACATTAAAGAGAAAAATAGAGAGGCAAGGCATTTATGGAACGAAGAAATGGGTTATTATCTGTTGAAGATAACTTCATAGTATTGTCAACTGGACTGGTGTATATATGTTTGAATATTCACTTTGCAAGCTAAATAATGTGGTTGAATGCATAAAAGAAATTGAAATAAAAAAGTAAAAAAAATAAATTAAAAAAATGTTTTAAAAGAAGATGCAATAAATTACTTTTTGCCTTAACAAAAAAAGTGGCATTGTCTAGTGCCTAAGAGTGTGGATTCTGGGGTTCTGCAAATCTGGATTGGAACCTCAATTTGCTTACTTCCCTTGTGTTTTGGGGCAAATTATTTAACTACATCAACTTTTAATATTGTTATCTGTAAAATGATTGTAATAAATGTTCCTGTCTTATAGGATTGATATGAAAAACACTAAGTAAATACAAAATGTAAAGTGCTCGGCACTGGGTTTGGCATATAGTAAATATTCACTAATATTAGTTGTTCCTGTTGCTGTCATTATTGTTGCCTTCATGTGCCACAGTTCATAATTCTACATGAATATTCAACATTTTCTCTGCTCTCTTCTTTTTCATCTGAAGTTCCAGAAGAGGAAAATAATATTGTTAAAAAATACAGTTTGAATAGCAAAGAATATAGAATATTTTAAGCCATCCACATGACATTGGAATTTATTTCTTATTTCAGATAATTTTTTGATCTCTCCTAATAGCAAGTTTCTAAAACATATTCTTGATAAATTTGGTATAGTATTTACTTGGGTTAGGAAGTTAATGTCACAGTCCACAGCTTGTAATATCTTGATACATTTTTGCATTTCTGTGAGGGATGCAAAAGGTACTGCTGACCAAATTCTATCATATCTGGAGGGATTTACAAACATATTCCTTATCTAGCCTTAAAAGTGCCAAAACATTTCATTCTTTCTCTTCTTTAAAACTTCTTTTGGAAGGGCTGATGAGGAGGTAGGTACAGGTAGGTCCACCTTTTCCTTTAATAGAAATATGAATGTGGCTATATAACATGTGACTAAGATCTCTGGTTGGGGCTGGGGGTTGGGCTAAATTGATGCTGAAGATTCTATAAGCCACACCTACATCCAGCCAATCACAAAGCCCTATCAATCCCACCCCTCAATTCTGTCGTTTTTGCTCTATTCCACTGCTCCTGCCTTGGTCTGAGGTGCTTCCTACCTTGGCTACTGTAATATTTTATTTGAGCTCTTTCCTGGTCTTTTATTTTTTTTAACCACCTTTCTACTCCCAGCGTCTTTTGTCTCTTTTCATTACCTCCTTTCATATTGTTATCAGGTAATCTCTTCAAAGCACAAAATAAAAGTCTTCAAAAAGTTTGTGGAAAAAACCATAATTGAAAACACCAAGCATGAATTTCAAACATTTTTAGCACCAAAATAAACTTCTCTTAATTCCATTTTTCCATGAATTTTTGAAGTACCTTCTCACAGCACGTCTAAATCCTGCACATACTATCATTGTGTGCTGAAATTTTATGATGTCTGTTTAATCCTTCAGAACCCAGTTTCGAAGTCCTCTCCTCTGGGCAGCTCTCCCAAGTGTCCTCTTGCATTCTTAGCACTAGTCACTTTGCTCCACGTGTCTGTCCCAAGTACACTTTCGTTGTCCTGCTCATCAAATGTACCACAGTCTATCTGCCTCCTGCCCTTAGGGCAACGAGTCATTGTACTCTTTCATCCAGCAGCATTCCTGGCACTCTGCAGGTGTTCAACAAATGCTGCTGAAGTGAACTAAATCTCTATTTAAAGTGCTCTGCTAATCTTCCTTAGCCTTGCTGCCCTTGTTACTTGCCACCTCTGATTCTTTCTATTTTTGTGTTCTAATTCTGCAGGTTCAACTATGATTGTCTTTGCTATCTTTGTGGGGAGGAAGACTGTGGAGAGAAAACAAATGTGGTCTCCACTCGTGGAATCCCCTTCCTTGCTTCTGTGAATAGGAAGACTGACATCCATGTATAAGAAGTATCAGGAGAGTCCTTGGCACATAAAACACAAGATGGTGGCATTATCTTGGAAATGGAGATGGGAAACACAGCTATACAGCATGGATGCTGCAGGCTGGCTAGAGAACAACTTGGATGTCCTCCTGGATCCCATCCTGCAGCCTGGCTGGATTCAGGGGTTGCTGCCAGGCAGGCAGAATCAGTGTGAAATTATATTCAGCCATTGGGTCGGCACAGCTGGATTTCTACCCTCTAGTGCATGAAGTATCAAACAATATTAAAAAAAAAAAAAGTCCAAAGAAAGTGTGCTAGGGTGGGAGAGGAAAAGCAATAAAGTGGAAACAAAACAAAATAAAACAAAAACTCTAGTCCAAGAGCAAAAGGAAAGAAGGCAAGAGATAAGAGAGAAGTGTGAAAAGGCAAGGGAATTTGAGAGTAGCATGAACTTAAGGGAAAAAAGACTGGAAAATGGAAATACCTGCAGAGAACCCATAATATGGCAGGCCCTGTTCTATGTGCTCAATGAACAGTACTTCATTGAATGTAATTAGCCGTAAGGGACAGATTCTATTATCTTCCCTATTTATAAATGAGGAGGCTAAGTTATAAAGTTAAATATCTTGCCCAAGGTCACTCAGCTAGTTAGTGACTGAGCTGGGTTCAAAACCAGGGTGGCTAGCTCTATAGTGTCCACTTGACCATGAACTTTCCTACTCCTCCCAGAATCTATGGGAAGAGGCCCCAGTGAACGCACTAAGCAGAAGAGAGGGCTTAGGATGGGCACAGCGTGTGATGTAATCTTTGAGCTCCCAGATCAGCTTTTCTCCTGGTAACCCTCACCAGCATTGATGAGACAGGGTCAAGAAAACAACTTTCCAGACAGAAAACTTTGCATGACTTACTGTGTCACTTGTGAAAATATGGTGCATAGAAAAAAGAGAAATAACTGAGTAAAAAAATAATTTTTTTTTCAGAAATGGCAGAGGAGAATTTCTATAAGTAATTTTCTGACATGAGATTGATTCACTATGGACTTAATTCCTGCAGTGATGGCTGTTCTGACCTAGAGGTTTTGGAGTTAAAGCAAAGCTATATGGACACTACTGCTTATTTGGGATTAAGTGCTGCAAATCAAAGAAAGAAACCACTGCACACAGAAGTAGCTGCATAGGTTGCTACAACTGCATTTGTAAGGGTGAGGTTCAACAGCAGCATTTAAACTAGGTTTCAGGTAGGAAACTAGTCTGAGCAAACACTGGCTAATATTTTCCCAGGGACTGATCTATAATGGGGACTTATAAAGGAAAATGAACAATGGGGTTTCTACCTATCTTAATTAGTAACGTGAATATGTTTTATGAATAAATCAATGCATGCATGTGTGTATGCACATGCACATACATGCACACACACACACACACTATAACAAATCAATCTACATAGACCTATAAACTCTATTATAGAGACAACAATGCTCTTTACAAATGTGACTATATGCTCATGTGCATAATATGGTCTCCTTTGAGCCCTGAGACAAGCTTTAAATGACAGTTTGGTGTGGGTGAGGGAATTCTTTTCAATGGCTGAAGTGTAAAGATCAGACTTGATGGATCTGATAATGGGAGGTCAGGAGAGAAAGGGACCCTGACAGCCACTTGAGGATTTGAGTTTCCAGAGGGCTAAGGTCCAGAGGCGATTGCATAACACTGGGCAAATCGCAGGTGAAGAATTGACCAGAAAGACCTTTGGGTAGAATCAGAGAAAACTAGCTCATTACTGAATACAGGCCATTCAGTGTGCATTTCATGGAGTGAGGCCCTACTGGATATTAAACAACTAGAGGTATCTTTAGCTTAAAGCCTTTTGTTTTGGGAGAAAACACCTTTGAATACTCCCACATCACAGATGATATTTATATATCAATATACATTTCTAAAGGACAGTCTTTGCTCAAATGAAAGTGTTTTTTCACTTCAGTGATTGCCCTCATGTTTTGGTCCCAACTTAATTATACCCAGGACAGCTTTTTTTTTTTTTTTTTTTTTTTTGTAGGTTTTTACCATAAGGTGTATTTGCTTGCCAGAGAGACAGAGAGAGAGAGAGAGAGAGACAGATAGTGAGAGGGAAAGTAAGAAATCATCCCCCTGGGACCAGCAGTTACCCTAATGGCTATGTCGCTGGATTCCTATGTAGCCGACCACGGTTCAAGTCCTGGACCTGGTGGCTTAAACTCACGCCAGGCGTGTTTGCGTGCGTGCCCAAGATCCTGAGAGGAGAATGGAGGAGAAGGATTGCAGCATGGCCATCCCCCCTGGGGGAGATTTCATTTCTTGCTTTCTGTCTCTGCCTCACTCTGTCTTTAGAGTGTACACGCCCTATAGCAAAAACTTCTCCAAAAAAAAAAAAAAAAAAAAGAAAAAGAAAAAAAAAAGGAAATCATCACCCCCCCCCCCCCCCCCAGGGGCATGACCATGCCACAGTCCCTTCTCCATTCTCCTCCCTGGAATTTGGGCATGCACACACACGCACCTCATATGATTTTCAAGCTGCTAGGTCTGAGATTTGAACTGTGGTCAGCCATGTGGGAGTCCAGTGCCTTACTGGACCATGCCACCTGCTGGCCCATGGGACAGCTGCTTTTTATCTGTGGGAACGCTTAGTCCTTTAAGAGGGAGCTTCCTTTTGAACAGTTGATAGTTTCAGGGAAACAGAATAAAACTAAGTTTACAGATACGTGATTGTTGTTTTCCTTCTTCATACTATGTTTAAGCTCAAATACTATAAAAAATCAATTTTTTGGCCACATACATTGTGGCCTTTACTTCAAAGCAAACCTTTATAGAAGAGAGAGAAAATAACAGAGAGACTATTTTCATACTCTAAAACATTTATGTCAGGAAGACTATTTGCATTCTCTTATGCCCCAAATGATATTTATTTACAATGTATACAAAAAGAGATTCAATTTTTACCGTCTTTGATGTTCAAGTATGGAAATAACATCTTTTACTGTTTCCTAAGAGAGGCGCCATTTAACTTGTCCTGTGTTTGTGCTGTGAGAGGCATTAATAGCTTGCTCTCCTCTATTTAGGAACTTTTACTACTGTCACAGTATTAAACCATGGGCAGTAGATTGGATTTAATTCTTCTCCAGGAAGATTTTCCTGTTGCCTATTTGCTTATCAGACCAAGGTTGATGCAAACGTCTCTCTTGTTAATTTAAACTGATCTACAACTTGGGATAGAAAGAAAGTTCATAATATTGCCTACCAGGGATATCTTCTTCACATTTTGACTGAAGTAGGCATGAATGACTTTCTTTTGGGATCAAATGAAAGTGTATTTAGAAGCCTTTTTTTTTTTTTTTTTAAATAAAAGCTGAGGTAAATAAGCTTTGTGTTTGGTGAAGGAAAAAAAAAGCAAGTAAGCTTACTTGCAAGTAAGTAATCTAAAGGTGACTTAAAGCACATAGAAGGATGCGCACAGGTTATGTGCAAATACCACACCATTTTATACAAGCCACTTGAGCATCCTTGGTTTTTGCTATCTGTGCAGTACTTGGAAACAATTTACTGCAGACAGCGAGGGATGACTGTACATGTGAAGACTTGGGGGTCTCTCTGATCCAGCCAGTTCCTTTGCTTGCTCACACTTCTCACATCCTTTGAAAATCCACTCCCAAAGCTCATCTTCCCCAGGAACACTTTCCTGATGGCTCTTCCTCAGGGTTCACACGAGGATGTGAATTTCCTTGAGATCTGGCGAGCTGAGCTCACCTGCATGGAGCTTAATCTACACCAGCTGCCAGCTCGTGCTGTGCTTGCGCTGGAGCACTTGTCATGAGGGGATGTTCATCCATGAATGTGCTTTTACTGCTTCGGCAGTGAGGGCCTCGTTCCCTTGAACTGGTGATTTAAACGCTCCAGGAGCGCTTCTCTTGCCCCCATCGTGCTTGGCCAAGTGCAGTTAATGGTTTCAGGGCAATAGTGCTCATCCTCAATTCCAGGGAGCCCCTCAAAAGGCCATCACAGGGTTCCCAACTGCCTCTTGTCCATCCTCTTCCCCTCCCTCCTAAATACTTCAACCACAGCACTAAAACGGCTGCTTTATACTACTTCTTGATCTCTAGTGGACATACCTTTTTTGTTCTTTGCCAAAAATGTCTTTGCTTTTCCTGCTCATTTTATGTAAATTTACAAATCAAGTTATAAAATCCCATGACATATATATGTTTTGGTATTTCAGTTAGGATCAGGTTGTATTTAGAGTTTAATTTGGGGAGGATTGACATTATTTTTATAATATCTTAGCATTTATTTAGATCTTTAAAAATATTTTTGAAATATGATGATTTTTGCCATAAAGTACTCAAATATTTCTTTTGGGTTAGTTCTTGGTACTTTATAATTTTGTTGCACTTGTGAATAGGGTCTTTCTTTCTTTTATATTCATTATAGCTGGTCTATAAGAAGGCTACTGAATCAGGCACGCTGATAAAGGAACTGACATGAGTGAACTCTTAGTTCTATAGTGTTAAAAAATGTACTCTTCTCTGGGGAATCCCTTTGAACAACTGGTTCTGCTGTTAAAAAATATTGAAAACCTATGTTGTAAGATATAGGGTGGATGGAGGTGGGGGGAAGATATTTGCTTCTCATTTGTGAGTCTTTTATAATGCAGATGTTCTGGAATTCAGGTCGGTGAGGCCTTTGGCTTATTCTCATTTCCCAAGCTGACAGATAAAGCAATGGGAGAGATAGCATCAGGATGTCACAACAGCCATCCCAGCAGGAGCACAACTGTCCTTCAGAGGCAGGGAAACCTCTCAGGAGACTCCTCCCACCAATTTGAACAAATGTGACATAAGCGAATTGGCTAGAGAGTAGCAGCAGCAGCGGAGACTTGCTCTGATGATGTGACATGATCTTACCAGGGGAACAATTTGCCTGTCTTTCTAACAGCAAATAAGGCAGGTGTCATGCAACAAGGACGGTGTCATTTTGAGACATCTCATTATAGGATTCTGAAAGTTTTCTCATGAAAAACAGTCTCAAGAGGATTGCATAGCAGGCCTTGGGGGGTACCTGCTGTCCTAAACTGTCTTGAACTCTGTCATTAAAGAATTCTTTAGTTCAATTACAGGCCCACTGGGTAAGTATTATTCTTACTTCTCTTTTTTTTAAGGTATCCAGTATACTTTCCTGGTTACATATTGGTACTTCTAAAAAAATTGTTATAATTAAAAGAAATCAAAATTTGAATTTCTTCAAAGAAGCAGAAATTACTAGAACTCACAGGTGAGTATCCGAGAATCCACAGAAACTGAATAAGGAGCTGCTTCTTTTAGTTTTCTTCTCAATCTGTCTTCACCCCAAATTATGTGGGAGATGCTACTTTACAGGTGTTTGAATTTGTAAAAATGAATGAATGGTTAAAAATTATAAACTTCTTGGAATCTTTTAGGCTGGTAATTCTTTAAACATAAAATCAGGTCCTGGGAATGTAGTAAATGAAAGAATCAACGGTATCTCAAAGGGAAGAAAAGGAAAGGAAATGAGAGATGAACAGAGTGTTTGGGAGGAAAAAAGGAGGACGGGAATGGGAAGATTCATCAAGGTGAGAGGCAGAGAGCAAACATTCCCTACTGCCACAGTGACGCCAGAGAGTCAATAGAGGGAGATTTATTCAATTATTCAGAAATTTTGACTGAGCACCTATTTAGTGTGTCATGTAAGAAGCTGGTCAACACAGACATGATTGCTATGCATTATCCCAAGGTAACCATCCATTAAGTAAGACTGTTGTTCACAACCAAAGAGCCTTTTGACAGGGCATGGATTAAGAAAGTCTACATGGCTAGAGACATGCAGTTCTCCAGGAGAAAACTTGTAAAAGTAAGTGCTCACTTCACTGAACAAATGTGTACTGGGACTCACTTGTGCCAGGCACTGGGGAACAGGAGCAAACAGGTCTTACCCTATTGGACATATAAGGGTAGAGACTGGTAGCAAACAAGCAATAAATATATTTATGGTGACAAGTGTTATGGGGAAATATAGAGCAGGGGAAGAAAGACTGAGGATTCTGATTTATTACCATTGTTTGATTCTGGTATATTTCAAAGGTTGTTCGAGGTCTCTCTGATCAAGGGGCATTTGAAGATTGTCTTGAAGGAAGGGAGGACAAGAGTCATTTGAATGTCTAGGGGGAAAGGAAACAGTGTGAAGGCCCTCTGGCAGAAGTGTGCATAGTTTGTGAGAAGAGGCTGCTAGGCAGACAGAGAAATCCAACAAAGGAGAAAAAAGAGAGAAGGGCCAGAGAGATGAGGAGAGAGGGGAAGGAGGGCAGATAAGATGGAAGGAGGGAAGGAAGGGTGAGAGAGAGAGAGACAGGAGGGAAGGAGAGGAGAGAGGAGAGACCAAAAGAAAGATGCGAGAGGGTAGAGAGGAGAGGGAAACAGGGAGGAGGAGAAGAGTGCAAAGAGGAGAGGAGGGAAGGGAAGAAAGGCAAAGAGGCAAGTCACAGGGGACCAGGGCCTTTACTGTTGGTGAGGTGGTTTTGAGCAGAGATGGGGCATGATTTCACATTAGTTTTAGGGGATCCTGGATTCTTAGAAGACAAGTATGGGGGCATATATTTTCTGGAGGAAGATTCAAGGCCACTGTATAATAGTTGGGACTTATGGACCAGTAGAGAACTCTTTAGAGGGAGGAAGAAGGAAATTTTACATCTTTCCTCTGAAAATTAGGAAAGCGAGAAAACAGGATGATGGTTACCAGGGATGGGAAGAGGAAGGTGGACATATTTGACCATGACTAGGGGTCTGTCGTGGAGTTACATAGCATAGTCCTGGGAAAATAATTTTCTCCAAATCTTGTTCCTCTGACAAGTGTGACTCTGGCAGAGAACTGCCCATAACAGGTAGAAACAGAGCAATAAGCAGTAAGCCTATCCAGGACAACCTGAGTTAGAAGCCTGGCTTCATTATTCTAGAACTGTGATAGAGGGCAAGTAAGAGAATCACTTGGGTCTCAGTTTCCTCATCTGTGAAATGAGGATAACATGTCAGGATACAAAATCAACATCTAAAAATCTATAGCATTTCTATATACAAACAACAGGCTGAATGAGGTAGAACTAAAGAAAGGAATTCCCTTTGCCATAGCCACAAAATGTACAAGGTAGCTAGGGATAACCTAACCAAGGAAGTCAAAGACCTTTACAAGGAAAACTATGGAAACCTTAAAAATGGTATTGAAAATGACACAAAAAAGTGGAAGGACATCCCATGTTCCTGGATTAGAATAATTAATATAATCAAAATGGCAATTCTACCCAAATAAATCTACATATTTAAAACAATTTCAATCAAATTATGAGAGATATTCTTCACAGATCTAGAAAAGACGATCATAGAAGCTGTCTGGAATCATGAAAGACACCTTTTTGCCAAAACAATCCTCACAAGAAGAGTGGAGAGGGTGGCATCTCACTCCCTGACTCTAAAATAAACTATAAATCTGTGATAATCAAACAGCACGGTACTAGCACAAAAACAGACAAGTGGATCAATGGAATAGATAGAGACACTAGAAATAAACTCAAAACATATAACCAAGTGATTTTTTGACAAAGGATACCAGTCTATCCAGTGGGAAAAGGAAAATCTCCTTAGTAAATGGTTCTAGAAAAACTGGGTATCTACCTGCAGAAAGATGAAACTGGATCCCTTTCTTTCACCATTAATAAGAATCAACTCAAAATGGATCAAAGATCTAAACCTAAGACCTCGAATGTAAAGCTACTGGTGGAAAACCCTGGGGAATCTCTGGAAGACATTGGAGCAGGCAAAGACTATTAAAATAAGACTGCCTGTCCCCAAGTACAGACAATAATTCCAAAAATAGGCAAGTGGAATTATATCAGAGTAAGAAGTTTCTGCATAGCGAAACATACAGTAATTAGAGTGAATCGATAACTCTTGAAATGGGAGAATGCTTTTGTAAGCTATGCCTCAGATAAGGGCCTGATAACCAGAATACACAGGGAACTCAAGTGGCTTACCCCAAAAAAATGATTAACCCAATTAAAACATGGGAAAATGAACTGAATAAATAACTCTCGAAGGAATACATATGAATACTCAAAAAGCATATGAGAAGATGCTCAACATCCCTCATCATAAGGGAGATGCAGATTAAAATCACAATGAGATACCACCTAACCCCTGACAGAATGGCGAAGATTAAAAATACAAAAAATGATGAGTGTTGGCAGGGTTGTGGTGAAAGAGGAACTCTCCTACACTGTTGGTGGGAATGTAAATTGGTCTAGCCATTGTGGAAAACAATACTTCTACAAATAGAACTACCATATGATCCAGCAATTCCACTCCTGGGTTTCTACCCAAAGGATAGAAGAATGCTCAGTTGGAAAAGCGCTTGCACATCAATGTTTATTGCAGTATTGTTCACGATTGCTAAGACATAGAGCCAACCCAAATGTCTATAAACAGATAAATGGATTGAAAAAGTTTAACATATATACTCTACAGAATACTAATCAGCCATGAAAAAGCAACAAGACCCTGGCATTTGATAGAAAGTGGTCAAATATGGAAGATTTATTGCAGAGTGAAGCAAGTTGGGCTATGAAAGAAAGATACTGCATTTCTCCAATTACATATGTATATATATATATATATATATATATATATATATATATACCAACTGTCCTCACTCTATGGTAGAAATGGAAAGATTAGAGGACATAAATGCATTGAAAATAATTATGGACACTACAGATAGTATGGAAGGAAGGTGGGAGAGGGGAAGACTATAGGAAAGGAAATTAGGGGGAGAAATAGAGAGGCAGTACATTTGTGGAACACAGTAATAGTTTATTACCCGTTGATGATAAAGTATGTAGTATTCTCAACTGGACTGGTCTGAGGTGTATTTCATGTTGGGTAAATTCTCTTTGCAAGCCAAATAATGTATAGTGATCAAATGTATCAAAAAATAATAAAATAAAAATAAAAAAATAAGTGAGGATAACAGATCCTCTTTCATAGGCTTTTTAAAGAATTAAGTGAGATAATGTTTACAAAGCATGATACCTTAGTATCTCCACGTGGATCCTGAGCTTCAGCTGTGAACTAGTGCTTTTGCGCAGCACGCAAGCAAGATTTTTTTAATCTTTACTCTTTTGCTTCTCAGCCTCTGCTCACTAAGTGTCTAGACAAGTTCAAGTGAAGAGAATATATACATCTGAAAACAGGGTCAGAATATTCCTCTATTCCCACTGATTCTGATGCACAAAGAATGAGAACGGAATGGAAGAGAGATCGCAGATCACCTCCTCCTGCATGCATGCCTCTGAACACTCAGACTGAACTTCAAGAATGAGAAGAAACGCACCATCCATCTGATGACTAGAAATCACCGCAGGGTCACAAGAAATATGGAAAAACAAGAAAATACCTCTCCTCCAAGGAAAAATAAGTCCTCTTCATCTCAGATAGTATGATGAAATTCATGGAAATGTCTGATAAAGAATTTAGAATTTTCATGGTGACAAAGCTCACAGAGATTGAAGAGAAGAGAGACAATGAACTGCTAAAGAGGCAGGGGAAAGAAGCTGATGAGCTTCAGGAGGTGAGGAAATTCTTGTAAAATCTAAAGGAGGAATTACACGCTTTCAAAAAGAATGAAATGGACCTGTTAGAGATAAAGACTATAATACAGGAATTTAAAGCCTCCCTTGAAAGTATTCAAAGCAGACTAGATCACAATGAAAATCGAATCTCAGTTGCATTAGATAGAATTACTGGCCTAGAAAAAATCTACCACGAAGACTGAGAAAATTGTCCAAAAACATGAGAATACTATATGATAAATACTAGATACCATGAAACGTCCAAACATTCAGATAATTGGTATCCCAGAAGGGGAAGAGACCCATAAGGGCATTGACAATCTATTCCATGAAATCCTAGAAGAAAACTTTCCAGACCTAGAGAAGCATTCAAAGATCCAGTCCTAAGAAATACAAAGGACCCTAAATAAAATCAACCCAAGAAGATCTTCTCCAAGACACATTATAGCCAGATTGAGCAAAACCACAGACAAAGACAAGATTGGCAAGAGAGAAACAGCAAGTTACCTACAAAGGGTATTCCATCAGGCTGACAGCGGATCTCTGATTGCAAACAATGTGAGTGAGAAAAGAATGGGAAAATACATTCGAAGCATTAAGAGAAAAGCAATTGCAGCCACAGAAACTATACACAGCAAGATTATCCTTCATATGGGAAGAAAAGACAAAAACATTCTCAGATAAACAAAATCTGAAAGAATTTACCAACACCAGAGCAGATCTCCAAGAAATTCTGCAAGGAGTGCTATACCAGGAAAATTAAATATAGTCACACAGAAAAAAGAGTTCAAAAACTAAGAAAATGGCCAACTTAATCGTGGGGACAAGTCTGAAGTTGAATATTATATCCCAGAATTTAATTGGGAAAATTGCATCACAACAAAAGATAAAGTACATGAGACTGAACTGGTGAAATTGTTGATTTTTTTCTATGCTTTGTTTTCCAATTTTAAGGATTTTTGTCTTCTCTTGAGCTGCCGATAGGTTCATGTACCTACTATTTGAACAGAACCCCAACCTGTTCCCTGGCTTTAAGTTTTAAGCTTATTTCCTTAGCATTTCTTTGATTTATTAAAGTTAAATCTGCTTTTCTTGAAATTAAAAAATATAGTAAAAAATATATAATTAATGACCATAGTAAACTATATAGCATCAGCTAGGTGCTACCTTATAGTATATTCATTCTACTCAGAGGTTCATGCCTTAAGTCAGACATGTATTCATAGATATCTACCTATCAGCAGAGCTTGCTATTGAAAATAGTTAGATTATTTAAGAAATTTTGTGAATCAATAAAATATTGGGGAAAAAGGAATGTAAAACAACTGTGGACACCTGAGATAGTGGGGGAGGAACATGGGAAATGGCAGAGGGTGAGAAATAGGGGAAAAATATATATAATATATATTTAAAACTAGAAATGGAAAATTATTGATGATAACATGTATGATTAAGCTACTATGCAGCATCTTCTGGATGGGAAATTACATTTTGTATGCTGTGACAATGCTCAGTGAATAAATGTAAATTAATTAATTAAAAAATAAAAACAAATAAAAATTAGAAAAAAGTACTCAGGGATTACTGGAGATTATTTTTTAGTTAAAAAGTTTTCAGTGTCATATAATAGAATTCAGCTGGCTTTATCTAGTAGTTTGTCAGGGTTCTATTTTTCTTATTAAACCAGAGAGCAGAAAGGAGGCAGACTAGCACAAAAGCTACACACACAGACTTTGAATTAGGCAGATGTAGGTTCAAATTTACTTCCTGTCTCACTTTGGTAAGGCAAGACAGTCTCTTTACATGCCAATGTCCTCATCTGAATGCTAGAGTAGGGCTAGTGTAAGGATTAAATGAGATGGATTACACAGAACACTCAGCATAGTGTCTGGCCTCTTCTAAGCACTCCATAAATGTTAGTTGGTGGCATTATTATAGACAATTTAATAAGTAGAAGCTCATTCTCAAAGTGCTATATGTAGCCTCCTTGTTTCAGGTTCATAAAGATTTACACCTGTGCAAATATAATGTCTCATTTAGAGAAAATGTTAAATTCAATACAGGACACTGAATTTATTAGAAAGATCAATTCAGACAGTCATGCAGTGATCCCAAAGACTTATCATTCTAGTTCCCCAGGGATGTCTTATAAAAGAAACAGAATATTTATTGTAACCATTCATACGAGCCTTAAGCAGATTCCTTCTTTTCAAGAACAGTGTCCTGTTAGAATTTTTTCTTTCCTGGAAAGGCATTGCTTAGTTTTGTCTAGACTAAACCTTTGCCTAGGCAGGTCCACTACAGCTTTGTCCCTTCCACACAGTGTGGCCTGCCCAGAGTGCACAAATGAACAATGAGATGAATCATCAGTGATGACTCTGTGACCCAGAAACAGCCTGGTTAGACTAAAGGCAGTTTCAATATTTTGGGAGTTACCTACTGAAAACTGGAACCTCGTTCTTCTCCTCTTGAATCTAGTTGGCCTCAGTGATTGCTTGGCTGATGGAATGCAGTAGAAGTGACATCCTGGGGTTCCCAGGCTAGGTCATTCTAAGTCTTACAGCTTCTACCTGGAAGAAGATGCCCGGAGTCCCCATATAAGGAGTCCGACCATGTGGAAAGGCAGAGACCACATGGAGAGTCAGTGGCTGAGCTGAGCCCTGCCTTCCAGTTTGCCTTTAAGGTGCCAGACATGTGAGTGAGGCTCTTCTGGACCATTAGCTCACCTATTAGTGCCACTAAATGACTTCCTCTGAGGCCACATGAAATGAGAACCACTCAGTTAATTCTTGCCCAAAGTTTTGATCCATAAAATCATGAGCAATAATAATATGGTGGTGGCTATAAGGTACTAAGTCTTGGGGTGCTTGGGGTGCACATCAATAGATAACTGAAACATGAACACTGCTGGACCTTGTGACTCTAGCTCACAGGCTGAACCAACTACTGGTGGAGGCTTTTAAAGGGTTTAATAGCTGGATTTTGGATGACAAAAACACCTGAGTGGCACAGATGAGACAGAGGGAAATGTATTTCCACAGGCTACCTCTACTAGACGGTATTTTAATTAAAGTTGAACACTTCCCTTTGTGAATACTGACGTATGCCTGTGGTGCCAGAGCACCCTCAGTGAGGTGATCGCCAGGAATGTCAGTGAGCTGTCCTTCAGTGCAGTGTCCACGCTGTCAGCTTGGTGATAATAACCAGCATGCTCCACGTTCTTACAAGGTGGCCGTTTGGCAGGAGGACATATGAATTCAAGTGATTAGATGCAAGCAAAAAAAGAGATGACTATTTCTGAGAGCTGTGGGTTAATTTTTTTTTTTCTGCTGTTCTTGGAATGGAAAATGATCGTGAATTTTGGGGGAAAAATACCAGAGCAATCTGTTTTCTTGGCCGCATGCTATGGAGCAATTTTAAAGCATTGAAGTGCTTTCCATATTTTCTAATCACTCAAGTCCAGAACTGATTATGACTCTCAGCGTCTCTCAGACTCACACCACTGGAGCCCTCCACGTCTTTCAGAGAGAGGTTTCACCTTGAAAGCCGGATTCAGAAGGCACATCTTGCTACAGCAGGAACAAACAGTTTAATTGCAGTGCAGCACCACAAGCGCCAGGTGTTTTGGAAAATCACTGATGGCCCAACTCTGAGACAACCCAAATTCACTCTCTCTTATCTCACAGAAACAAAACATAACCTCCCCTCCTAATGGAAAAGATGAAAACAAGCCCTACCAGAAACTAAAATTCCTCTAAACAAAAAACCAGAGAAATTTAGATCGTTGAGACCTGTGGGCAAAGACACACACAGGCATAAACACACACACACACAATTGTCTCTGATTGACATCTCTGGAAGGAGCCTCAAGAAATGGGTAACTGTGATTTCCTCTGGGGAGAACTGAGGGAGTGTTGAAAACTGGGGTTGATGTAGGAGGGAGAATTTTGTTTCACCATAATACTCCACGTATGTTGAATTTTTTTTTTTTTTTTTTGGAGAGGTTTTTGCTATAGGGCGCGTGCGCTTGCCAGCCAGACAGACAGAAACAGAGAGACAGGAAGCGAGAAATCACCTCCTGGGGGGATGGCCACGCCACAATCCCTTCTCCTCCATTCTCCTCTCAGGATCTGGGGCACGCACGCACACGCGCCCGGCATGAGTTTAAGCCGCCGGGTCCGGGACTCGAACCACGGTTGACTACGTGGGAGTCCAGCGACATAGCCATTACGCTAACTGCTGGTCCCATGTATGTTGAATGTTTTAAAAAAAGAATGTGTTGAATTATTACTCAAAAATAAGGAAACAATAATTCCAAATCTGAATTGATACTGATGGTGTTCTAAGCTGTGTGTTAAATCTTTATACATGTTCACTGCTTTAATCCTTTCAACACTACAATGCCTATATCATTATGTAGCATCCTGATTTACAGATGTGGAAATCAAGTTACAGAGAGGTTAAGTAACTAGTGCGAGGTCACACAGCTAGTAAATGAAGAACTCGGAGCTGGACCCAGAGTCTGGTTCTGAAGTTGGTCCTCTTCATTACTACACACTATTCCTTTGTCAAAAATAAATACACTCAGTTGCTTGCTCATAACTGAATCGGAAAAACTAAACCATTCCTTTCTTTTCTGACCTAGCTGTCTGGGGCAATGGGGTGGAGAAGAGGGTGCTTAGAACAACCAAGATATAATTCATTTATAATCTTAAATCAGTGGAACTTTAGAAGGCTTTGGAATTGTGTGAGTACTAGGTCAATGTCATGACTTCGGCTAAGTTGTTTAATCTTAGCAGCTACTATGAGCCAGGTCTTTGCTGGACTTTGGGACAGTCAGTGAATAAAACAGGCCCCGGCTCTCATGAAACTTACATGTCCGGGCAGAGATAGGCAATAAACAATCACGTAAATTGTAACATGAGCAATAAAGAACAATTGAAGAGTGCACTGAGAGATGAGGATTGGCTCCCCTAACTTTTACTCCATGGTTAGGAAGTGCTATTTAGACAGAAAGCTGAAGAATGGGCAGGAATAAAGCAGAGAGAAGTGGAAGAAGGTGGGGAGGAAGGAAAAGCGTTCTACTGTAGGGAACAGCCTATGCAAAGACCCAGAAGCAGGGAAAAAATACCTGTCTGAGGTCAGAAAGTCCTCTGTGGCTAAAACAAAGTGAGTCAATTTGGGTTTGGAGTAAGAGGCAGATCATATAGACTGTGGTAATGACTTTGCAGTTTTCCTAAGAGCCCTGAGAAGCCACTAAAGGTTATAAGTAGAAGTGACATAACCCGATTTACTTTTTAAGATGATTACTGGGGCTGCCGTGTTGAAATACGTATAAGCAGAGGTAATGGAAGTGGAAAGCCAGCTAGGATGCTATTGCAGGAATCCAGGCAAGCAAGGGAGATGACTTGGAATAAAGTGCAGGCAGAGGAGGACAGGTAGATCAATTTGAGGTCTATGTTGGTTGCACAATATTCTGTGAAAGGAGAACAACAATGTTAACGTGAAGTTTTCTTGTGAAGCATGTTTACTTTGCCAAAGATTCCCATCACTGAAGAAGCTCAGCACCAGAAAGACCCTAACTTGCCCAAAATCCCATAGCTGCTAAGTGGTGAGGAGGAAGAGAAAGGGGGATTGCTTCTTTCTCTGGGAATGTGTCCTGGGGAAAAGAGAAGTCTGGTGACCAGTCTAATCCCGTGGTCAAATGAAGTTTTTGGGATGCCCCTGGCTAAGGTTACCTCTGGTTAATAGTTCTCAGACTCTAAAAAGCAAGGCTCCTCTGGGGAACAACAGGGAGTTGTTTCATAATTGATAGGCTCCATGCTCTGCAGTGAGAGGTGACCCTGTGAGCCTCACCTAGTATTCTGGTGTGTATCCAATGAGAGAGGTAGGCCCCGAAGAGTCACTCTTGGGACTCCAGCTTTCTCTTTAAGTCATCTGAATCTCTGGGTAGTCCCTACCTTTGAAATGACCTAGCAAAGTTTGATATTAGATAAGGTCTCTGATTTACGTGACATGAATAGACAATCAGATTCCATGTGTTTGTTCAGTGGCACACATCGGCTTCCCAGGCACACTCTTCCTGTGATTGCAATTAGCTTCTGTGTAACGTCAGGCCTGATTACAAGGGCCAGGGATGAAGGGAGAACAGGCTAGGGTACATTTGAACCCCTCAACACTGGCAAAGTTCTGATAATTATTTGACATGTCAGATATCTATGTACCTGCAAAATTAATTTTTTAGGATACTTAAACAACGGAAGAAACATGATGTGCTGGTTTCATTATGATTGACTGAAACTAGAAGTATATATTACTGGGCTCTTGTGGTGGTTTCTATAAATACCCTGGGAAGTGGACCGGGTCTCATGGATCTCCAGTGACTGATCCCACGTGGTCATCTTAGAGTGCACTTAGAGCTTGGACGCTCACCTCCCTTCCTTTCATTGTCAAAAAGCCAACATAACCTCAATATCCATGTTCTTCCATGAACATCATTCCCAAAACAACTTCTGACTCTCCAAAATCATAGAGCTCTTTTTCTATTCTCTCTCTCTCTTTTTGTTTTTGGAGAGGTTTTTGCCTTAGGACATGTACACTCAAGAGAGAGAGAGACAGAGAGAGACAGTGAGAAGGAAAGTGAGAAATCACCTCCTGGGGAGGATGGACATGACACAATTCCTTCTCCTTCATTATCTTCCCAGGATCTTGCGCACTCACACACATTTGCCCGGTGTGAATTTTAAGCCACTGGGTCCAGGACTAGAACCACAGTTGAACATGTGGGAGTCCAGTGATGTAAGCACTATGTCATCTGCTGGCCCCTCTTTCTCTCTTTTGTAAAGTATAGAATTTATCTTCACACACAACGTTGCTTTGAAACTTAGAAAAGATCATAAACAAGGATTTTTACTCTAGCCAGAAGGGAGGAAAGCCTTTCTGTCCTTTCTGCCTCATAGAAAACTCTATTTATGCCAGAGGCATCAAAAGACACACTCAGCACACAGACCTCACATCCTCCTGGTACAAACACCACCGATCATGAACTGAGCTGTTGCAGATAAAGCACGTCCAAGGCCCAGGGCTTCCTTTGGCAGATGCTAACAAGAGGATGTTGGCAGGCTAGTGTGGTGACAGCATAAACATGTTTTATGGAGGGAAACCTTTGACATCCTCCTTCCCCCCACACAAGCTCCCAGTGAAAGCCTGATGTTTACCTTCGGCGAGTGGGTCAAGCGTGTGTATCATAAGCTGGAAGATGCTATTCCTCATGAGACTGTTGTGGAGGGAGGCAGAACTTCCACCTCGCTGGAGACGCGGCTTAGCCTGAGCAGAGAAACCAAAGATGCTGTTAGTTCCCAGAAATGAAAGGCAAGTGCATTATAGATGAGAGCCTCACCTAGTCTGGTGGCCATGCATTTCTGTCACACTATTGAACCAAGGATTTTCAAAGTACATTTCAAACTCCCCAAGGGAATGACTTTTTCATGCCGCTGTCTACTAAATGAATTAATTGATTCTTTTTTTTTCTTAAGCTTAGTAAATGCCAGGCAATGTGCAATATGCTTCACACCCATTCCTTTGTCTCCTTCTCAGGATGAACCCCCTGAAGTAGATTCCATTATTATTCCATTTAGAAAAGTGAGAAAACATAGTCTCAGAGAGGAGAAATGGGTTGTTCGAGTTGCACAGACAAGAAGTGAAGCGGAGAGGAATGGATCTTACACACATATCTATGGGTCACATACACAAACATGTATCTTCCATATAGATACACATACCAAAATAGGAGTATATAAAACACAGTTTCAAAAATGAGAGTGAAGAATTATACAGAAAGTAAATGAAGAGGTGCTAATATTTTCTCCTTGCTTCCCAAAGGATTACGTTGCACATCTCCTAGGGTATCTCATATTTACTGTGGTTCTGGGTACTGAAGCGGCATCCAGAACGCACGATGATTTGTGTTAAGTGAGATTTGGAAAGATAGACCTCCTTTCATAAATCCATGGAAAACCCTCCTGTCTTTGAGGGGGCACTTTTTGCACAAACTCCTATGAGTTGTGGTCCTTTGGCTAAATGAATGGAACTGATAAGAGAGAGAAAGAATGAACTTCTGGAGTTAAAGTTGCCAACAAAATGTTTTTCCTTTTGTCTTCAAAAGCAAACAATCTAAAAAAAAAATCCTATCTAAGCCCTTTGTATTTTAACAGATTTTTATCCTACTTAGGAATTGCTTTTTTTCTCCTTTGTGGATTTTGTGCAGGTTCTCAGGGGAAGATGTTCAGAGGCAGCCAAGCTTTATAAACACATTTAAAAGGGAGAGTGGTATAAGGGTATTAATTGCTTATTGAGTTTTCAATCCGAAAGTTTGACATGAAATTTTTCTGGGGTCAGGTAAAAATAAAATATTATTTTCCACAATGTCTTCCAACCCTCTATATTAAAGGGTTTTCTAAAATAGTCCATCACAGTCTAGACCCACAAAAGGGATTTCTTTAGGAGACTCCATGATCAAATACATTTGGAAAGCGTTTTATCCTAGACCAACACACTTACAGAGTTTCAAAATACATAGTAGATCACTAAATGTAATACGAAAGAAACCTGGTTAACTTGATTAACTTGGGCAGTATTTCCAAACTGCTGCCCATTGGTCTCTTACTTTGTAAAATACTTGTTAACAATCATAGTCCACGCATTTGGAAGCAATCATGAAACCTGCCGTAAGCTTGAAGCAAGAGTAAAATCAATGTATGAGATTCATAGAGAAATCTGACTTTCTTACTGTGATTTTACTATAATCGATATTCTATTAGGAATCATATTCTCAATTCAACAGGGTTTGGAGAAGAATCAGAAAAGACTACTGGTGCGTCAGTGGTGAACCAGTTTATGACTCCTCTAAGGAACAGCCTGAACCAGGATTTCCAGATGGAACCCTGGCTTCTTAGTGCTCTAAGAAACCTCAGCCTAGAACTTGATCTGGCATATCCATCATGTCTTGGCCCTGAGCATTTCAGGAGAAAGGATGGGGTTATATGTATATTCATTCTGTCTGTTTAGCCCTAAAAATCTGTAACATTTATTAATGCATTGTATTATTTAGTGATAGAGGATGATTATGTTTCAAAATATTTCAGGAACAAGGTTAAGGGACTTGAACAGAGTTAAAATATAATCACTTCTTGCTAGATGAACATAAAAACTCAGAAGGTCATTTCCTGACCATGCTGTACAATATAAATGTGATGTGCTAATTAGATAGAAACTGAAAATGTGTTTCTTGTAATTGATTTGTCATAACCACTGTTACTATTTTCTATATTGCAGAAAACTGAAAGGTATTTGCTGTGGTGATCTTTATTAGATTAGGATTGTATCTATAGAAGAGCTTAAAGCATTCCTTTGTGCATTATGAACACACTGATATATAGGTCTCATGCAGCATTTCTTTTGACAGGACCAAAAGAAATTTCCAATCACAAAGTATGTGCATGCGGATACACAAAGAAACCAGATATCAAGCTTTAGATTCCACGCCGTCTTCAAATACCAGCTCAATATCCCTTGGAATGCAATCTGGAAATCACTCTTTTTCAATGCCTATAAACACTTATACCAAATGAACGAGAATTCAAAATTTTGAAATCTGGTCCCAGAAATACTGTCAGTGAATATCAGGATCCAGTCATTATAAGAGTATAAACACACACACACACACCAGTGGATTAAGTCATGTAAGTATTCCAAGGGAGAGGATGATTTGTTGAGCACAAGCCCCTCTTTCTCCCACCCCTGCCCCCATACTCCCCACAGGCACATGGACAGGTACAGACAGGCCACTGCTTCCTACCGGTAGAGCCGGTTCATCCTTGTCCCCAGCTGTAGAGGACTGCATAAGGAAGAAAGGCAAAAACAAAAGACAGAGAAATGAATAAAGGAAAAATTACATAAGGTCTTACATTTAAAAACAAGCATCAGTATATGGAAAGATTTGTTTCTTTCTGTGTCTGGGATGAGTTAAACCAAAACAGGGGGCAAAGGGTACATATGGCTACCAATATGTAATGGCCTATTTAGGCACATGAGCCATCTCTTGAAAGGTTGAAGTCAACATGGCCAACCAAATACCCAGGGATAGAGGCTGTTAAATTAATTAAGGCCCAGCCATGAAGTGGAATACCAGGTGATCCTTAAATGAATGAGGTAAGGTCACACATACTGAAGTGGAAAAATGTATTGTTAGGTGGGAAAACAATTTTAAAAAGGCTATTGATTATTGTTTTATCTAAGAAAATATATTAATAATGCTTTGGTACATGAGAGAATGCTCCTGCAACAGAATCAAAGCACCATCTGGTGAGCTTTCTAATGATTCATTCATTGGTGCCTTGATTCCTCAAGCTTAGTCCACTGCCTTTGTGACTTCTTTTCAACTGCAGATGTTAATAGCAAGGATAAACTAGAACTTCCCCCCTACTCCCATCTAGCCTTCTAGTCTTCCCCATTAGAGCCTGAGTAGATGTGTGTCTTGAGGAATAGTCACTCACTTGTTGAAAGTAGATGGGTGCAGAGTTGTTTTAAAACCATCACTCTCTTTTTTTTTTAGGGCCTACCATACACACTGTATAAAGAATGTTAAGATGCCCCCACTTCTTTTGATATATAATATATATTTTTGTATAAAAATATGAATATTCTTAAAATTTTGAATTTCAAATGATTGGTTATGTGTAATTCAATTAATCTATAATTGATATGCTTAAAAAATCTCAAAAGTGAATCTACAATTGTTCTCACATAATTTTTGTTTCTTGTTTTTTAAATTAATTTTATTTATTTTTTATTAAACATGTTTTTATACACATTATCATCAACGTTTTTATACATAAACATTATATATATATATATATCTTAATGGCTACATAAATTCGATCATATGAATATACCATAATATTGACTAATAATAATGATTAACAAGTCAATATTGGTCAATATTAGTTAATATTAGTCAACTATGGATAATGTCCCTGACTAATAGTCATTTATAATTTTTTTTCATATTTTATTGATTCACAAAGGATCTTAACTAATCTAAATACTTTCAATAACAAGTACGGCAGATATAAACATCTATGAACATATGTCTGACTTTAGGCATACAACTCAGTGAATAGGATGAACATACTATAAAGTAGCACCTAGCTGAGGCTATATAGCTTACTGCAGTCATAAATATATATATTAAGTATATATATATACTTAAATACATATATTTAATGTATTTTTTTTTTTAATTTCAAGAAAAGCAGTTTTAGCTATAATAAGTCAAGATCCAACAGTATTAAGAAAAAGTTGCCTAAGACTTAAAGCCAGGAAAAAGGTTAGGATTCTGTTCAAATAGTAGGCAGATACTAAAAACTCAAAAAACAGATATGGACAAAGGTAAAATCTGGTAATAAGTGCACTGTAATTTTCTTCCAAAACATTTTTTTTTTCTCTCTTTATTTCCTCTTTTACCAAAGAGGCATAACTTACCTTATTTACAAAAAATAAATAAATTTAGTCTCAATTTTTCCTGTTATTTGCACAAAGCCCCACACAAATACTAATTGATTGAGATGGCTTTGCTGGGACCTTTTATAAATTTTTTTTCTTTTTCCATTTATTTATTTATTTTTAAATTTTTCCACATTTACTTTACATATAAGAAAGTTTTTGCTCATACTCCATAGTTCTTGACAGTTAATAAACAACTTTTAAAATTTCAAGATACTGAATTTTAAAAAAAATGTTCAAAATATTTCTTACAATTTAAAATAATTTGTTTGTGACTCCATAACAACAGAGACAATACAGTTTTAAATATTTTTGAGAAAATATTTATATGTTAACTACTCAAATTGTTGAAAAGTAAATGCCCAGCACACAAGTCACCCACAAACCTTCCCAATTCAGCCCTGCCTACCAAGTATTCTGTGATATACCATCTGCTAGCAAAGATCAGTCTCTTTTTCTTCCTTCAATGTCTTTCTCAAGATAATCCTCTGGTGTGGTTGCTCTTGAGCAATCTCTACTGATTACAATGTTGGGCTGGAAAATTCCAAGTTTTTTTTTTGTTATAAATTCTTTCATGTATATTCTCTAATCCTCTCTGCCAGGCAGAACTATTTATGGTGCCAGGCCATCTTTCTAAGAGCTTCTTTTGGCTTACTTGAGTTCCATAGTTTTCCGACTAATCTTCAGGTATCACATTCCAGTCAAAGCCCTGTGAAATAATGAGTATTTCCAATTGCTGATTCGATGCAACAAGCATTATTGAACTTATGCAAAAAACCCTTCTGCCACAAAATAAGGATATTCCCAAATATTTTCCAATTCCAGAGGGGTCAGGAAGAAAGAAAAGTTTATGTTTCCATTTAAAGAAACAAACAAGAAACATATTTTAACAAATTATTGAACCTATCAAGACCTCGAAAGAAAGTAAAATGCTTGGGACCAGCAGTTGGCGTAATGGCTATGTCGCTGGACTCCCATGTAGTTGATTACGGTCAAAGTCCCAGACCCGGTGGCTTAAACTCATGCCAGGCATGTGTGCGTGCATGTGTGCGTGCATTTCCAAGATCCCAAGAGGAGAATGGAGGAGAAGGGATTGCAGCGTGGCTGTCCCTCCAGAGGTGATTTCTCATTTTCTGTCTCTCTCTTTCTGTCTTTCTGTGAGCGCACACATGCCCTATAGCAAAAACCTCTCCAAAAAAAAAAAAAAAAAGTAAAATGCTTAAATTGGGAAAACAAAGCATAGTAAAAAAAAAAATCAGTAATGTTTTACTCAAAAGTCATAAAATTATAATGATCAAAAAAAAAACAATGAAAAGATATTGAATGATGAAGTGGGGAGTTTAATGTCTCTGTATTGACTGACATGCATGGCAATCCCTTTTGAAAAAGCAATGTAATACAATGTAAAGTTATATGTAATTCAATGTTATATAAACAAGATTATGATGATAATAAATAAAAAAAGTCATAAAATTCTATTTTGCCAGTTCAGTCCTATGTTTAAACTCTCTTCTGTTGAATATGCAGTGTTGCTGTGGTTCAATTTTTCCGTTTAAATCCTGGAAGTTAATGTTCAACGTTATTATTGATATTTCTTGTCCCTAGCATTAAATTGGTCATTTTCTTGGTTGCCTTTTTTTTTTTTTTTTTTTTTTTTTTTTAGAACATCTTAAATTTTTAATCCTTTCTTTACAGGTTACCTAGACCACTTTTGATTAAGAAAACTGTAGAAAGTTAGTAACTGCCACAAGCGAACGCCAGGCGGTGGCCCGTGTCAATTTTCCACAGAGTCCTGCTTTGCGGGGTGTCTGATGCACTGCTCGGGGTCTCTGCTCACACTTGCTGGGATCAATCGTGGCAGATTTTAGTCCACAGGTCGCTTTTCCCCATATTTCTTTGTAAACTCTTCAGCGTTCTTACAGAATTTTTTACGGTCCTTAGAGTATTCTTCAGCTAGGTCAGCCCGGAGGGGGTGCTCGGGCTGGGGGTCGTTCACCAGTGCTATGAGGGACTGGATCACTTGGTCGGTTTTGGTGGCTGGCTTCCAGTTTTCAGCACTAATTACTGGCAGACAGACCTGCCCCTTTTCATCGATGTTCGGGTGATAGATCTTTGTTTTAAATGTGATCTTCGGTGGTTTGAATGGGTACTCTGCTGGAAAGTTGATTTCGATTCTGAAGGCCCCCTTGTCATATGGAGGGTTGTCAGGCACAATAAGCCCTTGCCAAGTCAATAAATTAGCTTCATCAACCTGGATGTTACGGAAGTTTTTCATTCCACATTTGCGGATCTCTTCAAGCTCCTTCATCAGCCTCCTGCTGGCCGCCATCTTGGATCTGGTGCTGCTGCTTTCCCCTTGGTTGCCTTTTGTTCTCTTATTTCTGTATGTGTCTTTAGTTTTCCTGGTAGAGCACTCCTTTCAGAACTTCTTGAAGAGTGGGTCTGCTATCGGCAAATTCTTTCAGGTCTTGTTTATCTAAGAATGTTTTTTTCCTTTCTTTCCATAGGAAAGATAATCTTGCCAGGTATAGTATTCTTGGTTGAAACTGTTTTTCACTTAACACTTTGAATATATTTTCCCATTCCTTCCTTGCTCGCATTGTTTCTGATGAGAGGTCTGAGGTTAGCCTGACTGGATAACCTTTATAAGTAACCTGACATTTCTCTCTTGCCAATTTTAGTATCTTGTCTTTGTAGATTTAGCCAATCTGGCTATGATTTGCCTTGGAGTAGATCTTCTTGAGTTGATTCTAGTAGGGGTCTTTTGTAATTCTTGGGTCTGGATATTTGAATGCCTCTCTAGATTTGGAAAGTTTTCTTCCAAGATTTCATGGAGTAAATTATCAATGTCCTTAGTTTCTTCACCTTCTGGGATATTGATTATTGGATGTTTGGGCGCTTAATGCTGTCTAGTATTTCTCATATAGTATTCGCATTTTTTTGGTTATTTCCTCAGTTATTTATTTATTTTTTTCTAGATCAGAGGTTTTGCCTTCAACATTCAAGATTTAATTTTCTGCACGGACTAATCTGCTTTTTATACTTTCGAGGGAGGTTTTGATTTCCTGAATGGCAGCCTTCATTTCTAATAGCTCCATTTGATTCTTTTTTATGGTGTATATTTCCTCTTTCAGATCATAGAAAAACTTCAACACCTCCTGGAACTCATTGTCTCTTTTCTTCTGGATTTTCTGGAGTTCATTACCTCTCAGCTCTTGCATTTTGTTTAGTTTTGTCACTATGAATATTCTGAATTCTCAGATATTTCCACGAGTTCTACTGTACTGTCTGTGGATGATGAGGGATTGTTTTTTTCCCTTAGGGGAGAGATATTTTCTCAGTTTCTCATGTTTCTTGCGCCTCTTTGGTGGTTTCTGGTCATTCTGTAACAAAAATCTCTCTTCCACTATGCTTGTCTGAATATTTTGAGTGTCTAGAAGATGGAGTTAGAGCATAGTTTCTCTGAACAGGCCAGGACACACCTCAGCTTTAAAATGGCTTCTTATCTGAATATTTTGGGAGTCTAGAAGATAGAGTTTCAAGAGTACTCTTTTTCTGTAATTGTCCATGCCTTTTTGAGGAGAACATGGTGGGGATAAGTGGTGTCCACTAGCTGATCCGGTGGCTGGTCTCCACCCTGAACCCTGGGTCATGGAGAGGTGGGGGTACTTCAGCCACAGTGCACATTCCCACACGCAGCCAGATCAAGGATGTGAAGGTGGAGGGTGCCTTTCCAGTGACCATGCTGCCTGGGGACAACATGGGACCTGAGCTGATGCACTCAAGGAGGAATTAAAGGCTACTGCTATCCTGGTGGAGTTCCAGGAGCACCACCTGAGTGAGGTGCAGAATACGACATCTGAGGAGAAGCTGGAGCATATGTTGAATTCTCGCTCACTCTGGACTCAGGGCACCCAGGTCGCTCCACTGCCCATGGGCCTGGTAAGGCCCTGCAAGGCCAGGTAGGGGCCTGGGCAAGTCCGTGGGCCGTGTTGTACTCACACCATCTGAGTCTCGCGCTGGGTCAGGCACACTAGGGCTGTCTAGGCAGCTCGCAGCTGGAGCACTCACCCTAGCTCCCCAGGGTGCCTGCCCCTGGGACCTTTTATGAGGAACTTCAGATTAGACTCTTCAAAAACCTCCCCTGGCTACTGCGCCAAGTCAGATACTCACCATCTGCCTATGCTTTTAAGTACCTTATTTGAAAGGTTTTTGGGCCTGTCGGGAAGTGACAGTCTTTACGTATCTGCCAAGCAGAACTGTTTATGGTACCAGGAAATTTTCTCAAGAGCTTCTGTTGGCTTTCTATAGCTCTACCTTAGTTCCTTAGCTTTCTGGTCATATCTTCTGAAATGACGTTCGAATCAAAATACTGGCAATAACCAGTATTTCAAATTTCTGGTGTAAGGCAACAGATATTTTTGAACTTATGCAAATAATCATTCTGCCACAAAATAAGAATACCCACAAATATTTTCCAACTCCAGAGGGGTCAGCAAGTGAGAAAAGTTTGTTTCAATTTCCAAAAAAAAAATTTAGCAAATTGCTGAACCTATCAACAGCTCAAAAGAAGTAAAAAATCCTTCAATATGGAAAACAAAGGAGAGAATCAGTAATGTTTTAGTCAAAAGTTATAAAATTCTATTTCTCCTGTACAGGTTCATGTGATTAACCTCTCTTTCATTAAATTTGCCAAGTTGCTGTGATCCGATCTTTCCATTTAAATTCTGGAAGTTAACATTAAACGTTATTATTGATCTTTCCGGCCATATCTCTACCATTAAGTTGGCCATTTTCTTGGTTGTTTTTGTTCTCTTATTTCTGTGTGTATGTCTTTAGTTTTCCTGGTATAACATTCCCTTCAGAACTTCTTGAAGAACCGGTCTGGTTTTAGTAAATTATTTCAGGTTTTGTTTATCTGAGAGTGTTTTTATCTTTTCTTCCCATTAGAAGTATAATCTTGCTGGGTGTAGTATTCTTGGTTGAAATTTTTTTTTTTTTTTTGAGAGGTTTTTGCTACAGGGCGCATGTGCTCACCAGAAAGACAGAGACAGAGAGATAGAAAGCGAGAAGTCACCCCCCAGGGGGGATGGCCACGCCACAACCTCTCAACCCCTTCTCCTCCATTCTCCTCTCGGGATCTTGGGCATGCACACACATGCACCTGACGTGAGTTTAAACCACCGGATCCAGGACTTGAACCAGGGTCAACTACATGGGTGTTCAGTGACATAGCCATTACGCTATCTGCTGGTCCCGAAATTGGTTTTCATTTAACACTTTGAATATATTTCCCCATTGTTTCTTTACTTGCATTGTTTCCGATGAGAGATCCTGTGTTAGTCTGATGGTATAACCTTTGTATGTAACTTAACATTTCTCTTTTGCCAATTTTAGTATCTTGTCTTTGTGGTTTTGGTCAGTCTGGCTATGATTTGCCTAGAAGAAGATCTTCTTGGGTTGATTCTGTTTGGTTCTTTGTATTTCTTCTTCTTCTTCTTTTTTTTTTAATGTTTTTGTACAGTTTTATTGTTTAGTTATTTATTTATATTACATTTAATTACATATATCTTTTTAGTGTATAACATTTCTCTTTCCAGCATGGTTAGTATGCATATCAGTCAAGGCAAAGACCTTACTATTCACATCATCATCATCAAATAGCTTTTCATTCTTTTCAGTTTATCATTATTATTATTTTTTATTCTCATTATGATTTTTTTTTAAACACTCAATCACTATATATCATTTGGCTTGTAAAGAGAATTTACCTAACATGAAAGACTTCTCAGACCAGTTCAGTTGAGAATATTATACATGTTATCACCAACAGGTAATAAAACCATTGGCCTTTTGTAATTCCTGGGCCTGGATATTTGAATGCCTCTCTAGGTTTGGAAAGTTTTCTTCCAAGATTTCATGGAATAGATTATCAATACCCTTATTAGTTTCTTCACCTTCTGGAATATTGATTATCCTGATGTTTGGGCATTTAATGATATCTAATATTTCTCATATGTTATTCTCTTTTTTTGAGTTATTTTCTTAGTCTTTTTGGTGATTTTTTTTCAAGGTCAGAGATTTTATTTTCTACATCTGAGATTCAACCTTCTGCATGGACTAATCTGCTTTTAATACGTTCAAGGGAGGTTTTGATTTCCTGTATTACATCCTGTATTACATTCATCTCTAATAGTTCCAATTGATTCTTTTGTATGGTGTGTATTTCCTCTTTCAGATTGTGGAAGAACTTTCTCACCACTGGAACTCATTGTCGCTTTTCTCTTGCATCTTCTGGAGTTCATTATCTCTCTTCTCTTGCATGTCTGTTAGTCACTATGAATATTCTGAAGTTTTTATCTGACATAAAAGCTTCACGAGTTCCTTTGAACTGTCTGTGGATGGTAAGGGACTGTTTTCTTCCCTTGAGGAAGCGAGATTTTCTTGGTTTTTCATATTTCTTGTGCCTCTGTAGTGATTTTGGGTTGTTTGATGGATTATATGTTTCTTCCTAATTTCTTGGAGTTCAGTCTGAACGTTTAGAGGCATGCAGGAGGAGGTGATCTGCAATGTCTCTGTAGTTTCATTTCTGTGACACTCATCAAGCAACCTGCACTTTTGTAATTGGAACTGGATATTACAAAGGCCTCTTGGTTTCTAGGGGACAGGTGCACCTGAGTTGAGCTGCAGGGTTTCAATTGAGAGTTCAGAAGCATCCAGGAGGAGGTGATCCACGTTCTCTCTGCAGCTCTGTCCTTCTCCCTGCTGCTCACTCTGAAGTCTCTCTTCTCTGATTTTTAGTCATTTGGTGGTGTATTCATGTTTGTCTAATTTGTTGGAGAAGGTTTCTGCAACTGTAAGCTTGTGGGGTTCCCTCTAGTGTGAGAAACTTCTGTGTCAATTTCTCTCCTTTATTTTGTAGCTATGGGCCAGGGAGGTTAGTTGGAAGAGTAAGGCTGCAACTTGGGGCTGCTCAGCCCTCACACTGGTCCCAGAAATGAGCAGAGCCCCTTAGATTTAGATGTCTCCCTGCAATGTTCTTGTCTCTCACATAATTTTTAAAAAGTTTTATTTATTCATTTCATGAGAAAGAAGTAAAAAAGAGAGAACAAGAAAGAGAAAGAGAGACAAGCACTCTCAACAAGGTCTCAGGCTGCAATCCTTCTCCCAGCCTTTCCCTGCTGGCTAGGACCATGGGCACATGCACAACCTGAAATATACAGGTCAACCTGGGAATTAAATCCTATTTTTTCCCCTTAGGTTTTTGTCATAGGGCAAAGAGAGACAGACAGGGAGAGGGAAAGTGAGAAATCACCCTCCAGGGGATATGGCCATGCTGCAATCCTTTCTCCTCCATTTTTCTTCCAATTTCCCTCCTGGGATTTTGGGCATGTATGCACATGGGCCTGGTATAATTTTCAAGCTGCCAGGCCCAAGACTTGAACTGCAGTTGGCCACATGGAAGTCTAGCACCTTAACTACTATGCCACCTGTTGGCCCTGAGAACTGAATCCTTAATCAACCAAATGGCTTATAGCCTTGACAAGAATTAATTACCACTGCCCTGCCAAGGCTGAGCCCACATGTCAATTTTAAGAAGACTAGTTTTAATACTTAAGGTTGGTATTAAATATTTGTAGACATTCAATTCAATATTTAATAATCTTGATTTTTTCATAGATACCATTTCTTTTTTTTTTTTTTTTTCTTTTTTTGAGAGGTTTTGGCTATAGGGCGCGTGCGCTCGCCAGAAAGACAGAGAGAGACAGAGAGACAGGAAGTGAGAAATCACCCCCCAGGGGGGATGGCCACGCCGCAATCCCTTCTCCTCCATTCTCCTCTCGGGATCTTGGGCACGCACACACATGCACCTGGCATGAGTTTAAGCCACTGGGTCCAGGACTTGAGCCGTAGTCGACTACATGGGAGTCCAGCGACATAGCCATTATGCTAACTGCTGGTTCTCATAGATACCATTTCTGATTTTGGAGTCAAAACAAATGCATCATTATTATTCTTTTTTCTGGTTCCAAATATTTTTAGACCTTTGAAGAACTTGTGAGTCTAAGACACAGACAGAAAGCATTTTGGGTTGGTGGTAATTTCTGAACACACAGCCTATAGGTATCACTCAATTTGCTATAACTCTTTGATTTAGGGCTCACTCAATGACTTCTTTAAAAAGTCTAATAAGAAAATATCCTGGATGCTCTAGTTACCAAGAATATGCTTGGGGAACTGGAATGGACCAGAAATTGTGCTTGGATTTCTCTCTTTGCTCAGAAAGGCCCGTATGATTTTGCTTTTCTCTGGCGGGTCCTTTCATTTTTTTTTTTTTTTTTTTGGGGGGGGGAGAGGTTTTTCGCTATAGGGCGCGTGCGCTCGCCAGACAGACAGAGAGAGATATAGAGACAGAAAGCAAGAAATCACCCCCCAGGGGGGATGGTCACGCTGCAATCCCTTCTCCTCCATTCTCCTCTCGGGATCTTGGGCACGCACGCACACGCGCCCGGCGTGAGTTGTAAGCCACCGGGTCTGAGACGCGAACCGCGGTCGACTACGTGGGAGTTCAGCCATTACGCTAACTGCTGGTTCCCGCGGGTCCTTTCATTTTCTCTCCTTCTACATCATCAGTTCAACAAATGGCCTCACATTCTACAGAACAATTCCCTAGGGAAATTTTCCAGCACAGGGAGCTGAGCCTTTGGACATATATCGAGATTAACTGTCAAAGCATTCGTTTTCAGTTAGCAAATTTACACCTTGTGGCTAAATGAGAGACCAACAATTACGAGCTGGAATTGATACCACAGCAATACTACAGAAAATGAAGGAACAAGATAAAACTGAGGAGAGAAAAGGGTAGGCTTCTCAAGAGCAAAAATACTACCAGGTGAAAGTATAAATTTAAAAAAGTATATATTTAAAGAAATTATTATTATTTTAATTTTTAAAGAGTTTTTTTGCCTTGGGGCACATGCACTCACTGGAGAGAGAGAGAGAGACAGGGACAGTGAGAAGGAAAGTGAGAAATCACCCCCTCACCCCTGAGGGAGTCGGCCTGCCATGCTGCAATCTCTTCTCCTCCATTCTCCTCCTGGGATCTTAGGCATGCACACACATGCGCCTGGCGTGAGTTTCAAGTCATTCAGTCCAGGATTCGAGCTGAAGTTGGCCATGTAGGAGTACAGCAACATAATCACTATGCCATCTTAAAGAAATTATTTTGAAAAAAGGGAAAAAAAATCCAGACTGCTCTCTGGTCTGAAATGAAGAAAAAAACCATCTATCCTATTGACTTCCTTTCTCTTTCATAAGCAAGGAAGGTCAAAAACCACAGTAAGTGGAAGGGGAATGTCTTGCACATAGATTCTACAAAGAGAAAACTGAAAGCAAAGAAAGGTCTGGGCCCTGTTTGTTGCATGGCAGCTAAGGCAGCTGGATCCCACATGGCTAACTACACAGTTCAAGTCCTGGTTCCAGCAGTTTAAAAAACATGCCTGGCACATGAGTATGCATGCCTAAAATTCTGAAATAAATGGAAGAGAAGGGATTGCAGTGTGACTGTCCCTCATGGGAGGTGCTTTTTCACTTTCCTTCTGTCTTTCTCTGTCTCTTTCCAGTGAGTATATATATTCTCTAGTAAATTTAAAAAAGTCTAAAATTCTTTACAAAATTTCCCAGCATGTAATGTCAGCAGAAGTTGACAGCACTCGTTTTCTTTCAGGTGTGATTTGCAGACACAAATATACATCGGATTATAGCACGTAAATTTAGGTATATACACAAGTGTGAACTAAGGCCATTACATGCCCCTCCACTTTGTTTTCATATAGCCTTCTTGCAAAAGAGATGAGAAGTGAGACATATGATGGTAACTATCCATTTTCAGGGGTTCATCCACATCTACTGAAAATTCCTAATGTCACCTGATCTAGCCTCAGTCTATAGGGTCGTAGGAAAAGTCATGATGCATTTTTTCTTAGAAAAAATAGAAAAAAATACATCATGACTTGTCTGACAATCCAGTAACTGTAGCCCCACAGTGTTGCTGATTATGTTAGGGATTCAATTTGTAAAAGGTTTTCATTATACTGAAAGTAATTAGTGAAGGTGGTGAAGAAATGATCCAATGGGCTTTGAGTTGGCCATAGTGCTATGAATTTATTTTCAGGCCATTGAACATCTGGCAACTTATTCTAACTCACTGGATATTACAGAAGATAACTTCTTCCAAAGACGATTAACATAACTTCAGGGATTAATCTTGACATTCTTATTATGCATTTTTTTTCTTTTTCTTAGAGAGATTTTTGTAATAGGGCACATGTGTTCACTAGAGAGACAGAGAGAAATAGAGAAACAAAAAGTGAGAAATCACTCCCCCGCCACCAAGGGGGGATGGCCACACTGCAACCCCTTCTCCTCCAGTCTCCTCTTTGAATTTTGGCCACACACACGCACACATGCCTGGAGTGAGTATTAAGCCGCCAGGTCCTGGACTCAATCACATCGACTATGTGAGAGTCCAGCATCGTAACCATTATGCCATCTGCTGGTCCTGCCTTTTGCTTTTTACTCTACTTAATTTTAAACACACCCAAATGCCATCCATTTGGGCTGTACTAATATGAAAGTCCAATTTCTGGTGGTCCGGGTAAAGGATATGCCAGCTATTGAAAAGATTTCTGAAGTCAATTCACAGTATACACAGTGATTCTTGAGGATTATGTAAGGGGATTTATAAAGTGCATCCTGAAGTGCATCCAGTTTGGGGTCTTGGTGAGCTAGATTCCCCTATCCATTCATGAAAGTGGGACTGCTCCCAGGCCAGGATGTATGGACTACCTCTTTCACTTAAAGTGTTATGTAATTCAAACTTTTATTCAATTCGAGCCTCCCTGTCCCATTACTTCAAAATCATCATGGTGTGATTGCACTTAAATTGAACTGGAATGATGTCATTAATATCTACTGTCCTCCCTGGTGGAAATCTCAGTTCTACCTGGGAATTTTCCCTACTTGGTAGGTGTTTTGAAAGTGCCCCATTTATTTTCCTAGATAACAAAATGTATAGCCATTTAGAAAGCATTTTTAATGTTTATCTTTTCTCTTCATTTGACCCTTGAAAGCTGCTGGTTGCAAAATGATTTTGCTGACTATAGAACATAGTTTTGTTATGACTTTGTAAAGAGCCTTCCAACCACACACATTAAAAATTAAGCAACTATTGGATAGGTCTGGTTGCCTCAAGGCCAGTCAATAAAAGGATACCAATATATACTTAGTTCACTCTGACAAGAAATTGTTTACCTGCAAATCGCAGAATTATATAGGTCACTGTGAAGATTTTCTGTGCTAAAAGATAAGTGTGGTTTTCCTGGCCGGTCAATTGGTATCAGATATAGAGGAAAGATAAGCAATTTGTCACAAAAGTAACAGCTAATAACTTCTGCCACTATAACCTTCCACTAAGCAAAATGTACCCAAAGTTATTGTGCCAAGTGCCAGAAGCACTATAAAGTCTATGAAGATAAATTTGACAATACAATTATTTCATCATAAATGTGATCCCAAACAAATATGCCATTGATGAGAAAGGTTCATCTAGAGTGAAAAGCCAGAATCCATGTGCATCTGAATGGGCTTTCCCTGCCCCTTTAACCGGAAAATAAACCTCTGCCCCAAGCTCCTCCTTCCAGCCCAACACCCAGTGAAAAGCCAGAGGTAGGAAGTAATGTGTAATCCATCAGATGACCAGTAACTACCACCACATAGGCACAAGAAATATGGGAAACCAAGAAAATATCTCTCCCTCAAGGGGAAAGAACAGACCTTCATCATCCATAGACAGTATAATGGAACTCGTGGAACTGTCAGATAAAGATTTTAGAGTATTCATAGTGACAAAGCTAGCAGAGATGCAAGAGAAGAGAGACAACACACTCCAGAAGATGTAGGAGAAAGGAGATGAGTTCCAGGAGGTGAAGAAGCTCTCCAGCGATCACAAAGAGGAAATACACACCATAAAAAAGAATCAGACAGAACTGGTAGAGATGAAGGCTGTAATACAGAAAATCAAAACCTCCCTTGAAAGTATTAAAAGCAGATTAGTCTATGCAGAAGATCGAATCTCGGATGTAGAACATAGAACCTCTGACCTAGAAAAATTCACCAGAAAGACTGAGAAAATAACCCCCAAAATGAGAATAATATACAAGTAATACTAGATACCATTAGATGGATGCCTAAATGTCCAGATAATTGGCATCCCAGAAGGTGAAGAAACTAATCAGGGCGTTGATAATCTATTCCATGAAATCCTGGAAGAAAACTTTCCAAACCTAAAAAGGAATTCAAATATCCAGACCCAAGAAATACAAATGGCCCCACATAGAATCAACAACCCAAGAAGATCTTCTCCAAGGCACATCATAGCCAGACTGACCAAAACCCACAGAGATAAGATACGAAAATTAGCAAGAGAAAAACGTCAAGTTACTTTCAGAGGATATCCTACAGGCTAACATCAGACCTTTCATCAGAAACAATGCAAAAAAGGAAAGAATGGGAGAATATATTAAAAGTATTAAGTGAGAAACAATTTCAACCAAAAATACTGTATCTGACAAGACTATCCTTCATGTAGGAAGAAAAGATAAAAACATTCTCAGGTAAACAAAAGCTGAAAGAATTTACTAACACCAGACCAGCTCTTTGAGAAGTTTTGAAGGGAGTGCTATACCAGGAAAACTAAAGACAGACAAATAAGAGAACAAAAAATGACCAAGAGGAAAGGCTAACTTAATAGTAGGGACAAGTTCTGAAATATCAATAATAATGTTGAATGTTAATGGAAGGGTCAGACCACAGTGACACTGCAAATGCAACAAAAGAGATTACACGAGACTGAAATGATGAAATAGAATTCTATGACTTTTTTTCTAAAATACTACTGATTTTCTTCTATGCTTTGTCTTCCAGACTGAAGGTTTCTTGTTTTCTTTTGAGTTTTTGGGTTCAGAAATTTGTTAATTTTTTTTAATTGAAACATAAGCTTTCCTCCCTTCCTGGCCCCTTTGCAATTGGAAAATATTTGTGAGCATTCTTATTTTGTGGCAGAATAGTTATTTGCATAAGTTCAATAATACAATAGTATCTGTTGCCTTGCATCAGAAATTGAATTCTTATGGAGCTTTGTGCAAATAACAGACCAAATTGAGATTAACCTAATTTTTTATTTTTTTGCCAATAAGTTAGTTTCTACCTCTTTTTAGTAAAGGGGGAGTAGAGAGAGAGGAAAAAAAAATTGTTTCAGGGGAAAACTATAGTGCACTTTTCACTAGATTCTAGCTTTGTCCATACTTTAAGATCTTTTGTGAATCAATAAAATGCGAAAAAATAAAAGTGTAGTATGGAAGGGAGGGAGGGGGAAGGGGAAGAAAAAATGGGTAAAAGTATGCTTAATTGACAAAAAATGAGAAGCTATTTGCTGATGATAATGTATACAGTAATATCCTTGTCTTGAATGACATGCATAGTTTTTGTGTTGGAAAAAGAAATGTATACTGTAAAAACCTGTGATAAATGTATATTAAAATAAATAAAAAAAGAAATGTTCATCTAATATTTCATTGACATTCATGTAAATGTCAGAATTTAGGAAAGTTGGGTGAAAAATAATTTGAAAGACTGATTTTCATTGAAATAATTAAGAAGGAAGTGTGAAATAATGTATCCTTTTTGATTCAATACATTTGCCTGAAATAAACAAAAATACTCAAATACCTCTTTGGTTAAAGATGAATAAACTTCAAAACCCATTGGGAAGATTAAAACCTCAAAATTTCAATCCCAAAGGAGGGAAACATTATCATTTCTCTCTCTCTCTCTTTTTTTTTTTTTTTTTTTTTTTTTTAGAGAGAGGTTCTTGCTATAGGGTGTGTACGTTCACCAGAAAGACAGAGAGAGACAGAGAGACAAAAAGCAAGAAATCACCCCCCCCCCCAGGGGGATGGCCACACCACAATCCCTTTTCCCCCATTCTCTCGGGATCTTGGGCACACACGTGAGTGCCTAGTGTGAGTTTTAAGCTACCAGGTTTGGTACTCAAATGGCAGTCAACTACATGGGAGTCCAGCAACACAGCCATTACCCTGGTCCCTACCACCTCTTTTTAGTTACACAAGAGATGAAATAAGGTAGGATGAGAAATGGTATCATAGTAGTTCAGAATATGGAATTTGGGGCCTTACTACTCAGATTCATATTCCTGTTTTTGTCACTTAGTAGTATGATCCAGAGTGAGTTACTTAATCTCTATCTGCTTTAGTTCCCTCATCTGTAAAACAAGGGTAATAACAATAATACCTATATCAGAGGGTTTGTGAGGATTGAATGAATGAACACTTATAAAGTGCTTAGACCAACATTAGGTACATGGAACACCGTAGATTAATTCTAAGCAGTGTTATTAGTGTTAGGAGCCACAAGGATGAATGATGACAGATTACATGATGAAAGCACATTCAGGGGCGTGAACTGGATTTGAGAACAGGTGGCTTCTATGGGAAGTAGGAAACAGCCATTGAGAGGATGGCAAGAGGTAATTTGAGGAGGACACCTGAGATTAGTTAGTGGGGCAGCTGTGGGAGCAGGAGAGGCTGTAACAGATGACCTTGACTTGGCTCTGACTACATCCCTGTCCATGAATCGGCACCATCTGTAGGATACAGGGTTAGCAAGGTTAGGTCAGCATGTCATACTTCATATACCTTTGCTGGCCTGGGTTTGACCAAGAAGCTTTCCTAAACCAAGACTGAACCAAAAGGACCCCCTGCGCCCGAAATTCTGAGGGTTGCTAGTTGACACTTTTACTTGGTAGGATGAGTAGAAAAAGGGAATGTCTAGATTAGAAAGGCCACAGGCTTGGTCACGGGTTCAATGTCTTCTGGGCCTTTTCTTTCTCTGGGTGGTGTTCTGGACTGGAAGTTCCCTACATTCAGGAAGCTAGGTTGTATGGAATAATGTGTGGATGTGCCCAGGTAAGCACTGGGAACACTGGGTGTCTGCTGGAAGCCGAGATTTGGAAAGCGAGTAAAATAAGGTCCTTTCACAACTTGGAAAAAGGTTCCAGGAGAGGACAGATCCTCTGAGGAGATGAGGCCTCTGTTGTGATCTGCTCTAAGTTTGTTAAGAAATACAACTTGGATACACAGTAAGGCATAGGGGCCAGGGCCACTTCAGGATGCAGAATTAGACTACAACTGACAAGTAAAATCTACACAAAAGTATATAATCAGTGCATCCAAACTTTATTGATAATATATCATTATCAGAAACATTCTGAACCAGGAACATATATAATGTGACTCTTTGCCTATATATATTATCTATCTAATATATATGCTATCAACCATTAATTATGTACAGGTTCATTTCTTCCTTCTTTTTTTAAAGGTAAAAATGAATAAGAGAATTCTTAATATCTTCTTCTTGCATCCAAAATAATGATCTCATATACTCCATTGGGCCATCAGTGCAAAACTTTGAAAAGAAATTAAATGTCTCCCACAGAATTGATGAGGTATACTGGGACAAAACCATAGCTAACTCTTCCAGCAGCCTCCCAAATTCTGCAGGTTTTAAGGTCCCTGACAAGATTCACCTCTGTATCTTCCTAGATGCTCCACAATCGGGAGGCATGTGTGAGTGAGGCACTTCCTCAACGAGGAGGCGTGCGTGAGTGAGGCGTTCTGCAAGGAAGTGTGTGAGTGACCTTCGGCAACGAGGAGTCCTGTGTGAGTGAGGCCTTCCGAGGAGGCAATCTGTAAAGAGGAGACATGTGTGAGTGAGGCCTTCCACAATGAGGAGGCGTGCATGAGTGAGGCCTTCTGCAATCGGGAGGCATGTGTGAGTGAGGCAACAAGGAGGCGTGCGTGAGCTAGGCACTCAGCGGAACAGAACTGTGTGCTCTGCGTCAGTAACCATAGCCCCTCAGTTGCTCCACTGGCTAAATTAATAGTAATGGTGATTATTAAAGTCCACCTCTTAAAGACTATTTAATCCTTCTTATTAAGTAGATACATACAAGACAGTAATCCCTATTTTATAAATGGAGAGGCAGGAAGGCCCTTAGGCCATTTCTGTACTTAGGATACTAAGCAGCTGTGTTAATTCTCTTAATTTAGGAATTAACATCCCAACTGCACTGCTGTCTCTCATCTTCCCCTGAAAAATCCAGATGTTAATATACTTTATTGTATTGTTTGGGCAATTCTCACAAGTGCTAATGAACAATTTTGATATGCCAATGAGACACAATCTGTTAGTTGTGTCCTGGCATTAGTCACACACATTTCCTCTGACAAGCAAAGAACCCCAAATACATCCATATATTAAATCTTGAGTGTCTTCGTTTAAGGAAAGAGTGTCTAAGAGGATGTCATTTTTGAAAAGCTCAGACAGTTCTGGTGCTGGGAAAGCTACACACTAATTTGTGGCATGTCAGGGAGATTCCAGTAATAATGAGTCATATTTATGAAAAGCTCAGTAAGTGTCAAGTATTTAATATATAATATTTCATTGAATCATCACAATAACAGATAATATAACCACACCTGCCTCCTTTACTACGCGAGAAACCTCAGAATGATGGAGGCTGGACAACTTGTCCAAGGCCACATAGCCAGGAAGTGGAAAAGCTGAGATATGAACTCGGGCATCTGAGCTCCAAAGCTTCCTTACAGGTAAGGAAAACAAGAACATGGAATTTTCCTTGCAGTGGTCTTGGGGAGAATGCTGCAGGCAATATAATTCCACATACGGTTAAAATAGTTTAGGTATATTAAGAAGTGTTTATGGGGGCCAACAAGTGGCAAGGAGGTTAAGGTACTGGATCTCACATGGCTGGCTGCACAGTTCGAATACTAGACCCAGTGACTTGAAAATCATGCCAGATGCATGTGTGTGTGTGTGCCTAAAATTCTGAGAGGAGACTGGACAAGAAGAGATTATGGTGTGTCTACCTTCTTTGGGGGCTAATTTATCATTATTTCCCCATCTCTCCCTGTCTCTCTCTGGTGAGAGACATGTAGAGCACATGCCCTAGGAAAAATACTAAAAAGAAGAAAGAGGAAGAGGAGGAGAAAGAAGAAGATGAAGAGGAAGAGGAAGAAGGAAAAGGAAAGAAGTGTGTATGAGCTCTGATGTCCAATTGAAGGCCAGAACACAGTTGCCAAATGATTGGTGAGAATTCAGAAGGACAGATACTATTTGTGTTTATTTGGTACAAAAAGTAGAGAAAGTGTAGAGGTTATTTTATTGTCTTTTGTCTCTTCCAGCATTATCATTTAGATTCACCTACAACTGTCAAGATTTTTCATTATCATTTCTGTTTCTTAAAAGTCCTGGGGCACTTTTTATGATCTTTCAAATGACATTTGTTGGAGTAACACTGCAAATGAGTTCCCCCATATATCAAGTTGACTTGTATTAAGGACTAGATGGCGTATCAGTAGATGGGAAAAGAAGAGCCCTCTGGTGGTTTCCATTTATCATTGCGGCCATGAGATGCTAGTCTATATTTAGTTTATTCAGAAGCACATGTGTGCACAGTCTTCAATTTATTTCTGACACTTGAAGGACTAGTGCTGTTTCTTTGTTTCAAGGAAATAACAAGATACAAAAATGAAACAGTCTCCATGTTCGAGGCATCAAGGGGAGACTCTAAATAAAGAAAATTCATTTGTTCATTTATTTAACAGCATTTATTGGATAATATTTACTGGCTATATACTATATGCCAGGCATTATTTTAGGTTCCAGGGAGTTAGATATGACAAAAATTGACAAAAATATCTTTACTTATGGAGTTAGCATTCCAGAATGTTATAAAATTAACTGGATAGAAAGAGCAGGTAGTAGTTTGATCACTTAAAATGAAGCGTTACATTTAAGGTATTCTTAAGTGGCTTCACTATGGTCTAACCATCATTTTGTGATTAATTTATTGAACCTGGATTTAGCATGTATTCTTGTTTTTTGGAGAAGCTAGTAATGACTGTAAAAAAGAAAAAAAAATATGACTGGGTCAATAAAAGTATACACTCAAGGGACCAACAGATGGCGTAATGGATATGTTGCTGGACTCCCACATAGTTGACTGTGGTTTGAGTCCCAGACCTGGTGGCTTAAATCTCACTCCAGGTGTGTGTGTGTGCATGTCCAAGATTCCGAGAGGAGAATGGAGAAGGGATTTTTGTGTGGCCATTCCCCCGGGGGAATTATAATTGCAAGAATGCTGAAGAATTATCATTGTAAGAAATCACCCTGCGGGGGGGTGATTTCTATCTTTCTCGCTTCTGTCTCTATGGCGAGCACACATGCCCTATAGCAAAAAATCTCTCTAGAAAAAGTATAAACTCAATATACAGCTCAATTCAATAGCAAAGGACACTATTTATTTATTTATTTATTTTTTATTTATACTTTAAAGCAGTTTCCACTTTCATTGTTTTCTTGGAATAAGTAATTTACATTGTTTAGAAAGTAGATACTTTTTGGGACCAGCAAATGGTATAATGGTTATGTCATTGGACTCCCACATAGTCAACCATGGTATGAATCTTGGACCTGACAGTCTAAAACTCAAGCTGGGTGCGTGCGTGCCCAAAATCCAGAGAGGAGAACGAGGAGAAGGGATTGCAGTGAGGCCATCTCCCCTTGGGGGTGATTTCTCACATTTTGTCTCTCCATCTTGCTGTCTCTCCAATGAGCACACATGGCCTATAGCAAAAATCTCTCTCTCTAAAAAAAAAAAGTAGATACTTTTTGATTATAGTATATTGACATGTCTTACTATAAACTATTATTGTTCATCTGTACCTGAGAAAAATTTTGTATTTATATAACAGTTTACAGTAAGCTTGGAGAAGGGTATATGAACTCATGACTAAGTCATAAAATAATTTAATGGAAAATTTGCAAAATACAGAAAGTATAGGGATGTAAGTAAAAAAGCATAATTACCTATCGTATTTTAGGTTTATAGCAAATTGAGGGTTACAGTATAGAGATTTCCCATGTATACCCATCTACAAATGAATAGATTCCCCCAAACATTACCAGCATCCTTAAGGAGAGATATAATTTGTTACAATTGGTGAACCTACATTGATACATCATTATCACTCAAAGACTGTAGTTTACATTAAGGTTCACCCTTGGCAGTATACATTCTATGGCTTTAGACAAATGTATAATGACATATATTCACCATTGTAACAGTATACAGAATAGTTTTATTGTCCTAAAAATTCTGTCCTCTACCTATTCATCCCTTCTTCTCCCTAACTCTAGCAACCACTGATTTTTTAAAAATTTATTTTATTTTTTAATTATTATCATCATAATCTTGTTTATATTACATTGGATTGCATATAACTTCACAGTGTATTACATTGCTTTTCTCAAAAGGGAATGCCATGGGGAACCAGCAGTTAGCGTAATGGCTATATCGCTGGACTCCCACGTAGTCAACCGCGGTTTGCGTCCTGTACCCGGTGGCTTGAAACTCACGCCAGGTGCGTGTGCGTGCGTGCCCAAGATCCCAAGAGGAGAATGGAGGAGTGGCCCATCCCCCCTGGGGGGTGATTTCTCGCTTTCTGTCTCTATATCTCTCTCTGTCTGTCTGGCGAGCGCATGTGCCCTATAGCAAAAACCTCTCAAAAAAAAAAAAAAAAAAAAAAAAAAAAAAAAAAAAAAAAAAAAAAGGGAATGCCATGCATGTCAGTCAATACTGAGACATTAAAATCCCCACTTCATCATTCAATATCTTTTCATTGCTTTTCCCATTCACTATTATTATTATTGTTCAAATTATTTTTTAACCAATCAATCACTATTTCTCATTTTGCTTGTAAAAAGACTTTATCCATCGTGAAATACTTCTCAGACCAATCCAGTTGAGAATACTATACACGTCATCATCAACAGGTAATAAGCCATAGCTGTTTCTCACTAACGTCCTGCCTTTCCATTTGTTCTCTTGCTATCTTTGTCTATCCTCTTCTCTTCACCCCCCCCCCCCATTCCCCACTGTCTTATTCTCATTAAGTACTTTCACTGCTTTTATGTCCTCCAATATTTTGCTCTCTACCATAGAGTGTGGATAGTCAGTATATGTTAAGTGGATACATACAATATCTTTCTTTCATAGCCTGGCTTACTTCACTCAGCAATAGATCCTCCATATCTGACCACTTTCTATCAAATGCCAGGGTCTTGCTATTTCTTATGGCTGAGTAGTATTCCATAGAGTATATATGCCACACTTCCAATCCATTCATCAGTTTGTGGACATTTAGGTTGGTTTCATGTCTTGGCAATCATGAATAATGCTGCAATAAACATTGATGTGCAAGCACTTTTCTGACTGAGGGTTCTCCTGAAGGACACTAGTTATTGAAAGCACATTTGAAATTAATAAAATTAAGTCTAATTTAACTTTTGACAGTATTATTGGTAATTAAAAAAATTTATAGTGGGACCAGCAGTTAGCGTAATGGCTATGTCACTGGACTCCCATGTAGTTGACCGCGGTTCGAGTCCTGGACCCGGTGGCTTAAAACTCACGCCGGGCGCGTGTGTGTGCGTGCCCAAGATCCCGAGAAGAGAATGGAGGAGAAGGGATTGTGGCGTGGCCATCCCCCCGGGGGGTGATTTCTTGCTTTCTGTCTCTCTGTCTCTCTCTGTCTGTCTGGTGAGCGCACGTGCCCTAAGGCAAAAACCTCTCAAAAAAAAAAAAAAAATTTATAGGCTTAAGATTGTTTTAAAAAATAAGAAAGCCCGCTCTCCAAGGAGAACAAAAAAACTACCACTTGAATATAATATAATGTTTTGATATAACACATAACTTCTCATATTCATGGTCTTCTAGATACAGTGTAACCTTAATAATGCAACCGTGGTTGTAACCTCTGTTATTAACCTCATTAATACAAATGTGGTTTTTAACCACACTTAAACTTTGGATCCTAGATATTTCTTTGGCACCATATCAGCTCCTGAATCCTGCAGGACACTGACAGAATTTCTGTGCACACAGAGACATATATAGATGCCAGATTTGCTGAATTTAGTTTTGGAATTTTTCAGGAAGCAAATAAATACAATGTAAACCAATTTAACTATCTGGTAATATAAATGCAAATATAAGTAAACTTAAGGAAAATAATAAAAGGCGCAGATGTCAAATCAATAGTATTTTCTGTTGAAAATTCACTGACAATGAGAATCAGTCCCCCTCCTTGATCTGCTCTTCTGTTCCCAAGGGAGGCAAAGAGGAAGCTAAAATCATTCATGTCACGGAGATGAATTATAAAAGTAGGACACATTCACGTTCCTTAGAGCACTGCTTGGTTACTCTCCCAATCTGAGCACATTGTATGTCTTGCCCACCTTCACTCCCCTTCCTCCTAAAGTTATTTTTCTGTGTTATTTGTCTCATTTTTCTCTATTCCACTCTTGAGCACCTTTCTGAGGGCAGAGACCATGCCTTTTTCACTTTACATTAGTCCACATACCTAGCATATCAGTGCTAGATGCTCAATAAATGCATGTTTAATAATAAATAAGTTAAGCCAGACCTTATATATTTTTAATAGGCCCATATGCTCATCTATAAAGAGGCAAGAGGCAAATAGTTTCTTTTCAGTCCAAGTATTCATACTTTTGATTTTGGCTTCTTCCACTCAGTATAATGTCCCTGAGCTCCATCTGAGTAGTCATATCTATCAGTCATTTGCTCCTTTTTATTGTTTTCTAGTATTCTGTGATAGAGATATAACACAGTTCATTTAATCACCTACCCATTGAAGGGCATTTGGGTAGTTTACAGTTTGGGGCTATTGTTAATAAAGCTGCTATGAAAATTTAAGTCTGGTTTCTGCATATAGACTTTAAAATAGTTTAAAAAACTGTTTTCAATTTTAAAAGGAACTGCAGGAAGCCAATGGGTGGCAGAGCAGTAATGCCATACTCTGTCAGTCTGGCCTCCATGGGAGGGTTTTAGGTTTGTGTCCAGAGAGCTCCCTGAATGGCACATGCCATGTGCACACGCCTATAATCCCGGGCTTGCTAGAGCGGGGTGTTGAATTGTGACAATAGGACCCTGCTGAGGGTGACTCTCTTTCTTTTTTTCCCTCTCTTGCTCATGGAAGAGAGAAGTAAACAAACCTAAAAAAGGACTGCCAACTGTTTTCTAGCATGGCTGTACCATTTTACATTCCCACCAGCAATGTGTGAGTGATTAAATTGTTTTCTGGATTCTCATCAGCATTTGGCATTATCACTTGTTTTTTATTTCAATTGTTCTAATAGGTGCAGTGATATTTCACTGTGGTATTCATGTGCATTTCTCTAATGGCTTGGGAGGCTGAACCTTTTTTTCCTGTGCTTATTTGCCATTTTGAATGAGCTTTTCTTTTAACATGTTTTGCAAGGTCTTTTTATATTTTAGATACAAAATTTTGTCAGATATATGGATTGCAAATATTTTCTTCTTGCTCATAATTTGTCCTTTATTCCTTTAAACATGGTCTTTCATGAGTAAAAGTTTAAAATTTGCTTAAAGTTTCTTTATTTCATGAGAGCAGGAGGAGGAGGGAGGGAAAGAGAGCAAGAGAGAGAGAGAGGAGAGACAGAGGGAGGGAGGCAGGCAGCCCTCACCTGCAGTCCACCTCCAGCCTCAGCCAGCCAGCCAGGATCACGGGCATGCATGCCTCTGGGACACCTGGGAACATGAACCAGGGACTTCCCATGTGGCTTCAGTGTTATGCAGTATTGTATTACTGCTGCACCATCATAGCCGGCCATGTTTGTAATGTTGATGAGGCTCAACTTAGCAAGTTTTCCTTCTACGGATCAGGTTTTGGTAGCAAGTCTAATCACTCCACGCCTAGTTCTAGGTCCTAAAGAGTTTCCTCTTTTTCCTAGAAGTTTTATGTTTTATAGTTAAGATTGTGATCCATTTTGAGTTAATTGTTATGTAAGTTCAAGTTTGGGCCATGGTTCACTTTTTGCTGATGGATGTTTAATCGTTATTATATCCATCGCAAAGATCAGGAGTGAAGTTAACTAACTTGCTCAACGTCATTAGGTAGCATAGGTGGTGCTGGGATTGAAATGCAGGCAGTCTGGCTGGAAACCGTGTGCTCGCAATGACTCCTCTGTTCCAAAGGTAAATAGTAACCACGCTCAAATTCTCCTTCTGTGCAGGACAGAACAGAACTTATTCAGAAAATTGAAACTGTCTTACCTTCACAGAACTGTTTAAGGAGACCTAGAACTGTAATGATTAGCCTTGCTTTGAACGAAAAGTAAATGATACCAAAAATAAACTCTATGCATATTATTTTGAATGTCAAGCTTCCTTCTAATCTTATAAAAATAAGATCGATTGAATCTCATCATGGGTATCGTAGAAAAATAGAGAAGAAATGGAGATCCACATTAAGGATGGTGCTCTATTTTTGCTGATGAAGTAGTAATGGACTGGTGACGTTGGAGGTTCAGCCTTGAAATAAAAATTCTGGATCCAGACAGTAGCTGTGGTCTCCAAGGGCATATCTTATCTGTTATCTGTCAATAGCACAATGGAAATTGTGTGCTATTGAAAACAGATGTAGTCTCACAGTAACAGAAATGGAAAAGATGATCTCTGGAAATCCACGGTCAAATAGGGCCAGAAGGTAATCATCACCATCTATCTGGTCAAATATTCAGCATTATTTTTGTTCCCAGAATTAAAAATTTGTTGTATAATTGGTAGTAAATGATATGAGAAGTATCCTGTAGAAGAAGCTTTCTTTTCCTCCCCATTTACCACAGGCCCTGACACCTTGGCTTTAGTCGTTGGAACCTTTTTTTTTAATTTATTATTTTTTTTCTTTTTTTTTGGAGAGGTTTTTGCTATAGGGTGTGTGTGCTAGACAGACAGACAGAGAGACAAAAATCGAGAAATCACCCCCCCCAGGTGGGATGGCCACGCCGCAATCCCTTCTCTTCAACTCTCCTCTTGGGATCTTGGGCACGCATGCACATGTGCCAGGCGTGAGTTTAAGCCACCGGGTCTGGGACTCCAACCAGGGTCAACCACATGGGAGTTCAGTGACATAGACATTATGCTAACTGATGGTCCCAGTTGTTGGAACCTTTTCAAGGTAGTTCTGAACACTTCATTTTGTAGCAGGTCCCATGGGGCAAGGTTATGGCTCAGAGAGCATCTTAAACACTGATAACAATCATACAATATTGCATATATCATCTCTGAAAATTTACCATTTATTAAATTATAGTAACATTGGAAATTTTGAAGAGGATTCTAAATAACAATGACAAATATACTGAACCACAGAAAAATAATACTTGCCAATTGATTAAAGAAAATCTAGTCCAAAAGTGAAAAATTATACTTATGCTTATATCTCTTTCAAATAATGTATCTGTTTTCTCTTCAAGGTTTTTTAAAAAATTATTATAATAATTATTATTGTATGTCAGAAGGCACATGAGCTTGACAGAGAGAGAGAGAGAGAGAGAGAGAGAGAGAGAGAGAGAGAGACAGACACCTCCCTCTTCCCAGTAGGGCCTGGACATGGTATAATCCCTTCTCTTCCAGTTTTCCTTCCAATCAGGATTTTGGGCATACATGCAGACCACTTAGTATGTTTTTCAAGCTGCTGGGCTGAGATTAGAACCTTGGTTGGCCATGTGGGATACAGCTTCCTACACATAGCACTTAACCATGTGCTATGGGGCTGGTCTGAATTCTCCAAGGTTTTAATTAAAAATTTCAAATATTAGCAAAGTCCAGAACAGCTGTATTTCTACCACTTAAATTCAATGATTGTTAATATTTTCTATATTTGCTTTACACACACACACACACACACACATATAGACACAAGTAGTCATATATATGTGTGTGTGTGTGTGTGTGTGTATGTGTGTATGTATGTGTGTATGTATATATATATATATATATATATATATATATATATAATTTTAGGCAGATAAAACTTGCTTTGTTTAACTATCTAATTGCCAATGCCACTATGTACAGGCAAGAGATAGGGGCTTTATTTCTTGGTCTCTTCCTCAGACAAGAGCCTCTATGAGCTCTTCCTTCTTGGCCTGGAGGCGCCCCTCACTGTGCTTGCGAGCTTCCTTGGTCTTATACCTGCAGGCCTCAGCCTGGGGTGCCCTGCTTCTTGCGAGCCTTGTCTGCCTTCAGTTGTGGATGTACTCCGTAAGAATCCACTTGTTCTTGAACACCTTCTCCTTCACCTTCAGGTGCAGACTGTGATACCTGTGGCTGTCAATCTTCTTAGATTCATGGCATCTTCTGAGAAGCAGGTGCAGAATCCTCATTCTCCTCGTTCAGGTTACCTTCTCTGGCATTCTGGCATCTGCTGTACCCTTTTGCTTACCTGTGCCTGTACACCTGCCCTTCTGTTTTTCCCACACCCAACCTGGACATGAATAGTCATAGGCTTGTGAACGATCAACCCATCTTTGATCAGCTTCCACATGTGCTGACAGAAGTTGGCATTGGTAATTTTGTTGGCCTCGTGGAGTTCAACCTGATCTTTTTCACCACATGGAAGACACTAGAGGCAAGCTTCTTCTGAAGCCTGAGCACACTCATGGCTGAGGCCATAGCAGAGAAAGGAAAGAAACTTTATGTTCTTTTTTTTCTGAATAATTTTTAACAGCATATGGTATGATATCTTCATCCTTCAACATTTCAAAGATTTATCTTCATTTCCTACACATAAAAAACTGTGTGTGTTGTATGTATGTGATAGGTGATCTGTTGCCTTAGCAAGTTAACGCTTCCTAATGGTGATTTTTGTTTTTATTTTGACAACATTGTCAATTTTGTTCTGTTTAGCTTTTGTCACCAAGGCAAGTTATTAAGTATATGTACTGTCTCCCTTCCTTACTTCACCAACCCATGAGAACAGACCAACAAAAATCATTTAATGTACTTAAAAAAATAAAAGTCACCTAGGGGCTGGACAGTGGTGCAGAGCTAGTGCAGCTGGATCCACCTGGAAGTGTTCCTGGTTTGAGTCCCAGGGCCTCCCCTGTGCACACCAGGAGTGCACATGCCTGTGATCTGCCCTGGCCGAGGCTGGGGGTGGATTGTGTCATGGGAGTTCCTGTTGGGAATGCCCCCCCCTCTTTTTCAGAGAGAAAAAAAGAAACTTTAAAAAAATGCTCTAGACACAAGTAGTCATTTGCTGACTATTGTTTGGTATTAGCTTTTTGGTGAACAAAACTGACCACATAGACATTTATAAATGATAGTTAGTGCTCGGGTTCTTAACATGGGGCCTATAGTCTGAATGGGAAGGAGGTTTATGAAAGATCTGAAACTGTGTGTCAGTTGTGAGTATATGACTTTTCAAGAGGAAGAAGTGTCCATAACTCCTATCAGATTCTTGAAATTATCTGTCATCCTGAACAGGTTAAGAACCGCTTATTTAATGCTTTCAAAATACATCCCTTTGGAAGCTGGAAGATACTATTCCTTAGGGCATGCATTACCAACTGCTAACTGACAGAAAGGAAAAATTCCGACAGACCCATCTAGTTCATCCAATTGACAGCCTGGTGCCATTGAAATGGGTTCTGGCAGTGGTGAGCTAGAGCAGAAGGCAGGACAAAGCATTTTACACACACGGGCAAGTTCTCAATTAGTTCAAACTCTTCAGGAAAAAAGATTGGAATGTCACTGCAGATGGTCCCACTCTATTCAGTGGGCAGAGACTGGGCAGGGTGCCGACAGTCTGCTTGGGCATGAGGCACCTACTTCACCCACTGTGTCTACTCTCAGTTTTGCCCCTCTGCAGGCTCTGGTAGCCTTGAGGGCAGTTCAGATCTGTGACTACACACCTTGAAAAAACACACAGGAGGAAGCAAAAACCTCAAACAAGTGAGAAAAAGGGAGAAATCTTCCTTTTTATCTGCCTGGACATTTTGGAAATGGGTGAACTTTCATTTGCTCTCTACCTCCATAATAACCTTCTTAAAAAAGGTCACTTATGGAGTGGACTCTACAGACCAGCAGCTGGTGTAATGGCTATGCCACTGGACTCCTATGTAGTCAATGGTGGTTTGAGTCCTGGATCCTGTGGCTTAAACTCACTCTGGGCGTGTGTGTGTGTGTGTGTGTGTGTGTGTGTGCGTGTGCCCAAGATCCCAAGAGGAGAATGGAGGAGAAGGGATTGCAGTGTGGCCATCTCCTCGGGGGGTGGGTGGGGGTGGGGTGGGTGGGTGATTTCTCACTTTCTGTCTCTCTGTCTCTCTTTGTCTTTCTGGCGGGCTCATGTGTTCTATAGCACAAACCTCTCCATGGAACAGGAATACCAAAAAGGACCATGACTGAGCTTGGTGTTCTCATGTGGTTGTCACACAGCTTTACGAAAATTACAAGTATCTCCTTATATCTTTGTTTCATAGCTGGAAGGAAGTAAATTTCAGGATGATGAAGTAATTGGATGGGAAAAGATAGCCAGTCCCTGAGTGGGCAGTGGGTGAGGTTAGAACCTATGTCTGTTGAAAGCTATTTTCCATTGTACTCTGTCCTGTGAGGTCACTGGACCTAGGATTGTGAAGCAGACTGAGCCACCTGGTTCCCACTGTCAGCCAACTTGATCCAACAGTGGCCTGGAAGTTTAAGCAGTCACCTTGGGCCTGCTTCCATGGGCTCTAAGGGAAAGCACCTCTGAATCAAATAATCCCACTTCTAAGAGGAGAAACATGTTTGGAAGCCTTAGTCCAGCTTCTCTCACCATGGATGTGCCATACCAGTGATCTGTGTCTCTCTCCACCACAGTTTACAGCATCCCAAGCCCACCTGCTTGGCCTCATCATCCCTTTAGTCTGTAGCTACTCACAGTTGCAATACAGTACAGTTAGCTGCTCAAGTGTCTGCCCAATTTACAGAATTGGATGAACCATATGAAATTACCAATATTTGGCAATATATTTCCAGGAAAATGTAATACAGTGAACTCAGGATTAGAAAAAAGAAATATGCAGACTGGGAGTACAGGTGCGGATGACACAAACACGAAAGAACAATAGTCTTGTACTGTGGGCTAGTTTGCTCACTGCTTTATTTTATGCTAGCTTCTGTTGAAAAACGTCAGTGAGAGACAAAGCAATAGCACTTGGCATTTGAATGACTTGATGTGACAGCTGTAACTCATTTAATATGTATAGTGCCATACGCTTATCAGTCCCATTTTACTGATGGAGAAAGAGAGGTGCAGCAAGGTGGAGTAGCCAAGACCACAGGTGCAGTACCTGGTCAAGCTGGGATCCACACCCAGAACTGTCTATCCAAGAACTCTGCCTGCAGGCTTGAAGTCGTGGGATTAGCACATTATTAAGTGCTGGAAGGACACAGACTCTCAGACCATTGGAGAGCATTTAGTTGAACGAGGAAAGGCTATTTTCTCCAAGTCCTCTTTTTATCCAATATACATATTCCTAAGAATTTGTGTGGGAAATCAAACTTTAGTAAATTGAAATTATTGGACCAATGACTCTAATACTTACTTTTATCTGCTCTTCCTATTAGATTGGAGATCTGCAAATAAGCATTTAAACATCTTGAGGGGACCAGCAGGTGGTGTAGTGATTAAAGTGCCGGACTCCCACATGGCCTACTGCAGTTCTAGTTCCAGGCCTGTCAGTTTAAAAAACATGGCAGGCATGTGTGAGTGTATGCCCAAAAATCCCCAGAGGAGAATGGAGGAGAAGGAGCTGCTGCATGACCAGTCTCTGTGAGGAGTGATTTCTCACTTTCTCTCTCACTGTCCTATCTCTCTCTGGTGAATGCACACATCCTATGGCAAAAACCTTAAAACAAATCCTGAGAGATTGATAGCAATATCTATTTTGTTATTTACTTATTTTTTAATTTATTTATTATCATCACAATCTTGTTTATATTACATTGAATTGCATATAACTTTACAGTGCATTACATTGCTTTTTCAAATAATTTTCAAATGAGTTAAGATTTTGACTTTTTTGTTTAATTTTTTTATTTGCTGGAGGGCATATGAACTTGCCTGCAAGAGACAGAGACAGACAGAGAAAAAAGTGATAGAGCACCCCACATGGGGATGGTCATACTACAATCCCTTTCCCTCCATTTCTCCCTCCTTTTGGAATTTTGAACATGAACGCACATGTACCTCGCATATTTTTCAAGTCTCTGGGTCATGTCCAGTTGTCTTAACAACCATGCCACTGGCTGATCCTGACATTTGTATTTTAAGATTAATTATTAAAAACAAACAGGATATAATCTGAAAGGGTGATGCTTTAGGAAGATGCTGCAGAATAATGAGAAGTATTACAGACAGTCCTGACTCTACCAATTACTAGTGCTGCTGTCTTTAGTTCATTATTGGAGGACTATGAGCCTCAGGGCCTCCACATGTGAAATGTGGATGGCAGCACTCTCAGAGAACTCTTTAATTATTAAATTAAAGAAGATGGTATCTGTAAAATTCCTAAATTCATATAGGCACTTAATAAAGGAACTTATGGTAAGAATCCACAACTGGAGCAATTAGGTATCTAGAGATGGCTGGTATCCAGGATCGAATTCCTATCTCTAAATGACTCCTGAACCTCTCAGAAGTGTTGGCCAAGAATTTCAATTTCATATAACCACAGAGAACAAGGCAAGCTGTCATTATCATCTCAGACAGATGGGAATATAATATGCTTCAGTTTCTCCCTTTTCTCATCAAATTGCCATTTTGCATTTGTGAGTGGCTTTACCAACATGAAGGTTTTCTCCAACAGCTCCTCATTTACTCTCTACTTCCATAATAACCTTCTTTAAAAAGGTCACTTACTGAGTGAACTCTACGGACCAGCAGTTGGCGTAATGGCTATGTCACTGGACTATGTAGTCGGTGGCGGTTTGAGTCCTGGATCCTGTAGCTTAAACTTACACCAGGCGTGTGTGTGTGTGTGTGTGTGTGTGTGTGCGCCCAAGATCCTGAGAAGAGAATGGAGGAGAAGAGATTGCAGTGTGTCCATCTCCCATGGGGGGTGATTTCTCACTTTCTATCTCTGTCTCTCTTTGTCTTTCTGGCGAGTGCAAGCGTTTTATAGCATAAACCTCTCCGAAAAAAAGAGTGGACTCTATATTGCTGTGGTTGGGTAACTGGATCCCATATGGCCTACAGCATGGTTTGAGTCTTGCCTGGTGGCTTGAAAAATACACTAGGTGTGCATGTGTGTGTGTGTGTGTGTGTGTGTGTCCAAAATCCTGAAAGGAGGGAGAAAGGGAGGAGAAGGGATTGTGACAGGACCATTTTCCATGGAAGGGGAGGTTCTTTCTTTTCTCCTTCTCTGTCTTTCTGTCTCTGGTATGTGCACACACCTTCTAGCAACAAAAAAAAGAAAAGAAAAAAAAAAAAGAAAAAGCCACTTATTATAGGTAAATGAGTGAGTTTTAAAACTTTCATTACTTGTAGCAGTTTGTTTGCAAAATGGCTGCAATTATTCTCCTCCCCACATCTACATCTCTTTGAAACAGTCAATTTGCTGGTCTCCGCGTTAGGAGATAGAGTTTATTTCTCTCCCCCTTGATGTGGGCTGGTCTGTGACTTGCTTTGGCCAACAGAATGCTATGGAAGTGACACGTGCCAGTTCCTAGTCTAAGCATCAGGGACCTTGCCTACATACAGATGGTCCCGTAGAACTCTGTCTAGTTGCCACATAAATAAATCCAGGTGGCCCTGCTAATGGTCCCCAGACATGCCAGCCATCATCCAACTAGATGATAGAAATTAAAACTAAATGGTGAAGTGAGCACTTTGGGGATGTATGTGTGCATAGGACACATGCAGGTGTCTTTATAACCAATAATCTTCTTTGGACATGGGGTTATACTGGCAATACCAGGACAACCAATTTCCATTTCTAATGATGATAGCATTTTGCATTACAAATTCTCAAAATCAGAAACAGGGAAACTGAGATAGACACATCTCCTCTAATACAAGAGCTTAACCAAGGTGAGAGTCTATAGCTTATAGGCCCTGTTTTATCCATTTATCTGTAATGTTATTCACAGAGAAGGCAAACCAACCTTTAAAAATCTAAGGCACAGTGATTTAGGAAGAGGGAGGAAAAACTAAAAGAAAGAAAACATTTCTTATTAACTTGAAAGACCTGCAAATATTTGTTCTGTTAATCAAACCCCAAACCAATGCCCTCTTAAAGATGTATTTGTTAATGGATTTCTAAGATCCTTCATGCTTCAGCATAATAACTTGAGCTTATTAGACAAATGAAGAGATTAAAGCTTTCTAGTTATTGGGGCCACCAGGTGGGGTAGTGGTAAAGGCATTGGTCTCCCACATGGCCGACCGTGGTTCAAGTCCCAGACTCGGCAGCTTGAAACTCATGCTGGGCGTAAGTGTGTGTGTGTGTGTGTGTGTGTGTGTGTGTGTGTCCCAAATCCCAAGAGAATAGAGGAGATGGGATTGTGGCATGGTCATCCCTCTACCCTGGAGGGCGGGGTGACTTCTTACATTCTTTTCCTCTCTGTTTCTATCTCTTTGGCAAGTGCATACATCCTGTAGCAAAAATCTCTCTCTAAAAAAAAAAAAAAAGACAAAAAAGAACTTGCTAGTTATTTTAGCCAATAACCTTGTAAATAAGAAAAATCTCTTTCTGGTAAAGGAGTCACAAAATAAAATTATGATCATTATATGTTTAAGCAGTCAAAAAGCATTGTGTCTCATACAACTTTAATCTGCCTGGAACCCTTCCATGAAAGCATCAGTTTTATTTAAAAATGACTCTCCCGCTGTTATTTATTAATCTATGGGCCTTACTGAGTAGCCTTTCACAATTAAAATCAGAAACATATGAAAAATAAGTTGAATCTTTACCTTTGTAGATGCTAAAGTTGAGTACCTTTCTTTTTGTATTGCTAGGTAAAACATCTTTATATTTATTGGGTTTACTTTAGGTTGCTTAAACATTTTTAAAAACTTAAAGATATTTAATTAATTAATTAATTTTTACTATAAAAGCAACACATGTTCACTGCAAAGGCTTTGCTATGTTTGGCAGGGCCAGGACAAGGGTGAGGTGAATAATGCCTCATTTGCCTCCTACACAAAATTTATGGGGGCACCAAAAAACTTTATGTTAGTAAATCATATAATGAAATATTTCCAAAAAATCAAAAGTAATGTAAAAGAATCCATAATGAACTATCCTGAACTGGTATGACCCTTCCTTACTCACCTCACCCTTAGTCTGGCCCTGGTTCTATTAAAACTTTATTTACAAAAGTAAGCTGGCCATGGCCTGTAGTTTGCCAATCTGATTGTTAAAAAATACTGCATTTATCTTCATTACTGAGGTTCTGAGCACCTTTTAAATTCTGTGCTTGAGTGCCTCACTCCCTTCAGCCTAGTTCCAGCCCTGGCTATCTATTTTATTCTAAGTTCAAATGGTAAGTCAATGAAGAAATGACTTATAGGATATGATTTAAGTTCTAAAGACATAGCTTTGGCTGCAGTGTAGATTGGAGGAGGTTCAAATGGAAAGTGGGGGACTAGTTTGGAAGGTGACACACCAGTCTAGTGATTTTGCCCCAGCCTAAGTTACAAAGACCACTCTGATGCAAGATGGCAGCCACTTCTCTGCTTCATATCTCATGGATCACCTCGGCATTTATCTTACGTCTGTGGTTCTCTCATGGCTGTTGCTCTACCTTACTAACTTCTGTGTGGTCTTGGGAACACTACTCTCTTATGTTCTCAAACATCTTGTCCTTAAATAAATCAACAGATATCTCTAGACCTGACATGCTCCTCCAAATGAACATATGCAATAGCCAATTTGCCGTCTCCATTCAACCTTGAGTGGGCATGACAAACCTAAATAGGCTTAAGTTCACTTTCATAGATATTGAGGAAGACGTCATTCTCTCTGTACTGTTGGAATTGGTCCAGTCATAAATTTAGATGTTATGAAACATCTTCATATTTCTTTGGCTTATTTTAGGTTGTTTAAACGTTTTTTAACAACTTGAAATATATGTGTTTAGACTACAAAAGCAATATATGTTCACTGGAAAATTTTATCTCTACTCCCCAAGCCTGTTAATTTCCATCTACCTTCTAGTAGAGGCACCACCATCCTACTAGCTATTTAAGCCTCCAAATTAAACATTTTGCTAAATTCTTCTTTTCCACTTTTCTTTCATTTCCAGCCCACCAGCAAATCCTATCAATTTTGCCAAAATGTATCTCCATTTTTCTTTAAGTAAAATCAGCACCAACCTCAGTAGACCTAGTTCAGACATAGCTCCTTCATATTAGGATAGAGTCTGGCTCAGATAGGGGAAGGATTTGAGAAGAGGCAAAGATTGTGTGAACAGGTTTGTTAAATCTTCAGGACTGTTGAAGGGAGACTGACTTTGGGGAGTTGGAGGCTACCGAATGGAAAGAACTGGTTTATGTGCCTGGGCCTGCCCAGGTGAAAATGGAGACTAGGTGTTCCAGGTCAAGTCTACCATACACACACTCTCATACCCTATCAGCTGAGTCTACAGTCTGAATCTGGGATCAGAGAAAGAGGACTCCAGCTGATCTTGGTAGATGCAGATAGTCGAGCTAGGAGAGACCAGGTGGTCTCAGTGAAGACATGTCCAGTCCTCAGTCTGGTAGGGGTCTCAGCAGAGAAGGTTGGTGTCAGCTGCAGCTTACATCTACAGTTCAGTACCCACGACCTGGCACAGGACTTGACACAGGTAGGAGTGTACCACATGGCCAATGTCCAAGCTAACAGTGGACTCCTATAGGAGCCATGCTCACTAACACAGAGGCCACTTAACCATAGTTAACCCATCAGTTTTGTTTACATAGACCAAATAGAGTTTGTTTGATTGCTTACTTTGTTTGAGTTGGTTTTGGGGGTGGCTTATCTGGGGTTGTGATGCTATGACTTTTCATACTTTGTTATTGCAAGATCCTGCTTTTATAGATAGTATTTATTTATCTTTCTTTACAGTTCTGAATGAATTCATCAATCATCTGCCCACTTAGAAAATCAGTGAATTTGATTTAGTAACTACTGATTTTGAGTGCTCTTTGCATATCAAATGCAAGCTGTTATGACCCTATTAAGATGAACATTTTTTCACCTAAATGTCAGTTGCTTAAAAATTATAAATATTTGCTTTGCCTATATTTGCATTTCACTAGATCCAGTGGATACGGATACTATAGAATCAAAGTATTACATGTAATCTCCCTTTCTCGCTGAACTGTTTGTAGAGATCAAAGGACCCATTATCCAGGCCAGATATTGTCATATTTCATTAATATTGTTTGTATGAAGACCCAACCTGTCCCCTCCAAACATACACATGCAGCAGCCAATTTCTGATAGTGCCCTGTGGCTCCACACTTACCCTCCACCATTACATTTGAGTAACTAGTAGAAGTGTTCCTAAAGTAGCTGCAAATGAAGCATAGACTCTTTGAGGTATATTTCTCTCTATGCAGAGTGTTTGCTGCTGATAGGCCTGCAGGTGAGTTTAATCCAGATGTGCTCCAGAGGATGGAGGAGAGGGATGGTTGCCACAGACACTGCCAAGGACAACTGCCCCAAATGCCCTTCCATCCTCTGGGCAGACTTGTCGTATCTGAGCTTTTTCTCTGTAACATATGTTTACCAAAAATAGCTGTGAACATCTTTGTATGGCTTCCAGTTTGCAAAGCACTTAGACTATGTCTCTATCAACACGTTGCTTAGGATAGCAGCTCTCACCTTTAATATTTTTCTATAACACATGAGAATGACATTGACAAGCATGACACTTGCCCAGCAATAGACCCGGTGATAGGCTTATTCCAGAGAGTAGAACTTGACAGATGTTTACATCTTTGCTTCCTTCCTATTCGAGAAAGCTTGTTGGAACTTGATTAAGTGGGAATGAGGTTACTGAGGTAAACTTGAAACAACTCTAATTTGTAAAAGTAAATTGATAAACTTGGGCACTTGAGTCGTTGTGAATAATAAACTGCTTATAATACATCTCACAACTTAAGACACACAAGTGAACTTCAACACAGCAGTTGCGGATTTAGAGCTAGTGAGTAGTGGCATCTCTCATCTAAAGATAAAAGATTGACAGATGATGAGGACAAGTGCAGGGTTGGAAATGCCAATAAGTAAGTATTGGTATCGGTGGGTGATGGAAGAGAAGAAATGGTGCTTATAATTGCTGCCTTTCCCTCCCTTCTACAAATCAGTAAACAGAGGTCTTTGGAAAGCTGGATTCAAATGAATTTAGGTAGAAGACTGGCTTCTGAGGGATAAGGACAGATAATCTAAATGACCATGTTTGTAATTTTTCTTTTTAAAATTTGCCAGAGAGTTCATGTGCTCACTGGAGAGAGACAGAGGAGGAGATGGAGTGAGAAAGCCTCCCCCCCCCCACTCCTCGGCCCCATGGAGAATGGTCACAACACAATCCTTTTTCCTTAATTTCTCTCCCCTGTTGGGATTTTGGACACACATGCACATGAGCCTGGTGTGTTTCTCAAGCTACTGGATCCGGGACTCAAATCATGTGGCCTCCCTTGTGGGATCCAGTAGTCTTAATTACCACACCATGGTCTGGCCCATGTGTTGGTAATTTTTAAAAGAAAATGTCTTCTTCTTTTTAAAAATTTGCTGTGGAGTGCACAAACTTGCTGGGGAGAGAAAGAGAGAGAGAAGAAGGAAAGTGAGAAATCACCTCCTTGGGGGGATGGCTACACCACAATCCCTTCTCATTCATTCTCCTCTCAGGATTTTGGGCACATACGCACACATTCCTGCATGTTTTTCAAGCCACTGAACTGCACTGCCAACCATGTGGGATCCAGCCACCTCAACCACCACACCACCAGCTGGCCTTGTGTTTGTAATTTTACCGATAACTTTTACTGGTTGCTTACTAGTACCAGGCAGGGTGTGTATATTTTACATAGATTTTCTCATTGAATCCTCTAACAAATTTGTGGGGTAAATTCTGTTTTCATCCCCATGTAACAGATGGGAAAAACTGAAGAAATCAAGGAAGGGAAAGATAAGACACTTGGCCAAAGCATACCATAGTAAGTGGATGGACTGCGAGAGAAGCTCAGGCTGCCTAGACCCAAGGTCTGTGCTCTAAATTATCATGCTACTCTGCATCTCTTTCTAGCTTGTTTAATTTTAAATTATAGCCCCAACTGTTTCTTCACTTGATATTAGCATATGTATATTTTCTCTATATTTTACATAAATAGTACACTTGAAACATAAAAAGTTCGTGTTTATAGGTTTAAAAAATATTACATTTTTTATGTTTTGCTTAATTGGTTTTTGTAAATATATGAAAATAGAATTTGTCATATGGAATATTTGTTATCATTCGTGCTACTGGTTTGCATTGACAATTTCTAGGTGAATGACTATATTAGTATTCCCACTGTGTGATCTCGTGAATCTAAAAGTATGCTCAGCTTAAAGAGGGTGTTTTTCCTGCACTAAACCATGGATTGGAGTTTTTAGACCAAATGTTGAACATGCATTTTGAAAGCAAACAAGGAGAATAAGAAATATATAGTGCTCAAAGGTGAGGAAAAAATACCCTGTCTTTCTATTATGTTCTATTTTGTATAGTTTCTTTAGATGCCCCTTGCTCCCACTGATGAAAGAATAATTTGAATGTTTAAGCTTCATACTATAAAGACACAGACAGAGGAGCAAGTTATCAAGAACAGAAAAAATGCTTGGACATTATAATCATAATGCAACCAACTCCTAGAGATTAACTACAATATTAATACAATTTTTTAAGGGAGATTTTTGCTAAGAATGCATGCACTTGCTAGAGAGATAGAGAGAGACAGAGATACAGAAAGCTAGAAATCACCCCCTAGGGAGGAATGGCCACACTGCTATCCCTTCTCCTTCATTCTCCTCTCGGGATCTTGAGCATGCACACACACAAACCCAGCATGAGTTTTAAGCTGCCAGATCCAGGCTGCAAAACGTGGTTGACTATGTGGAAGTCCAACGATGTAACCATCACACCATCTTCTAGTTCCCAGTATTAATACAATTCCTATACCCATTCATTTGTAAAGACCAAGATTTCCACCACTTTAGGAATATCTTGCACTGGTACTTGATTGTAAAGTTAAGCTTTAAAAATTGTTTTTAACTTAAATTATTTTTGCTCCTCATAGAACGTGCCACATAATCACAATGAATGACTCAGGGTTATGTCAATGTAATTTAGTTTGTGAGCTTATGGTTGTAAGAAAAAAATGGGACCTATTTTGTACTTTGGAGTCAATTCTCCACATAAAGTAATATAAATATGGTATGCTTTTTAAACATGGTGGCAAAAAAGTGTGTTTTTTAAAGAAACATGGTGGCAAAGAAAGGTGTAGAAGAACTGGAACTCAATATTGGAGTGGAAAAGATGAGCATTTTCCAGTGAACCCTGAAGCCATGCTTTTGAGGCCAAGGGGAGAGAAAGCATGGGGTGGGTGATAGTGGGGTACAACTTACGGGGCTCAAGAACTCCAAGACCCTGGGCATACCCCACACCTTAGTCTTGGGTTGCCTACATTAGTTCTGTAAGAAAGAAAACTTTGCACTAATATTTAACAATGAATCACAAATACAAACTTTCCAGGTTTGTAGGGAAAGTGTGAGGGAATGGTCCTGGTTCATTCCTCACTTTGTTTTTGTTTGTTTGTTTGTTTTGCTAGCTATAGGACACAGAGACCAGAGAGAGTCAGAGAGAGCAAAGGATGGGGAAAGTGAGAAATCACCCCCAGGATGGATGGGCATGCTGGAATCCCTTCTCCTCTATTTTTCTCTCAGGATTTTGGACACACATGCACATGAGCCTGGTGGGATTTTCAGGCCACTGGGTCCAGGTCTTGAACCATGGAATCGGCCAAGTGAGATCCAACACCTTAACCTCCATGCCACCTGCTGGCCTCAGTCCTCACTTCATAAAGAGGAAGAAAAGGACCCCTAGAGAAGTGACTTTGAAATGCAAAGAGCACTGGACTTGGGACAGGCAGTTCAGCTGAAGTCTTGTTTCAGTGTCTTCCTGTTTCTTAGGAAAGCCATTGGCCTCTCTAGATACCACTTCTTCAGCAGTAACATTATGATAATCCTTCCCATAGGCTTTAGGATGATTAAATGGGATGATGTATATCTAATCATTTTGGAAATGATGTATAGGAACACAATTATTGCCATCTATTAACTTATATTAAGTATACAGTTGAGCAGGATCTGAATTTTAACCAGAATGTAAGGACTTCTAGCCATTTTGTTTAACTAATAGTAAAACATGTATATTCTGGTGCCTAGGAATCATTATTGTTTCTTTTCCTCATAAAGTAGAATAGAAATCATTTGAGTTCCTTGTTTGTTTTCAGACACCCCTTGTAGAAGGTTTGAAGGGAAATTGTACTTTCACCTAACAGATCATTTCTGGTCTCTGAAATTGCCCTTGCTACAGTTTATCACAAAAACCTGTATCCTTCTGGGCAGCAAGCAGGGGGCTGTCACTTGAGGGCTGACACACTTTCTTTTCTTCAGAAAGAAATTCCTCTAAAGCTCTGAACATTGAATTAAAAACATCAGTGATGTGAGGCTGGGCTTGCCTTTTAAAGAAAGGTCAGTGCTGTGAGGGATGGACCTGTGTATAGGGCCTCAGATTGGGTGGGACAAGATCGACAGATACACTGTTTGCCCAGATAGACGTTGATAGATAATAATAACCTTCCCCCTTTCTAGGGTGTGCTTAATCAGACAGGAACAAGCTATAAACACACCATGTCCCAATTCTCTCTCCCTCCCTCCATATTACTTCTTTGGCATATTTAGAGTTGAAAGTAAGTTTTTGTGGCTTTTATACTCTTAAAAATATGCTGTTGCTAATTTTTCCAGGCACGTGTTTCCCACTGCAACTCCTTTCCTCATCCTCAAATACCTATGTGGAATCTTCAAAAAGTTTATGGAAAACACATACTAGGAAAAACCGGTGCATAGATTTAACATTTTTTTTTGCACTGAAATAAACTTGTACTTTAATTCCATTTTCCCAAAGAGTTTCTGAAGTGACCTCACATATGTACACACACACACACACACACGCACACACACGGAGTTGTTAGTTGCATTTCCTTTCTGAATACTACCCATAGCCCATCCATCCTTTAACTCACACCTGTTCCATGAAGCCTACCAAGGCTTCTCCAGATAAAATGAATATCCTTTTCCTTCTTAACATGACGATTCATGTATTATAGTAGTGTTTGTTGCCTGCCTTGATTAGCAATTATGCTAATTTCTGTTTTCCTTCTATGTTGTGAGTACGTCTTTGACAAGGAGTACATCTCCTGCATCTTTCTCTTCCCCAGAGAAATGAAGCATTGAGATGGCCCTGTGGTCTAGTGGTTGAGGGAGTCAGAGTCCCACATGATTGATGGTTTGAATCCTGGCCCCAGGGGCTTGAAAAATGTGATGTCCATGTATCTAAAATCCTGACAGGATGGTAAGATGGTTGGAGAGGGATTTCGGTATGATCACTTGTTGGGAGGTGCTTTCTCCCTTTCCTTCTCTTTCTGTGCCTCTGGAATGTGTGCTCGGGCAATAGTAACAATAATAAAGAATAACTAGAAAGAAACTAAGCATTTAGTAAAGATATTATTGGAACATTTAGCTGTCAAAATTCTTTAAAGCTATCCTTTTTATCTCAGGGAACATGCAAATGTTCTATATCAGGGTTTTTTAAATCTCTTTTATTGGAAAATCTGGCCAAAGGGGATGAGACCATAAGCAGGTCTCCAAAATGAGAGAAGAAAGAAACACTGGGAAGGATGAAAAAGATGTGGATTTTCATGGCTATGATTTCATGTGACGGTTGTCCCTGAGCCAGAGCAGCCAGTAGTGCTCGGAAGAACACTGCCACGGAGGGGATGGGGAATGGGATCATAAAGGTAATTGAAGGGTTGGACAATATGAACATATATGGATACAAAAGAAGAACATTTCTGGATTAAAATGAGGGAGGAAATAAACCATTTTTATTACCAGTAGGAGAGAATGATTTATATCTCTACTGTTAATCCCAGTTCTTTAAGTGAATGTAAATTCTTAGCTCTGTAAAAAGTCTCAGCTTCTAGGAGTGGGTGGGAAAGCTTGATCCACAGGATAGCATGACAAAGAGAAGATCTGTAATACACATGACAGGGTCTCCCATCTGAGTTGACCAACATCTGTGTTACAGAGGATATTCAAATAAGGATTGTGAACCCTGAGTTTGAGTCTCCTTCCACTTTTGGTGGTAGTTATAGGGGGTGTTTGGAGAAGACATCAAAAAAGATACAAGGTATAATTAAATAAAAAAAGAGATACAAGGTAAAATGAAAAACCAGCTAGCCAAGACAGCCCTATTCATTAGCCCTCATAAATAAACATGGTGCTAACCTTAACTAAAGTGCCACAAACTGTATTAAACACTGAACAGTCATTAGTTTATACCATAGACATAACAACTTATTAGATAGTATTGTCTTCTTCTTTAGATGGAAATAGAGATGCTGTAAAGTTAAACAACTTACCCTAAGGCCAGCCAATTGCCAAGTGTACTGTTACACTCATCTAATTCTAATAAAGGAGGGAAACCTGACAAATAAGAGTAATACATTTAAAAACAGATGAAATGAATTCAAAGAAGCAGCAGCAGGTTAGGTGAGGTGAGAAAACCAAAATGAAACAACATCCCACCCCCAATCCTGCCAATATAAGCATTCAAAGGAGCTGGAAGTTGCCTATGGAGAGAGTTTTGAAGCACAAAGTAAAGATCAAAAAAAGGAAGCAAATTGGCTAAAACTAGAACCTGCACCAACATACAGAACGCTCTGAAACAAGGAAATGAACTCAGGTCATTTAAGGAGAAGTATATATAATAAAGGAAAATATTCACCTGTAAGTAGGAAGCCCAAATAGGAGACCAATTTTTTTTTGAACATTTTTTTTTTTTTTTTTTTGCCATAGGGCACAAGTGCTCACTAGCAAGAGAGAGACAGAGAGAGAGAAAGTGAAAAATCAACCCCCAGGGATAATGGCCATACCATAACCCCTTCTTCAAAATCTCCTTGGGATTTTGGGCATGATATGTGCCCTGCATGGTTTTCAAGTCACTGGGTCCAGGACTTGAACCACAGTTGGCCATGTGGAAGTCCGGTGGCTTGCTTAACCATCATGCCACCTGCTGGCCCCAGGAGACAATTTTAAAACAGAATAGAGAAAGCATGATTTAATCCAATCAGGCAGAGAGGAACTGAGATAAACTCTAATTCACTGACAAGGAGGCACTTCTTGGGTTGGGTTGTCAGAAAAGTCATGATGTACTTTTCCACATTTTTTTAAATGCAAAAATGTGTCATGGCTTTCCTGATGACCCATTAATAAAAGAGGACACATTTAAGATTAAGGGGTTAGTGTTGGTTATTGGTTTTTTTCTTTTTAAAATAATCATTAAAAAAGGTCAATCTGTATTCAGTTTCCCAGACCGTTTCCCAACACACACGTGTTGGCATATGGGAAAACTAGACTAGGGAAGGAAATGACTTGAAGGTATTTAATAAAGCTGACTCCACTCAAATTCTCTGGACCTCAAGATGTTTATTCCAAAGTAAAAGGGCTTAGTGAATTTTACTATTGTTAACTAAATTCCAAAACACCTCAATTCTTAGGAAGATGTGCTTGATGGGAAATGAGGACATTATATAGAAAAGGCCAAGGTCAAGGACTAGTCAGCCCAATCTGAAAACCAGAAAGGAATTGTGCTGAGCATCAGCCAACTTGTAAATCCCACAGATGTTCAAAGGTTTGGACCTATAGCTAAATAATTTCGGTAATCAAAGTATACAAAACTTTGTTTTCAGAGATGGGGCAGTAGGCTTCTTGTATTTACTCTTGTGATAAACATTGAGAAGCATTAAGCTTTTATTTGTTTATTTTTCCAGATAATGTATGTTGATCTGCATGAATTGTCATGTACAAAAACGTGCTGGGAGTTTCAAAATTGACAGGAAGATAGAAAATACTTGTGCACTGCTAAGAAGAAAAGTACTGATGTTGTACCATACCGCTTTTTAAGCCACTAGAACCATATGTTCAAGATAAGGGCTTGAGGAGGGGGCCGGTAAGCATACTATGTTTGGACACCAATGTGGTTTCTCTTTCAGCATTTGAAAATCACTTCCAAAAACATGACCTAGTACACACTAACATTTGGAGTGAGTACAACTGGATCAAAGACTTCCTCAAACACAGGTTTCAGCTGGTCAAAAGCACTAGCAGGTTTAAGTGCTTCTGTACAATCAAATATTTCTTAGGTCCAGGCAATAGGCCAATTATTCCCGGTGACATGTGATTCAACAAAGCAATATGGACAGTGCATAGGAATAAGATTTGACTACTGGCACAGAAAGAGCTTGTCCAATTAGTTTAGCGTGCCAGGCGGTCATCTTGGATCTAGCTCCTGCAAGACTGAAACGACATAGGAGCCTCCCTCCAAATTAGGTATGAATTTAAAGCAGTGTGAACCTGTGGAAATCAACCGGTTGCAAGCTATTCTGCCTAGCATGTTATGTTTGTAGGCAAGTCTCATAGCTCAACAGCTAAAGAGAACAGGATCTGTAAGCAGACTGCAGTGGGGAGTCCTAGCTGGATATAACCGGCAACATAACTGCTCTAAACTTGATCCTCACAGGAGAAAAGCAATAGTGGGTTCTACCACATAGGCTTTTGGTTTTGAAAATTCATGATAGAACATGTGCATGAAAGGGAGAGAGAGTGAGAGAAGTGAGAGAAGGAGAAAAGGAGAGGAAGAGATGTATCCTCCACAGGATTTGGTCACACCATAATCCTCTTCCCCTGGTCCTCCAGCCTGACAGAATCCTGGCAACTTGTACACATACTTGGTGTGTTCTCATGCTGTCCTGGCCGGAAACTCAAACACCAGTGGGCATGTGGCTTCTGGCGCTGCAGTCCAGCATGCTATGGACTGCACCACGGAGACTGAACTGACAGAGGTTATTTTGAAGATTAAAGGAAATAATTTACCTAGAGATCTTGGCACTTGATAAATAAGTGTTCAATAAATGTTAGCTCTTTTTAGCAGATTCTTTGGCAACAGACTCAAGAGCTGAAAATGTAAGAAAGAAAAGATGTATTATCTCCAGAAGACAAAAATAATGATACTAATTGGGTCCCAGGAGTTTATGCTGCAGTAGAGAGGCTAGATGCTGAAATTATCCAGTCTACCAGGTAATGGAAACAAAACTCAAAATGGATTTCTACAGAGACCCAGCACAGGAAATGAAAGATGTAGTGACCACATGAAGACAAGAATATCATACCTTAGTGAGTGGCTAAGCTATCATTTCTCTAGGCCTTTGGCCTACCATGTGCTTAACCTGTGGATGTGGACTGGCCCTGATAAGCTGCCTTGTCCACCATCCTCTTATCCCGTGGAGACAGCTTGGACGTGATGATTAGGGAGCAGCCTGTAGCTATGAAAGCGAATAGAGAGCAAAGCTAACTGGCCACATGGGAACTGGAACTGTGACCTTGGCCTCATTAAAAATAGTCAGCAATGTCCTTGAATGGGCCAGTTTTTTTTTTTCTTTTTCTTTTTTACAGAGAGCCAAACCATCTGCAGAGAAAACAAAACATGCCATGCATCCTCTCTCATACACATAAATAAAGATAAAAAAACAATCCAGATTTACAAGTGAAATAAAAATTAATTCACAGATATTTTTATAAACCTGCTTCGGCGTGTGTGTGTGTGTGTGTGTGTGTGTGTGCATGCCAGCATGAAATAGCTCATGAAGCCAATTCTGTTAGTAGGGTTACAACACTTCTAAAGTGGAGAACTACTGCTATCACTTACATTGAAAGAGATCTCATAGCTAAGTTGTCAACTGGTATTGATAGAATGTCTACATGCCCCAGAGATAAATAATGTGGTGGCTTCTAAAATTCAAAACTGAAAAATTAGTTCCTATTCAGAAAAAAGTCCCTAATAGTATTTGGTAGCACAGAAATGAAGCCCCAGTTAACTCATTTGTTTTTTATATTGGGTTGTTGGAAAAGTCATGATGCATTTTTGCATAGAAAAACAGAAAAATACATCGTGATTTTTCCAATAGTCCAATAATATGATATGAAATAAACTCTTTTTTTTTTGAGAGGTTTTTGCTATAGGGCGCATGTGCTTGCCAGACAGACAGAGAGAGACATAGAGATAGAAAGTGAGAAATCACCCCCCAGGGGGGATGGCCACGCTGCAATCCCTTCTCCTCCATTCTCCTCTCGGGATCTTGGGCACGCACACACACGCGCCTGGCGTGAGTTTTAAGCCACCGGGTCCAGGACGCGAACCGCGGTCGACTACATGGGAGTCCAGTGACATAGCCATTATGCTAACTGCTGGTCCCGAAATAAACTCTTTTTGTAAAGCTACAGCACATTAATTAGAAGCCATGTCAGCAATATTAACATCTAATTAGAATGATGCAAATACTTATAATAGTACTTACTCATTACTACAAAATATTTTAAACATCTTATATATATATATTGCCTAAAGTCACAACAATTCAGTGGTGAAGGTGATTTTTTAAAAAGAATTATTTAATTTTATTATTATTATAATTTGTTATAGGGCAAGTATGCTCACGAGAGAGGGAGAGAGAGAGAGAAAGCGAGAGAAAAAAGAAGAGACAGAGAGAGAGAAGAAAGGAGGAGAGAGAGATAACTTGAGAAAGCAATGAGAAAGCAAGCTGCCAGGTCTAGGACTCAAATCATGGTCAGCCATCTGGGAGTCCAGCACCCTAAGCCCCATGCTACCTCCTGGGCTGAAGATGATTTTATTATTCCTATTTTTATAGAGAAAAACATGAAGCAGAGATAAATTAGGTAACTTGTCCAGGGTCATATGGTAAGTAGAGTGAGCATTTGGACCCAGGCAATGTTATGCAGAAGGCACACCCTTAACACCACTGCACATCACAGCTAATGAGGGATCCCAAGAAGAATAAGAGATGGCATTGCTCCAACATGAAGGGGCCATACAGGATTGTGAAAAGGATCGTAGGTGGCCACAGGTTCCAACTGCTACTACAGAGCCTGAATAACATTCTCCCAGCGGGACTTCTGAAGCTTGGCCTGCAATTATGACAAATGGGCCTTTTCAGAGATGGCATGAGGAACACCCACTTTGCTGCTAGAAAATCGTGCTCCCCATCTTCAGGCTTCTCTTCCCCTTTCCCTATTTTTTTCCCTAGAGTTACTTTATGAGGGTTGGTAAGAGAACTTTCACTTTTTTGTAAAATTAGGTCAAAAACAAAACAAAACAAAACAAAATACAGAGCAGTTAGAAACCCAGGACTGATTTCACCAGTGCCTTTATCATTTTGCATATGAGACTGAAGGATCAACTAAGATCAAGATTGAGAACCCTAAGAAATAACTATCACCAAAGTGATGACAGGGTCTACTGTAGTGGCACCGCCTCCTACTTACAGATTTTCTAATGACTTGCTCTACAGGCTTTGGCTGGGTTCTTACAACTCAGTTTTCATCCCTGCCACAGTTTTTTCTCTCAAAGACAACTCAAGTTCCCTCCCTCTGCAAATCTCAGTTCTTCCCTTCCATTTGGGAAGTAATCTGTGAGCAGGTGTCAGTTTACTCAAGTAAACTGCTGGGTTAGAACCCTCTTTGTTCCTTGAGATTGCACTCACTAAATGCCCCTCTGCTTAGAGAGGAATTCCAAATCTCTTTGAATCTCTAATATCAAAACTAGGTGATAGTACCTAAAATTTAACCTCTATGTGATGAGAGTCTGAGAACCTTGTACCAGTTGATAATTCTCTGAGCTCCTTGAGGGTAGATGTCCTTTTTCATTTACCTATGAATAGAGTCTGTCTCCACTGTCCCCAATCCAGTTTAGCATCCTAGTTCCATGATCCCACTGATGCTAACTGCTGTGCCCAGACTTGTTCCTTTTGCCATCTTGACTGGCCCGGACTCCATACTCATCATAGCACTGCAAGGGTAGGTGTTCACAGTAGAGATAATGATGCCAATCTTCCAACCATGTCCGCAATGGGTGGATGAGTAGTCATTCCCTCGTTTTCTCATGCCCACTTTTAGAAAAGCCACTTTTTAGAGATATTCATTGCTTATGATCTATAATATAGCTATTACCTGTGACTCATATTAGTTTATTTTAGACAAAATAGGTATGTAGACAAAACAAAAGAAACAATTTTCAGAATATGCCCAACTAGTCCAATGATCTCAAAATGACAATTCCAAGGCCTCGCATTGGTAATACAGCCTCAAATTTAGAAGTATGTAGAAAGAAGTCTCTTCTACCATGGAGGGGAGGAAGGGGTTACAAAGGTCATACACCTGTCACTCAGGTAGTATGTAGAAAATTTGTTAATGGTTCTTTCTTACCTGGGGTGTTTGGTAATCTTTTATCCTACCTAAGTAGCCTCAGACAGAAAACGAGAAGGTTTTGAAACCACCAGAAGTTGACTCACAGAGTTCTGTTGATGTAGAAGGTAGCATGAAGAGAAGCAGATGTCTTCTGAGACATTTTTGTACTTCTGAGACAAAGGATTTTCAAGTATATTCAAAAAGAGAAAATACTCACTTAAGAAAAGGTTAAATTATAGCAAAACACTCTTCTTCCTAAGCAGACAAGTGTGTAATGAGTACTCTTTAGAAAAACTTCCATCAAAAATAGCAATGAAAGTGAACAAGTTTTAGTCATCTGGAAAATGTACCCATTTATAGTTCTCATTCAGTGATGAGGCTAGATAAATAAGGTATTAGTGTAGTAACTTCTGATGGATTTCCTTCACTAAAGATTTATAGAGTCGCCTGGTGATATGAATTCCAGTTCTATAAACTTTGTCTAAGAAAGCATAAGCAAGACTTTTCCAAGGCTGATGGCAAGTGGGTTTCAACTCTTCTGGCAGTTACAGTTGGTGGAGGGTGGAGGTTGCCCTAAGTGCAGTTCTGAGAACCATTTCAGTTCCCCTCTGATTGGGCTTAGTGAGAGAAGCTGCTGAGATTGACTAGCGATGTCCTCCATGGAAATGGGAGAAGGACAAAGAAGCTTGAAAGCCATGTTTCATGTTCCAACCTGAAGGTGCCATAGTTCACTGTGAAAAAGGATCATAGGTGGCCATAGGTTCCAACTGCTGCTGCAGAACCTGAATCACATTCTCCTAGTTGGACTTGTGAAGCTTGGTCTGCAGCTGTTTGTACAAGAGCTTGGACTGCCAGCCCCAATGCTGTTAACAAGACTAAGTTTCTGAAATCAAGGAAGAAATCATTTCCACAGATTTATGTCAAATTGCTATGTAAGATACCACATACACAGAATACAAATCTTCGTTGTTGCCAGGGCTACAGTAAACATACATACATATAAATATTTATTCTAAAAACTTATACCTGGGAAGTCTGGTGTGGTTAATTATGTTAATTTTATACCAGAGAGATTTTTATTTCCTATTTGGTGCTAGAACTATGTTATTTATCTTGGCCTTCTGAACTCTAAGGTTACTTTTTCTTACATTCGGCCAGTCTAAAAATCTTTATTCTAGTGTCTCATTTTCCATTCCACATCCTTCTTTTTTCACTCAACTCAATTTTTATGACTTGACTCCAAATACCCTCTCTAAAATCCTTTTCCTAATATGCCTCCTTATGTGTTGATTTTCCTTTTTTCTCTTTTCCAGTTTTCCACTTTTCTGAACTGGAAAATTCCTGTTTTTGTACTGCCTACCTTTGGAGCCCACAAGCTAGACTCAAACTGCCTCTAGGTTCCTTGTTCTTATCTCTCTACATTTAATCTCCAACTCTTCTGCTTCTTTGAAGTCTGCCATGTAGCTGTGATCCTCCGGCACCTCCCACTCTTCACTTTTCACTTCTTTGCAACTGTGCCAGTTGAAGTGCCTTGTCCCTCCTTTGCCACCTACTTCCTACCCTAACTTATAGTATAGTCTTCCCTCCCTACCCCCAGGTGAAGCTAAATCCCTTCCCTGGTGCCCGTGTGCATGTCTGTGTCCATTCACAAAAATGTCACCTGCACCTCTCACATTGGGGTGTAGTGGGGGAAGCTGGGTCATTTGAGGATGACCAGAATTCATAATAAAGCACTAGCTAACATTTATTATTGCTATGTACTGGTGTCTTGTTTGCTGACAAGCTGATGAGGCAGACACTGTTCCAGCTTACAGTCCGGGACACTGAGGCTTGGAGAAATTAACTAGCTATGTTACTTGTTCTCTGTTTGGCCCTCCAAGTCCAGTCTTCACCCTCTTCCTCCTGCTCTATGCTACAGGAGGCCAGCCTGTAGGTGCTATATCAATGGGCACCTGACTTGGGCTGCCCGTTATATTCAGTCCCAATCAATAAGCAGGAGATTTAGGAGATTAGAGGTTAGGAGGACAGAGAGGTCAGAACATTGATTTCCCAGCTCCCTCCCTTGCCTGGCTGTGGACTGCTCGGGCAGCATTTTTCTCCCAAAGGCCACAGCTGCTGTCTGACAACACTTTGCTACGGTTATAGGCACAGGCAAGTTCCTGTTAACCCACAGTCCTTTGCCCTTCAGGCAATGGATGGGCCCATCCCTCAATGCCCTGTGGCTTGAGCACTAGTGTTCAGGCTGTGTTGTCACATTGACGATGTGCATGACTGTCTTGCTCTCAGATCAGTGGGTCTGTATTAACTGGCAGAGCTATGATGAGGCGTAAGTACTTGAGAAGCTGATTTCCTGAAGAGGCATAAACACACTCAAGAATGGTACAAGTGGAAACTGGGGTGCATGGGAGTCAGGATTTTCTAATATGTTCATGAGCTTCTCATGAATACCATCAGGAGAGCAGCCAGTCAGAGGGGCAGGTCTCCGCCTCTACTACCATCAAAGCCTAAAACCATAGGACAGTCTCTTCATTTTTAAGGCGAACAGGCAGAGAATTGTGAGGGCACTAAGTCCCTTTTAAATGCAAATAGGCTGCCTGCTTGGCAAGCTGCAATTCTCCCAGATGAAAAAGAAACAAAAGGCAAACAGATGAAAGGTATAGATCTGAAAGTTTTCCCTGCCACATAGGATGGCTCTGATTGTTCTACCCTCTGGACCATCTCAGCACCTCTTTACCAACCGGGTTCCTGCCCCAGGGAAGCAGGTGGAGGAAGCTGCTATCTGAGTAATTACTGCTCTACCGTTTCTTCTAAAGGATGTCACTATTTTCAGTAGAAATGACTCATTCATATAAGTAGGTGTGTGTGGGGAGAGGTTTTAAGTGATCTTAACCCTTAAGTCTCATGGAATTTATATTTATTTTCATACTCAACCATGCTCTGGATATGAAGAAAAACAAGCGGATTTTGTTTTGGCACCAATGACGATACATGAATTCCTCCTTGAAATAATACATAAATAAAGTGTTCTCCACTCAGATATCTGTGAAATAGCCAGAATGAGGAACTGAGGAAGAAAAGTGGCTTCAAGTCTTTGTGAGGAGGGGTCCAGGTGAGGGAGCAGCTAAGATGTGGGCAGAAAGATGGGGAAATCCGACTTCAGAGTGCCTCATGCTTCACAATGGAGTTGTAATGGAGCCCTGTGTAGGAATTAGAGGGCTTAGAAACCCTGAAGAGAAAGCACTTCATTCTGAAAAGGCCACTTCCTAATGCTGGACCTTTGCTTTTTTCTTGAAAAAAGAAAGCTTGTACTAGAAGCCCTAGCATCACCACCACCAAGGTTACGAATTCTGGGTACTGGGCACTGGTTAAAATGCTGTACTGATTATCTCTTGTAATCCTCATGACACTTTTATAAGACGGGTAGTGTTACCATCACATTTTATAGATAAGAAAGCTGAGGCTTAGTGATTTCCTCAAGGTAATGTACTAATAACTGGGAAAACCAGGGTTGGAACTCAGGTCTGTCTGAGCCTAGACATTCACTCATTCTGGCCCAGTGAGGTGTGGCTAGTACACCAGAGGCTACCAGCTAGTGACTGCTACAAGAGCTAGTTTCTGAATATTTTTGCAGCCCTTCCCATGAAATCCATCCATGTGATTCTGTGGGTTTGTTGGCCAAGAGAAGCATGGTGAAACTCTTAACCATTACCAGTGCTTGGACTTAACTTTCATTGTGATTGCTCCTTATCCAATAGAACAATTAATTTGCCCATGATGTATGTTTTCATATCAATATATTTTTGCATATTTGTTATTGAACTGAAAGTTCTTCCTAATGACCAGTCCTTAACACATTGCCTGTTGTAAAGGGTGAATTCCCATATATCATGAGCATTTCCACACAAACAACATAATGTACTGGATAAAATAACCAACATGGTTTCCAGGTTGTCTGGCTTTATCATCTTTTGGATGGCTCAGGAAAATCCAGAATTCATGGTAAAATCATTGTGTCCAGGGATAATAAACAACCATGTTGGATTAATTCAGTACAACTATTTCATGTTACGGAGAGTCAACGTGGAACACACCTAATAGCTGTTTCACAGGACAACACTGTGAAAGACTAGAGACATTTCTTAATTCTCTAGCTAAGAGCCTCATGTAGGAGTCTGTCACCTGTTCCTTCATCCATATCTTTCTCGAACACGTTTATATTTATAGTCCCAAGAAACCACTGGGTGAAGGCAGTCCAAAAAAATAACATGACTAGAATTATCAACTCTTTCCCATTTCTAAACATTAACCATGAGATAGCATTGTAAATTGCTCTAAGGCAGCCCTAGAATATAAACCTATCAAAACTGAAAATTTAGGGAGTCTTTTAAAAATAATTTTTCTTTGTGATTTCCAATGATGGGCATTTCTGCCTGCTGATCATATGAAGCCTATCAACATGTCTGACTATGGAATTCTGAAAATATGTTTTTTTTTTTTTATCAAAACACCACTTAGAGATTTTCACCTATTCCATCCAGATGGCTTATTCATAATGCCATAAATATACCTTGTACATTCCACCTGTGCTTGCTCCCCATTCTTTTTCTGCCAAATCCTTCTTCTTCCTTTACATGAACCTGAACCCTACTCATTCTCCACTGGAATGGTCAAGCTTCCTGGCCTTCTCTCTCAAACGAGGCCGAGACCTTTGATCTCTAGAGCTCTGCTGTCCAATAGAAATATAACGTGAGTCATACACATCACTGTAAATCTTCTAGTAGCCACATTAAAAAACAAGCAACAAGTGAATTTTAATTGTGTATTTTATTTAACCCAGTATATCCATATTTTTATTGTCTCAACATATAATCACTATAAATTTAGTAATGAGAGCTGGTTCCATAGCCTAGTGGTTAAGGGAGGCAGATTCTATATGGCTAGGTAGAATCTGTTATTTGAATAATGTCCATGTGCCCTGCCTGTTTTCCAAGCCACTGGACTTATTATATGATAATAATAATAATAAGATATGGATGACGGAACAGGTGACATGAGGTTCTTAGCAAAAGAACTAGGAAATATCTCCAGTCTTTCACAGTGATGTCCTGTGAAACAGCTACTAGGTGTGCTCCATGTTGGCCCTCCGTAACAAGAACTAGTTGGACTGAATTAATCGAACATAGTTTATTATTATTATTATTTTCATATGATTTCAAACTATGGCTTGAAGCTTGGTCCAGTGGCTTGGAAAACATGCTGGGCAGATGTACATGCCCCTAGTCCCAACCGGATAAAGAAATGAAGAAGGGATTGCAGAATGGCCATGGCAGGGAGGTGCTTTCTTCCTCTCTCCATCTCTCTCTTTCTTTGGTGAATGCACACACTCACTGGAATTAAAAAAAAAAAAAAAAAAAAAAAAAAAAGGAATGAGGCAGCAGATAATTCCTTTATTTTGGTATCAATTCTTTGATATTCTTTGCATATTTTATTACAGTGCATTTCAATTTGAATGAGATATAATTCAAGGGTTCAATATCAGTGCATTCAGGACAGTGCAATGCTAGATAGCGTTTCCAGAGGATGTGGAAGTGTCTGGCTCATAGTAGGACTGAAATACTGGTTGCTTACAGCTCTCTCTCTTTGCATTACACAATCTCTGTTTGGGGGTTTGCAATGAACACCATGCCTTGCATTTCACCCTCCAAATCATGCACATGTCCTTTAATGTAGTTTACAAGCCTTTGGGCAGAGACCAATGTTTACACTTTGATTCCCCCACAGAGAACACCGAGATACTTGTCATTTCAAAACCTGGAGTTCCATCCCAGGCCTTCTCATGTTGGCACACATGGTTACTACTGTCTGGGAGGTTCTTTCTTCTCTTTTCTTTAAAAGTAACACCTGTTTTCAAAAAGCCCCCTGGCTCCTGCCATCCCTCATTTTGAATTAATACCTATTTCTGAACCCCCTTTATCAGGATTTAAGTTGTACTCTCCCAATTAATTAATTTATTCATTATTCTCATTTACTGCCTTATGTGCCTGATGCATGTGCATGTGTGTGTACAAATTCTGCATCTCACCAACTTTACATCACTCGTATCAAATACCATGTCTGTAAAATTAATGCAGGGACGGTTTGTAACATATGCTAAAAATAATTAACTATTTTTATAATTTGAAAGAAAATAGGCTTCTGACTTAAGATGTGCTTGGGTTTATCACCTGTGAAGTATATAAATGGTTACACGTTCACCATGGTGGTCCATTCTCTGGAGTGCAAGATGGAACTACACCTGTATCATCTCATTTAACCTTCACCATAACCCTGCAAGGGAAGATCCACTGCCCAGTAGTTTACAGATGAAGCTCGGAGAGGTCAAGAGACTTGCCCAAGGCTACACAACTAGTGAATGCCATAAGACAGATGTGAGTTCAGATCTGTCTGTCTCTGAAAAGGATCTTTTTGCTGAAGCCCCAGTTCCAACAAAATTCCAGAGCAGGAGCCTTCTAATTGCCTCAAACAAACCTTAGTCCGAAGGACTCTTTATTCAAAACAATGGAGGAAAAGTGCAATGCACATCCGTATGTCTCTTCTGTCTCTGTTCCCCCACTGGCACCCTCCCCAGTCTGTCAAACATAAAGGGTAGCGACAGAAGATGCTTCCTGACTTGGCAACAGAATTGGTTCCTGGGGACATGGGGACAGATCAGAACAGCAGGAAAGGCTCTGGGTCCACATCCCTCAGGCAATCAGCCTGTCAGAGGGCAGAAATTGACTCTAGCATTTGAGTGCATGAAATAGCTTCACTGTCTCATTCTGCTTCTCCAGTGTTTTCTCTTTCATTAAGCGCTCTGCAATCCTCAATAATAGAGCCTGCCTAACATTGCCCAACTGCATGGATGAGCCAGGCATGCATACGTCCAGCAGTGTGGTCAGCGCTACCATAGGGATCCCAGGGCTGCTGAGACTGGCTGCAAGATGCTAAAGCCGCTAGTAACACACCTGGTGGTGGCAGGGCACTGGGGTGTGGCTCTGAATCTGTCCACAGGGATGGATTTCCCTTCCTACCTTCTATCTCCCTTATAATAAGTAGCCGGATGGCTGGAAGCAAGACACCTGCAGGGCTGCTCTTAGATGCACCCACCATCCTGAGTGCTGAGGTGCCTCTCTTGGAGTGGTCATGAACCTGCAGAGAAGATGGGTGGACTTCCTTCCTCGGTATTTCTGCAAGCTCAGTCTGAATCATGTGATACACAGACAATATGTAGACTTGGGGGAAAGCTAACTTTTGATTTTAGATTTCTGTTTGTCATTAGACAGTCTATGTGTCCTATTAGATGATAAATCAGCACACAAAAATCAGAATAAATACATAAAGTAGAGATAGCTATTTGCTTTGTTTCACAAGGGATCTGATACAGGACTTTTTTTTTTTTTTTTTTTTTTTTTTTTTTTTTTTTTTAAGTTGCCAGAGGGAATGTACACTTGTAGAGAGACAGAGATAGGGAGAGGGGAAAGATACCCCCCAATACGGTGTGGTCATGCTGCAATCCCTTCTCCTCCATCTCTCCATCCGATGCAGGGTTTTTTTAAAATAGCAAGTTTCCTTAGTGCTTTTAGAATAGGGGTTAGTTTACAGATAGCTCTTTTAACAGAAAAAAGTATGGCAATAAATCATAGCTGCTATTTACTGAGGTCTCTGTGACAGAGACAGGCTCTATGATAAGCACTTTACCCACATTAACTCAATTATTGTTCACAGTAACCCACAAAATTGGATATTAACATTCCTTTTGAATAAATGAGAAACCCAGGCCTCAAAGAAGTGCAGTCATGAGTAAACCCGCTGGAGTGGGTTGAACCATGTCCCCCACAAAAGATATGCTGAAGTCCTAACTCTCGGTACCTATGAATGTGACCTAATGTGGCATGAGGTCTTTGCAAATGTAATCAATCAAAAATGAGGTCATACTGGTTCTGTGTAGGCCCTAAATCCAATGTGTGGTGTCCTTCTAAAGAGAGATTTGGACACAGAAGACACACACATACACACACATGTGGAGAAGGCCCTTTAATGACAGAGGCAGAGACTGGAGTGATGTAGCTACAAGCTGGGGCATGCCAAAGACAGCCACAACCACCAGCAGCTAGGAAGAGAATTTTCTCTCCGAGAGCCTTTGGGGCAGCACAGCCCTGCTAGCACCTTGTCGCCAAGCTTCTAGCCACCAGACTGAGAGAACACATTTCTGTTTTCTAAGCCACCCGGTTTGTGGAAGTTTGTTCTGACAGCCCTAGGAAATGAGTGTCCCTTGGATTCAAACACCAGGTTCACTGATGCTAAAGATACAGTGCCCTCTTCACAGAATGTCAAGGCTGCCCGGTGTGTGGTTATTGACATCACAAGCTTCAGTTTTGCAAATATCTGACCCATCTGCTTTTCAGAAAAGTCAGTGAGAAGCATTAAACAGTGGAATGACATGAACTATCTGAGGTGAGTTTTCTGAACATGGCTCTGAATAAAGGGGACTAGAGGGGGACAGGGCAGATGCAGGGGAGGCTTTTTTGAAGTGTTGCTGTTGTCGAAGTAGACATTGAGGTGGCTTGCACTTGCCCAGCGGCAGTGGATATAACAAGAGACTGGCCAAGTGGTGCTGGGAAGGTAGGGTTGAGGCATGCCCACACGCTGATGTGCAGATGAGGGAGAGGGCTGAGCTCTGGTGCTCAGGTTTCTAGCCTGGACAACTGGCTATCTAACTATATCATAAGAGAACTAGGAAGCATTCATTATGATTGAGCTTAGACCTGGTAGACATGAATTGGTCACCGAGTTCTACGAGGGTACAGGGTTTAGAATCAGGCAAAAATTGTCATGAACCTAGTACAACACAGTAGCTGTGAAATGTTGGGTAAATCATTTAAACTCACAGAGTTGCAGTTTTCTCATCTGTAAAAAGTGAAGATAATATATGAGTTAATACATAAGCACTGGAAAGTGGGTAATCAATACTTTTGTAAAATATTTCACAGTTGATATCCTGCTTTTTCCTGGAACCTTTTAGTGGTGCATCTTATTGTCATTATTTCCAAAAGAGGGAGATAAACCCTTGTTTTTATTTTTTCAGTTAACGTGAGAACAATGAAGGGAAACTGTGGGGTGTATGATGGCTTAGGACCAGCGCAAGATCCCTTTCATGTCTCAAGAAAATGAAGGCCCAGCCTCCTTGGCACAGTTGGTAGCCTGCCAGAATGCAGAGCTGGAAGCCATGTGCTGTCGATCATTCAAGTCTCTGCCCTGGGCAGCCTGAAAACATACCAGGTCAGGCACAAGTGCCTACGACCCTGGCTGGCTGGCGGAAGAGGATTGCAGCATAACGGAGCCCTGTGGAGAGGTTTTATTTTTCTCTCATGCAAGCACCCATACTCTGTCATGAATAAAAATATTAACATTTTTTTTCTAGCACTCTCTGTCCATGTAATTATAAAGTATTAATTATTTTTAGTGCAGTTTGAAAACTTTTGATTAAAAAGGGAATGTAAGTGAATTAAAGCCCAGCAGTATAGAGAATATACATTTATTTCCAACAATGCATGGGAACAGCAGGTTCCAGTTATAAAACAGCACTTACTCTTTCCTAACAGATTTTCCCCCCCTCCGAAAGACTACTAAAACTATTAGGTTTTGTTCAATGCAGGACATCTTGTCCTTTCCCCTGAGGTTACAGTACATGGTGCCTTTCATGGTTTTAGACAGTAAACTGCTCCCTAAGTGGGACTCTGTTCTTTGTCCAGGACATTTTATCTTTTTTAAAGCACAGTGTGTCCCCCTATGATAGGTGCTATTTATGGGCACATTCTCAGGGCTACACAAACAATAGTCTCACTCTTGAATATTTTAAATACAACACTTAGTACAAATTACAAAAGATCAGGCACTTTTATATTTGCCTAATGGGGACCTGTTCTTTCAGCTCAGGCATTAATAAATCTAGATGCACTATGAGTGAGAAGTCACTCCGTTTCTTGACCATTTATGAACACAACCAACATGATTTATCCATTTAAAAAGAGAAAATAAAATCTTAATAAGAACATAATAACCATGGGTACTAGAGACAGTGTGGGAGGAGGGTGGGATATGGGGGAGGGTGAGAGGAAGGGAACCGAGGGGGAACAGAAAGAAGCAAAACGTTTAAGAGAGACAAGCATGGAAAATTATCTGTTGGTGATAACGTTATAGTAATAGCTTTGACTGGACCAATATACAGTGTATTCATGCTGGGAAAACTCATTTGACATGTTGTAATGATCTACAGTGATTGAATGTAAAAAAAATCATAATAAAAGAAAGAAGTTACAAAAAGATTAAGAACAGAGATCTTGCCAAAGCCATTTTCCACCAACTTGGTTATTTCCCTCTATAATTTCCTCAGGTGTTTCAAAACAAAAATATTCAGAAGTGAACACACAGTGATTTGTCTCTTCTACTCTCTCACCCAGATCTGTCTTCCTTCCACATTTCCTATCTTAGTTAATGATTCCATCTCCAACCAGGGGCTTGGTGTTGTCCTGAACACCCTCACTCTCACCACTCACTGTATCCTGGTGGTTCTACATCCCCATCATTGCTTCACTGCCTTCCTTCTCTCCAGCCCCACGTTTGCTCCTGGACCATGAATTCTTGGACTCTTGAGATTTCATTAGAACTTTTCCATTCTTTTCTGCAGTCCAAGGCAGCTTTCTTTTCTCTTTCTCTTTCTCTTCCTCTTCCTCTTCCTCTTCCTTTTTTCTTCCTTTCCTTTCCTTTCCTTTCCTTTCCTTTCCTTTCCTTTCCTTTCCTTTCCTTTCCTTTCCTTTCCTTCCTTCCTTCCTTTGAGGTTTTTGTTATAGGGCGTGTGCACTCACCAGAAAGACAGAGAGACAGAAAGTGAGAAATCACCCCCCCCCCCCCCCCCGCCCTGGGTAGATGGGCACGCCACAATCCCTTCTCCTCCATTCTCCTTTTGGGATCTTGGGCATGCACCCACACATGCCTGGCATGAGTTTAAGCCACCAGGTCCTGGACTTGAACCACGGTCAACTACATGGGAGTCCAGCAATGTAGCCATTAAGCCATCTGCTGGTCCCCTAAGGCAGCTTTCTAAATTGCCCTCTTCTCCTTGGGTGGAGCACTAGCCCCAAGACCTACAGACTGGTGTGTGAAGCCTGTCAGGATGATCTCTTCCTCTTCTGCAACTTCATATTTAGCTGCTTCCTGTCTTAACCTGCAATTGGGATCACAGCTGTTTCATGCTGCCTGCAGTCTTTCAACCGTATCATGCTGCAGCTCCCTTTGCCTCAAAATGAACTCCTTGTCACCCTAGAAACATATCTTTAGACCTATCCTAGTTCTGACTGTGCCTCATCTAGAAAGGCTTCTGAGGCCTTTCTCTCTCATTCACTGCCACCTTGGTACCCTTCTGTACCTTGATCCTATTCTTATTTTTGTACATTTCATGCAGTATTTGTAATGTTTGAGCTACACATCTATCTCCCTGGCCACAGTGGAAGTTCGTTAGATGTAGAGGCTGCTCTAATTCATCTTTGCTTCCCCAGGCCCTAGCAGAGTGCCTGACATACCAGACAGGCAGCAACCATCGAGGTGAATTATGATCTCAGTTGTTCATTGCCAACAGTCAATGTTACTCTCCTTCCGTGTCGCTTCCCACTACTCTATGTCCTCCCAACATATTTTATTTTCCAGTCTCACCAGAATCTTATATTCATGTTAGAGAGGATGAAACTGAGGCCCAGAGCATGTCATTGCTAATGTTACAGTACTAGTGAGTAAAAAGGTCAGGATTTGCTCCCAGAGCCGCGAGAGATCACATGGCCCAGAGACTCCAGTGCTACACTCTGTGGCCTTCCCAGAACAGAAGCAGTATATTGGGAGCAATTTCTTTAGAACCCAAAATAGTTCCACACTGCCATGCCTCTGCTTATTCTTTGCCCTCTCCCTAAGAGGCCATTCCTTCCTCTTTTCTACCTGTAGAAGTCCTATTTCCCCTTTAAATTCTATTAATAGCTCAAATTCTGTTGACTTTATGAAACAGTTTCTGTCCTTGTTAGTTTGAAATAATGGTCTTCTTTCCAGAGCAACGCATGGTATCTTCACACACACACACACACACACACACACAGACACACACACACACTATCCCTTCTCTTTCATGGTCTCCCTTATTGTCTAGCTCCTCTGATGGTTTTATCTCCAAGATTTTCTCTTTCGTTAGCCTGACGTGCCTTTAGCGCAGAGATCAGGTCTTTTCCATCTGTGTATGTCCCCAGCCCCCATTACTGCGCTGTGTGCATAAAATGTATTTAGTAACTTTTGGCTGAGTGAATGAATAAATGAATAAGTGCTGTATTTCACTGGTCTATCTCTCTTTGAAAGCAGGGGCTTTATAAGTATCATTGGCCTCTCTGCCCTTGATCTGGTAATGTGGAAATAAATATCTCACCATGTATTTGGCTCAATTGTACTATTACATCTTATCCAGTATAGTTATTCTTCATAGTTTGAGAGAAGGAGAAGAGCAGAGCACAGGAGAAGGCAGATGTAATCTGAGTCCAGGTCTGAGTCCTAGAGCTCCAAAACCAGAAGAAGGAAAAAGGAAAGAGAGCGAGGCCAACTCTTGCTCCCCCAAATGGTTCTCAAGCAGGGGTGGCGTGTAGCTCCTGATGGAGCATGTGGGAGTTTGTGAGCGAGTGAGTGACATAACGACGGGGGTAGTGATCAGTGCTGGTTGACACTGACATCAGTGGTCATGGCCCACCAGTACCAAAGGCTAAAATGTAGTAGGCGATTTCACGTAATGAACTATGTTGCCAAAAAATGCCTATGATGCTGGTATTAGGTTTTCATTGCCACAAACTTAGAGACTTATCATTTTTAAATGTCATAGGGCATGTGTGCTCACCAAAGAGATATAGACAGAGAGGGAAATAGAGGGGGAAAGCTCTTTTCTTCTATTTCTCCCTCTTTTGGAATTTGGGGCACATCTGTGCACATGCTCGGAGAGTTTTTCAAGCTTCTGGGGCTGGGATTTGAACTATGACTGGCCATGTGGGATTCAGCTCCCTTAACCAGCAGGCTATGGAGCTGGCCCACAAATACAGAGCCTCAAACAGCACAAACTTATTACCTTAATCTCCTATAGATTAGGAGTCTCATGTGGGGCTCACTGGCCATTAGCAAAGGACCAAGAGGGCTGATATCCATCTGCAGGCTCTAGGGAGAGTCCATTTTCCTGTCTCTCCCACCTTCTAGGAATCACCCACATTCCTTGGCCTGTGCCTCTTTTGTCTATCCTCAAAGCCACCGACAGCGAGTTGAGTCACTGCATCACTCCAGCCGACTCTTCTCCCTCCATCTTGCACTTTAAAGGACCCTTCTGATGACATTGGGCCACTTGTTCATTTAAGGTAACTTTTTTCTCAAGGTCAGCAGGTTATCAACTCTAATTGCTTTGCCATATGACAGAATATCGCCAATGGTCTAGTGATGAGGGTATAAACTTTCTTGGAGGACATTATCCTGCCCAGCTCAGCTCCACTGAAAAACACCAAAGGAAGTCCTAGTGCCTGTTGGCCCTTGGTGATGGTCTTTTATGCTGGATGGGTCTGCCTCAAGACAGGCACTCAGGGAGTAAGCTGAGATAAAAATCCCCCAATGAAAGCCTCATCACTCGGTGGAAGCATCATTCTGTTCTCACAGTTCTAAAGCCTCCACACCCCTGCTCATCTCTGTGGTGTCGCTTGAAGCCATCGGGAACATCAGAGCTCAGCCTTGAGACCCTTTTTCATTTGTAGTTGGAGGTGTCAGGCACAAGTAAGAGTTAGGGTCATATGGAGGCATATTAGCTCATTCAACCTGAGTTATTTCTTCTTTTAATTAGTTTTTTTGACATTCTAGTTGACAATGTTTATATGAATAGGAATCGCCTGATAAATGCAGATATCCACATAGATCTCAGATATCTCTCTCCCTTTCTTCAAGTCTTTGCTTACATATGCTGTTTTAAAACAATCTTCCCTGGGAACCAGCAGTTAGTGTAATGGCTATGTCGCTGGACTCCCACGTAGTCGACCGCGGTTCGCGTCCTGGACCCGGTGACTTAGAACTCACGCCGGGCGCGTGTGCGTACGTGCCCAAGATCCCGAGAGGAGAATGGAGGAGAAGGGATTGCGGCGTGACCATCCCCCCTGGGGGGTGATTTCTCGCTTTCTATCTCTCTGTCTCTCTCTGTCTGTCTGGCGAGTGCACACGCCCTATAGCGAAAACCTCTCCAAAAAAAAAAAAAAAAACAATCTTCCCTGACCATCTTATTTTTCCTTTATTTTTTAAAAATTTTATTTTAATTTCTTTTATCCATTCAATCACATATGTCACTTAGCTTGTAAAGTGAATGTTCCAACATGAATACGTTTCTCACCAGTCCAGTTGGGGATACTACACATGTTATCATCAACAGATAATACAGTCTCCCTGTTCCGTGGCATGTCCTGCTTCTCCTCTTTTTCATGCTTTCCAAAAGCCTTTCTTACTTTCTTACATCCTCTCTAACTTACTTATTTCATTCCATTTATTTTCTAGCTCCCTCCTTCAGAATGTCATCCCCCTAAGGGCTGGGATTATCATCTCCTTTTTTCACTGCTGTATCTCCCAGCTTGACTCCTTGAGGTCTGGGAGATATGTGCAAAGCAAACCACCTGTAGTCCTGAGAAGGAACTGGGTCTCACCGGGATTTCTGTCTCCATTTCCCTTTGTCCCTGGTTCATGTTACTTTTGGCAATAAAATGTTGGAGCCAAGACACTCTATGTAGCACAACCATAAAAATAAATCGATGGACAATAATATGACATTAGCCAGCTTGACTGTATCTTGGTATAATATGAACATTTCAGACACATACTGAGAATCTATAATGAGTGGGGAGATCATTTGTTTCTATTCTCTAGAGACTCATTCAGTCGACCTTTATCTAGGGAACAATATATTATGTTTGCAGAATATATGAAACAGAAGTGACAAACATTAGTTTGCAAAAACAACCCTTTCGTGCAATGGAAACTGGCGCTGATTGATGGGTTCCACCAAGGTGATTTATCATCATTTCTTCTGTCCAAATCCACCAGCTTGATTTGACTGTTGACATCTCTTACACAGCTCTCTCTGCCACAGGTTAATTGAAACTGGGACGAAGATAGGAGCCTCTGAAACTCATTATCCTGCATCATGAATGTGCTTTCTGTGAATATTTACCAGAGGTGAGATTCTAATTATAACGATGCTGATTTGCAGTGATGAACATGTAGTAATGTTTACTGGGTCAGGAGTAAGATTCTCAACATCTAAGGCAGGGAAATTATATTTAATAGTCCTTTTGATGCTAATGGTAGATGGCTACGTCCAGAACTGAGGTAACTGATTGCAAAAACCTGGGTCATTCTGTAAACCCAATCAGGAGAAACAACCTTAGCTTACATTATTAATGAATAGTAGGAGAAATAAAGATGTGTTTCCTGTAATAGTAATCCTCTTTTAGAGCTGTTTTCCCTTCTATCAATTTTAACTGAAATAGCCAAGGGGGAAAATTTTTAACACTAAACTGCAGAAGTTCAACCATCTCAATCTCTGTGTCCATGGGATGCAGAAAGCCCTGAAGGACAGGCCTGTTTCCATGGCAAAGAAATCACCACATTATATACAGAGTGACACAGCAACAACCCAGGGAGAAGGAGAGACACACCACAAGCACAGTGAGCTCTAGACACACTACTGTAGGAAATGTGGCATCTTTAGTCTGGGATCAAACAGATGTATTTATAGTAGATCTTTTCTATTCTTTTTTCTTTACATATTGATTGGTTATACTGTCTTGGAATGAGATGTATTAAGAAAAAACAGAACAAAACTGAGAGCAGCTGTTTTGAAAAAAAGGCTTACAGGAAAAAAAATATTACGATTGCAGTAAAGCTATGAATCCACAATGAAAATTAGCTTTACAAACGTCATTCCTAGCATAATGCTGATGTAAAATTCTAGTGAAGGGCCCTTGCCAAGAGAGGAGAGAGCGGAGTTTGCTATAAAATCCTTTTTCTTTGCTTTTTAAAAACTTTTCCCTAGAGGGTACATGTGCTCACCGGAGAGAGAGAGAGAGCGAGCGGAAAAACACCCCTCCTGGGAGATGATCATGCTGTAATCCCTTCTTCATTTTTCCTGGGATTTTGGGTACACACCCACATGCACCTGGTGTGTTTTTCAAGTCACTGGGTGTGGACTCTAATAGTGCAGTTGCCCACGTGGGATCCAGCCGTCTTAACCATCATGCCACCAGCTGGCCCTATAAAAATCCTTTTAAAGGGCAGTAAATTAACTGTTGAGTATTTACTGTATGCCAGAAACTATAACAAGTGCTGTTGTAAAACACCAAAAGCAGAGCCCCCACAGGCCAGATTACAGTTTTAGTGGGACCAACAGATGAACCTGAACAATCACAAAATTGTGGTAGGAAATGTAGGCCTTCATTCATAGAGTGCTTCTGGAGAAAAGGGCAAGGCATGCTTGCCTTAGTCTAGGTGTCAAGGTGAGTGACATGGATGTTGAGTTTCATCTTTCAGGGCGCAGAGAAATTTGTTGCCCTGGGAATGGAAGGATCCAGAGAAGGTGATGGGCATTTGGTCTGGCCACATGCAGGTGTCCTGTTCAAGTGAGCTGCACTGCACATTCAACAGCCAGCATCCTGCCTGAAAATCTCAACCTGGTCCTTCCCACATGGCTCCTGTATTGTGCAACAGTGCCCCATTGCTTGTACCACTGCAGTTGGGCCCCTTTTCAACTTCTTTTAATCGGAGGCTTTCAAGTGGAGCTTATGAAATAAATGAGGACATTGAAAAACATTTTTGGGGGAAGAAAGCTGCTGGACATCTGATGCCCAGCATGCCAGGCTGGGAGTCACCAATTCTTTTTTTTTTTTTTTTTTTTTTGGAGAGGTTTTTTTGCTATAGGGCACGTGCACTAACCAGAAAGACAAAGAGAGAGAGACAGAAAATGATAAATCATCCCCCCCCTCCCAGGAGGGATGGCCATGCTACAATCCCTTCTCCTCCATTCTCCTCTCAGGATCTTGGGCATGCACACACATGTGCCCGGAGTGATTTTTAAGCCACTGGGTCCGGGACGCGAACTGCGGTTAACTACATGGGAGTCCAGCGACATAGCCATTACACTAACTGCTAACTGGGCACCTTGGGTTTTAGATATCCTAACTGCTGGTCCTGGGAGTCACCAATTCTGGGCACCTTGGGTTTTAGATATCCTGTTTTTTTTTTTTTTTTTTTTTTTCCCCACTTCTTAGAAGTTCCTCTCTGTGTCTCTGGCTCCTCACCATCTCCCTTGTTGGGGAGTAATCCTTAGGACTCTATGGTTACAAGTGAAATAAACCTGTTTAATGTAAATTTCTAATTGGAAAGAACTGGGAGAACTCACTGGATTAAAGGAAAATTAAGAATTAGGTTTAGAATCAACAGGCATAGGGTTCTCGGGGGGTCCAGGCAGCAGGAGTTGATGGGCTATCTCTTCGGGTGCCCTTGTAGGGCTAAGCAGCACCTTTTTTTTTTTTTTTTTCCTTTCTGTCTTTGTGTCATTTAATTCACATTTCCAAGGCTCAGGAGAGAGACAGAGTCTTCCTTGGACTATGTGGTTTGTGCTAAAGGAAACAGAGATTCCTTCCTCAGTGGAAATGAAGATTCTGGCATTTTCCCCCCTGTAGTGCTTGTGGGCCAGCAGGTCGGCTTTGGCTGCTGGTCGCTGTTCCGCAGGATGGGATTTGTTAAAGTCGTCAAGAATAAGGCCTACTTTAAGAGATACCAAGTGAAATTTAGAAGACGACGAGAGGGTAAAACTGATTACTATGCTCGGAAACGCTTGGTGATCCAGGATAAAAATAAATACAACACACCCAAATACAGGATGATAGTTCATGTAACTAACAGAGATGTCATTTGTCAGATCGCTCATGCTTGTATAGAAGGGGATATGATAGTCTGAGCAGCTTTCGCACGCAAACTACCTAAATACGGTGTGAAGGTTGGCCTGACAAATTATGCTGCAGCATATTGTACTGGCCTGCTGCTGGCCCGCAGGCTTCTCAATAGGTTTGGCATGGACAAGATCTATGAAGGTCAAGTGGAAGTGACCGGAGATGAGTACAATGTAGAAAGCATCGATGGTCAACCTGGGGCCTTCACCTGCTGTTTGGATGCAGGCCTTGCCAGAACCATCACTGGCAATAAAGCTTTGGGGGCCCTGAAGGGAGCAGTGGATGGAGGCCCATCTATTCCTTACAGTACCAAACGATTCCCTGGTTATGATTCTGAAAGCAAGGAATTTAATGCAGAGTCCATTGGAAGCACATCATGGGCCAGAACATTGCAGACTACATGCAGGACCTAATGGAAGAAGATGAAGATGCCTACAAGAAACAGTCCTCTCAGTCCATAAAGAACGATGTAACTCCAGACATGAAGGAGGAGATGTAGAAGAAAGCTCACACTGCTATACGGGAAAACCCAGTCTATGAAAAGAAACCCAAGAAAGAAGTTAAAAAGAAGAGGTGGAATCGTCCCAAGATGTCCCTTGCCCAGAAGAAAGATCGGGTAGCCCAGAAGAAGGCAAGCTTCCTCAGAGCTCAGGAGCGGGCTGCTGAGAGCTAAACCAAACAATTTTCTGTAACTTTATTCAAAATAAAAGATAATAAATCACAAGAAAGCAACAACAACAACAAAAAAAGATTCTGCAACAAAGGAAATCCTTTCTTCCCCAAAGAAGGGATTTTTTTCTAGAATTAGGGCAACATCCTCACAGGAGGCAAATCCTCTTTAGTTTAGAATATACTAACCCTAACCTTATCATTTAGGAGTCCTGATCACACCCTTTATTTGACTAAGATGGTCAAAAGTAGCTGCTGTGATGGGCCAAGGAGAGACAGTGCATGTGGTTCCTGTGTCTGGAGATGACCCACACTCTAACAGATACTGACAGTACCAGACAAATAGGGACAGTCATCTATCTGATAGGCAAAGGTACCTTTAAACATTTGGGCAGGAGGGTTAGGGTTGTGAGTTTCTTCTAGGCTTGTTGCTATATGGAATATAGGTCTTTGCATTTTGAGAACACAGTAGTGAGTAGAGTCAGTATATAAGTAACCTGGTGGCCCAGTCATGGTGGCACAGTGGTAAGACAATGTTCTGCAATACTGAAAGCTGAATGAGAGATTGATTGGGGTTTGGTTCCCAGGTTGACTCAAACACACCAAGCACACCTGCACATGACCATGATCCTGGCTGGATGAAAGACTGGGCAGAAAGGGGGATTGTGAGAACCTGATAAGCACTCTTGCTTCTCTTTTTATCTCTTGGTCTCTCATGAAAGAAAGAAAGGAAAGAAGGGTCCTATTGGAAAGAACGAGGATAACTTACTGTGTTAAAGGAAAATCAAGAATCAGAAATAGGAAGGAAAGGAAGAGTAGAAAGACAAAAATCTAAACACAATTAAAAACAAAAAAGAAGAAAACTTGGAAAATCTGTCCTAGAAGTTTTAACCTGATTCTTGGTTAGGTTAACAAATTCACTGTGGTTTGGGCACAGAACATGCAAATTGGCATGTTACTTGCTCTTGTGTGCATAGTCCTAATGTTACTAAATATTAGAAGTCATTGTGAAACTCTGTAGGAATTCACATGGTAGACTTGAAAGTGGAGTCAATTAAGAAAAAGAAAAATTAATCCTTTAGTCCTTTTGGGTGGTCCCATGCCTCAGGCAGTGGGCTAAAAGAAAAGTTTGCAATAGATACCAGAGACAGTGTGGGAGGAGTGTGGGAGATGGCAGAGGGTAAGAGATAGGGAATCAAGGATGGGAAAAAAAAAGCAAAACAAACAGAAACAAGAAATGGAAAATTATTTGTTGACGAAAACATGTCAGTTGATGCGCTTGATTGAGTCAATATACAGTGTACTCTGGATGGAAAATCTCATTTTGTATACTGTAATGATGTACAGTAAAGGAATGTAAATAAATAAATTTAAATATAAAAAAAGAAAAGTTTTCCTGACTTCCTCACACTATTCAAAGTCTCTCTTTTGAAACAATTTTTGTTTCAATGTGTCATGTTTATCAACTTGTTTCCAAGCTTTCCAGGTTTGGTGGTCAGGACTTGTTTTCTTCTTTGTGGTTTCATCTTGTCCTTTGCTCTTTTCACTTTGACCTTAGTTTGCCCTCTGGGTTTGATCTTTGCTTCTTGGCTTGAGTCTGACTCAGATTCCTACCAGTTACTACTCTCAGCTGTCTTGATTAGCACCCCAAGTTATTGGATTGGATTTAGACTCTGCAATTTGATTGACAAATGCTTCAGTGAGGTGCCCTGACCCCTTATGAGGACCCTGAAATGACTGACAAAGATCATGTTTCTTAAATGCTAAATTCAGCCAAAACAGTTTAGTGGGGTGTCACCCCTCTGTTCCCATATGTGTCTTCTAGTGTTTATGCATAAGCACTCTGTAGTTCCCAATAATTTCTCTCTCTCCTTTTTCTATTTCATCAAACTACCAGGGAATATTTTTGTATGCTTTTGAAAAGCTCTGCGAAGGTTGCTTTCAGTGATGGGTGAAATGATTTCTAAAAATAACTTGCAAATCAATTTGTTCAGCTTGTAGAAATCTTGATGAAGAAAGGTGCTATTAAATGTGCAAATAAAAAAACCTCTATTGTAGTTGAGTATGCTACTAATACTCTGTGAATAGAGCCCTCCACTTAGTGTAGGACAAACCAAGCTTTATGAATTACTGGTTGTGGGGCTTTGGACAGGTCATATAAATTCTCCAGAACCTCAGTATTTTTCATTGCACAATGAAGGAATAACATCTCCCTCATTGTATTGTGGCTAGAGCAAAATGAGAAAACACATGAAAATGTCGCCGATAGGATGCTGGGCATTCTTTGTTAGGCTTAATTACATTTTTATTAATCTGAATCTGAAAGTAAAACTTAAAAGCAATTCCAAGTATGATTGAGTTCTATGAAAAAAGCTCTAGAGATTTTTCCCTTTTTAAAAGAGTTGCATTTCAGTTAAGTTGACTAGAAAGCAAATTTCCTTAGAATGAGTTTTGTTTTTATGTTCCTTTTAAGGACGCAAATCAGAATATGTTCCTGGTGGATAATTTTTCCTTTAGGAAATGCACAGAGAGTGCGTTTGTGGGAATTTTTATCATTTCACTGATTCTGGGTTTCTTATCTGTCCCCAACACATATGTCTTTCTCTAAGCCAGAGGAATGTCTCTTATTGAGCATGTCTTCTGTTAACATGCTCAGATTTCCCCAAATTTAAATTCTTTCAGTCTGTTAGTGGAATAACAGGCTCTGTGTTAAGCTCACATTGTTACTGATACCACTGAGTACATAATATACATTCGTTTAATTCAAATCATACATAAATTTGAGACTTTAAATTCTATAAAACAAATTAATGTTCATTTGTCAATACTATAAATTTATAATGTGATTGAGACAAGAGAAAAAACTAACATATATTAAGCACTGCATCAATACCAGCTATTTTCCTAGTTGTTTTAATTTTATTACTTCGCTGCATTTTCAATACATCCTAATAAAACAAGTATTATTACCATTTTATAGATGTGGTAACTGAGGCTGAGTAAAGCTAATTAAGTGGCCCAAATCATAAATGGTATAGGTTTCTGGCTGCTTAGCTAGAAGTTTCAGTTAGTGGATCTTACTCCCAAGTTTTAGGCATTGGTGGGAGGTTGGGAACTTGACTCAAGCTGGTCAAATGCTGGGATAGTTGGAGAAACCACTAGGGAGAGGAGTCATCTTTCATTGAAGGTGTTAAGCTGATGTGATGTAAGCTGAGAACTGCTGGTGGTCTTCTTGTTTATTGCACAAAGAGCCTACTTGAGAATGAAGCCAACTGTGTGCAAAAGAGGCAAAGTCCAAATGGTGCTGTTTGATACCTCCTTAGACTCAGCCCTGTCTGAAGCTACTGAACAATTCAATTTCATAAACCAGTTCTTTTTCTCTTCCTTTTCCTTCTTCCCTTCCTCCTTTCCTTCCATCTTTCCTACATTCCTTTATTCCATAAACAAATAAAAATGATTCTGTAGACTTCTATATTTTCAGTCTGGCTCTAAATCCTTTCCTCTATGATTCACTGGATACCATCTGGTGCTAAATAATGGATGTGCACAGTAGATCTTGGTAGAATTGAAATGTGTGCATCAGCTGAAGTACAGCCACCACTAAAGGGACTAAGGGAGGGGGGTCTACTTCCTTTTTTTGGGTATGGGTGAGCGTGTGTGTGTGTGTGTGTGTGTGTGTGTGTGCGCATGTGTACTGGCAAAAGAAAAAACAGTGTCACATCCAAACGACAGGGTTACATAACAGTCGTCTAAACAGTAAACAACTCTGAAACTGCCCAGGATAATTTCAGACACGAGAAGCCCAGCACAAGATGTTTCACTCAACTTTAGTTCACTGGCAACACTGGAACCTTCTCCTTCTTTGAAGGTGTAACCAGGAAAGAATGAGAGGAGTCCTCCCAAATACATAGAATGTACTTGCTTGGGAGGGAAACAATGAAAGAGTTTTTTTATTCACTCTAACCAAAAAGGAAGTTTAAGAGAGAGAGGTTCCAGGACAGTCACATGCTGACCCCAGCAACTCATACTAGCTAGGTTCCCACGAGGCAGAGCTAGGTAGGCTGCAAATGCTGCCTCTAAGGAGCAAGGAGATGTGAACAGAAGAGGCTATCAGAAAACAGAGACAAGTGCCACAGGGAATCAGTCTTTGGAAAAGCAAGGTCCAGGCTGGCTAAAGACCACAGTGAGGGCTCTGTTCATTCAACCTTGGTCATTGTACTCTACTTTAATAGTTTTGTCCTATTTGTGGATCACATATATTCTTACTAACCTAGTGCTTTAAGTGGACTCACTTTTCTTTCACTCGATCCTTCCTTGCTGATTCTAGGCAATAATTTTTGAGAAATAATGGGCTTAACATACCCGTTATACACTTTTCCTGGCATATTTTAAAATAAACATATAATCATTGTACCATCTAAAGTCTTTTGAAGTGCCACAGTAGTAATTATCCACTCATTAGGAAATACTAGCATATGGAACAAGTACTGGACTTCAAGTTAAGAATACTAAGTGTGAAGACAAAAGTTTCTTTCCTTGAGATGCTAATATAGCTCAGGGAGCTTCTGAGTTTCTATTCTATTTTTATGACAGCCCCTTCCCTCCACCTCTGCTCTACTACTTGAAATTCTTTGCTTTATATTTCAAGGGAACACGAGTTTGCAGGTAAATACTGGAATTAGAAAGATGAATAAAATAGTCAAATACAGGGCATATTGGAACATGGTAAATATATCATTGCAACCTTCTGTGCACAGAAAGAAGAAACTAATGACCAAAGTGTTCAGTACATTATTGCATCTCTAAAAGTAGAACAAAAATTGAAGGTGCACAATATAATGTCATGTTCTTTGCTGAAGATGATGACTATGGTAATAGCCTTGATTTGATTATCGTACATTGCATGCATGCTTTGAACAACCACGTTTTACCCCATGAAGATGTACAACAATGAAACGTACATAAGAAATTATAAAATAAAATAAATAGAAAGAAGCAGTGGATATCAAATGTCATACTTGTGTCATAAATGAATAGAAATTAAGTACCCATAATTAAAAGAAAGATTTTAAAATTATGTCAAGGCTTAGTAGGAAATCATATTAAGCAGAAACAAGTCATCTATCTTTAAAAGTCATGAACTATCTTGTAGTAACAAAGGAGTTATCATCTGAACTCTGGGAATAGAATTTCATTGATTTCAACACCCCCCTCCCCCCGCCAATCTGGATTTTATAGACACAAATAATGACCTCACTAGATTTTCTTTTGAGTCATGCTTTAAAAAATTGGACTGCAATTTAAAAGTTATTTATGTAGACTGTGAGACAACAAGACAAAGTTGAAGCCACCTTATTAGAGTGTTTCTATTTTATTGTTTTAATGATATGTTTTGGCTTTTCTGTGTATAAAACATGCCAATAGGAAAACATAATACATGTTGTTCTTTTTTAATTGTAAGGAAAAGATGCTTTACGGATTATGTGATTTCAGATGGAATAATGGCTTCTCATCCTTCTAATAATCATTCTTTATTTGCTCAATCTGCTTTAGTTTTCTTCTTAGCACTTTTCACTATGTGTCACTCACTTATTTGCTGTATTTATTGTCACTTTCTCCCACTAGAATGTGTGCTCTTTGAGAGCATGGACTTTTTATTCTTTAGATATCTAGCACCTAGCACCCTAGCACCTGGCAAAATGCCCAGAACATAGAAGGTGGTAGATAAGAACTACCATATGATCCTGCAATCCCACTCCTTGGTATCTACCCAAAGGACAGAAGAATTCTTAATTGGAAATGTGCTTGCACATCAATGTTTATTGTGGCACTATTCACAATTGTTAAGTCATGGAACCAACCCAAATGCCCACAAACAGATGAATGGATAGACAAACTGTGGCACATATACTCTATGGAATACTATTCAGACATAAAAAACAACAAAACCCTGGCTTTTGACAGAAAGTGGAAGAATACAGAATGTTTTCTGCTGAGTGAAGCAACCAGGCTATGAAGGAGAGACACTGTATGTCCCCACTAAATATACACCGAGTGTCCACACTCTATGACTGAAACTGATTGACTAAAGGATATAGAAACACAGTAAACGGATGTAAATACCAGATACAGTGTGTGTGAAAGAGTAGGGTCTGAGGAAGGACATTTAGAAGAAAAATAGAGAGGCAAAGCATTAATGGGACAAAGAAATGTGGTGTTATCTGCTGAAGATATTGTATAGTTTTATCAACTGGACTAGGGAGAAAGTTCACCTGTTGAAATATTCACTTTGTAAGCTAAATAATGTGATTGAATGTATAAAAGAAAATGAAATAAAAAATGTAAAAAAAGAAACCTACAAATACTTTTTTGAGAATAAAAAAAAAGAATTTGCTGGATGAATGAGTGTTCATTAATTACCAAACATTTACAATGAGCAAATCTTCTAATTTTTTCAAGCTCTTCTCACAAGTTATCATATCTGCAAAATACCCACCTGTTAGCCATTTGATCTTTGGCAAGTGACTTACCCATATAACCTCTAGCCCTTTGTGTTTCTGTCTATAAAGTGGGGACAACATCAATTCATAGGGCATTTGTGATATTACAGTGAGGCAAAATCCATGAAAATGTTCACATCTCTATGTAAGCAACGAGGTGTCCATCCATCTGTCTATCCATGTATGAATGTAAACTTCTGGCACAGGATCTGGCCCATAATTGGGCACCATAAATGTTTATTAGTTTATTCATTTAATTTTATTACAGAATAGAATTATTTCTTTTCCAAAGGGCCCTGTATAAAAACCAAGTCTGAGAAACCAATAAGTAAAAGCATAGCTTTTAAATACCTCTACTCTTACCCTTTATATGCTCACAGAATAAAGAGGTTTAATAACAGTGTTTTCCCCAGTTACTTCCAGTTTCAGGGCAAAACTAAGAACACGACACTGGCAAGACTGATACACATTTTAGGCACCTTTTATGTCTTTCCATAGAGGTTGCGTTTGTTTTTAAGACACTTCTCACATATAAAGCAGTGTTAAAGAAAGAAGGATATTGATTCTTAGGTGATTTCCAAGGCATTTTTTAGTCTTCATTTTCCCCTTCTTTCTTTCCCCTCCCTTTTCTCCTTCCTTCCTTCCTTATTTCCTTCCTTCCTCCCTCCTCTTCCCTTCCTCCTTCCTTCCTTTCTTCCTCCCTTCCCCTCCATTTCCTTCCTTTCTCCTTCCTTCATTCCTCCCTTTCTTCCTTTCTCTCTCTTTTTCTTCCTACTTACTTTTGTTCATTAACTATAGAATTAAATGAAGTTTTTGTTCTGTCCTCATATAAGATAAATATCTTAAAAAATAAGTAGGCCAAGGAGAGGAAAAAATGGTTAATAGAAACTTTCTTGGAAGATGAATGTAAGTTAAATCCTCTTCAAATTAGTTTTAAAATTCTCATCACTAAGGCAAAATATATTCACTGAACTGTAACAGTTTCCCATTAATACATGGTTAACCAAGATTGTTTAAAAATAAGCTCTGAATCATTATAAGTCATTCTAGATAAACAATGTTTTTTAAACACCAGGAAAAGGATGACCTATTTGCACAAGAAAATAATGATGAACTCTCAACTGATAGGTAAAAGGTATTTCTACAGATTATTAGCCTAGGAATTGTTTTGACCACTTACCATCCAGGTTAAATACCTCAGTCAAGTTTTATGAGAGAAGATTCACATCAAGATTGTTACAGATTACACTTACATAAGTGTTTGTTCTTCCCACCAATGGAGAGTTTTCCTTCTACTATAACATCTTAAGAATTGATTTGTTTTTGGTGGGGTGGGGAACAAAACATTTTTTCTAATACTCGTCAAGAATGAACAATTTTTTCTTTTTAAAATTTGTCTATTCTTTATTTTATTTCTTTTTTAGTTTTTTGCTATAGGGTGCCTGTGCTTGCTGGAGAGAGACAGAGAGAGGGAAAGTGAGAAACTATTTCCCAGGGGGTTTGGCCATACTGTAATCTCTTCTCCAGTCTCCTCTTGAGATTTTGGGTATGCTCACATACACACTCAGCATGATTTCCTTTTTTTTAAATTTTACTTTTCTTTTTATTTTAATTTACATTTAATCACATTTATCTTTACAGTGTACAACATTGCATTTTCTAGCATGAATACCACACATATCAGTCAAGATAATGACATCACTATATACACTATCATCAATAAATAGTTTTTATTTTTTTTGTCAATTAAATGTACTTTTTTCTTCCCTGTTCCCCTCTCTTCCTCCATTACTCACTCTCATATTATCCTTATGCTTACATTCTTTAGTATCTACCATTTCCCCCTCTGCTTCTATACATTCCAAACTTTCAGTTTCTGCTATATAGTGCAGACAATCGATATATATTTAGTGGGGACATACAAAGTCTGTCTTTCATGGTCTGACTTGCTTTGCTTAGCATTAAGTTTTCCCTATTTGTCCACTCTGTACCAAATGTCAGGGTCTCATGGTTTTTTATGGCTAAGTAGTATTCCATAGAGTAACTATGCCACGTTATTTTTTCAATCCATTCATCTATTTTTGGACATTTGGGTTGATTGAACATCCTAGCAATTGTGAATAATGCTGCAATAAACATGAATGTGCAAGTGTTTTTCTGACTGAAGTTTTTCTATCCTTTGGATAAATACCGAAGAGTGGAATTACTGGGTTGTATGGTAGTTCTATTTGTAGGTTTCTGAAGAATCTCCATATCATTCTCCAAAGTGGTTATAATAATTTGCATTCCCACCAATAGTGTACGAGAGTTCCCCTTTCACCACAATCCCTCCAGCACTTATTGTTATTTATTTTTAAAATTTTATCCATCCTGACTGCAGTTAAGTGGTACTCATTGTGGTTTTTATTTGCATTTCCCTTATGATAAGAGATGTTGAGCATGTTTTCAACTACTTTTGGGCTATTCATCTGAAAGTCTATTTTGTCTGGTACCAGTATCACTACTCCAGCCTTTTTTTTGGTTTCCATCTGTATGGAATATCTTTTTCCAGCCCTTCACTTTCAGTCTATGTATGTCCTTATCAGTGAGATTTGTTTCTTATAAGCAGCATATAGATGACTTCTGTGCCAGTCTGTGTCTTTTAATGGAATAATTTAATCCATTAGCGTTCAACATTATTGATATTTGCAGATTTATCCCTGTCATTTTATTAGCCATTTTTCTCAGTTGTTTTTTGTTCTTCTGTTTCTGTTTGTTTCTCTTTGGTTAGCCTGATACAACACTCCCCTCAGTACTTCCTTAGAGCTGGTTTATTGGTGAATTCTTTC